>OY970809.1:12499330-13210757 GCA_963853775.1 Xanthia togata
ATTCTGATTATGAAATAATTTATTATTGAGGAACAAACATTTATAAAAGGACGAAAAGTGTTGGATAAAAAAGAGTCAAGCTTATTTTGAAGACGCTAAAGTTGAATTTTGAAATGTTGAAAAGACGGAAGCAATTTCACCTTGCTTGAGTAATGTTTAAATTAAAATGAGTATGAAATTATACAATGATATTGATAAGCATTAAATTAATACAGGAGCTTGACTCAGTCAACTAACAACAGTCATATTAATGTTGATACAAGGTACAAGTACACAAGTACAAGTAACAGTGCGTCAGCCTTACTAATTAATGCTTTTAATTTCTATTTAACTATAATGACTAGGACATCATAATGTTGTTTAATAAGTAATGACAATAACGACTTTATACAGGAATTTTAGTAATAATAGTATTACTAAAATGGGGAAACGTTTTGTCCAAAAAAAAAGTTGACATGGTCAGGATATATGGATATAAGTACCCTATTTCTATTACATTTCCAAAATCTATTTGCCATGTATTTCTACTAGCAAACCAAATAAGCAATGGAGAAAATATGTGTGGAATGTGGAATCCCATCTTAAGTTATTTCCATTAGATTTGGATCTAGTGGAAATAACTTAAGATGCAAGATAGACCAACAATTTAGAACCACTTCAACATTGCAAAGATGGCAGGACGACCAAGTTTGTGTTTAGCTACGATGCAAAGAATTAAAGACATTTGAGTATCCAGACCGAAGACCAAACCTTTAGAAGAAATCTAAGTAGGTAATTTATTGACAGAACACGACCAAGATATATTAGGTTTTATACAATCCAAGGAGAAATTCTTAGCATACCAAAAAGTAGGTACGCATAGTTCCATGACATAGACAAGCTAGTTGTTTTCTAGATGAATCATAAGACATTCAAGCGTATACGATTAAATTCTTTGATTGTAAGCAATTAAATGAAAATGAATAATTACGAGTAATGGATGACTATAAAAAGAGATACCTGCCATTGTATAAATGATAATGGTACTGCCAGTATCCACCAACTTGAATTCCTTCGTATCGTTTTTCTTGGTTATTTACGATATTTATCATTATTTCCACTGACAATGATCTCGGGACAATCCAAATTACAACGGAGTACAAGGATCCGAATGCAGACGTGAGAAACTTAATGCTAATTCTAGCCTCCCCGGACTCAGTTACATTATGATGAATGGCGTGGGTTCCATTCATCTTGATCCAAGTGCTCCTGAATAGATTAATAAACGTCTCTAGCAAGGCCGTGGACCAACGGATGTAACTCTTACGCAGTGTGACTTAAAAGATTGATGCTAAATGGTTAGTGAGATTTTGTTTGTGAAACTCTGGTTCTTATAATGTTCCTACGGACTTAATTTTGGATCGTATGAACCAAGAGATTTTACGGACTAAGCTTTACGATACAATTTAGTAGATCTGAAATGAATATATGGGACAGCTATTATAATAAATAAAATACTCCTTATCATATGTTTGCCAAAGTTGATGTCATTTGTGTAGCTTCAGATAAAAATTGACTTTAAATTGAACTCAAAGATACCAGTTTAGCACAGTGATAGCAACATATTATTTACACAAAAATGTAAATTACTGATGTTTAAACAAATCCAATTTAAATTGCTCGAAATTTTTCAGTCATTTGGGATTAAACGGCTTATTTACTAGAATAATTACGTATTAATTAAAATAGTTAACACGACTTAAGCCTTCTATTGCAATTACTAACAAATTTAATCTGTAATGATAACATATTTTTATAATAACTGTATTGACTGGCTTCAGTAATGTTGAGCAAAAACAACAACAGAAAAAAGTAACATAATTATGGTTCAAGTCTTTTCTCCGAGGGTCTGTGGATCTCTATTCCTACATTAAAAAAGTATTTTCAAGTCATATAATAAAGTCTGTGGGTAAACGTCGGAATTTTGACAAAAAATACTTTTATTAATGGTGTTACCCGTCTTAGGAAACGTGCCAAAACGAAGAACCAGGGTCTCTATTAGTACCATAAAGGTATTATTAAGGCTTAGACGAGAGTCTATGGGTAAACCTTGGAATTTTGAGATCTAATCTTTTAATAATTATATTACCTGTTACCTTTTGAGCCGTGCCAAAACAACAATAACATTTTCATTGCCTTTTGAAAGTTCCACGAAAATTCCATCTAGATTATCACCATGAGGGGCATTCTCAGTCACTACACGTCACTTCCCATTTCTCCCTTTATTAGTCTCAATTTTATGTACTCAAAACTCGGGCTAAGCTTTGTCGCGAAGCTCAGATGTTATAATTAAACCAGCTTGCCTGTCATGATGTCATATCCTAATACGCGTCATACAGTATCATTGTTAGCTTTTACGGGGCTATTGTTATTCAAGCTGTTCAATGGAGCATTCTTTATTTTAATGTTGATGTTTGACTTGAATTTGTAGATAGAAGAGTTATGTGCAATGCCTCGATGTGTGTTTGAATTTTGGTCAAAAGAATGGTGAAATTTCTGTAAAAAATTACCGAAAATTTATCTGAATTAAATGACCAACGCTTTAGGCATCTACTAAATCCATGGTAATGTAAACTTATTAAATAAATGTTTTAAGGACATGTTTCTATAAATAAAGTTATACCTAAGGCAATAAAAGTCTTTATAATATACTCTAACACTAGACAACATTCTCAAACTAAAAACTTACGCCGTTAGTATGAAATTAACGTTGCTGGCGTTATAAAACGATTGTCGTACAGTCTTCAAGTCTGCACCTCTGCAATTTAATATACGTACAAAGAAACAAAATATACACAAAAATAAAGCTGAAAAAACCAAGCAATTTAATATGCCAATATGCATGCATACATGAACAATTCGACAGCTCCCAAACCAGCTGGTAACTGCATATTCTTCCGCTTCCACGAACAAAATGGGTTACAGAGCATATGGGCTGGCTGGCTGTACTACAAACATGTCCGTTTAGTGCATATTCCTATCTAAACCAAACATCGTTGGCAGTTGCACGTGGCATTAATATCGGACCGGAGTTTGTTTACCTCTCGTACATAGTTATAGGTTTGTAAGTCTGTATGTATTGATAAAACTTTTGAACTAGTATGTAGGAATGTTGTGTGTAGCCACAGTTAGTTAAATAGTAATGGTAATTTAGTACCTCTTACTAATTAATGGGTAGGTAACTATAACTACGTCATCCTGGATTTCATCATCATCATCATCATCATAGTCTCAATCGATAGTCTTGTTCCAATGCCGACTATAGGCTATTTTTATAAATTCGTCATTCCAACACGATCCCATTGTCATTTTGCTAAAAGTTCGTAATCTACTAAATTCGTAATGGTCGATCATTGGTTCATCATCATCATCAAGCAATGACTGCACAATGATGTTCTAATGGTAGGTCACTGATCAAAGGAACTGTCAACATTTTAGCAGATTACCGCCTAAGTCAGTTATTAATTTGTCAATATGTACGAGATTACCAATAGATGCCATTTCTTTCAATGGAGTGTCAGTGGCTGACCATTGGAAAGTCATAATGACGCCAATATATTAGTAGATTACCAAACTTGTCAATATCAACAATTATGAAATCAATGATAGACCATTCTGACACTATTGTAATAGCAGACTTGAGGCCCCGATCACCGTTGACTGTCACAAGGACTTGCACTTGGTACTTTTACAAATATCTTTTCAGCTTCTCACCTTTGGTCTATTCTATTGATCTGCGGTTTAGACATGATATTTTTTTGTTTAGTCTGTGTTTTGTGTGTGTATAGGCTTCGCTTAGCACTTAATTAATTTTATCAGGAACTTATCTCGTTAGGGTAAGGTGCCACTCTAAAACCTCAAGGTCGTTTTAAAGTGTAACCTAACCAGTTTAATTAGTTACCTGAAGTTCGTTAGTGCTTTTAGCAAATTTGTGTTGCTGATTTAATCAAACGCTGAATAATGCCGCTTAAAGTCGTTGAAGACTTTTTGATATGGATAATAATTACTAAAAATCTTCCCTTTTGCACTTCTTTGAAGAGAGCTTTTTACTGTCTTTATCATTCACTTAATGAGTTTGTCAATGGGGCCCAACTCTAGAGATCAATTTTAATGCTCGTAAGAATATTTTTTGTGTTGTAGTTTAAGTATGGCACACTGTCACTCTGTTTTTTCTAAAATTATGTGTCGACTGTTTCAATACTTACTCTACATTTTACTATGTAGTCATTGCAACAATCTTATTTACAAAGCTTACCTACATAAAAAGTTGTAAATAACATGTCTACATGTTGTAAAGCGACGTTTGTCCTTGTTGTCAGAAGTATGTCCATTCACATTCTCAAAAACTGCTGATCCGAATTTCGTGCGTTCTCAGAATGATTTTACACGACCACCCGAAACAAGGATTTAGGATTGATCTGTTTTACTTCACACTGATTGTTTTAGAATAAATACAAAGAAACTGTTAAAGGATGTGCTATTTATAAATAAAACAAAGAACACGTAACATTGCCCAACCTGTATTCTCCGATAAGGCAGAGGTGTTTTACAAGCAACCCACTTTTTGCCAGCTAAGTTTAAGTCCCATGTAACAGGGGGTAAGCTTATTGTTACTAACCGCCACGGGGCATAATTCCAGACACCGGGCTGCTACTGAGAAAAAAAAAAACAAAAAAAAAAAAACAACCGACAACCAAAACAAAAACAAAATACAGCGAAAAAAATACTTTAATTTCGGAATTCGGTGTATTTTATATTTTTGGGAAGTCGGTTAAAAAGCAAAAGAAACATGCTAATCCCTAAAAGTTGGAACTAATTTTTACCTAGCGTTTTCTTAGAAACTTAACGTCTTCCATTAGCGTTTTCCTATAAGTTATTAGTTCAGGTAGCTATACTTAGCTACGGTAAATTGCTTTATTGTTTACTCATTACAGTCATTACTTTATTGTTGATAATTGCCCTAATGAGCCTAATCTTGTAATGAGGACTTGTGGTACTCTATGACGTTTATAAATGAGCGGCTTGAGTTGCGTTTTGAAATTATCTATATTATCTATCTCCTCTAAGTATCTATCTATTTTTATGAAAATGAAATGTTGTTCGTTGGTAAGAAGAACGGCTGGACGAAAAAAGAATCGGAAAATATCCCTAAATAATATCAAATTCGGGGTTTTTGTAAGAACTATTGTTTGGGAACGTCTGTGGTGGGGTCAGCTAGTTATTAATAAACCTACTGATTACTTTAAAATACCCTTATATATTCTCAAAACGTTAGACGCTATTATTTGTTCAAATAGATATATTATATAGCGCAGTTTTGTAGGGAGTGTATATGTAATAGGTACCTATAAGTAACACTCCCTACAAAACAGCGCTGATCTGCAAAGATTCTAAGGCATCTCATATTACGAGTATATTAATTAAATTCTCCTTATTCTTCTGGAACATTAATTCAAATGTCTTTTCCTGAACAGATTATAACAGGTATTCAATTACCTACAACTTTGCGGTACCTATTTCCCTAAAAGCGTAAACAAATTATACCACAATAGGTCGCCCCAGATATGTCAACATATTGTCAAAGATTTGGACTAAATAACACAAGTTTTTATTGCTTTCATTTCGTAACAAATACATATAAATCAATTATCATAAGCCTTATTGACCAGTAGAGCGCATATTGCAATGTTTTGCACGCGAGCACTTGCCCAAGTGTGGGGGCAATAACGGCTAAGCGCCAATGTACCAATGAAGGCAAAAACTTTTGGCATGCTTCGGAGTTTAAAACTTAGGCAACCTAGACTAGACTGTCAAAATATTGTAGTGATTGTAAGTGTTGTAACCTTCGAAAATATGTTTTTATTAATCTTTTGTCTTGTGACGATTGTATTTGAACGTTTGTGTTTGATCGATGCTGTGGCAAATAAGGAAACAAGAGACAATTCAGTCTTCACCTTATTTTACTTCAAGTAAGTAATTGAAAACAATGCGGCTGCTTAGTACTATATTTTTGAAAAAATCCTCGATTTTTGTCTTCTCCTGGAAGCACCTATTTCAAAGAATACTTTGTGCGTAAAATCCTATATTATTTAGATAAAGTACAGACGCCAGCACATCAACCTACTACAATCTGTCAAATTTCTTTAATAGATTTTCAACTTTATCACTAAGATTCAAATTTGATTGGGAAAATTTGACAGTTTCGGGTAGGTTGACGTGTTGGCGTTTGTACTTAAAGTAAATTCTGAGAGATCACATTCAGTTCTCCATAATCTATTTGCTATACGAAAGTGAAACTCACTGACCCATTCAGAACATGTAACATAGATCAAAGTCTAAATGCACTAATTAGCGGGGTCACTAAATGTCAATCACACATCCAGACAGGACGGAATTGATGTCATGTCCGTGTCGAAAGTATTCAATTGAACTAAATATAGTGCTTCTCTTTAAGACTGTTGATAAGCAGGCTGAGTTTCTATAAACCATAGAGAAGTTAAAACATTAGCCCCCGTATTTTTTAATGCCAGGTTTCTATAATCGCGAAATTATTCGTTTTCTACCAGGGATGATGCCTGGGTCAAAAAAAAAGAAATTCTATTTAGTCCGTCAGTCAGATAATAAAAAAATATTAGACACGTATTTTTTGCTTTATCATATAAATAAAAAATGATTCAGATACAACGCATTAAAGTTGGGGAGTGGGGGTTGATACGTCACAAGCATGTATAAAATCTACATACAAGTGACACACATCATGGCACATTATAACTCAATGTATCGCCGTAATCTTTTGATAACGTAAAAAAAGAAAAAATATGTGTACGTTATTTTTTCATAATCTACATTACGGACAAAAAACATTTTTTTAGTCATCATCCTTATTTAAAAATCGTTTCGTAATAGTAAGTGACGTTACCTTTGGCTTACTGCCCTACGGATGGGAGGGCTACGAATAACGGATAGTAGGATATGTATGGAGATGACAGCTTGTAGTGTTTCTATAAGTTTTTTTTGAACGTTAAATAGCTGTCAAAGTTACTAGACGTGTGAGATTTATTTACAACCTGGGGGTGAATTATGAAGTATTAATGCCATCATTATTCCACTGCGAAAAAAGGATGCTGCTAGCGGCCTTGTATAGCTCCGTCTCTCACTCACACTGGAATAATGGTAGCTTTAATACGTCATAATACGGCCTCTGAAATTGGTCGGTTGTGTACTAGAGTGTTACGTGTTTTCGTTATTAACTTTAAGTCGTTTCCTTGAAATATCCTCAAAAATTCAATACACCACTTAAAGATAAGTACGAGTAGGAAGAGTTCGTGCAAGATAAGTCTGCGCGCAACTGGAGGCGCTGGCGTGCTTAATTCTTAACTCTATTTTAATCTTAATATTAATTAAATTTAACCTTACATAAAGGACAAGACGTCGGCATACTTATTAGTTCCGATTTCAGCCGCACGCACTTACATTATATTGCGAGCACTACTACGTTATCGAAAACATTGAGTCGTGGAGATTTTTGACCGCCAAAAAAATCGGCACGATCAAATTTTTTTAGATCGTTTTTTAATTTCAGCCAAGAAAACATTATTTTTACCTAATAACCTAGGAGGTGCTAGTGTTTACCACACTAGTGTCTTTGGTTAATCACATCACAAAATTCTAACGAATGATTCTCAGCAATGGTGGTGGTGGTGGTGGTGGTGGAATTCACTTCCGCCTAACATTGGGGACTGCCAAACTGTTGCAGTTTTTAAATGAAGAGTGAAGGAACACTTCGTCATAGTTGCATATTTTGTATTCATTATTATATTTTATACATACTACACTATAATTATTAGTATTTATACATTTTAGTGATATTTATCTTAGAAGTAGGTAGGTATATAAAGTATATTCTCATAGTGTATATTTATTTTTAAATTAGTGAATAGCTACATGTTTTTATTTTATGTATTTTATTTTCTCTTACTCTTACACACGTTGTCTACATCTCTTTTTATCCAATTTCTTATCGCAGGTATGCTGGAAGAGATTTCTTTAGAAATAAGCATCACCTTTGTACGTATTTTTCTGTTCCTTATGATGTGTGTACATAAATAAATAAATAAACGAATTCTCGTAATTCTTATCTCTTTGGTAAATAATCAGTTAATACAAGCAATATTACCATCAGTGTAGTTAAAAGTCAACAACATGACTCATTACAGGCTTCTAGCCAGTGATTTGAACTCATTTACATTGTTGATTAGGTAGAAACTGCCATGTTCACAATCCAATGAACAAATGTTGGCAAGAAAAGAGAGAAAAAAAAAGAAGAAAAAAATGTACATAAATACCCAAGTCATTGGTCGATAAATGAGCAGTTTGTTGCAATTCCTTATATACAAGTATTAACATAAATTACACATATGAGGTGGTGTTATTTAGTGCTTTACTCGTAATTATTGACTTATTACTGATTCTTTTTTTCGAAGTAACTATACGTTTTTAAGTGGCAACCCTAAAAGCTGCATGCATGATGGTGGGTGGACATGCGGACTGTTTTTTTTTTATTGTTACTTTTAACACGTAACAATAAAAAAAATAAGAGTAAAGAAAAAGCTGTTTTGGTAGAGGAAAGCGCAAATTAGAAAAAAATAAAACAAAAAAAGCAATAATTTTTATTACAAATCGTATTAATACGTGTAATTTCATTTTGTCACCTGGAAAAAACAAAAGATATAGATACTTACTTATATTTTTGTAAAGATTTATTTTGTCTCAAATCGCCAATTTCTGTATTTTTAAGAACTTTCGCATTCTAATTTCAGTCTCACTCAATCTGTCTAAAATACTTCTAAATTCCTATATTTTTGACAAGTCTTTGACATTGGCTGAGGCGACATTGCGTCTAGTTTTTGATCGTTTTTATTTACGAGAATTGGCCTTCTGTTTTAAAATTAAGAACAAAAGTAAAATCATTCTCCGCCCGGCCCTAGGCAATTTCGTTGCAGTGCAGTATCGTAAATCTATCAAGTAGTAATTGCTTGCCATATACTGTGCTACGGCAACAAAGTTCCGACTGATTGGTCATGTGTGCCCAAGGACAGGAAGCTCATTTTGAACGTCTATTGACTACTAATATCCACCTACATGCAAGACTCTTATTGGTATAATTATTGCGAAGTATTAGTATGGGTGACGTCAGCGTTGTGAGCGTCATTGCACTTAGTATTCATTTGTAAGCAAAACGATGCCGCGATGGTTAGTTAAGGCTGTGGTGTGGTGTGATTATGTGTTGTACCTACCTTTTGGTTTAGCCAATCAGACACCTCAGTTTGGCTAATGCAAATAATATAACTTAAGCATTTCTTTCTTCATTTATTACCTTGTTCTCAGTTTAAATGCCTTTTAAATTCACATAATATTACAAGGTTGTTTTCAAACAATGTGCAGGAGCTCCACATCAAATTGAATTCGGAAAGTTGGATAACTATTTTCCAATCTATTAGAGCTTTGATCCATTATCATATAATAAGCCCAGGTTCGCACGGACCGTGTTTTTATCGCGACGATTTTTTTGTCGCGTATTGGATTTAAGATTCTCTGCTTAGCGCCAAGAGTTGAATATCCAACAGTGTGTTCTTGACGCGCTAGCATACGCACTAGACATGCTCGACTCAATACAGAGAGCTGAAAATCCAGTGCATACAAAAAATCGTCGCGATAAAAACACATCCGTACGGACTAGTCCACTAAGAAAGAAAGATCCGTAAGAGAAATCCGTAGTTCCGGCCGATGTTATGGACGTTTCGTTCTCCCACTCACATACCGTAAAGTTAGACGGAGAACGACGCGCCCTTAACTTCGGTCGAAACTACGCAATTTGCCAAGAGAGTAGACCTCCTGGACGAAGTTTTTCACCGTATATGCAACGCCATCGACCCAAATAATCTATCAAGGGTCGACTTTCCTGAAAAGTTCCGCAGGTAGAAGGGAGCGGATCTAAAGGTCAAATGTTTCGATCACAGTTTACGCTTCCCTAGTCAATAAGGGCGGCGTGGCTTTAAATAGCTGAGATGCGCTTGAGTTGATATGCATCCAGCGCTTGATTGAATAGCGGGAACAGACATAGTTATATAAGGGTGCGTTTGCACTGAAGAGACATGCAGGGATCGTTCAATCACAGACGAGACGAGATGCGACGCGATGAGGAGTTCAACCATTGTGATTGATCGATTCCTGCAGATCTCCCCACTCAACTCCGCTCGTCTCCATTTCAGTGGAAATGCTACCTAAAACTACTATATTAATTGTAAAATATCGATAAATATTGTGGAAATAAAAGGTCTACAAGAAGATCTACGTATCTACTTATACCTACATAGTTTATTTACAATAACTTCGACCATCACTTTAAACTGCTTCTAAATTTTCATTAATTCAAGCTAGATTTTGAACAAAGTTTATTCAAAATTGCGTTTTAATGCCGATAAATTCAACAGCTACCTTGTGGTTAAAAGTAGGTATTTTAGAACCGTGGGAGTAGCCGAATGTTTTTAATACCAGATTAATTAAACTCTTAATTGCCTCTTGTGACTCACTCAGATTCAGAGGATGCAGTTTTATCATTCGTTCATACTATTACAAAAACATACTGTGAGAACAAATCGGTTGGTTTCTCAAAAGTGTTAATATTGCAAATAATGTCACTCGATTGAATGACACGGTAATAGAATTGAATACCTAACTTTACTCATGTGGTAATAGCGAAAATAATTGATTTTTGTGGTGTTTTCAACGAAGATTTTAACTACCTAATTAAAAGCCTGGCCCTTTACTAGTGAAACTAACATTGTGGAACATGAACACACTACTTATCTTGCATTGAGGTCGGGCTGGCATCTGGCAGGGGGGACCAGCCGGTATAATGTGTGACTGATATTCATTTAACATTTATGCAGTCATTTGTTTTGATTCCTTTAAAACAAATGACTAGCTGATTTCATACTTTCATAGGTTTTCGCTAGGCATCTAGATAGTGGAAATTGTTTTCAAAACGGTAGTCTGGCTGTTCTAAAAATTGTTTGGGGTTATCGCCATGGATATTGTAAATTCCTCTTTCTGTAGATGTTTTGCAATCTTGTTATACCCATGTCTGTCATTTTTTTAAGTTTTCCATATGAACAGTTACCATAATCATAGGGCAATCAGTAAAATTCCTCTTGGCACTGCCCAAAATCTTGGTTGATCTTAGATTAAAATGATACAAGTAGATGTATTTGTATGGCATTCTCCTAAACAAAATATTCTCAATTAATTTTGGGTCTGTGTAAGTCATTACTAAACAAAGTAAGTTTTCCCAATTAATTCTCCAGACATCGTAGAAATTATTCCTCGTTCGTCAGAATTTCACGACAAAACTCTTTGACGCCTATCCTCAGACGCGGGAATAAATTTACAACTTGATAAGTTCTAGGCAGAGACAGATGACGTCATGAAATCTGCATATTAGGTTCCTAATATGAATAATGTAAGGAGATGTAAACAGATCACTTTTTGTAGACAAAGAGAGTTACAGCTTCAAAAGAATTAATTTTTAAAAAGACCGGCTAGGTGTAAGCATTTTCAAAACTCGATCTTAAAATTTATGATTGACTACCTTCCGTCAGCGGCTTTGCCCGCGCGATATCTTTATAGCCTATGTTACCTACTCTATCACTGAGTCACATAGGCTATAATTTGATTGTTTTTTTTTTTTAAAATCAGTACTGTATTAGTTTTCGAGTTTATTCATTACAAAAAAAAAAAAAACAAATCCTTTCTCTTTATAAAATTAGTGTAGATTGAAGGTACTTTAGGCTTAGGTACTTAATTATGGTCTATATATTTAATTAATGGTGCACTAAACCATATTATTTTGTAAGCAACCCGCAACGGGCCCGCGTGGTTGATTATGGCCCAATTTCTCTCACAGGAGGTTTGTGTCCCAGTTACGGGAACGTTAAAGTCTGATTATGATGAAAATATTCGTAACCCTTAGTCTTAATTAAAACACTGAAGCGTACAGCAAATAACGCACTTCAGTTAAACGGTAAAATTGAAGGTCACATTGATAAAGTATATCGAGACACTAACCAAATAAATAGAGACATAAATGTGTGTCCATACTCCATATGCATTCATGACTAATCTAACGGACTGTCCTCGGAGTGTTTCACCCGCTTATGTCTCGATTCCGTGGGAATATCATGATAAAAGGTATTCTATCTCCTTCTCCGGATCATGGTCTACCCATGTGCCAAATTTCACCAAAATCCGTTCAGCCGTTTTACCGTGAAAGCGTAACAAACAAACAAACGTACTGTCGCATTTATAATAGTAGTTAGGATAAGATTGAAATTGTCAACCCGTCTTGGGTAAGCGTGGTGGTCAATGCTCGTGCCTTCTCTCTATAAGAAGAGGGCTTTGTCCTACTGTAGGACAATAATAGGCTAGTATTATTATTAGTACCTGGGCGACCGAGCTCTGCTCTGGGGAAAATAGAGAATGCTCATTTAATAGTATAGGAAAGTTCATACTAATTCCTTGTATAGTACCTACTTACTAATTCCATGCTGCCATGATAGTCTGTACTTAATAATTCCACGCTGTATTCTATGGTAGCCATTTTGTTCTAAACTTTGGACAACCGAGCTCTGCGAGCTCTGCGCGGGTGAAAATACGGAGAAAACGAATTTTGATATGAAATCTAGTTAGATCGACTTTTCGCCCTCATGGAACCCCTAAATTGCAACTTTTATCGAAATTGTTAGAGCCGTTTTCCAGAACGTGATTACAAATATAATACAAATATTGCTTACCTATTTAATAGTATAGGATTTTACTTTTTAGCGCATAACTTAATCAAAGTTGAATGGATGTTGTTTGTTCACTTATCCATGCTCACGTCATTCGATGACACAGGATTTGATCCCATTGTAATAATTTTTACATTATAGTTATGTAAATAATAGTAATAATCATTAGTCATGTCCATTACCTATTTATTAGGCTTGTGGTTATAACTTCTTGTGATTGAGTGGAAACTGTGATAGTTTTGAAGGACTAGTTTGTTAGGAAGTGGCGTCATTGTTGAGTCATGGAAAGTCATGTTGTGTTTATATTTCAATTTAATAATAATAGTAATAATTATCGGTCTGTTATTGTCCCACTGCAGGCCAAAGGCCTCTAAAAGAAGCGTTACAGTTTACAGATCATATAAGCCCATAGTTACTCACTAGGTGTTCCTTTTACTGTAGGGTACTTATGACAGCGATATCAAAGATTATTTTGCATTGTAAAGCGTCGGCATCTACATAGCCACATGCGAACTACGCATCAAAGACCTGACGTAACACAACATCCTGACGACAAATCCTGCATCGCGCAATTAGAGTTTACCGCACGAACACCATATATATAACTTCCCCAACATCAATCGTTGGGCAGTTGCCCGCCAGACACGACACGTCTGGTCGGAAGATCCTCCCTTTTCTATAGAGGATGAGTTGTTCCTTATACCTCTGAAATAATATTAAATGGTGTCTACGGTCAGCAACAGTACCTACTAGAACTTAACAATTTTGTTTTGCATACGATCGAAAAACATAGCAACTGTAACTTTTCAGTGCCCTACTTTTCTGACGAAATAGAGTAAAATTATTCTAATTTATGTTGAAAGATATGACGTTTACGTCATGTTTTGAATAGAAATATATTAATAACTAGAAAATTGTGTTATTATTACGATGGTTTTTTGTTTTTCTTTCGTCTGGATTATCATGGAGTTTGATGTTAGCAAATAATACATTATTTATGATCGAAAATTGTATGTTAGCCTAGAATCGTATGTTTCTGTCGAATTCCTTCGGTTTTCAGAATTCATTATCTAGTGTATCAATGTGATATCCTGTAATTGAAGGAGCACACGTAAAATAACTGTTTTTATAATTGTAATTTACTCGTATATTGTGTATGTGTATCCCTTGTTGGAGATCATAAATAAATAAATAAATAATTTTTCGAGTTTGTCTCAACTGTATCTAACTCAGTTAGATTCCTTTTACTGCAATTAAATAAGCTATAAAAGTCGAGGATTAATCTATCATAAGACTCAAAATTTGTGATGCCGTGTTTATGGTCTTTTCGTTGCATTTCATGAAAGAAATTTTACTTTGTTGTAAGAGTCTTTTAAAGTTCATTGCATTGAAACTGTAACAAAAATCATCCAGTAGTCATTTCGCGTAATGCCATAAGTAATTAATCCATGTCAAGTGCGCATCTTTATTTGACATTTGCACTGCATATGCCTTGCGATCACTTCAGCTGATTACTGATTTCAAGAACCGTTTTATTTACTCTTCTTGCGCCTGCGACGTTTGGGGTCCCTTCTGAGAAAACTTTTTGTTTTTGTTTATTACTGTTGCAATAAACTGAATACTAATGCTTAGAGTTATTGCTGAGATGAAACCGATTGTGAAATCGTATGAAGTCGAGTGGTCGGCGAAATACGAAAGACAAAAATTTATATGGGACAGTTTTTTTTTGGTAAACTACTTTAAACGTATGGACGGTTTCTTAAACGTTTTGAAGTGGATCTGATAAGATGTGATGAAAGATTTTAAAAGTTTAGATACTCTCGTAGTGGTCCTTGACATAACTTTTTGTACCTTGACAAGGTCCTTTAAACTTTAAAGGATCTCAGCAACTTTTTATTTTATCGACTGGGTCGTATAGTGGTATTCTTTACGACATAATTATCAGCCCTAAAACGTCTGATGCTAAACTTGGGCCACCCATTAAAGGCTACAATGAACGGCATAATGTTATGATCACCATGCTTGGAAGATACCACTATAATTTGTTTAGTGTCAACAATAATGAAAAACGATGGATCCATCTTTTACAAAACCCAAGGGTGATAATATTTTTTGTATATTGTTTTATCTTTTGCTAGAAACCGCATGACCTAACTGTGTAAATAGAGACAATTTTGCTACCCACATCTACCTACATCTACCATTTTCATTCTTATTCAACACCGAAAACCTACCCAAATAAAAATGTAACTTCCCAAGCTTTCTTACGCAATATTTCTTTGCAAAAATAATATTAAATCAAATGACACTTGATTAAAATCACAATGAACGTTGCAAAGGCCTGCCGACGGTCACGTAGCCTCAACACACAGACTGACGGACGCCCAGCAAGGAGCTAACTAATGTATCCAATATGGACACGGGACTGCGATTCATGCATGGAATTTGTATAAGTAGAGATGGGTGAGACTGTCAGCGGGTTGATATGGATGTACTAGGCAAGCATGACGCAGAAGGAGAGATATTAAGAGGGAACAGGGGCTGCGAGGAATTTGAAAAATAGGTATTTGAAGAAACTATTGCCGTCGCGCTGCGCCCGAAAAACCGAGTTAAACCCCGTAAAGTGCGATAGGGACAACTGCAGCTCAGACCGATTATACCACAAATTTTTTGACGAAAACTACGTTTGGCATTCTTCTTTTTTCTCTTCGAAAACTAAGCCGATTTAATAATTTTTTACATTAAAATTTTAAGAAAGAGTATGTCTAGGTTCCTATTATTTTCTTTTATGCTAAAAACTTTTCCGAATCAGTCTGTTAGTCCTCTAATCACGGCGGTAAAAATGGGGCATTTTTGTAATTTTTGGAGGGTCATAGTTTCCTTACTTATTAATTGCTGAAAAAAAGGAAATGACAGGGACATGCCTATAGAGACCCTGATTTTATAAAAAAAAGACAGCTCTAGAGGCATTATTCAGGAAGAAAAACGGGGAATACGTTTGTATGGAGAATCGCGGGCCCTGTTCCCTCTTAACAATGGAAAGAATGATTGCATGGACAAGGACAGCATGAATCTAAGCGAAAGAAACTTCATTGCCGCAGCTCTAAGTATACTGGATTTAGAAGGCAAGCATGATGCAAAAGGAGAGGTATTAGTAATGAAAGGAATGGATGGGTGGGCTGACAAGGACAGTGATGATCTAAGTGAAGTAGAAATGACATTACTGCAGACCAATAAAGAAATGGTGGGATGAGCAACACATTTAAACCTTAAGCGATTGTCATAAGAACGCTAAATAATAGGGAAAACTGAACAAGAGAGTAAAAAGTGAAACGTTATTAATGAGCTTTACATTTTCATAGATAAACTTTTCTTAGGAGAAACAGCACAATATAGGTTTGCAGTTGATCAATTAACTATAAACAAAATAAAAAAGAATACTCAATGAAATTGAATATACGTTTTTAGTGTGATTCTCCACCATTTTTGTTAAGTAGCTTTTAATGTTTTCGAAGAGCACGGTAAGAATGCCTAATGAAACGAAAACGTGCATGAATTGTAAATGAAATAACTGTGATAAACTTTTTTGAGTAAAATACCATTGGCAAAATTAATTTACTTTATGCTAACTATATAGTATTTTGTCAATGTGACTGATAGGACACGTTCATGTACAGACGCCAGCACATCAACCTACTACAATCTGTCAAATTTCTTTAATAGATTTTCAACTTTATCACTTAAGTATAAGGTTCAAAATTGATTGGGAAAATTTGACAGTTTCGGGTAGGTTAACCTACTGGCGTCTGTACATCGCTTTGGAGAGTGGTTTGGCTTCACTTAATTTCCACGATGAATTATGTATATTTGTAAACTAACAAACCACGCTTGCATACTGTGTCCTATCTAAAATAGAGCTATCAACAAAGTTTTCCAACCGAATCGTCTCGAATCCAAAATGACTATGGATATCTTCAAATAAATGATGTTAGTATAATATTATATTAGTCTTACCTAAAATTGCCTACTATACGTTTCTTTCCTCGCTGACAGTGGCGCCATTCCTCACACCTAGGTAGGGACACGCCTAGTCCTTACAATAGCGTTTGAATACTAAGTCGAGGTCTTAAGTGATATGTAAATGTACCCTTTTGTGTATATTATAAAACACTGTTAATGTCACTTCCTTGTTTGATATGGGTTTTCACGTTTCTTTAATGAGATATATTAGAGGCTTCGTGCATCGGTACTTAATGATAATGAGTTAGTGTAGAAATGAATATGTGGGATATTGAAACCTGCTTGTACTTCATTTGCATTTTTTTTCTTTGTGAATGTTGTTACTGTCTATTTCGTTTCTGTGTTTTGAAATTAGAACTTGATTAATTATTTATCGATTGCTGATGAGTTTATGTTTTTTTAGTATAGTCTTTTTTTTGCAAAACTGTCAAAATCACAATGATCTTTATTTTCGTTTCAAGAAGGTTGCTATTGGATTGCTGCTTTCAGAGGTAAAATTACTGTGAAAGGACTGTAGTAATGAATTTCATTGAATATTCTGCAATAGGCAACAGTGAAAATATTGGAACTTCAAATTGGAATATTGGAACCAGTTATTAAAGTTATTTATTATCTATTCTGTGGTATCAATTCAATGTACCCACGTCAATAACATGCTTTTCCTCAAACACAGATTAATTAAATTCACTTTTTCAATTTCAGTGTCGTCACGTAAATATATCTCACAAACAGCAATATTGAAACCTTTGAAATTTTCAACTTCCAAACTATACCTATGGTAACTTAGATTTTAGTTGCTTGCCCAACCGCGGATTATCTGTTAATGATAACGAAGAAATTACAAACATTATAACAAGTTACGTCGTTTTATGAGACTCCATCATATAATTCCACTTTCGTATCATGTAACTACAATATACTTCTTTGTATCTACGTTTATTCCCACGATTAACATTACAATGGCATATATACTAGATAGATGACTATATCTGGCTGCAGAACAATGAATGAAGAATCTTAAATAAGAGAAAAAAAAAGAATTTCTATTTCAATGGGTTAATGGTTATTGTTAACGGCCTACCTTTTTATTAACTGCCAAAGTTTTTTTAATGTGTAACAAATTAGGTGAAATTAAAAGAGGTTATTACCTAATAACCTGTGTTTATCCTGTGGCATTTTTAGCATTAGCATTAACTATTGTTACTTATAAAACTATATTTTTGGCCATTTCCTGCTCGTTCCTAATAAGTAATAAGGCTTTTGGACCGGAGAAGCCCGTGTTTAACCTTAGTTATTTTCGATTTAATAGGTACTGTGTCAGCTAAACCAAAAGGAACATTACTTTTAATATAATACACTAACTTCACTTTAATCATACTTGTACAAAAAAAAAAAATCATTCCTTCCATAATTATTATAATCATTTCTAAAAAAACAGCCCTATATGTTCTATTACAATATCCATACCCAATAAATTGTATGTAACTGTAAACTGTATATTATAACTGTGATCTATCAACAGTTCACTTTTACAGGGTAACAAACCAGTCACAATGCTGCGCACACGCATTTGATGACTCCTTCCGCGCGCGTCTACTAACGCCCGTAACTTCCTGTATACTTTGAATAAACAACTCGGGAACTTACTATAGGAACTCGAAACGATTGCGGGAATGCTATTTCTCGTGTGAGTTCGGGATTATGTTTATAGATGAGTTTTTATAGTCAAACAGATATATTGTATTTTGTTCCACTAACTTTAGGGACTCACACACAATATTAGATGTTTTGTGATCTACTAATCACATCAACTGAATAAAAAACAATCAGGATTCTTATCAGCTTTGGCTAGAAATTCAGTCCAAATGTGAATGCCTACCAACTCTAGACTGCGAAAACAAGCATAGCATTGATTGATCGATTAGAAGCGAGAAGAAATCTGTTCATACATTATATAGCATTTCATCAAGTGTAAATCTAATCGAATTCTCAGACACCATCAAATAATCACCAATAGTAGTGGCTAAGGTCAGTAATATAGGTTATTGCTCTTTTGGGCCAGCAATGTAAACAAGTGAATAACTCGCGTAGGGCTCTGAATCACACTAGCTGCGAGTTAGCACCGCTCTAAACAAGGCACGGTTGTGTACTGATAACTGTAATTATGCATTCTAGGTAAATTGCGAAAGTAATATACTGTGTTATTGTGTTTTACTTAGGTGCGCTGTAGGAATGTGTTCATCAAAACGTGATAAGAATGGTCCTGTCTAAACAAATATTTTCAGTCCACTGATTAGGGGAATTGCCATCTTAAAAAAAAAACTATCGTAGGAAACACAAAACTTGCGGAATAAGAAAACTAAAACAGTACCAAATGAGCTAGCCCTATCTACCAAATAATTCCAATGGCCGGTAGACTCATTGACGATAAAGGAATCCCCTGTAGTACCTATTTAGATGAACTGGTCAATGAAAAGGGAGTTAATAATAATATATTGTATAAACTTATTAATTGCAATTCAATTCAAGTGTTTGATACCAAAATTGGTATAACATTATATTCATTCTTATAGTTTCAATTAATTCATATTCAGTTAATGGTCAGAAATCCAAATAGAATTATTCCTAAATTGGAATCCGTTCTGCGGTTAACGAAACGACTGAGCTAAAACAAAATGTTTTTATAATAATTATCATCAATTCACCACACAAAGTTAGCAAGTCTAAATGAGAGAAATTTGATACCTACTTGTGAAAATGGAGAGTTCCAGTAAAGAGCTATCTGAAATCTGAAACAATAATGACAGACTGTGAAGTTTGGCATATGACGACAAAAACTCAAGTAATGCGAATTTCAATCAATCTTTTCTTCCTGATATGAATAAGAAGCTAGCATTGTCATCTGTTATAAGAGAAAACGGTTTTAATCATGTAGGAAAGTGAGATATCCCAAAAATGTATTACCAAATGATTTCACTAAACCCGGAATAGGCCCAGAGTTATTAAGAAAAGGTTAACCAAATATTTATAAGGTCTTTGTTTACGTTGAATCTTTAGTATTTTTTATACCTGACAACACTTAGCATGCTGCTCATCTTTATCATCCATAGGTTGATGTTTATTCTACAAAGTGTGAAAAATGGCTTCCAGAATTGGAAAATAAATTATGGTGATAAAATATGCTTCATATCTAGATAAAAACAGATTACTTTCATGTATCCACTCTTGTATCCGTTCCATATAATATCTATTGAAACCTCATCATCGATTTTGACAACTGGTACTTAAACATGGAGTAGGCAGACATTTTCTTGCTTCGTGTTTTTTGATACTTTTTCTAATTTGATTAACTACAAGAACCACACCTGGATAGGCAAGGTTCAAAGTTGATTTGACTCCAGTTAATCCTTCTCTGTCTTTCTATCCAAGTCCAACTCAAAAAAGATCAAAAGACCGAAGCTACTTTATAAGTTTCAAATAAAGGAACTCATTCGTGAAAGTGGTCTTTTTTCAATTGTATTTACTGAAAGTATGGCACTTACAGTAATAACTAAATTACTACTTATTGGAATGATTAGGGAAGTGTAACATAAAAATTAGTCGTAATGCCACCAGATTTAATGAAGATTGCGTCACTAAATGATTTAAATGTACACGGTGACATCACTATTAGCCATAAAATAGATAATTCACATATTGAAGAAACACTCCTTTGTGAGTCACGTGATTCTTGAATTAATCAAATATCTTTAAAATATAGTGCATATGGACCTAAAAGCATACGTGAGAAAATTGAGGAAACCACAAAATTTATCATGAATTCCTTTAATTTAGCTTTAGTTCTAGGAAAGTGTTTATAAATATATTATATGATATTAAAGTGTTCTGTTTTGATGATAGGGGTTAGATTGTTTGTGTTTATAATTAGTGGTCAATTACTGTCGCTCTACCTATATTATTTATATTTCCTTACCTTTGTAGTTCTTTCTTATTTTGTCACGTTTTGTATGTTGTGTATATGCTTGTATTGGTGTCGGAATCTCAAAATCTGATTCCTCTAACTTTTATGCCTCTATAACAGCTACGTTTTTGACTCTTATATTTCATAATTCAGCATCATGTTGTCTTTTCTTACTACAGCAGATTGGGTTCTGGATACTTCAAGGCCTTATATAATAATAATATATGAATTGAATTGCAAATACGTAATCAAAACATGAACTAGTTTTATTACTTAGTTCAAATTGTAGCACTAGTATTGAATGAAGGAAATATTGAGTAAAAAAGAGCCCAGGTTTCTGCAAAACAATTTAAATTATCCTTTTTTCTTCTGCCTATGCTTTTCCTCATTATATCGGTTATCAACAGTAAAAATAAAACTCATAGAAAATATATAATGTTCTCTGGATATTTATAACTCCATTATTGTTAAATTTACTTGAAAACAAGGATAAATGAAATGTTTTGCCTTCTATCGGCCATATGGGGAACCATGGTTCCCAATAAATCAGGGATCCCAATAAATGTTATAAGGAATTAGGTATGCTATTCTATTACTAAATACGATACATTTTTAATTTTATGAATCAAAATCTGCTTAAAATGGTTAGCGGGAATGTTTGGTTCCCATCAATGAGTCCTCTGCTAGGCAAAGAGCCTCTTTAGATATTATCATCATAACGAATGTCTACCTCTCCATCTTTTGCTTCCTCTTAAATACGATGGTCTCCACTTTTCGCAGCAAGGAGATTATTACTATGATCCTCGATCATCTTTGTGCCTCGATCAATACTTTTTGTTTTGTCAAAATGTTAAAGAGATTTCTTTATTTACCAGAGATTTGTTTCTGATGTTTTTCTTTCTTCTTCATCGTTATCATAATTTCAGACTCGTGACTCCTTCAACCCAGACAACTAATCTACTATTTTTCATAAAGTCTTGCTGCACTACTTGTCAAACAGACAAAAACACCAATAATATATGTATATCCACAATCACAAGATAAATAGCAACACAACGCATCATGTCATCATTCCTACATTTCATTCTAACAATACTCCATCGTTTGTTAGTAACAATATTTTGACAGATACTATTGTTTGTATAATCGCAGGCGCAGCTAAGTGCTCTCGTATGCAAGACTGAAATTATCTTCGTTTGTCTTTTTATATCCATTGTTTGTTGAGAGAAAAAATAATGAAGAATCATTCGAACGTGCATCACTGAGTTACACGTCAACTAATGTTAATCGATATGGTTCTTCATCGTTTACACTTAGAGTGATTTCTGTACTCTATTAAGTCTCGTTTGGAGTATCAGTAATAGGTATAATGTGTATTCGGTTAAAATTGTATGAAAAAAATATGATAATGTTTTTTGAGCTATCCACCCCGCTATCTAATTACGTAAAAAAAATCGGTAAACGATTACGAGCCAGCATCAGTAACATCACATTAAGGTCGACGTCAACTTTTTCACTCACATCCAATCATTCTTTGAATTAACAAAACACGACTAAAATGGTATCCTACAGCGAATCCAATTAAGTATCATGGTTAATTGACTCTCATTGACTTTATTTCCTGTCTCGTTTCGCCAGCTGCGCGTACGCCGAGTCAGAAAGGAACAGAGCATCAAACTCATGAATGGGACCTCCATTCGCGTTGACTTGTAAGGTCAATAAGGTGGTTCAACTCTTGATATCATGTTATTAAGGGGTATTAAAAGAATGGAAAGTATACCGGGTTGAAAAGTGAAAGGCAGAAAATAATAGGCAACTGATTTACGAGATTGTTTCATTATTATTTTGAACCTGTCATGTTAAATTTACCTTACATAAAACATACATGAAATGGTGTTTTCTTTTCTTTATCAGAAGAGACGCATCTTTCTTAATCATCTTGTCAGGCACTTCTGCACATAAAATATAATTACTAACTTCTATTTTCATAGCACCTTGAAAAGCCATAACATGATACTTCCCCTTAACACCAAATTGATCGCCCGCATCATCAATTCATTCATATTCTTATTTAGTGCGACAGAGACAGCAAATGTCAATTAGAAGAAACAATAACAGCTTTATATGATTTACTTTATGATACTATGATAGCAAATAATGAATGAGTTCCTACTCGTAAATTAGTTAGTCCTCCAGACTGCTTGAAGTCAACGAAATCAGTGCTGCAACTTATTTGCAAGATTTATGCTGTGTCGTGTCCCGTTTTGCATATATACAACGGATCGCACTTTGAGGCGATGGAATGGAAAAACAGTGTTTTTATGTCCTTCCCTGTACAGTTAGATAGGTCTACAAGTTTTGATCTAGTTGCCGTGCCTAACTTCCATATAATCTATCTGCAATTGGAGCATGCATCTTCATGATTAATATTAGTTCAGACATCAGTAAATGATTCACTGTTTTCACAATTACCCAGAGGCGTTAAATTACCGGAAGTATTTTCCTATGGTGTACTATATTCTTTGATTAGAAACAGCTCTATTGCAGCTTAAACAACTTAGTAGACAGTCAATGATCTGCAAATGAGTCTCCCCATTCTCTATTTAGAATGTCTTTTACTTCAATGCAAATAAAAGGTCAGCTGATGTGGTTGAAAGTTTATTTATAAGTACACAGACTAACCTTGATTGTTTTCAGTCCCAAAATAGCTCTAAAACAAAAAGAAATCATTTAAATCTTAAACCATGTCTCTGAATGCTACAAATAAAATTTGAACCAGTGTATAGTGATTCCTGAGATCACTACTTCGGCAAAGACACACAGACTCGTATCTCCGAGTTTATTACTTGCGATACAACTGATAGATATGATTTATTCTCTTGATTGTAATTAATGTTTTCCTTGATATGTAAAATATTTCCCGTCTGACATTGTGGTCCTCCAGTACTGTACTTTGTATGTATTTGTTTAGCATTATCTATTAGAGTCACGGTCTGTTCAACGTGGACGGAAACATGTTTTATGTACTTGCGTTTACTTGTGGACATTTTCTTTCTCAGTAGTATGTTTCGTTGCGTTTTATTAACTATAGACACAGTTCGTCGTAATACTGTATAGAACCATATTGTAAGATTGTGTTCATTCATATTTTATGACATCCCTTTGCTCTCGATAATTTTACTGCAGTCTCATTTTCTGGAACGAATCTAGTTACATGCTCTCGAAATGGGAACACCGGCCCTTTAGATACTATTTTTGTATTTCATAATAATTAATATGTTCTATTATTTTAAATATCTAACATATTTAATTAACTTTACGTTTACTGACTAGTATATTTTGTCTCTAAAATAAATATTAGATTGTCAAATCCTACGAGACCAATAACCTCACACGCCTACATCTCATTAGCAGTCATCAATCAGTACGAGTACCATTCATAACTTCAACTATAAACATAACACCATCAAGCACGTTTTGTCTAATACTACTCAGTAAACAAACACCAACGCAAACTTGATGTTTCGGGTCAAGGAGACTATAATCTAACCGGTTCCGAAATCGCATCATCTCATTCATGTTTTGAGTGATTCATGTCTGTGGGTGTAGACGTGGAAGGAAAGACGTAATGATTAAATGGAAGTATGGAAAAACCCTGATGCAATATCATTAAGGTCGATGTCGATGATGATAATGGTGTTATGGTGACTGATGAGTTGAAATTGTCAGCAGAAAAAATATTGACAGAGCAGAAATATTTCACAGAGGCCTAAAATCACTTGGCTTTTGTTAAATATTTCTTTGTGGGGCTATTTTGTAATGAGGATTTTTTTCAACTTGTTTTGCAGTATAGCCATAAAAGAGGTGCATTCTAAGACCCTAATGGTACAAAAGTTAATGCCTATAATGAATTCGAAAAGCCAAAAGCTTGACCTTGATATTTAACTAACAAGATTCATTTGTCTAGCCGTAGAGCCCGTAGAGAAGCTTAACCAAGTCAAATATTTGATTTCAATTATACAACTAACTTTATCCATTGTTCGACAAAGGTGTCTGTTTAGTTTTTTTACTGCATGTTCACTTGAGTGATTCTAATTACTTAGTGAATAAACGTTTTTATTCCTAAAAATGTAAATGAATCTTTGTATATTATATGTAGAAGATGAATAAATCGTGAACGTCAACTATAGCACAAAGTCAGCCATACCGCGTCACAAAATGATCACGTTTTTGCTTAGTTGACACCCTTTGGATAGTATTTGTACTCATACTGAAAATCTTTTCTATACCTTGCGGTCGTCTGAGTAGCACTTTTTCGCGTGACCAAAGCACTTATTCGATGTACGGTGAAGGCACATCTAACCATTTAAATCTTTAGATGGATTTTATCGCGATTGCAGACGCTCTTGCTCGGGCCCACTATATTCTTTTTGCCCACTAAGTATATTCACTTTTATGGAATAGTTCTTGTTTTTTTTTTCAAAGAAAAAAAAAAAGTCTGCGTTTTCTTGTCGTGACGTCATTGCTAGGAGAGGTGTTGTCCCAATCAGTTGAGTGAGTCACAACAAACCTACGGCCAATAGTTCAGTTTCGAATACCAATATCCGGGTTCCTTTTAGAATGGGAAGTGGTCTGTTGTACCAAGGTCAACTAGAATCTGACTAAAACAGTAAATCTAGTTATGATGGAAGTTGGTTTTTTGTAAAATTGCCTACGTAATTATCTATCTTCTATAATATGGGAGTACTTAATTATAAATTAAAGTCGTCTTTTGTGACTGTCTGTGTGACTGCGTTGTTACTCTAAACTTAGATGCAGGCTTAGGTGTATAATATATTTAAATTGCAACTTTTGAAAAATATGCGAAGTTTGCTTTTCTTTGCTTATTTTATTTTTTCAATGGTTCTTTCTTTTTATCTTTTTGTTACGGATGCTTTTAACGTGCACGTCTTTCTACATTTTTCTCAGATGTATAATTTCAACACGAATGATGTAACCAATATTTTGTAACTAATTTTTGATTTAAAAGAGTATCTGTGGAGTTTCTTGAGCGTTCTTCTCCATATGTGTACCTACTACTACGCGTTGGAATGGGCTTCACATTTATGACAATTTCAAAAGTGGTAAATGGTTTTTGAAATATATACACTCGAGAGCAATGAATCCGGGTCACTTAAAGAATGTTAAAAATCTCGGAAACTAAAAATGATAGGTTAATGCAATAAATTGTATTTAATAGACAATGTAATACTCCTTAAATGAAAGTAAAAAAAATATGAGTCACCATACATTTTATTAACACAAAATTACATAAAGAAAAAAACTGCTGATCTCTCCTTAAAACAAAAATAGGAAACATGAAATTTTTGAACTTTATTACGATTTTCTTGAATTTTAATACTTCGTATTGCCTCCTCGTGCTTCCATTACTGCGTTTACGCGGTTTGGCATGCTGTACACCAAGTTCCTTATACGATTTTGGGGAATATTCTCCCATTCCTCTGTGAGAGCAATTTTGAGCTCACGAAGCGTGATTGGGGGAGGGTTTCGTTGTTTTACGCATCTGCCTAGCTCGTCCCAAGCATGCTCGATCGAGTTGATATCCGGGCTGCGCGCTGGCCACTCCATACGAGTAATGTTCATCTCTTGAAGGTAGTCATTCACAATCCTACCTGTATGAGGTCGGGCATTGTCATGCATAAATATAGCATCCTCACCTAAATTGACCATAAATGGACCAACGTGATCATTGAGGATTTCTTCCACATATCTTTCGCTAGTTAAAGAGCCGTTTTCTATGATCACCAGCTCTGTGCGACTTTCAGAAGAAATTCCGGCCCACACAAGTACAGACCCACCACCGTAGGCTACTTTTTCTTCGATGCATGCTTGCTTGAATCTTTCCCCTGGTCTTCGATACACTCTGTGTCTTCCATCGTGCTTGTAGAGCATACATTTTGATTCGTCGGAGAACATAACTTTTGACCAATCTTCAATACTCCAATTTACGTGGCTCTGGGCATATCTTAGTCTTGAAATACGATGCCCACGCTCCAGTTTAGGGCCGTTTGCAGGTCTAAGGGGTTTTAAGTTAGATTCAGCAAGCCGACGTCTTACTGTCCATGCACTTGGGTTACTTCCTCCGAGGCGTCGAAACTGATTTGTGAGTTCAGTTCCTGTAAGAAAGCGATTTCGAAGCATGGTGTTCACCAAGTATCGGTCTTCTCGTGCTGTGGTACACCTGGTTCTGCCCGTTCCTGGTCTGCGTAGGTTAGAACCAGTTTCTTCGTAACGTCGGAGAACTCTTTGTACTGTTGACAGCGACACACCGACAGTCCTGGCTGTATCGCGCTGACTCTGGCCGGTTTCCAGCATTGTAAGTATTCTGGTGCATTCTTCAGGCGTAAGCGACATAATTTCAGCTTGAATAATGAATATAGAGCACTATCAACATGGTTTATGTACCCACATAAATGACAGATTACAAACAAAAGCAAAACCAAATGCTGTAATTTCGTAGTTCCATCTTCGAAAGTGGCCCTTTTTCAAATTTGATTTTTTTATGATATAACTTTACAATAACTAAGAAGTTTTAATACCTTCATTTAAGGATTATTACATTGTCTATTAAATACAATTTATTGCATTAACCTAGCATTTTTAGTTTCCGAGATTTTTAGGATTCTTTAAGTGACCCGGATTCATTGCTCTCGAGTGTAGTTTGAGTTTGAGTTTGTCAAATGATCCTCAGCATTGCAAGAGTGGGGAATGGCGATATTGTTGTAATCAGCACGTTTGACAGATTGCGGTATGGATTGATGGAGTAACCACTGTAGGAAGGAAGTAGGAAGGTTCTATGAATCAAGGGTTTATGTGAATGATATAAACTATAAAGATATTGGGTAAAACTATTTAATAAATTTTGATAGAAATAGGTATTAAATTATTTTGGAATTACATACAGAAAAGAATCGAACAATCAATGAAATAATTTAAGACGGTAAAGTGGCTTTAGATTAACATTTAATTTTTTTATATTAAGCTACCTAAACACCTAGGTATAGACGTACGTAACTCCGACATAAATTTTAAAGTTCATCATCATTGGTAGCTTTGTTCCACCTATTGCTGAATTTAGGCCTCGCTTCCCTGGTCTGTGCCAGTCTCATCCAAATCTTTCCCGCGTTCTTCTGAAGATCTTCCACCCACCTGGCTATTCTATTATCTACCAACGCTCCTTCTACCGTTTATTAATTTTGAAATAACTTTAAGATTATTAAGAATTATTATGCTTCTTGTCTTAGGTACTATTATTTACTATGTTTCAAAACAAAGACTGGAATTCTTCGGCACAGTTTGCTCGACGTAAATATTTTTCCAGCGCACGTGTTTTTTACTCAGACTCGTACTACTTTGATACCTACTATTACTCAATGAGTATGTGCTGTATTTTATGAACATTGTAGATAGGTTTTGTTTACTTTAAACTGTTTACTAAAAACATGTTAAACATTTCGGCGTTGACTGAAAGATAATGTCGAGTCAGTTTTACTTAGTCAATCAATCAACTTGGCTCCTCACAATCTTGAAGAACTAATTTGATGAAAAGCATTTTTATAAATTCCTTGGTCCTTATGGGTCATATCTCAGATGCTATGTAGAATTCTCTAGCAATGTTTATGTGGCTTAAGATTGAGGTCCCTCCTTTGTTAAGAATACCTCAGTAAGCATAATCAGCCTATAATTAAGTTCCCACTGCTGTGTGGAGTGTGCCGTACTCCACCATGAGACCAGTGTGGGTTGGTGGATGTAACATATCTTCGAATTCTCTGTTTTAGTCTAGGACATGCCGGTTACCTCAAGATGTTTACTTCATAGATTATATCTCCAAAAAAGTCTTGAATGTCGAAATAAGTAGAGCAACTTCGCTTTCTCAGCAATAGGTCAGCATCGGCAGCAATAACTGTTACCTACGTAACGCAATCAGGTACAATTACTAAGCACATTTCTACGAATCAGAAACCAACGAGACTGACTTACAGTATGTCATAAACCAGTATACTATGACACTTCACTGTAGAGCTGCTTACAACGCAAAAAAGTGAAATTCAGCTCATTAAAATGTAGTTCCTATATTTGCTGTAGCTCAAGATATATTGGTCCGTCCATACATAGTCATTGATTACGGAACGTTATAAGATTTGCTAACGATACTTACATTACAATCTAATTGTATTATTCGTAATATATTTAAAATCGTCTGTAATGGACGGTATTATGCAATATGGCATTTCCTGATATCTTTTTAATGTTTAAATGTCAGGAGTTCAATTGTTGGGACTCTTTGAGTAGTAAAAGACGATCATTATTGTCTAATTGTGTAGGTTCGTGTGAAATACTCTTAGAAAGTAGCCATGAAACGTCGTAAGTACCTATTACGTATGAGACGGTCCATTGTCAGTAACTCATCATCATAAGTTTATGAGGTTAACTAAGCAGAAATGTTACTAATGTCCCAATAGATTTAGGTAATACCATTTCAGTTTGTTATTAAACGTCCCTTGACTAAACATGGGTTTCCTTGTCCATAGAGAGAAATGAAGCTTGCCAGCATCACCAGTCACCACATACATTGCTATTTGTCATACAGCAATGGCGACAATCATCTGACACTATTAACAGTTTACAGTAAACCGTGTTGTGTATCATAACTATCATGTTGTTGTTGTTGTTATATCAGACTTGACTTGCGGCATGGCAGTCGTCCTAGTATGTCTAAAAGGACCAGTATTTTAAAATAAAAAAATGGTGCTTTGCCGCTGCATAAATTCATCCAATAGGCGCTTTGAGAAATATACTTTTAAATTTTCTTAATTAGGTACTCGTTAAGATCGCGAGGGAGATCTTGATCTCTAATATTGTAACTGACAATCAACGCCATCTAGCGCTCATAACCTCAACTGCTCGCAGAGGTGTCAACAACTCAAGATACAACGACAGACATAACTCAGATGATTGGTACTCAATAGGGTGTGACTAAACCGAAGATGTATGTGAAAAGAAATAATGTTACTGATGTTCTCGTGTTGCTAGTTGCAACAGATTACCGACTAGTTATTACGTAATTAGCCATCTAAACACGTTAAACAGATGAAGAGTTACAATCTTAAACTTACTAGATAAATTACCAAATTATTGGGGAGAAATCAAGTTAAATTACAACTTAAAAAACTAAATTTTGAAGAGAAAAACACGATGAACATGATGCACAACTAAGCAGCCTAATTTACCATTACTTTGATCTTTATGAGGTAGTAATAGTTACCACGCAGAAGTTGCTGAAGTGCAGGAAGGCAAGGTTAAATTAGTAATATTTGACTGACAAAGCTGTTGCATTAAGATTTTGTTTGATACTGATGCAATATAATCTACTAGACATCAATCATGAAGGACGGGTAATCCATTCAAGTAGTGTAAAGAGCAGTAGCAATAAGTTCTTTAAAGACTGGTGTTAACTGGCGCTCCATTGATTTCCATGTGGCGCCATTGTGGCAGGATGTGCAACAAGGAACACTGTGCAAGCTGTAACACGATCCTGAAAGGAAATCATTGTGTTTCACCACCAATTAGCATCCAGTATTAATGGATAAGGAAGCTGTTGCCTGTTGCGAATTTAATACTGCCAGTGCGTGGAGGGGCTCGTGGCTAAGTAATAACAGCCGCACGGATCGATCGATCAGGGTAAGCTACGCTTGCCGCGGTTGGTCCGTGGATGGGTGAACATCTCTACCCCTCCGTGCCTCGGAAAGCACGTTAAACTGTTGGTCCCGGCTGTCATTCGTGGATCTTTGACAGTCGTTACGGGTCTTCAGAAAACCGAAGTTCTGACAAATAGTCTTAGTAGGGAGTATCAAGTTACCCAGCAGTAACTGGGTTGTGGACAGATAATCGGTCCATGTAAAATACTGATATTCAGCTGCATTCGGTTAGACTGGAAGCCGACCCCAACATAGTTGGAAATACAGTAGGCAGATTGATTGATCTGCATTTCATTCAAGCAATTTTGTTTTATAACAGACGTGAAAGAATTTGAACAGGTATCAAAAAGTTTATCGCATACTCAGGTGGTTCGGATTGGATTTTCATTTTACTAACTTATGAATTTAAACTATTAGTTACAACTTTTATCTGCAAGGACCAAAAACAACTCTTAACAATAAACATAAAAATCTCTAGCTCTGTCTTACATAAACCTTTCCTTGTCAACAGTGGATAACGCCAGAAGAATGTGCTGTGTACAGCAGAGACCAGAGGCCGCCTTTAGTCATCCCTCGAATCACACAGTTCAGGGCTCCCCGACCAAGGGCACAGCCAGCACATGGATATCATGAGGTAAGAAACTAATATAATTGTCATGTCATATGCTATGTGGAAGGACAAACATTACTTTAACAGGTCCAACACCTGCAACATCCGCCTGGAAGGCCCAACACTCAATTTTTTTGAATATCTTCATTATGTTAATGAAAGGATTGATCTGTAGTCACAATCCGGAATCGTTGGGGCTCGTCGTAAAAATAAAGAACTGCAACCTAGAGCAGTGGTCTTAACTCGTCAACAACTTCATTTCTTGAAATGTGAAAACAATAAAAGATGGATATCAAAGGAAGCGATACAGGAGACACCCTTTTAGGTTATTTATAATTATTTTAAACCAATCTGACATGTATTAAAAAAAACCGGCCAAGTGCGTGTCGGACCAAGCACAATGAAGGATTCCGTAGTTGGGACGAATTTATCCCAAGAACAAACTTAACATTGTAGATAAAAAACATGTTCTCCCATACATTCCGTATGGGAGAACATGTTTTTTTAATATGTTTTTGGAACTGCAAATGTAAGTTGGTCGATTATTAGACGATTAACTTGTAGAGCCTACTTAGCTATAGTTTTCCTTTTATTTTCGTTATATATGTATACTAAAGCCGTAATTTTTTTCACATATCCAAAACCAAGCATTTTGCTGGCAGGGGGACTTGACTTTGGCAAAAATCAGCACTTTAAAGCTTAATATATCGCAAACGGATTCCTTCCTGTTTTTACACACTCAAAAATTTTTAACGACCTTTCCAACGACACCCCACACTATTGTATAGAAGAGAAAACAAAAAAACATCTCCACTTTACGTGTAGGGGAGGTAACCTAAAAATTTGGTTTTCATTTTTTTGTTTTACTAATGTATACTCACGCCAAATTACAGCTTTCTAGTACTTAGACTCTCTAAGCTAAGCCGCGGACTGACAGACAGACAGACATGGTGAAACTAAAAGGGTTCCTTGTTGACTACGGAACCCTGAAAAAACAGGTGCGCGAGTGTATTGCAAGATGTATTGATATGAAAGCTAAAGGAATATTATGTAAGAATTGTTACACATTGCATTATATAGTAGATATCTTTTTTTTTTTTTTTTTTTTTTTTTTTTTTTCTCTTTATTTATTAGGGACTTGTACCATTAACAGGTCATGTCAGCCCCATCTTTTCCTTATTTAAGTTACTTACAAAATTTTCTTAAGACTATTAAATATAAATTAGTAGATATCTGCCTGCTCCCTGTGTGCCGTGCCGTATTATACTGATTCAAAAAGAATGCATAAAGCAAAGCAAAATGTCCCCTCTTCCAAAACGTTGCAACACATGACCACAACGACGTATATTTAGCTAATATACGAAGCGATAAGAGGTGCTGTGCTGATAACGCTACATCTACAGACATAGCATTCCTTATTCACATGTGCAACTACAGCCCCCCTAGCCAAGTTGCAAACGATAAACGTAAACGCTTAGTAATCTCCAATAGATTTTCAACTTTATACCTAAGAGTATAAAGTTGAAAATCTATTAAAGACTACTGAGAGTTTACGTTTATCGTTTGTGACTTGGCTAGGGGGGCTGTTAAATATTAAATAACCATGAATTATGTAGAGTACATAGGTTGCGAGAGTACATTCAATTACGATGTAAAAAGAGCTTAGGTATTTACCTTATTCTGCTGTCTGACCTGCAAAAATAAACAAGAAAGGAACATTTCTACACACTTTCTTACATAGGTTTAAGAAAAGCTAATCATGTTTCTGATAAAAAAAAACAACTACCCTATAGGCTTTTGTTTAAGTACTCAATTTCCGTGTTGACAACCCAACCAAGACATAGCGCTGTTAATAGTGACGTGAGGCCGGTTTCGTAAACATGTGTGAACTTAGTGAGGTGTATTTTCTTGTAAATGGTTTTAAATGTGAGCGTGTATGCACAGAGTGGAGGTGTAGTTTTGGTATGCTTCACTGTATTGTTGGCAGCCCTATGTCTTGGTTTTTATTTGGTTCAAGGATGACTATCAAACATAAGTTGAAATGTTATAAAGTTGATGAGATCTCGCAGTAAGTACAGATGAAGCATAATTAAAATGGCTCCTAAACAATTGACCTCCTGTTACATAAACTAGAGGGCGTTATAACTGTTTATTCCTAACTAACATATAGTGAAGAGTTAGGTAGGAACCAAACTATTTTCCTTGTCGAGCAAACACAAGCAAAATAAATAAAAGCGTGCCCTGAGTCAGCGCCGACCGCAGGGCGGCAGGACGGCAGGACCATAGGTCTGTGTTAATTTGTCCGATTACTGCTTGTCGTGCTGTTAATTTATGCGCAAGCGCACACATTGTGTTGTTCACCCGTTCTAATATGGCGGCACGGGGCAGAATGTAGGGAAGAACCGTAGGACCAGTTTGGAAAGACCATTGTCGTCACGTTTCCAAATCTTTAAGTGCTAATTAAAAATTCAACGTTCGAATAGCTTAAGATTCCAAAGCCTGAAGGGAAGGTAATCTTTGTTTATCTTCTTATACGTCTCAGATAGGTAGTGTCCTTATTTTTTTTGTTTTGACTTAATGCCCGTAATTTGTTGAAGAGCTTATGACTGGTATAGCCCTAGCCCTGTTAATCTAGAATAAGCAAAATTTTTATAGTAGTAGGTTTGTTCTCCTAAAAGTTTTAGTGTCCCTCCCTTACTTCAAAAAAGTTGCTTCTTAGTAAACTCTCTCATCTTACCTGAGATAATTATCATTAACCATTATTTCAGACTGCAAATCATTCAATCAATCAATCAAGTCAATTATGGGAAATGGTTAATGGTTAAAAATGGTTAATGATAATGCGGGTGATCCCACATTTTCTAGGTCTTGTCCGATCTATATTTCTGTAATTCATCTGTCCAGTGTATTAATATAACATGGCGTCGTGTACTTGTCCAATGGCGTGCATTGTGCATTCGGCGCGCCCTTCATGTCAATGTATCGATTCAATGTGGGCGATTCATTCGCGAAATTCAAATGGATTTCAGCATTCAATGAGAACAGACGTCAACGCCGATGTATTTTCACATTTTATATAAAATTGGATTTGGTTCATGTGTATGTTATGGCCTGGGAGACTTTGGATGGATAATACAGATTCAAAAGTTTTAAAAGCGGACTTTATGTCGAGTGGACAAAGACACGCAAAGTTAGATCCATATATCCATCTAACCATACTATATATATTTAAATACTATTAAATATTATAAATGCAAAAATAACTCTGTCTGTTCTGTAACAGACAGAGTTATTTTTGTAAAACAGTTAAAAGTTAAAAGTAAAACAGCGGAGCGTAAAACTGTTTTTACGCCCCGCTGAACTGCTTTCGATTAAATTTGGCAAACCATGACCTAAGTCAGGACATAAGAGACTTCTTATCACGGTAGTACGTTTCCGTGAGATGACTTCAAACCGCAACAAATATTTTTATTTGCGCCAAATAAAAATAAATTGTTTTAAAACAAAGTATTTAATGCAACTTTCATTGGTTTAAGTTCTGAGTTAAGCTCCACGATTACTGACCAATGCTTGCACTGACAGGACAGGTCCACTCGAAATCTGTGTGGTTCTTATCTCAAAAGACTATTTCAGACTAATCTACATGGTCCTCATATGGCCTGACCAAGATTATGTCTGGACTTTAAAAGAGACTGTGAGTTTGTTTCGGCCTTTCTTCTCAGAGTAGTCATATAGGAAACGCCGAACTCATCTAGCTAATTTTTTTTTTTTTTTAAGATGACTTGTAAAAGTGATTCCTATATCCTATTTACAGAATAAACAATTTCATTTACCTAAATAAATAGTTTTTCAAAGATTATTGTGATATGATGTATTATTAAGCAAAGTAAAGTCAAAATAGTAAAGATACGCTTTATAAGGTTCCGAGGTTATTTCACTTTTCACTGAAATTCGTTGCTTCCACAAATTGATAGGTATGTATGGCCCGTTGCATGTTTCCAACTTGAGAATCCTTCTTTAATTTTGTGCCATTTCTGAAGATTGTTTAATTTTTTTGGTAAAATTTCTAAACCCGCGTCGAATTTTCAATTATATATTGTCTGCTTTGTAAATCTGTTTCATCTAAGTTGCACTAGCGAGCCCACCACTAAAATTCCAGAAGCTCACCTTGAAAAAAAAAACCCGGTTGTGTCGTTTTCGCATTTGTAGTCTAACGTTTGCCGGTCACGGCGATCAAGTCCCTGTATGTTCTGCAAAACAGTTCTGGAATCAAGAGATTAAGGGATATTCAGCTCTCTGCTGGTGCAATCTTGTCCCGAATCTTCTACTTTGTCTCCGAGGTTTATGACTCCACTGAATTTTCACCGTATGCTTTCTAATTCATTTTCTATTTTCGCTTTTGGGCACAGTTCCTTCTGTTGATGACTTTGTGGTACAACTTTTTGCAACGGGTTATCGTTGAGGACTGAATTGCTTGTTTTTTTTTTTTTAACTATGGCATCTCGCAGGTATGCCACTAAGGTATTTACTGCTCAACCGAACAATCCTGTGTCTGCCTTAAGCACTACACTCAAAGCCTCCAGCCAGGAGCAACTATTCTAAATTAAAATTAGGCGAACGCTCGCTAAGGGCACCCCCTGTGGGGTACGAACCTCGGCTTAGGGCGTCGCTGAGGGGAGGACAGCAAGATGGGACAGGCTGGATCAAGGATATATTATTATTATTCGGGGAATTTAAAGCTACGCGCTCAGCTGCGGCGCGGGCTGGCGCTTCATCGGACAAGTCTGAATTGCTTGCTTTTGTTCTGCGCTTTTATACCTCCTTATGACCTCGCAAACTCCTTGATAAGGCCTAAAGAAATTCCCTAGTATGCTCAATTTATCACTAAAGCGGTTTCGTGGTTTTCCCACGCAGGGGAACTTTCATTCATTTTTACAACCAGTTGGCAAGTATTTAACTGAAGAATTTATTGGTTGGTAAATAAATGACCAATGCACGCAGGTCCACAGTTTCTATTGGCCTCTTTGATAAAAGAGGATAATTGGTCTATTGGTGGCCGTAATCCGGCTCGAAGGACCATGTAACGAGATAGATACCTTTACAGTTTTTAGACTCAAACTTCAGCCGTTTGCTCGAAATCGCGTGGTCGAAATTTTGAAAACGCTACTTCAAACATGTTAATATCTTAACATGTCACACAATATAGAAATGTAGTCAAAGGAGCCTTGCTATAAATGTAAAACTGCTGAACTGAGGTTGTAATTAAATCTAAAAACATAATAACAAATGCACGTATCGTAGTTACTCGTATATAGTATTCTTGAACGGTACTAATGCAATACACTGAAGAGCCATTAAGCATATTAATGAGCCTAGAAGACGTATAATATTATTAACATTACCTTAAGTAGTTGTTGAAAGATACACTTTGAATACTATACGAACCTTCACGGTCCGCAAACTTTGTATTGGGCTAAAGACATTTCTAAATCCATTTAAGTACCTTAGCAACTTTTTTTAAATTTTAGCAACCCATCACACTTGTTTTTTTTATTAGCGCGCTTAAGTGAGTAATTTTGTTGATTACAAACTTCCACAGGTATCTATCATCTAAAAAGCTCTTTCCAATATTTTTCTAGTACGAACTTCAAGACTCAAAGCAATTAAGCTCTGCCCAGCGCAGAATTGCCAAATTAACTCCAGCTAACACCATCATAAAGTATGAAATGATTAACGACAATATCAACCGAGTTAAATGGTCTAAGTGGTCGGCAAGCAATGACCTGTCAATTCCGCAATAAATATTGCACCGATACCCCTTTCCACCGATGTTAGTACTGCATGCAATACTTGGTGCACACGTGCTCTGCATCACTTATGTTTACTCGTAATCTTGAAGGTTTGTTTACATAACAAAGGTGTAAAAACGTCATCAGTCTATATATACACAATTTGCATACTGAGCGTTAACGAAATTTCTGCTATTTTGGAAACAGATTCCAATTTATGCCAGCATTTTAAGGGACAAGTTTTCTACGGTAATCTAAATGAACGAATGGTCGACAAAATGTTTGCATATGGTTGTAGCGAGAACACAAAGTACCAGATTTAACTAGGCTATTTCCTCATACACACGTACAATATGTGGGATGATTGAAGGCTCAGGTTACGCTAGTACCACAGTGTGGTTAATATACAGTGGTTCATCGCCATCGGACATGTGACAGGGTGGGTCATCGTACGATACAAATAACACGTACATGTAATGACATACGGTTGTATTTACGTTTAAAATTAGAACGCTAGTCTGAATGTTACATCCGAAGCTGCTACTGTCGTTATTACTAGAGGTCTGCCTGTTCCTCTGTCATCATTCCGTATTGGAGTTGCGTTGATCAACTGTACACAGCTAGGCTGTGGAGATACTACAGTTCCCATTGGAACTGACTGGTGCGGTTACAGACAACACAATTATAATCAGTGCAGAGTACGTAATAAAGCAAGATAACAATACACTTCCTAACATCGAATTGACGACCGGCCGGAGATAAGAGGGCACTAGTGATGCGACATTCATTGTTCCGTTCGCCGGAACTTGGACGTAAATGTGGATTATATTTGGTTCGAGCTACACCAACCACTGATCCACGCCATCATTCCTCCACACCTCTTCCTCTTGATTTTGTTAGTTTTCGTTTCTTGCAGTGCTTTGACTAATCTGCCAGTCTTGTTATGTGCGCACCTATATGTATTTTGTTTACTTTTGATACCTAATCTCATTGGTTCTTTCCTGATTACACGGGTTTTATTAAAAAAAAACTTCGCAAGCGCTATTGCTGAGGATGAGGTCCTGGGTTCGATTCCCGGGTCGGGCAAAGTTATTGAAATTTTCTATCTGGAATTCCTGAGTAGCAGCCCGGAGTCTATATTGTGGATGCTTATTACATGGGACTCAAACATAACTGGCGAAATGTGGGTGTACTAAAGATACACCTCTGCCCAACCCTTCGGGGAATACAGGCGTGATGTAAGGTTATGTTATGTATTTTTTTTTTATATATAAAACTATTTTATTTTTATTTTATTGATTTAATTTACTAGATACAACTGTTACTCATTTAAAACACTCATTGTTATACGTAAAGCACTAACCAGCTAATTGCTTAATTTTCCTTATTTTATTCCCTATTTTTATTAATGTAGCGAGCAGTTTGCTTTGTGCTTGTGGCAAATGATCGAACATGACATGTGTAGGGAAAATATTATTGTGACAGAATATACGATGTGTCTACTTTCACGATGATGCTGATTTTTTCGAGTAGTTAATTTGTGGGGATAGCATGGCAACAAATTTATATATTCAACACATTAGTATTAAATATTTTGCTATTTGTCGGAGTGTTAAAACATTTATCATTAAGGAAACATGTAAATGATTATGGATTTCCTTATTGACGAACTAATCCACATTAATAACAAACCAATACATCATTGCCATTTGAAAACTAGTGTGTGGCATCCATTAGAAATGTATCGACATATTTGCGGAAAAATATCGACAAAAACCATCAACGTACGCCCATCACTAAATAATATCGCTACAATATGACACAACTGCAGTCAGTGTGTCACCCGCTCTACGAACAAGACGAATTTATGGTCGTTTTCCTTCAAATATTACCTTATTTTACACATTTATACGTTTAATTGGACATTGATAATATAACAAATATGTGGCCTAGTGGTGTAGTGTGAAATTATAAGTTAAACAAAGTTTTTCAGAGTTTTATTATGTTTAAACTGAAAAGAGGGAAGACATGGTTCCGGGAGGTAAATGTTTAAATATTATTTATTCATATAAACTGTTTTATAGGAGTGGCTATAGCGTAGGTCGGTTGATCTAAGCGGTTAAGCAAAATAGTATTTTTTTTATTTTTATAATGACTATTTTATTGTACCTATGGTATCAAATGATTAAATGATTATGATTAGCCGCGGTCACGTGCAGGACCTCTGCTCATCCTAAATTGCTTGGAGTCTCATAGTCATAGAGTATCAATGATAGCCTGATAAGCAGTTACACTTATCAGTAGTTATACCCATTGGTGAGTATCTCCAGTCATACCGTACGGACCCTCGGTTAAAATGCTCTGAACAAAAAGGACTTACATCTGATTAGACTGAAAACCATCTCTCTTTTATCGTTTCTAACTGTGACAATCAGCCTGTAATGTCCCCACTGCAGGGTCACAGCCGACAGGGAGTGGTCCTTAATCCCCCACGCAAAGCCCAGTGGGGGTTAGTGGATAATAGCCCATGGTATGGTAAAAATAAGTACTTACCAGTCAGCAAGGTGGTAGCGGTTCTTGAGTGCTCAAGGTGTGCCAAACTTATAGACTCGACATCATAATTCTTTTACCACATTTGACAACATTTCCCAGTACCTAAATTAAAACTTCACTGAGGTTCAACTATAATAATATAACAGTCACATAGACCTGTACCCTAATTACGTAATGCAAAATCAATCCGAATCTGAATCGTTTTGAAACAGATTGCTAATCCATTGCTCCGTAAGTTCGAAAAAAAAACTGCAGAGCAACGTAAATGACGCAATGAATGTTGTTGAACTGTCAAAATGAAACAGATTTGTCTTTATCGTTTACGAAAATATGTTGCGTAATTAGAAAGCTGGTTATTTTTTGAGTGCTTTTAATACACTTTTGGGTAGTAAACCAATTTTACGATGGACTATACCCACAGTAACGAATCGCCACTGGTGGAGTCCTAATGCTCCTCACATACAAATCAGCTAGCTACGAGTTCAACACAACACCATATAAAGAGGTCACAAATTAGATGGGTAACCGTGATTCATTGCTGCCAAACTATGTGTCACTAACAACAAAATATTATAACAAATAGTTGTCATGTTACTCCGTCATCATTGCGTAGTTAAAGTAACATAATATTCGTAATTATTTACAATCAATCTGCCAAGCCTTTTCCCAACTATGTTTTGCGTCAGCTTCCAGTCTAACTGGATGCAGCTGAATATCAGTGTTTTACATGGAGCGATTGCCTAGCTGACCTCCACAACACATGGAAGTTACTGGATAACACGGTATCCCTTGGTAAGACTGGTTGTCAGACTTTCGGACTTCTGAAGACCCGTAACGACTGTCAAAGATCCGCGAATGACAGCCGAGACCAACGGCTTAAAGTGCTTTCCGAGGCACGGAGGGGTCTCAGTATATAAAGGTCACCCATCCAAGGACCGACCGTGGCAAGCGTCGTAGGTTAACCTGATCGATCGTCTCGTGCGGCTGTTTGTATTCTGCCACATAATTATGTACCTACTTACGAAAATAATCACAAGAATCAATGAACTGGCGTTGATAAGGGCATGATGATTCATAGGCTTTCGGCTGTCTTGTTTATATTTTCCAAGCGAACTGTTTATGAGTCTGTCTGTCATAGAGGAAAAAACTAAACTTGAAGATTTAACTACAGTATGGTTCAAGATTCTGTTTTTGACTTTATTTTGGTAAGTAAAGTAAGCATCTCGAATGTGAACTTTATTTGTATTTAATTTATATTGACATTCGTATGAAACGCTTGCTCACATTCGCTTTTACGAATATGAACTTTATTGTTTTATGTTTAAGGTTTTTATTCGTATGGAACGAAACTTAACTTAGTAAAGTCAAAGTGCGATCTGTGAATATTGAGGAGGATGGTTTTGTGGAAAATTGCAACAGAAATCTTAGAGAAGAAATTAATGATGCCCTTATTTTTGTAACTTTTAAGAAATACCGACTTATTAGTAAGAAATTGATTGCTCCCTAGAAGAACTCTCAGCTGTTATGTCATCTAGCAAACTGAAACTCAAATCAATCTCAAAACATTTATTTCAATTAAACCAACAAGCACTTTTAAATAAATTGTCAAAAGGTCGCTCCGTCAGAAATATGAAGCTATTTGCTCATTCCAAAGCGCAGTAGATTCCTATGGAGGAGAACGCGCAAGAAACTCCACGGACACTCTTTTAAGTCAAATTATTGTAGCCACCCTGAAAACTTCCAACTAATTTAATAACTTCAACAACAACATCATCAAACATTTAACTTTTCGTTTGCTGCTTCGTCTAACCTCAAATAAATAAGGTTTGACAGATTACTTCATAGTAACGAAAAGACGCTGCAAAAGAGACCTTATCCTCAAGCCCTGTCTTTGCAAAAGGCAACAAGTATTAGTCCTGTCACTTTGACAAATACAAGGTACTACTCCACCACAGCGTCAACAGCTGACTAGTCTAACCTACTCTCTCTTTCCGACTCTGGGTTCGAGAGTCAACGATTCGGAAATACTGATTAGTTGTACACGGATATCAGATGCTTCCTGTATAATATTTATATTCACTCGCATTTAATTTCTCTGGAAGCAGAACTAAACATGTATCCGACTCGAAGGACCAATATAAACACGTGCTGATAAACTGGCTGCGTTGCTCCCGGTAGTCCCGGTAAAGCGTTTCGTAATAACTTATAAACCTAACCTAACGGTTATAAAACTTCGGCGCGTCTCCTCAATATTTATTATACCCCCAAAGCGTGGAACTCCCTGCCACCTTTAGTCCGTCAACTTTCGTTCATTCCATTGTAGACCCCATCCATCACTCGAGATGACCTTGAGTTGAACTATTTATCAACCCTTTTTTAAGTTAAAGTACTTATTACCTGCTATTGCTTCAATATTTAGTAGCAGTAGAAACAGCAACCACTCAAAAGCAGACACAGCGTCTCTGCCAGTACACCCAGCCGACGCCCCTCCACCCGCTCAATACCTATCACCAAGCAAGCATCTTCTCGCGGGGGCCAACCTTCTGTGGCCCACTTGAAGGCTCTGAACCGTCTCCGAACCCATGTGGGAAGATGCAACTACAACCTCGCAAAGTTGGGCTATCTCGAAGGTACGGTGTGATGTGGAGCTGTAGCGCAAACTATGTCCCACCTACAATCCTGCCCTCTGCGCTCCAAAAAATGCAGCCAAAAAATGTAGACGCTATCTGCGCTGTCGCCTACGATGCTGTGGAAGTTTTGGGGCAACAAAAATTAATACAATGCAGTGCGTGCCAGCGACAAGACGAAGAAGAAGCAGTAGAACCTCAAAAAGAGGACCTCCTCGACGAGTTTTGTCGTCAACCAGCATTGCTGTGTACCAGTTACTGTGCTACAGTATGACGTAGAACTGATAAGCGCCTGGGACGCCCAACTTTGTCCCGACGGGTGTTACGCAATGACGCACGCTCTTAAGTTTGGTGAACGTAATCTATGACGTAATAATACTATGTGCAATGAAGTAATGATGCAGGATAGGTATGTTACATAGAAAGAAATTACGTCTATTTTCGGTAACACATAATCACTTAAGGCAAAGAAAAAACACAAACACAAAAACTCAAAAGTTGGCAGAAAATATGCATGACATCCACGCAAAACGGCCATCGCTCGGCGTAATGGTGAGACCCTATGCGAAGCAGAGCCACAGCCCATTAACAAAACTACCCATTTACTCAAATGTTATACAGATAAACTGCCAAATGCTCAACTCAGAGTTGCGTTAATTTCATTCAGTCCACTTTAGGAAGTTATGTGGCGACAGGGAGCTTTTCTTATCGGTTTGTAGTACCTAGTACTGGGAAGAAGTTACCATATACATATTGCATGCTATTCAACTCGATTTTCGGCTACTCTGATCCAGCTACTGCAGCAGCAACCACCCTGCGAAGATTGTCGATACACCTTCATCATTAGACGCAGTTATACGATTTGATATGTTGAAAATAAACAAAATATAATATTCGTGTCATGTTTCTAATTAGTCCGATATATTGCCGGTCGACCAGATAGAATGTTAAATCAACCGAGTGGCGACCGGACGTTGTCATCGACTATTTTTCCTTATTTGCTATTCGCTCATAAACAGTGCTGGTCGGGTGATATTAGGTAAAAATTAATGGGACCGTTTAAAATTAACCATCACATGATGACGTCCGCTGAAAAAGGTTTGAGTAGGTACCTAATTATTTATCAGTTTCGATTTATTTTCAATAACAGAATTTACATTATCTGTTTTATTATAGCCTTAATTACGAAGCTAAAACAGAGGCAATCAACAATTAAATTATTAGAACTTTCCTACTAACATAACATAACATCACGCCTGTATTCCCCGAAGGGTTAGGCAGAGGCCTACCTATAGTACACGCACATTTCGCCAGTTATATTTAAGTCCCATCCATTTAATAGGGGGGAGCCTATTGCCATCAACCTAGCACAAGTGCAGACTCCGGACTGATTAATTCCAGATGGAAAAACCCCATTGCCCGACCCGGAAATCGAACCCAGGGCCTCCTGCTAAACAGTAGCGCTTACGGCCAACGAGGCAGTTGACTTCTTATTAACAACGACATTGTTAGTTCTGATTTGTTTAGTTTGATAAGCCAAAACTATAGACAGATAGATAGAATATTCTTTATTATGTACACTATAAAAAACAGTCTACCACACTAGTACTAAGACACAACACACGGACACACATTAACCGTACTTAGAAAGAAAATAAAGAAAGAAAGAAAATACGTTAATTTGCGGTACATATGACGCAAGCAAAGGAACAAACACTAAAAAAACAAATTTGGGGGAAAATATGCGTCACATCCACGCAAAACGGCCATCACTCAGCATAATGCTGGGACCCTATGCGAGACAGAGCCCCAGCGCTGGTTTTCAGTGACAGCCGGCGTTGACGTGATAACGTCGAACTTAAGTGTAGCAATGTTTTATTTTAACTTACCTATACCTACTTAATGATAATGACACAATATTTTTTAAACGTATCTATATTTTCTCTTTGAAAGTGAATCTGTAATTCTTTTGAGAAGTAAATATCTTCAACCGTAGGTATATCCACCATTTACCTAACCACGATTTCCCATTATTTCAGGAGGACATTCCAGAACAGGGCTCCCTGCGCGGGCGCGGGTACGAACACCTCAACAACTGGAGCCCTACGTCAGAGAGATGCCGCGCAGATCTCGACCTTGGGTACAACAAGGCTAGTTCTGATAGCCCGCCCTTCGTCAGGATTAACAAAAGATTGGGTAAGTGTCCTACAACCATACTGTAAGAACCTAGCTGAATAGATAATACATCACGCTTTGGGTGAAACTAGGTGAGAATAATTTCATCACCACAGCTCTCAAAACGGTGAAGGAAAACATCCTGAGGAAACCGGGATGTCTTAGAACCAAAAATTCGATGACATGTGACATCTACCAACCCGCACTGGGCCCGCGTGGTGGATTACAGCCCACTCCCTCACACAGAAAGGAGGCCTCTGTCTGAGTACTGGTTACATTATAGGCTGATTATGACGAGTCCTGTAAAGGACTGCTGAAAACAGTAGGTACTAATCAGTAAGGGAGACAGTGGGAAGTGATGAGAACATCGGAGCGGTCATTTCCCGCATTTGATTAAATGCGGTATATAAGTACCAGTTTTATAAACATTAAACATTTTTTTTTTCTCTCGTTGACTATTTTTTTCTTTCTCGGTTAGTTTTAATGATGGTCTGGCAGTTTGAGTAGCTTATGCGGCCTACCCAAATGTCCTTTCTTTGGTATTGTTCGTCGACTTGAGCTCCTTAAGTTCTGAGTTGAGCTCCACGATTACTGACAAATGCTTGCACTGACAGGACAGGTCCACTCAAATCTGTGTGGTTCTTTTCTCAAAAGACCATTTCAGACTAATCTACATGGTCCTCATATGGCCTGACCAAGATTATGTCTGGACTTGTAAAAGACCTGAGTTTGTTTCGGCCTTTCTTCTCAGAGTAGTCAGATAGGAAACGCCGAACTCGTCCAGCAAATTCTTTTTTTTTTTTGAGGTGACGTGTAAAAGTGATTTCAATATCCTATTTACAGAATAAACAATTTCATTTCATTTCATTTTATTTCATTTCCCGCGATGATTTGTTCACTGTATTGTAAAACTAATTCAAATAATCTCAATTTCCAGGTGGCTCTACAGAAAACCTTCTCATCAACCCCAGAAGACCGAGTCATCTGCAGCTTCCAGCGTCTTCGTCTGGGGACAGCCTAGATGTAGAGATTCGGGAGAGAGAGCCAGCGTATGTCAGGAATAGGAAGTCCAGGTCTATGGTGGCTCCTAAAAATCGGATGCAGTCTCCCATACCAGCGCCTAGATTGACCCTGCAGCAACCGTCAGAGGTCAGGATCTTACAAGTACAATGGTTTACTTATCTTTTGCTTGACTTCACCAACACACGTTTTTCAGTCAATTTCTAACAAAGTATTCTTGCTCAAATCAGCAGTACCTACAGATCGCGGCGTGTAAGTTGAACCAAAATGGCGGTCGTCCGCGCAGGTAAAACTATGATTATACTTCGATTGAGACCCGAAAATGTGTTACAGATCGCGGCACGTATGTTAAAATATAACCTTAAATGCGCAGAAAATCATTTTCATGTCTCAATTGAAGTATAATCATATTTTTACTGGCGCGGACGACCGCCATTTTGATTCAACTTATGTGCCACGATCTAAAACACTTCCTTAAAACTTAAAATCAAATATGGAAAAAAGAACTTTAATATTGGTGACATAATTATAACATCATATTCATAAATGTTGCTGTATACTCGTAGTTCCCGGCAGTGGAATGGACACCAAATTTTTTGCTTTTTAAATAAATACACAAAAACCACTGATATTTGCCCAGTAATTCACGTATAGAGAAGCAAAGCTGAAAGGTTAACAGTCATGTAAAAAGGTATTTTAGTTAAGAATCGCCTAAACGGCAATAAATGTTAAACCACACTAACAAAATGATATTTGCACGACAGAAAAGTCGAATAAATAGTGAAACCATTTAATACTAATACCTTGTTATCTTATCTATTTTCTAGCAAATAAATCATTCAAACTCAAAGCATTTATTTCAATTAAACCATTTAGAGGCACTTTTGAACTGTCAAGAAGTGGGTCAGTCAGAAATATGAAGCTAGGTTGATTCATTCATTCATTCAATGTATTCATTATCCACAGGTGATTCTAGAGAGTCCCATCAAACGCACCAAGTTCCTGGAAGGCACGAAGAAGACCAAAAAGAACTGGATAGACTGCTACATGGTCCTCACACCCACCGCACTAGTCTTCTACAAAGACCAGAGGACGTATTATGCTCCTGTAAGTATTTTATCTCCTTAGATAACAGAATACTCCTTTAAACGCCCCCGCTATTGTGAATATAGAAGTCAGTATTGAAATAACTGTTAATTTTTCTGGATTCAAGAGCGTATTGTATAATTAAGACTTGCTTTATGAAAAAACGGTGAGGGGAAACATCGTGAGGACACAGATGCCTGTGTCCTCACGATGTTTCCCCTCGCCGTCGAGAAATAGGGCGCTTCGCACTCTCTCTCACTTAACCCTTCGTATTACATGTAAGCTTCATCTCTCATTCAAGCTTCTCTCCTCAGCAAAAGCACTGCTCTTAATGTGTACTTAGTTAGCTATATGCAGTGTGTGTATGTTAGAAGTCTTCATGTTGTGTATGTTAGAAGACCATCGTAACCAAATAAATAATTGCAGAAAGTATCTCGTCCACCGGGCACGCCTCCCAGTCCGTCTGCGCCGCTCGCCGAGCTGGTGCTGCCGCTGCGGAACGCGCACGCCGTGCAGTGCATACAGAAACACACCAAAAGGTAACTATTCAATTATTTCAGACGAGCCAAGCAAAGGGCAGGGGTACTACCTACTTTTTCTCGAAACGCTTGGTCGTTTTTTGAACCCCCATAACTTGGGTTTGGATTATAGCAGATAAACAAAGTTCTCTATATACGATGTCAATAGTGGATTTATTAATCATATAAAGTTTCAATTGCATAGCTCATAAACTTTAGATTTTATTGATATCTAAAAAACTCCGATTTCGTCACTGACTCAGTCACTGATGATCATCAAAATTCTTAGGGTACTTCCTGAAGCCCTATAAAGCTGTTGGTATAGAATAGAATAGAATAGAATATATTTATTGTAAAAACATGAGTATACATCAAATAATATGTGCAAGGTCTTAAAATAACAGGTAGATCTGCATGTTTTGCCATTTATGGCGTACAAAATAACGTTTTTTTGGTTTAGAATAAACCATATCACTTGAGTCTACACAGCAAACTAAAAAATTAGAAATATACCTAATGCTAATTAAAAAATAAAACTTAAAGTATTGTTTTTACAGATTTGGGGGTCAAATAAATTGTGAAAATGTCGTAATTATAGGAATCTATGTAGGTAATTAATTGCGTTCATTTAAAAATTCCGATATGGTATAATAGCACTTGGCTATGAGATATTTTTTTAAATTTATTTTAAACAGAGCAGTTGGCATATAAAAGCTAGTATTAGTACAGAAACGACAAATCTTGGAACTTTTACCCCCCAACCCCTTGAACTAGGGGATGGAAGCTTTTATGAGACTTCCGCAAATTTTGATGCTAGAGGTCTGAAAATTTATATTTTAAAATTTTCACCTTACGCCATTATGACGGTAGCGAAACGGCCAAGACGCATATTTGACTAAGGTGTAGAGTTTGTGAAGTTAGGGCTTGTAGAGATAGGGCGTGTAGAGTTAGAAGCGTGGCTCTACATGTGGATCGTACGTATTAGAATACGATAAATTTATATAATTCTTTATTTCACCACAAGCTTGATTTTCTACATTATCTTTATGACTAAAACATAACTTAGGTTTAATAACAAACTCTATATTTTAATTTTTGTGAAAGTGACTATGTGAATATTTTTTGTATTTTTTCTTTTCTTTTCTTTCTCAGTTAGTTTTAATGATGGTCTGGCAGTTTGATTAGTTTATGCGGCCTACCCAAATGTCTTTTGTTTGGTATTTGTTCGTCGAGTTGAGCTCCTTAAGTTCTGAGTCGAGCTTCACAATTACTGAAAAATGCTTGCACTGACTGGTTAGATTTGAGTGGCAGGTCCACTCAAATCTATGTGGTTCATTTCTCAAAAGACCATTTCAGACACTAATCTACATGGTCCTTATATGGCCTGATCAAGATTATGTGTGGACTTTAAAAGAGATTGTGACCTCTGAGTTTTTCTCGGCCTTTCTTCTCAGAGTAGTCAGATAGGAAACGCCGAAGTCATCTAGCTAATTTTTAGTTATTTTTTAATATGACGTGTAAAGGTGATTCCATTATCCTACTTACAGAAAAAACATTTTCATTACATTTCAAATTCAAATTTTCTTACGTTTTTTGCAATATGCAGGTCAGTGTCAGGTTGTATCTTGATCAAAATATGATTCGCGACTATAACATTATATGTATTTACAGAATTTTAATCATTAGAATCGTTAATACATCTCCCATAGCACAGCAATATAGTGAAAGCCTTCTTGTCACAGTCATGACGTGCATCTGCCGAATATTTATGTTGTTGTTTTTTTGTATGCACGTGTTTCTGTGACAAATAAATCTGTTTTTTTTCTTCTTTCTTTCTCTAAGATAGATTTGTTCCATAAGAATAAATCTATATCTATTATGGTATGTTCTTGAAAAATTTATTTCTTCACTGACCTGCAAATTGCAAAAAAAAAACCTAAGAAAATTTTAATTTCGCGGGTTACAACTGCGGATCCTTATGAGGCGGTGCGTTAAAGACTCGCTCACTTCACAGAAGATTTGAGAACATTTCGTCACATCATCGCCAACATGATTCTTCCTCTTCTCTTGCGTCGGACCTTATTTAAACTATATAAGAACTAACATTCTTATTTGCTTCCAGGTACATGCGATCCATTCTGCTTATAGTGGGATACGATCAGTACCTCATTCAGGATGAAACCGAGGATGGAGCCAGGAAGTGGCTCGGACACATTCGGGGCGTTATTTTTAACCTGGTAAGAATTTAATCTAGTTTTATTTCATATTTTATAACCCACTGGAGGAGCTCGTGGCTAAGTAATAACAACACGGGTCAATCCATCAGGTGAAGCAACCCTTGCCGGAGTTGGTCCGTGGATGGGTAAACATTTTTAGATACCGAGACTCAAACGTGAGTCGGAAAACACGTTTTAAGCCGCTGCGCTGGTCCCGGCTATAATACGTGGATCTTTGACAGTCGTTACAGGTCGTCAGAAGCTCGAAAATCTGACAGCCAGTCTTACCAAGGGGAATCGTATTACCCAGTTACTGGGTTATGGAGGTCACATAGGCAGTCGCTCCATGTAAAATACTGGTATTAAGCTGCATCCGGTTAGACTGGAAGCCGAACGCAACATAGTTGGGTTAAGGCTAGGCGGATTGATTTTATAGCTAAGAATCTCCAAGATCGAGTTTCTGACGACTGTATGTTGCAGCCCTCCACAATCCAGTTTGAGTAAGGCCAATCCGCTTCAAAACAACCTTATCAATAAATACAAAAGTATTTATGTATCGATAACCGATATTCATAAATTCATAGATAATAATCACTATTAAAAAACTTTTGTTGTTGTTCTTATTTATCAAATAAAGATTATTTATATTACTCTAATCTAGCAGCAGGAAATGGAGCAAAGTTTCCACCGAATTCCACAATCTTTTTGGCATCCTATAACACTTTTTACGTTAGAACAACAAAGCACTGACGATGAATATGTTTCTCGCAGTACCAATGCAGCCTGGCGGGAGAGTCTCCGCCCCCAGCGTTTTCTCAGAGCAGCAATACAGACCTGGAGAGCTTAGGCAGAACCCCTCCAGCCGCCCGACACACCAACAGGAACAAACAGAAAGGTACATAACATTAAATCCGCCTACAATGTTTCCGCTGCTGGGCCTCCTTTCTGTGTAAGGTATTCTATACAACAAATAACTTGTAACATTTGCACAAAGCAAAAAGAGATGGCGTTGTTTACAAAAAAAAAAAAAAACTCACAATATTTCTACTTTGACTATATATTCCACCATCAATATAGGATGAAATGGATCGCCATAGGCATTTGATCCAAGTAGTTATTTATTTTATAACACACTTGCTTCCGCCAGTGGCTTCGCCAGCGTGATATATTTATAACTAAAGCGTATGTTACTCAGTGCCAATATAGTATTAGTACTGGAGTAAGATTTTTTTTAATCGGTACAGTAATTTTTGAATTTATTCATTACAAATAAAAATAAAAATCTTTTCTCTTTATAGTATTAGTGTAGATAGATAAGCTATTTATTTTTCTTTCAGAAATTTATGAAGCTATTCAAAAGATATCGTAATAGAAACGTGCAGACAATATGAGATGTACAATAAAACATATTCTAACCGTCTATCTATTAATTATTTGCACTACAGTCCAGCCGTCAAGAGAATCCTGACACCTGTCAATTGGATTATTTCTAGTACTAATATGGATCAAATTCGCAAAACACATATTCGTTAATTATATGAAACTGACAGGTGTCAAGAACGCATTCTTTCGACGGTTGGATTGTATGAAGGTAAATAATACATTTCTACTTTCACCCGTTTGAATATAGGTAATTGTAAACAAAAGTTTGCATCGCGGATACAAAGATGCAAGTTTTCCTGCGCTTCATCTTTTAACTGATGCAAATCTTTGAGCGTGGAAAAACCAATGCTATTGGTTTACCCCATAAATATAATATTTCTGTGGTTTACCCACTGTGAAAGTCATCCTGAAATACCTACATGATATTCGGGAACGTAGTGACGCAAAGAAAATTTATGTTTCTACGTAACAAAAGCGTGTGGTACAGCATTATTATTCAAGTCGACTACACATTTACAGTTAACTATTTGATTTTCCCACTTCTCGGATGATGACGAATCTCGCTTCCCGGTAAATGGTGTCTGTTACTGGCTGTTTAGATTTTCCTCATTTACTTGGAAGCAAGCTCTGGGCTGGGAGCACTCGCTGTTAAAATAATTTTTATTCAAATGATGGACGCAAAAGTTAGACAGTGTTCATTCAGTGTTGAGGCAATAGGTACAGTTGGTCGAAACTTCCGTGAGAAAATATTTGTAAAAAGAATTCCGTTGTGACTCGATATTTTCAAACGTGTTGTTAGACCGCATTTTGTTTATCTGTGGCCTAGTTTGTGTTTTTAAACTGCATTCGTTTATGCTGTGGGACACTTTTATTTTTTATGATTGGAACAGGTTATTCTAACAGTTTGTGTGTAAAATGACAATATTGTGTGGGTGTTTAAGTAACGACTATAGTCCGATGAATTCATGTAAGCATTTATTTATTTACCGGATTTAGCTCAGTGTTAAAGCATCTGTTGATTTTAGTGCAATATAGTGTACTTACCGCTTGTAGCAGTGATAGCCTAGTGGTGTGACCGTCGGACTGCCAAGTCACAGGTCTCGAGTTCGAACCCAAGGCACGCACCTCTGACTTTTCGGATTCATGTGCGTATTGTATAATTATCACTTGCTTCAAAAACGGTGAAGGAAAACATCGTGAGGAAACCGGCATCCCTGAGAGATATTTCTCGACGGCATATGAAGCCAAGTCAGAGGCCCATGGGCGGCTTTAAAACTCTGACACCAGGTTAGTCACTAACCACTCGAAAAGAAGAAGACCGTTTCTGATCCATCTAGATACATTTGGACTTGAAAATGGTTACCCACTTTACTTTAAAGTCCGTTATATTTTAAGTGAAAATATACCCGAGTGCACACCACAGGGAGTTATCTCTTGTACGCTATTTTTTTAACTCTATTCGGCTTTCTAATTACGCAACATATTTTCGTAAACGATAAAGACAAATCTGTTTCATTTTGACAGTTCAACAACATTCATTGCGTTATTACATTGCTCTGCAGTTTTTTTTTTCGAACTTACGGAGCATTGGATTAGCTATCTGTTTCAAAACGATTCAGATTCGGATTGATTTTGCATTACGTAATTAGGGTACAGGTTGTGATTTAGTTGATTATCAATTTTTACCTTAAAAAATACTCGATCATTTTGCTGCTCAGTGTCTCCTGACCCTCAGCTCCCAATAATATGATCACGGGTTTTGAAACTCATAAACAAAGAGATTCTCTTAGAAATATTCCACACTTCTGCACAGTTTTTCTCGATAACGCACGGAGGAAACATGACATCGCCTAGTTAAAACAGGTGATGTCATTGCGCTGTAAAAACAAACATTCTCGTAAGTCCTATTATAAATAAACAACTTTATATCTATCGACATGGGCCATTACCGTTGCAATTGTTACTTTGTTGGAAATAAAAATAATTGCGGCCAAATAATACCTATTTATTGAACTATACAGTTCTGCAATGCTTTTGCAGTCCCGGCTGTCATTCGTAGATCTTTGACAGTCGATACGGGTAGTCCGAAAGTCAGAGAATTATAGTCTTACCAAGGGGTATCATGTTACCCAGTAACTGGGTTGTGAAGGTCCGATAGGCAGTCACTCCATATATAATACTGGTATTCAGCTGCATTCGGTTAAACTGGAAGCCGACCCTAACATAGTTGGGAAACGGATATGCAGATTGATACGGTTCTGCGAAAGATTTCTCTGCTATGTGAGACATAGCTGAAACGTTTATTTTAATGAAAATATGTTGCTGTAATTTCCTAAATAGCGTTTTTTGATACCGTAATGTCAAACCCCGCTGCCATCATTATCATGACGGCCGTAACGGCGGCCGACAAGTGGCGGCCACCTCTTTTCTAGGAAACCGTAGCTTTAAGGCTTTCTGCGTAACTTTTCTCCATAGTTACACAAACTCTCCGACTGTCCAAATAATTGAAATTTAGATAGTATACAGTATCTACATGTAACTACGTGATCATTTGGCAAAGTATCCAGCTGAAAACGTAACTTCTGCTAAAAAAGCTGTTTGATACAGATGCATTGAATATTAGAGAATTGTTATCTCGAATTAAAGCCCCATTTATACTTAGGTACGATGCAAGTTTCTTGCCTGTGCAATATAGTAAAATTTAAACAACAACTGACTTGCATCGTCGAGGCAATACGGCGCGGGCGCAACAATTTTTTTTTTAATGCTTATCTCTAAGCACTAACAATAGGGGATTTTTTTTAAACACGAATATTATTTTTATATATTATTTTAATTTTATTGATGCTTCAACTTATTGCTTACAATTGGCAATTAAATCACACCATGTAAATCAGTCTTTAAATATCGTTTTTTGTGCATTTAAAGTTTTTTCTCCTGTTTTGAAACCATCAGGGGATAGGCAACTTTCTGTCTAGCTTTAACCATTGGATACCGTAGAACCTACATATCGAAAAGTTACGCTGTCAGGATAACTTTACGTAAATCCTTTACGTGGCAGGGATACTGATTATTTCGTCATGCCTAATCTAAACGTGGATCTGAGTCAGAATTATTTGCATAATAAACATACATTATATTATTAGTCTACCATTCTAGTATTTTACCCATCTAGCTGTCAAAGTTCAAGCCAAAACTGCGTTCATATTATTATGATGTCATGTTTCATTCTTAGTAATAAACAACATTTCTAATTTTAGTCTTACACTGTCATGCCCCATAGTGTACTGAGAATACCTAATTATTTGAATTAGATTAGAAACTATTCATGAATGAATAAACGCCTGTAAGTCTGCGTAACGTCTTGTATAGTCTACTACAATATGTCAAATTTCTTTAATAGATTTTCAACTTTATCACTAAAGTGTAAGGTTCAAAGTGGATTAGGAAAATTTTACAGTTTGGTTGACGTGCTGGCGCCTGTATCTAATAATTGGGGGTTTATTTATAAACGTTGCTTAAAGTTAAATAATGATTAGCAACTGTTTACGTTCAAACACTTCAAATGTCAAAAATGTATGGTACATTTTTGACATTTGAAGTGTTTGGACGACACTGAACTTTACGCAACGTTTATAAATAAACCCTTTTAAGTTTAATTTGTTAGTTACGTTTCTTATACGTACAGTAAGTATCAGAAAGTTGTCCCTTGTGGTCATATAGTACGGTGTGGTACGACCATCAAACTCAACAACTTTATCCATGGGAACAACATCGTAATACTTACCGAAAAAAATATTAACTGTCCACTACAAAACTTCAATACCTACTTACTCGACCCAAATGTATGGGACGGCAGATAATTTTTTCGCGAAACTGAACAACTTTCTCCACGGGACCAACATTAAATGTATGGGACGGCAGATATTGTTTACGCGAAACTGAACAACTTTCTCCATGGGACTAATATCGTATGTTGGTCCCATGGAGAAAGTTGTTCAGTTTGCTACTTGTGTACTCGACCTAAACGTATGGGACGGCAGATATTATTTACCCGAAACTGAACAACTTTCTCCATGGGACCAATATCGTATGTTGGTCCCATGGAGAAAGTTATTCAGTTTGCTACTCGTGTACTCGACCTAAATGTATGGAACGGCAGATATTTTTTTCGCGTTTGATGGTCTGTACTGTCAGCCTTAAATAATTATGACCACAGTTTTCTGATAAATGCCGTATTTTGTTATCGTTCTGAAATAATGCGCAAAGATACATTTTCGTAGGTTTGACAATGCCTCATGAATTATCCATTCAAGAATTTTCATTGACTCGGAACTTAGGACCAAATTGTTTTAGGATTTCTAAATTCAACCACAAAGTTAGGAAAAGTATTAAATGCATGGCAAACTCTGCTAAATTACGACTACGAGCCAAAAAAAAAACAACAAGGTTTTTAAGAGACCTATTACATTTTCTACGCAAATTCATGATTTTTGACGCTGTAATTTTCCGCAGCAGTAAGATATTTTAAAATAAATCATGATCTTACTGATATATCTCTTATTTATTTTAAATTATTTGATTGTGAATAACGATAGTGCCATTCTCTTTCACGTATATTGGAGTTACGCATTAAAAAATATATTTTCGTGTAATTTACTATAAATATTTTACGAACTCAGTTTACAAGAAAAACCGCACCAAAGATTGCATAAAAGAACGCACCGAAGCTTTTGCGAAATAATTGCGTTCATTTGATCTGTTGCTGCATCGTTATTACTTAACCTGTAGTTATGCAATTAATATGTAAGATATTTAAGGATTCACTCTAGACACCATACAATTTAGAAACACGATGACTTATAATTTCCTCTAAGAAAAAAAACCAGGTAATCACAAAAAAAACAAAATAACCCTAATGTATATAAGCGCGATGTATTTACGCCGTACCTACTAAGAGGTAGTACGGCGTAGTAGTAGGTAATACATCACAGAAAAAAGTTTTGAAGGAAGTTTTTTTTAAAAATAATAATAAACTACATGTTTTTTTTATCTAAATTAGCGCGTGAACTGCCTATTCGTAGCCATAGCAGCCACGCCTCGCCGCTTTCCCGCACGCTATAAAGCTCGGTTCGCCCTTAACCATCATTTATCAGCTTGTGAAGCAAATATGGACGATTTAATCCTTCTAAGTCGATCAAAAAAGAAAGTAAAAATAAAATTCATGACTTATAACTTGACTCATTACGATTAGCAAAGAGATTTACGCAATAAAACTGTGATTCTCGATTTATCTTGTTTTACTGTAATTTTTTTTTTCATCGCTTTTTAGGACACACGGCTAAAGCGAAATATGCTTAAGATAATGTATGCCAGAAGTACACATAACCTTAAAAAGTAGATAAACTCCAAATTGTCCCATTATCATAGAACTTTTAATCGACATACCTACACATCTGCAATATTCCACCGACTGTACGCACTATCTGATAATGGCTCACATTGATAACTACAATCACTAATTGCGCCAATCGTTTAGTGTTCAACAATCTATAATGAGCCATTGTCATCTGCATTGCTAGGTTACAAATATCATTATTGTTATGTTGAATTCAGACCTGATTCAAAGTCCCCAAAATTGACTCATTGAAAAAACAGTGCAAAATAATAATGCGGGATTGAACTTCCAAAAATGTCAAGTGCAAAGTGAATTTGAACCTTATTAAAAGTGAAATGGAACATAAAATAGTAGAAACACTCGTGCGCTATATACATAAAAAAATGCCCAGTGATCCAGTGATGAACAAGCCAAAGAAAAGTCCTACGGAAAAAACTAATAAGTTCAAAGAATATTTTGGATCGCACCATGACTTGAGAATATTTGGATCACACCCTAAACGTAATGTACCATTAATCTGTAGGGTTAATAGTACAAATAAGAATATTAATAATTGCAATGTCCTCCTGCGGTTTAGGCCACATTGTACTATTATCAGAATCTATATATTAAAATTGTTTTTATTTTCATCGACAAGTTTAGTGTCCTTATTGTATCGAACAACAGTGTATTTGTATGTAGTTTAAATTATCTTCATTTCATCATTTTATCATCATTCATCAGATTCTATTATGTTTTACCCTTTTGTTGCGGTTTTGTGTTACCCAAATAAGGTTCATCACCGAATGTGGCGATTATTCGATAATGCGGCACGATGTTTTATACTTTATTGCCTTGTTAACTAATGTTTAGGTTGGAACAATATTGGAAATCGCAGGGACCCATGTTTCATTATCAGACATCTAAAGCCTGATTTCAGAATCGTCAAACTATAGGGATGAGCCTGCAAATTATACCGCAGTAGCTACCGCACGTTGTAGGTATGTATATTTTAAGAATTTAGGTAGAGGTAGTTGTAGACCAGTCCAATCTTTCAAACATAATGAAGCAATCGATTTTGTTGCAATGCCATATCCCGATATGAAAGAGATTGTGATTGGAGTTAATTATACAGTTAAAATACTTTTATTCAAGTGCTACGCTAAATAGGGGCTCGCTAGATGATGACGACGACTGATAGAGAAGTATGGAAGAAGTCATGTTGCGCCAACCCCAAATAAATCTGTATAAGCGCAGGATAATGATGATAACGCTAACTGCTTCAAGTCAACATTGAAGCTTGAGGAGGAGAACCCAATGACTCATAGCGACACACACATAATCACGCAACGATAATCGTATCCTTACATCACAATATCTTTGATCTGTCGATTATCACTAGACACCGCGAAACAGCGGATTTTCAACAAAATAAAAGACACATATACAGAATAGTATGATCGGTAATACAGACGACAGTGAATTAACTATATGCCAATATCTACCATCTTATCGTATCTACATGCGATTGATAACGAGCTCCTATCAATTTATCTGTAGCAGGCATGACGAATTCTACTGTTTTTTCAATAGTATTAACTATATTTCTTTTATTAATACCGCAAAAAAGAATTGCGTAAAACGTATAGTGCTAATTGGAATTGATTTCGTATTTGCGTAAAAATTTCTCATCGTCAACGATCCCAGATAATTCAAAAGCATTAGTTGATTTTTCCATTTTCTTTGATTTTTTTTTGTGTGAATTCAGGATACAGGCGAAAAAGGTAAATTATTGATATCAAAATTAATACTTCAGAATGTTTTGGCCTCAGTTTGTGTTCGTCTCAAATGCCTGTTCCTAACTTGTATTGTCCGTGTCATTATAATAATTTTCTGATTAAAAAATCATCTTTTTGGTTAAACATTATGTGGCCCATTACGAGTAATGGAATGACGATTACTATTTAAAACCTTATTTATATCAATGATTGAATAATAGTTGTTTTACACCAGTCATTCTTCAGATGTTACACCTTGCATTCGAGTAGTACCTCTGAAAGTATGACCAACTCGTGTTACTAAACCCTTACTTCATTGATACCTCAAAAAAACCCTTAATTTTTATATCTACGTTTGAATTAAAACTTTTCTTAAGTGTCGTTCATTAGGTAGGTACATGACCATACCATGACCTTCTTTTTTTATTATAATTTCTGTGTCATAACCCGTATACCTAATATTAATCCATTTGGTCTGTTCTAAAAATATCTGATTAAATTATAAACAAATTGATCAGAAACGTACCTGTGTATGCCATTTTCTAGTGCCACTTGATTTAAATATTTGAATTCATAAACCCGATATTCTAATTTTAAAATCACCACAAAAATGTGTTTTATTTGTCAATTGAGGTTAATTTTACAATCTCAATGTTCATCGACGATTTTTCAATTACCATCTAATAATCTTATTCAAACAATAAATTGTTAAAAAACTAATGAGATGAAAAATTCAAACCTTCTAAATACATGAATGTGTTTCTAATTCAATTTAGTGAGTGATTGCGTAAGAGTTTAATTTGCACAGGGTTTATTTAAATTTTCATCAGATGCTTTTGGAACCGACTATACTACATTCAACCTCTCTGGTTATGGCTTTGAACCCAAACTATCTTGCTGTGTTATGGGATACCTTTAAGTATGTATGTGTCCATTATAAAGCAATGGCGTTGGAAAATACTCTTATCCTTGACAATTGAGACGGAATTCAAACTAATGACATAAGATATTGCAAAAGATTTGATATTAAATTGCTAATTTGTAGCCATTTCTACCGCTATTGCTTTAGATATCTGCCAATTGCCATTGACTGGCAACATGTAACCGATCGCAAACTCTCAGGCTTCATAATCGTGTCGAATCTGGTTTTTTGTTCTGAAAATAATCAAAGGAAAAATTAGCCGTACCTACCAACATTACATTGAAATGTGAACAATACTCATTGAGTTACCTACCAGATTTGATGCGATTGTGTTGTGTGGTATTTTTTTGAAGGATTTAATAAATAAGAACGTATGTTTTATATAATTTTTTAAATCATTCCGTATGTTGAAAAACAATACTGCTCAACATATATAGCCATCTGTCTCCTGCTTTACCATTTCAATTTCTTCTTCCTATACTAACTAACAATTCGTTTTCACCTTCAATGTTCTACATTTCAGCTGGAGGTAGCAGTAATGAAGATCTGAGCGACTCGACAGAAGTTTCTATACAGAAATCACATGTGAGGAGTAGGTTAAGAAAATTCTTCGCCAAAAGACCTGCCATGGAGCAACTTGTGAAGAAAGGGATTTACAAAGGTTCGAAATTTGATCTTTGACGGTTTGAGTGGCACTGAGTAGAAAGTAGTTTTAGAGAAGTAGATTTGGTTTGGTGTGAAGAGCTAACAGTTTTTGGAGTGATATTACTTCCTTTTTGGTGTTAACACTAGAATTGGTGAACAAGTGATTTGGAATTATTAACTGGCTATTTTTACTGTAACAATTTTAGAAATTTTGGAGTGAACTAAACAGTGTTGTAAAAAGTTTGTATAATATTTGGGTTTATTTAGTCCTCCATTTGGCTTAGTTACACTGCTTGATAGTTTTTTTTTTTTCAGTGCTTAAATTGTAACCAAAGGTAAGTGCTTTTTTTTGGAGAGTTGCATTTATTATGTATATATTAATGTAAATTTCTTTTCACGAATGTATTATAACAATTAGTTGTATAAAATTTTATTGGTGTTTTATTTTTTTACCTATGTGCGCCTGAACTTCGGACATTTTGCTAGGGTAGAAGGGAAAATATATTTTGTCCTTATTGTATTTTTTTCCCTATTACATGGGACTTAAAACATAACTGGCGAAGTGTGGGTGTACCTACTACAGGTACACCTCTGCCCAACCCTTCGAGGAAACAAGGCGTGATGTTATGTTATGTATTTTTTGCACAATCACATATATAAGCATAGGGAATATGCTTAATCCCGTAGAAAAATGTATGACGTAAGAAGTTTTCAATTTTTTTTTTTTTTTTTTTGATTCAGTTAACACATCTCGTGACGTTACATTATAAATTAAAAAAAAACATGTTTTCATAAGGTTATTGATGTCTCTTAAGATCCCGTGCGTTTTATAGTAGGACACATTAATTAAAACCTAATGTAAGTTTTATACTGACGAAAAAGGATGATTTTCTATTATTTCATCATCGTTAACTGAAGACTTTGTTACACGTATACTGTTTTTGTTTTTAGCTTCTAATACCGACTACCTACCTACAAAGTGAACACTGTGGTTGATCTTAGCGTGAATTGTGTGTAAATAAGCTTTACAAACATTCACAGCTTTACTATTAACTATTCCTTCATTGGCATCAGTACTTAGTGCCCTTTTTTCTTTTCGATAATTCCTATTGACGGTTTCTATTAACTATCTGCAATTATGTGTACAAGGCTGAGAAACAAGATGGAGAATTTCTCCTGGATTTCTTTAGCTCTTTGGGACCGTCGAAAGGAACTTCTTTTGGGTACTATATTAATTTTTCGGTGTTTATTTTGAAAAATAAACCTTTTCAGTTATTTTTTGGGTATATTATTCATTTAAGTGTTAATAGTTTTATGTGTTCACTGAGATATAAGAGGATATCTCATACTACGACCATACATCGTATCTAAGGTTTTAACAAATAAATCGAAGGACACTTGATCGTTCAAACTTTTCTACTTATTTTCCAAATACTAATTCATTATTAAGCTTCCGATCGTTCTAAAATCTTAAAACGATAATAATTATAAACACTGTTCATATTATTCACATACAAAATTAACCTTTACCGCCAGTGACTACAATCTAACCAAACCACTTATTTCTTGACAGACGAGCCTGTATTCGGACGAAACCTGGAAGAGGTATGTCCCCTCACCAGCCCGCGGGTGCCAGAGTTCGTGGTGGCATGTGTCACCGAGATCGAGAGGAGTGAGGAGAATATGTGCACAGATGGACTATACCGAGCCAGTGGGAACCTCAGCCAGGTCCAGAAGATTCGATTAGAGGTGAGTCTTGCACTATTAGTCAACATGAATATTCCAGCAGAAAGATACACACATAGCACGGCCAACGTAGAAACAGAAGAAACAAAAGACAAAATGATGAAAGATTTTTACAGCGCGGTCTCAAAAATGAAAAAATTAAATGCAACCTTGTGTTCATTGTGATAGGTGTCAGGCGGCGCATGCTGCTGAGTTAAGCCATCACCAAGGATTTAAACAACTGGCCTTGTTGAACTTGGTACCTATATACAAAATATACCAGAATACCTGCGAAAATTTAAATCATATTCTTTAGATGACACCTCTTTAAGTCATGAGCTATCAATCCAGATATCAAAAAATATTTGGTCTAGAACTTGTGGGGGAGGCGTGAAAATTGATTCGCTGCTGGTAGAATGTATAATATATATTAATAGCAATTAAAACCGAGGATGTATTTATAACTGTTAAAGAGGAAAGTAAACAGGATTAAATTATCCTTCCTTGTAATGACATGATATTTAATAATCAATAAAACCATCATGATACTGATTTAGAAACCGCATTATTTAATAACATGCCTTTTTTAATAAGGACAATACATTTTTGTGGCTACTGATTATTTTGAATCCTTCACACAACTTTAGCTTCAACTTTTACTTTAGACTGTGCTATTTGAATATTAATTAATTGACAAGGTAGTACTTTAATCGGAGAGACTAACAGAAATACTTCCTAGTAATGGCCGATTACGAGAAGCCTTTAAAATTTAAAAATGCTAAACCAATCTTCTATTTACCCAGGTTGACCAGAACAAGATGTCGGTTATCGAAAACAACACAGATATCCACGTGCTGACCGGATCACTGAAACTGTTCTTCAGGGAGCTAAAGGAACCGTTGATACCCTGCACCATGTTCGACAGAGTACTCGCTGCCTGCTGTAAGTATATTTTTATCATCAAACTATCCATTTTCCATTGTGAGTGTTCCCGCTGAACGTAACGACTGCCTTACGACCCGTCGCAAAGGAATAATGTTGCAATATCTTATAGTCCTTTTCTTAGTCTTGTTTTCAAATTTAGTCGCTCGTATTTTTATTTTTCAATATTCATATTTATGATACGGTATACCTAATGAATATCGTTTAGTTACGTATATTTTAAGGTACTCTTCAGGATTACGGCCGTTTCATATCGTACATACCTCAAATCTAATACCATCACTCTGAGAGCCACTTCAATATTTAATATTGAAGCCAATAAGGGTTAAATGAAGGGAAGGGTTGATCCAGCCAGGCATGTCCGAAAATTGTGACACGGGCGAAATAATTTGTTTGGTTATTTATAAGCATTTCCTAATCATTTGTTGGAATTAGAATTATATTTATTATTTTGATAAATAAAATAAACCGTTATTGGCCTGTAAATACTATCTCAGCTACCTCAGACATGCAGAAATTAAATTGTGTCTATCTTCAATACAGAAATGGAAATGGATGAGCTTACTAGTGCAAAATTGAGAGGGAATACTTATAATGTTCTGTTTTATTTTCAGCACTAAAGCCCAAGGAAGCAAGAATAAAAGAGTTCCAAGAGATCGTGAAGGCCTTACCACAGTGCAACAGGGAAACGCTCAAATACTTATTAGAGCACCTGCTTAGGTAAGTCTTCGAGTTAAACAAAGCTTTTGTAGTATTCCCAGTACCTTAATCATAAAAAAAAGATTATTAACATAATTCAGCGGCACGGTTGGCGCAGTGGTTAATGCAATCGACTGCTGCACTGCGTGTTGCGGGTTCGATTCCCGCACGGAACAAATATTTGTATGACCTACAAGTAGTTGTTCCGGGTCTGAGTGTTTGTGTATGTGAGTTTAAATGTTTGTAAACGTACCCACGATACAGGAGAAATTCCTAGTGTGGGGCAACGTTTTGAAAAAAACAACTGATACAGATTATACTACGAAAGATACATATAACAATTCTGTACAGTTTGTAAAGCAGTATCGACTAACGATATACAAAACGAAATAATTGTTAGTTCTTTAAAAAGCAGATTAGTCTTTGTTGGCTTCTAAATTTACCTATTGGAAGATGTCAATATTTTCAAAGAACTGAAGAACTCGCAAAACTATTTTGGATGTTGCTCCGTAATACTTATTTTTAACTCTTGGAGTGAATCTTTCTATTTTCTTGTTTTTATTTTTGGTTTGCATGCCTGTTTAGTTTTTAGTTATAACATTAACACATTGTTAAATTTTAATGTTCTTAACGAAATTGTTAGCACACATCGCATTAGTTTTTTATCTTTTATTTATTATATGTGGAAAATGTCATAAGTTATGCATTTACTCACTCTGTAGCTCAAATTGTGTGTAATACTGTAATGTGTAACCGTTTATTTTCCCAAATAAATAAAATAGTTACTATTTACAATCGACTCATCGTAGAAAATTCCTAATTTGTCAAATATTTTCAGGGTAACACAACACAAGGAGCAGAACAGAATGCACACGGCAAACCTAGCAATCGTATTTGGTCCTACTCTCCTATGGGCGCCCCCGGAGCAAGCTCACAACATTGCTGTCGATTGCATCCAACAAAACAATGTTGTCGACACACTGCTCACAGACTTCAAAGAAATATTCGTAGAAAATGGAAGTAAAGGGAAGAAAAAAGCGTGACTCTTAAATAACCGTTAGCTACGGGTAGTATTATGAGCCCCAGTATTGGTTATTGTGTCAAAATGCCAAAATGTTCAGTTGCATCCAGCTTCACAAGTCGTGGTGAGTACAAAAGCGTTTATTGAGAAGCTAGTATCTACATTTCTTAGGTGAAATAATTAATACTAAGTTACATCGCAAGTTAATTTATTAAAAGAACGACAAAATATTTCGATCGCTTTTGTGTGTCACTATTAGACTTGGGAACAGGATATCGTCAAATGAAGATGACAATACAAAATCTAAAACTACTATTTAATAGAAGTATAACAATAACCAATCATTCCAAAGGGTTAAGTTTTATGAATTAAGCGCGCTAGCTTGTATGTGTACGGAAAGTGTGCTATACAAGTGTGTATTGTAGAGGACGTTCTATTTTGTATATATAGACGATGGTGTGATTACGAATATTTGGAAGCCTAGAGATATTCGGTATGATCTCTGTTGCTTACAAAACTTATTTAATGTATACCTGCGATTAGAATGGTCTGACCACCAGTGAATGGAGTGAAATATTACTACATAGCATAATTAAAGAATATTGAAAAGAGCCGATGAAGTGAATTTTTGATAAGCCATATTTAATGAATTGTCACGATTATTAAGGATACATTAATAACCATGCAAATGAGTTGATCTATTTATATTGAACTTTATTTTCGGGTTAAAAGATTGACTAATCTGTTGACCTGAATGATTACGGTATAATTTCATTTCGTTGGTAGTCAGACTAACTAAGTTACATTTATAATTCATTTACCTAAATTAATCAAAATTCCATACTGAATGAGAGTTGTGATTGTGAAGCAATATATAGTACGGAAAGACTGTCCGAGGCTAGAGATAAATAATATATTCAAATATTAATTATGTATAGAGTAAAAAAATATTAAAAAAGAAAAAAATATACGTTTCTTCTATTTGTATATATTTGTGGCACATTGCACAGAACCGCTAGATCAACTTGGATCTAGACTCTAAATTACCCAATTTTACATAGTTTCAGCTCTGGCATTTGAATATTCTATTCTAGTAAATTATAGATCTAAGATAATATTCTAGATGGAAAGAAAAATGTTAGGGGTAAAAACTATCAGTAAAGTAGTTAATAGAGAAACGATTAAGTGTGATGTAATAGAAACTATAGTTTTAAATCTTTATCAACAGCATTATTTTGGGGCCAATTATGTATTATATCATGAGTCCTAGGGTAATCAGAGCGAGCGATGACAATGAAGAGATGACGAAGATTCGAGGAATACCTCGAATACTTTCGTGATTTCTGGTTATAAAGAGAATCATTATCTAGTTAGTTTAAATTCCCTATCGCAATACTTTATACTTGGGTCAAAACTTTTGACTCGAAACTCAATACAGCACAGTTATTCAGAACCGTGCGATACTCTTCCATGCCGAATCAAACATCATCAGTGTTATCAAAATAATACTCTAAAGGCTGTTCACAAATGCAAAACCCGTTTTTTTTCCGTTGAAATCAAATAGACCGCCATTCTTCCGATAGCTGTTTCTGTTTATCGGGGACAAGGCGAATTAGTCTCTATTTGAAAATTTGCTATTTTCGATTCGACAACATGTAGAATGATTGTATTAGCCATGCAGGTGAATCTTTCAGTTACATACTTTACAAAAATAGTGCCAAATTAGAATTGTCGTTAATCGCTATAAAACTTCATCCTGTTTTTAGTTCGTTTTACCCTTTCCGTCTTGTCATTGCTCGCTTTATCACTCTTTCACTATAGCGGCTTAAAGCCAATTTATAATTTGTGCCTTAAGCTATGTAAATATTCATCATAGATGATTTTCTTTATAATGTGATAATCATTTGTTGTTGTATCTTAGTTTAATTTCGTTGTATTAACTGTTTAAGTATAAACAATGCTTGCAAACGTGACAGTCTAGTCCTATACAGTTTAAACTGGACTTTATTCAGTAAAGGCTTTGCTTTCGTCTACATACCTGTTTTCAAGCCTCTTGAAATAAAGCTAGGAATACACAAGCTAGTTACTTGCACATAAATATACAAGTAGCTTGCACGCCTTTGTTCCATAACAATTTCTGATTGGTTATAACAGCGGTATAACCGCAAGGCAACCTACTTGCATACTTCTGTGCAAGTCTCTGGCTTGTGTATTCCTGGTTTGAGGCTCATTTTTGGATTCATCATTCATTACATCTGTATTTACGTTAATTAATTCAATAGTTTTGTCTGTATTTGTAATAGATTGGACGTTTCTTATTTGTTTTTCTTTGCACTGTAAATATTTTCTAAATATGTTCTGATCAATTGTCGTACTATTTGTATTTGCTGTAATTGTTTTAACAAAATTCAGCTTTCATTTGTAAATTCATAGGATTGAAAGCAGACAAAAGCTAGAATAAATACTCAAGGTAGAAACACCAATATTAAATGTAAATTTTCTAATAAGCTAGTAACCAAAGGTTTTGTAATCGGCTGAGTATATATAGTATAGAGTAAAAGAAAATAATTATATTGTTGTGTAGTTATTACGATAATATGTATGTTACGCCAATAATGCTTGGACATAGTTAATGAAGTTACATGAAATAAAATCAGATTATTTTAATGATATTTTAACTTTTTTTTTTTTTTTTATCCTAACTGACAAAACGATAACAATGACAGAACATGACATACGAAGATAGAAACAAAAACAATGAAAATAATGTATGTCTGTCAAACGTCTGGTAACTACACCTAATTTACTGAAACACAGTACCTAGTAGCAGATATTTGTGTTAAAGTAGAAGCCTCGACTGCTCATCTACAGGCTATTACACAATCTGTGATAGTCTACTGCAGCCATACTCAGCCTTTTTTTATAGGGGCCATAAACACGTTTCAGTCATGGTGTCGAGGGCCGCAAGCAAAAAATACTTAGGTCTTAATTAAAACGTAATTCCAAGATAACGATGTAGTTACTTGATTAATGAAAAAAGAAGTTGTTTATGTGTGTTCATGCGATTTTTGATACTGTGAACACTTTTTCAAAACTTTATCAAGATCTGGCTTGTCGCTACATGCTATCCTTTTATCATCATCCAGATGAGAATTACTAATAATAGGCTGCGTTCCGATTTACGCCAAAATCGCTGATAGCGCTCGGCTCACATTCCCGTTCTGAAACACCCATTCTTTAATGAGCGCGAAATTTAAAATGGATTACAATAAATTTGTAACCTCAGATGGGCCAACAACAAAGGCCCGGCGGGCTGCAGGTTGAGCATAGCTGGTCTACTGTATACCTGTATGGGGTGGGGAAGCGAAATCAAAATTTATAGACGTAGAACGACCGCAAAGGTCTGATAAAAATAATGTTTTTTTAAGAAACGGAGATTCTCTACTGAAAGTCTATATGAGATCAGTGGCCTGCTATATGTTAGGAAATTATGTATCTGTACCTCGATCTTAAAAAAGCATAAGATAAAAACGTAATATTAAAAAGAAGAAAGGATATTATTGCGCAAGTTCCACAATCTTAAAACCAATTTTGCTGCTTCAATAATCAATCAGCACGGCTATATAATAAAATAAACAAAGATATATACATTTATACTGAACATCTTCATAAAGGTAAGAAAATGCTAATCGAAATCGAAAATCGAATGGTTAAAATCACGCACCTATGCAGATATTAAATTATTTTTACAATAAGTGGAAATTATTACTGGCACCGCCACACCACACGCACATCCTCTCTCATACACACATCCACACCAACCACAGTCCTCTCACGCCTCACACACTCGAAAAACCTCACACACCCCTCACACATCACTCACCCAAAACACCCACATTAGTTATAAAAAAAAAAAAAAACTCTAAAAACTAAAAAATAGTTATTTGTGCAACAAGAGAGCAAAGTTGTTTTTTGCTGCGAGTGTTGATTTTGAATCCCGAGCAAGCGAAGGAAAAAAACCCTGTCCGATCCGTGAGGGTGCTGTTAGGTAATTGTTGTTGGAAATTTTCAAGAAAAATGAATGCCCACATTTTTTTCAATGGTGAATTTTACCGAATTTTTACATTGGATGCAGGCGGCTGTCGTTTAGCGGGTGTCTAAAAGTCATAATTTATGAGTTATTGTGTTGAAAATTTGCAAATGTTTAATGGATTTGGGGTAATTTTGGAACTAAAAATGTGAATTTTAAATACTAATAACTTTTTTGACACATTGTTTTTTACTTTTGGAGCGATTATTTCCGAAATTATTGACATTATCAAAAAATTATTGTAGTAAACCCCTATTCATTTTTAAATAACTTTCCAAAAATATATCACACGTTAGGGTTGAAATTAAAAAATAATCACTTCCCACTTTACATATAGGGGGGCTAACCTAATAAAAAAAAAAAAACAATTTTTATTTTACCACTTTGTCGGCGTGATTGATATACATATTGGTAACAAATTTCAGCATTCTAGTGCTAACGGTCACAGAGATTAAGCGAGGACGGACGGACGGACGGACGGACAGACAGACAGACAGACAGACAGACATGGCGAAACTATAAGGGTTCCTAGTTGAATACGGAACCCTAAAAACAGGTAGAATTATTTCGCAGTTTGAATAACGCTAACAACTGAACGGCGTGAAAAACGACGCTATAATGACGGTAAATCGGGCCATCACCCGATGCGCGCTTAAAATACTTGGTAACAACGATAAGTATAAAGGGCGCCACCAGCGGAGAGTCAAAGGAAACGCTGACAACAGGCTAAAAGACGGGTGCTTGACTCAGGATGGATTCCGGATATTGACACAAAACAAATAATATTAGATTAAATGTCACTGGTTACAATAGTAAGTATGTCAATGGATACAATACAAGCATGTCTATTTAAATAAGTAATACAAATAGAGAATACATAATGAATTTTATCAAAAAAATCCAAATACATTTTAATTATTATTGCCAAGTGCATGTCAAGAATAATAAACTAAATACAATATGAGTACCAAGAAATCGATCATAAAGTTATTTAAAAATTGCTACACTATGGAAACTTTCATCTTACAGATTTTTCCCGATTGGAACTCCGAGACATTATAATACGATTTACCTATGAGAAAGTTTTTTAAATGTCTTTTAAACAAATTAACATTTAATATTTTGATCGATTCTGATATGTGATCATATATAATTGGTGCCATGCAGAAAACACTTTTATGCATTAGAGCTGTTTTAGACTGTCTTGCACGGTTTATCATATTCGCGTGTCGTCGACTCCGGTTGTTGGAATCAGATAGCTTGGGGAACAATTTTGGGTTGGTTTTCACAAATACCGCAACCTCAAATATGTACAGAGAGGGCAGTGTTAATATTTTAAACTGAATAAAAAATGGTTTGCAAATGTCTGTGGATTTCAGACCGAACATTGCCTTTACACTTTTTTTGGCATTTAAATATTAATTCCTTATTGGCTGAGTTCCCCCAAAACATACCGCCATATCTTAACATTGAACCCGCCATTCCATGGTATGCTGTAACCAAAGGCTGTAACAATATCATCCGTTCCTATGACTGGAGCGAGCTTAAGGCATGTTGATTTGCTAAGTCGCTTAGCCAATTCTACTGTGTGTGCTTTCCAATCCAAGCGTTGATCTATGGTTAAGCCTAAGAATTTGGAGGTGCTTGATTTATTTTATTATTGTCGTAGTGAACATTCATAGTTATATTTTTGCCGTGACTGAAGGCCATTCGATTAGTTTCGTTTTGTCAATATTTATTTTCAGATTGATGACAAGACAAATTGATATAATTTTTAGTTTTGAACGTACACCAGACGAGTACCTTAATACGTTTGTATGGAAAATGACCGACTAGCTTAACCTTAATTAGTGTAAGTTAGCAACAACTATTAGTTATATTTGTACTCGTACAATTCCCAACGGCTTTGTTCATGAGTAAATAGCTACTAGATACTGCTGATTACTAATTACCGCGGCAATTGCGGCTATTGTAATTGGCCACGAGCCCAATACATAATATACAATACGTAGGATAATAAAAAAACACCTTTTTTATTTTTATTAACACTCCGACTCCACCCACTTTTCATAGAAATCATACGCCATGCCGCCAGACACGTTTGCGTTAAAGTTATCCATCGCGGACGGTCAACGGCATTCGGTGTTAAACCGTGTTAAAAAACACTGTAAAACAAAGTAAAATGGTGTTTCCACGGGGTCTTGTCGCCATACGTAGTATAATACTAGATCTTGAATATTTGCTAACGTGAAAAGAAAAAAAATGCTTTGATTTTAAAACCATATAGGTACTAATAAATCTTGTTAAAATATTTATCAGATTTTATTTTCATGGTTTAGAATGCTGTATTCGCTAAGAAAAACCTACATTTAAAATGAGCCCTCCGTGAGGGCTCCCAGCATTCCATATGCGACTAGGTGAACCCTCCAGGAAGGCCCCCGGCACTGAACGTGTACAGGCTAATTGATAAAAAATAAAACAAAGAATAAAAGGTAGGTAGGTACCTACTATTGTTGTGTTTCATAAAAAAATATCAAAGCTGCCACTTCCTGTCATGTCTTGCCTCACAAAGACTTGTACCGAGTAAAAAACTGTGGATATAAAGGTAGATTAGTATTTTCATATGTATGTAACTCATTTGTAGTAATATTGTGACTCTAGTGAAGCGCAATGCACACGCTACAGTGTTCTTAATATTGCACTATGATACGACTGCTGGAAACAGTCGGAGGAATTTGAACCTTTAGCTTATACGAGCGTGGAGCCGTGGAGCAAAGGATAATGTAAAGAGAATATTGAATAAAAATGTATATTGAATGTTGAAATATGGCACAGTCTTTATAGACTGTCTCTAACTCAGCCTTTTAGGGCAAAGCCAAGGAAGTCTTTCCCCACAGAGGATCTATTAAATATGGTTGAGTCAAATCTCCAAAATAGTTATTTACATAGATAAATTAATAGTACATTACTGTCGCGGTCTATAATGACTACTTTGCTGGTCGCGCTGATGATGGCCGACAGCGCAGCGTAGCGCAGCTCCAGGCCGACACAGCGCGGTCAGCGTGCAGCACTTGATGGACGAGCTGAGATAAACTTTACAGTGAGGACAGCAAGGGCTGCAATGATGGCCAAGCTGGAAGGCCTAGAGCGTAGCTAGGCTAGCTCGAGGCAATCATAGCGTGACCAGCGAAGCAGTCATAGTGGGCCAAGGCATATGTATAGTGCTTTACTCAAAAATGCAAGTACCTAATCTAAATAAAACCAGCAAGTAATTTCAATAAAATATATATAATTAACTAGAAATTTAATTAAAATGACAATTATGAAAAGTACAGTTACTAAAATTCAACACCGACTTTCTTGTAATTTTTTTTTTTTGTACTTTGTTTTTTTTTAACAATGGTAGTTGGAACTATACAGCCAAATATGGAATAAAATCTTTTTGTACCTATCTCTATAAATACAAACAGCTGTGTTTTAAATAAAATCTTTTTGCATTTCATTTTTTTAAACGTTGAAACGTCAAAATAGCGGCTGGCAATGTTTTGCCGGCCTGTTATACCGACCAGCAAAACTTTGCCGGCCGCTCCTTGAAACAGAACGGCAAGGTCGACTTTGCTCAAATAAGGTTGTCAAAATATGACCACATTAAATGCATTTTTGAGTAAACGTTTTTAAATATTTAATCTATGGTTATTTACATAAGTGAAAGTTCTTTTACTCAACAATCGTTAAAAATCGGTGATCGATGACTATCATTATGGTCTGTTTACCCGACTGCGCGACAACAAAGACAGGGGTATGTTTTTCACGCGCATCATTGTATCCTTTGCATGTGTGATTCTCTATACCCTCGAAGCGTCTTAACAGCTGAATGGATGTACATGAGGTGGCTATCGACTCTTTTGGGTCATGTGAAATGAAATTGTTTATTCTGTAAGTAGGATATTGGAATCACTTTTATAAGTCATCTTAAAAAAATAATTAAAAACTAGCTAGATGAGGTCGGCGTTTCCTATCTGACTACTCTGAGAAGAAAGGCCGAAACAAACTCAGAGGTCACAGTCTCTTTTAAAGTCCAGACATAATCTTGGTCAGGCAATATGAGGACCATGTAGATTAGTCTGAAATGGTCTTTTGAGAAAAGAACCACACAGATTTGAGTGGACCTGTCCTGATAGTGCAAGCATTTGTCAGTAATAGTGGAGCTCAACTGGCTCGAGCCCAACAGCAAGGAGACTGTCGACGGCAAGGATAAGAAGGACAAGAAAAAGAAAGGTTTGTTCTAAACTCGACTACAGTCTCTTCGGCCTCGCACCCACCGTTACTTAAGCGTAACTAACCTCGCGTCGCATCGGCGCCTATTATCGTTCGTGTCGGTTCCCTCGGTCGCAAACCATGTCACATATGTTAGAGTGTCCAGTGTTCACACACCTGCACTTTCGAGGACTTAAAAAAAGCCACTGGTGCCGCGATTTGCGTGGCCACCTGGGCCCTACTCTTACCACTACGGCACTACTACATAATATCCAAACTAATATGATAAATGCGAAAGTGAGTGAGTTTGTAACGCTTTTACGCTAAGACGGTACAACGGATTTGGATAAAAATTTGGCACATGGGTGTACCATGACCTGGGTAAGGACAGGGTACTTTTTAGGGTTTCGTACTTACCCAAGGGGTGCCAAACGAAACCCTATAATTAAGCCTCCGCTGTCCGTCTGTCTGTCCGTCTGTCAGCGAGCTGTATCTCATGAACCTTAATAGGTAGACAGTTGGAAATTTCACAGATTATGCATTTCTATTGCCAGCAATAAAAAATAAATTAAATTAAAAAATTAAGTGGGGTCTCCATACAATAAACTTTTGATTTTGATAAATTCTAGCCCTGGCAGCCTGTGGGACACTCCACATTATCTAGTAGAGAACAAATATAATTTTTATTTTTTTATCTTCGAAAATGATGAAATAGGTAAAAGTTTTCAGTTTTAGACCATTTTTCTACGACCTCTATCTCAACTACTAAACAAGGTAGGAATTTGAAACGTTGTATATCATGTACCATTTATTAGGGGTTAAAGTATGAATTTGCCGTTTTATTGTAATAGGTACTTCAATTTGACATAGAACCTTCATGGTTTGCGATTTTTGAGTGAAACTTTTTTTTAAATGGTACCAATGTAGTTCTCCTTTTAAAAATTGTGCAACATTTGATTATAGAATTTCAGTTGTTTTTTTTATTCAGCTTAGACAAGAAAGATGGATACTTCGAAAATTCGAGTTATTTTTGGATACGAGTTCCGACGCGGAACGAACGCGGCAGAAACAGCTCGCAATATCAATGTTGCGTTTGGAGAGGGGACTGCTAATGAACGCACCGTGTGATTTTGGTTTAAACGCTTTCGTGTTGGAAACTTTGATTTGAAGAACGAACCACGTGGAAGACCGCCCACACAGGTGAATAGCTATGAATTGAAAGAGATGGTGGAAGCCGATCTGAGCCAAACTACCCAGGAATTTGCGGCATGGTTTAACGTTACCTTACCAACAATATTAACTCATTTGCGTCAACATAATAAAATTAAAAAAATATAAGAAATGGGTGCCTCATGATTTGACTGATCTGTAGAAAGAAACGTGTGTTGAAACTTGTGTTGCCTTGTTGAATCGATACAGAAATGAAGGAATATTGGATCGAATTGTGACATGTGGATTTGAAAAGACAATTTTTCACGACTACCGTAAGCGAAAAATGCAATGACTGACCCCAGGTCAAACGCCGCAACAGTGTCGTAAAGAAAAACTTACCAATAAAAAGGTAATGGTAACTGTTTGGTGGTCTCAGCAGTGGCGGATTTACCAGCAGGCTGAGTAGGCTCGAGCCTAGGGCGGCAGATTTTGGGGGCGGCAAATTTGGGGAACGATTTTTTCCGTTTTTTACGACAATTTCAATGAAAATTTTTCATTTCTAACCATAATGAGCGAATTACGAAAAAGGCTCTGTCCTTAGAAGAAGTGTATCCTAATGATTTAGAGACTGAGTTAGTTCAAGAATGTATACACTTTCGAGGCCACATATCTTTGCAAAACATTTTCGTAAAGCCAGATTCTGAATCATTAGAGAGCCTATCTTCGTTTCTGCGAAAACAGAGTTTGCAGAACGTTTATCCGAACTTGGACATAGCCCTTCGTATGGCCTTGTGTACACCAGCGACGAATTGTTCTGGTGAGAGAAGCTTTTCTTGTCTAAAAAGGGTAAAAAATTATCAGAGATCGACCTTGAGCCAAGAAAAATTAAACGCTTTAGCTCTTTTGTGCATAGAGTCGGAATTAATGAACAAGATTACTTACGACGACAATCATCGATGATTTTGCCAACAAAAAATCGCGCAAAAAGGCATTGTAACGAAACTTCTATTTCGTCGTAAGTAATCTTGGTCATTAATTCCGACTTGACTGAGTCGATTATTTTTAACTGTTTGAAAGCGCAATAAAGATTATTTATTCACGTTTACCAAATGTTCATTATTGTAAATAGCATACATAACCCCGCCCATACATGATTGAGCTTCGATTAGCTCAAAAATATACGGAAAAATTATTTTACGTGCAATTTCAACGAAACTGTTGCATTGTAAAAATAATGTATGATATGAAAATTGTTGAGGCAAGGGCGGCAAAAACTATTCAGCCTATACCTTGAAAATTTGTAAATCCGCCACTGAGTCTCAGCATGGTGTTATTCACTATAGCTTTTTCAGATCTGGTCAAGCAATAACAGCAGATGTCTACTGTGCCGAACTCCGAACAATGAAAGCAAAACTAGCAGTGAAACAGCCCCGACTCATGAATCGATCTTCACCATTATTGCTCCATGATAACGCGAGACCTCATACAGCACGAGAAACCGTTTTAACTCTACAGGAACTGCAATTAGAAACCATTCGTCACCCTCCGTATTCGCCAGACCTTGCTCCAACTGATTACCATTGTTTCGTGATTTGGACAATTTTCTACGTGATAAAAAGTTTTCTTCTCTGGAGGCAGTACAAAATGCTTTCAAACAGTTTGTCGAATCTAGATCACGAGAGTTCTATCGCAAAGGCATAAATTACCTTCCTATTAGATGGCAGCAATGTATAGATAATAATGGTAATTATTTTGATTGAATAAATATGTTACATTAAAAAAAACGATTTTCAAATTTTCGGTACAAATCGGCAATTTCATACTTTAACCCCTAATACTATATACAATGTGGATCTGGACTTACGACATTAAATTAAAACAAGCACAGTACTAGTCCATAGAAACATTTTAAAAGACGAAGATTAGTAGTTAATGGAAAATTGAAAAATTGCAATTTTCAAACAAAATAAATAGCAGAATCAACTGCATAAAAAGTAAACACGCTTTATCTCACTAACCTGTTGCGCGACCCGATGCGGGTCGCGGCGGGGGGCGGCGCCTGCGCTGCGGTGCGGGGCGTAGGTGGACGTGGGTAGGTAGTTTAGTCGGAGAACAACAAATTAGCGGCATAAACTCGCTAAGTTGCGCGTTGTTAATTAAAAGATCACTGATTGAATAATTAATCACATAATATCACATCACAATAAGAATTTACATCAATAGTCAAATTTTTAAATTTTCAAGGTCTCCACCGTTGTTCATTATGCACAAGCGACATCGATACCTAATTAACTAACTAATATTAAACTAACACTGAACATTAAGTCACACTAAATCGTCTTTAATCACAAATAACAACTATTTTTTTTTACAAAATCACGATAATGCGCGCGCGGCTCGTCTCGTAATAAAAATGGTAGCCGTGTGCGCTCCTCAAAGGGCGCCGCTGCACTGACACTGACCGAGTCCCGAGACTTTTTGCCGAAAAAATTCCGCTCACACACACACTCGCAATTGTCTATGCACCACTAATGCATAATTTGCGTAAGTAATATTTATTATTCTTTCTAATTGTAGTATTATTTTGTGGAACTGGGCGGGGCGCGTCAGAGTGGAATCGTATGACACCTTTCTCTGTCTCTCAAGCATATTGAGACGTAGAGGATAGAATCGTACGTTTTGCACAGGTTCTTGACCTTACAATGTTTACCTATTATTACGGACTCAGATCTACATCATGTTGAAAAATAAGAAAATGAAAAATAATTTCCTGTGGCTAAAGTATTCATTGGATTTGATTGATTTTTTGTATACGGGTAAAGAACATGACACTCTTTATGTTGTTTTAAGGAATGTCAATCGTCCTGCTCCACATTGTATAATCAACAAATAAGTACTAAAAATGCCGATTCATAAGGTATTGATTTAAATATGGTGATTTTCTGCAACTGCAAAACTTTGTAATTCATAGTATCAATATGAAATACAAATTTATCTTAGTGATTTTTATTTAGATGAAAAATAATAGATAATTTATTCCCATTTTTTTAATAAACTATTACTATTTTCATTTATTTGGTCAATAATGTATGGTGGTACGGAACCCTTCGTGTGCGAGTCCGACTTGCACTTGGCTGGTTTTATTATTATCCCGGTAGTACGCTCACGTGGGATATTTTTCGACCACCGCGGGCGAAGCCGGGGGCCAAAGCTGTCTACAAAAAATTTACCTTTGCCATGGACTCGGAAATAAGAAAAACTCTTTAGTTTTTGAAAGCATCGTTCTTTATCGTTTTGGACGCTTTTCTGCTCCTAAGAATGTATCTCACACAAATTAACCATTGATTAATAGAGCAGTGATAGCCTAGTGGTGTGACCGTCGGACTGCCAAGTCACAGGTCTCGAGTTCGAACCCAAGGCACCTGTGACTTTCGGATTCATGTGCGTATTCTATAATTATCACTAGCTTGATAAACGGTGAAGGAAAACATCGTGAAGAAACCAGCATGCCTTTTTTTTTTGGTTTAGAAATCATCAAATGACTTCTCCCGCTCTGGGTGGAGCGGGAGGGCGTGTCAGACTCTTATCTGACTAACCCACCCGTGTTCCTTCTGTTGCCTGTGCAATGCCAGGGGGCCACGGTATCCCTTTCGGACTTTCCCGCAACCCCGGCAGGCAATGGTCCCATCGGACCCCTTCACTCGCTGACATCTCTTTGAGGCGCGCGTGGAACACAACGCGCCGTCGACTCGGGCCTGGTCCTTACCGGACGGCGAGCTACCCATTGCTCACCGTCCGCAAGCCCGCGCCTACGCTGGCCGGGAATCGGCTATGGATTCCCGACACCCAGGGCGTCTCCTCCTGCGGCGGCTAGGGGCGAGAGGGCGCGAATTTTACCTCACGCGTTCCGCCTCCTCCTTCGCGAGCATTATTGCTTCGCAGAAGGAGGTGAAGGCCTCCCATGCCCTCTCGCTCCGTACCATGGCCTGCACCAGGGCCGGACGCAAGAGATCCCCGCCACCGATCGCCTCCACGAGGACACGGCGGTGCTCTGCCCAAGCCGGGCAGTCATCCACCGTGTGCTCCACCGTGTCCTCCGGGCGATCCACGCAGTGATGACACCCGGGCGTTTCCTCCCGCCTAATACCGAACAGGAACCTCCCGAAACAGCCGTGTCCAGTGAGGACTTGCGTCAGGTGGAAGGTGAGGACGCCGTGGCGCCTCTCTAGCCACTCCTCAAAGTGGGGACTTATCGCCGCAATAGTGGCGTGCCCAGCACTGGGTTGCGACAATCGGGCTCTCCATGACGCTATGAGATCCCGTCGGAGCTCTGTCCGCTGTGCCGCAATTTCTCACGGCATCGGAGTCAAGCCCCGGCGCTTCGCCTCCTCGCGCCACTCCCAAATATGCGCGAGAACTTTTGCCTCCAGATCCCATGGCGGGATCCCATCCCAAGGCTTGAGAGATATTATTTCTCGACGGCATGGGAAACCAAGTCAGAGGCCTATGGGCGGGTTTAAAACTCTAACCACACGAAAAGATCATTGATTAATTTCAAATTGTCATCCCCTAACTTCTAAGACATTATTATAAACTACGCACTAATGGAGGCCTCTATATCCGCTTCTATAAATAACCGGCATGTTTGCCGGATCAAAACAAACAGTAATTATCTAGTTGACTGTGTATTTGCCGTCCACACAATGCTGGGGCCTACGTTCAATCAACTTAGCAAATATTTCATCCTAGTGAATCTTCACGGAGTGAGAAACGACGGGAATACGTTGTTTATCACGGCAGAAGTTAAGGGGTATGGGCAGAAATAAGGTCCTTGGTTATAATCTGGCACCAATAACACAAGTTTAATCTTAGCTTGGGCGCCAGTGGAGGTAGTCAGTGATTTATGCAATTTAAAAACCTTATTGTCATAATATATAACCTATCCTACGAGTATGTAAATTGCAAAGGATATAATTTAAGTCTCGAACATTTTGTACCCAAAAACTAAAGTGCAGGCCAGAAAGAAAAAGTTTTATCATGGAAAATAACACTGAACATTTTTTACTAATATAATGAGAGTATACCCCTTCCGCTGCTATTTAAGTTTGAAATTACAAAAAATCATATTTTGACTTAAAATATTACGAGCATTATAAAATGTTTAAAACGAGAAACAACCTAACTAAGGCCATTTTCATCATCTGAGAATATCTCAGCCATGGCTACTACATCGTCGGCAAACCGAAGGTAAGTGACGTATTTGGCATTGAAGTTGATGCCTACTCCTTTCTAGTCCAGAACCTTGAATACATTCTTCAATACTGCGGTGATCAGTTTCAGAGAGACAACGTTTCTCAGTCTCATCTCACCTTGCTGCAGAAGGATAGGTTTCGAGGTCTGGTCCTGGAGTCGGACCGACATAGTAGTAGTATTTTCATATAGACACTGCAACACCTTGATTTACCGATTGTGATTGGCACCGTTGAAGTATAGCCCAAATCTCGATCGAATTCTTTCTCATAGTCCACAAACGCTAAGCCGAGAGGTAGGTTATACTCTTCGGTCTTTTTCGGTTATACCTGCCCCAGCGTATGTAAGTGGTCTACGGTGCTAAAGCCTTTACGGAATCCGGCTTATTTGGGAGACTGGAAATCGTCAAACCTGCGCGTGAGACGGTTCGTAATGACTCTAAAAAACAGCTTGTAGACATGGATCACAAGTGAGATTGGCCAATTGGATAATTGTTAAGCAGGGCATTGTCACCCTTTTCAACCGACTTCAAAAAAGGAGGAGGTTCTCAATTAGGTTGTATGTTTTTTTTTTTTGTATGTTTTTTACGCGATTACTCCGCCAATTATGAATTGATTTTGATGATTATTTTTTTTGTTTGGTAGGGAATACTTCAGAAGTGGTCCCATATAAATTTTGTCAAGATCTGATAAGGGGTTTTTGAGTTAGCTTCAATAATACATATTTTTCCCACCTAGTATATGTGGATGATATTCTAATAGTTCCTGTCGCTGTAATTTACTTGGTATTAATTTTTTTGTGGGGGTTTTGTGTATGTACCACAACTAAAAAGCGAAAAATAAAAACTTTTTCACAAAAAATAAAACCGACTTCCAAAAAAAACACTACAAAGTGAAAAATAACTTTGTTAGCGGAAGTCGGTGGCAAAAAAACGAAAATAAAAAACCCAAGACACCGACTTCCGAAATCAAAGTTATTTTTTACTTTGTAGTGTTTTTTTTGGAAGTCGGTTTTATTTTTTGTGAAAAAGTTTTTATTAAAGAAAAGTATCACTATACACTTCTGTCCGCCTGTGGCGTTTTACCCTCGAGTATGACGGAATCAAATAGCTTCTGGGGTGCTTAAGAACGGATTTTCCGACAGCCTAGCTACCTGCTATTGTATAATAAAAACATTTCCCTCAATCTTTTTCTCGTTCTTTATTTAATGTATACATACATACATAAACTACACATTCTTCCCATAGGGGCAGAAAGTACAGAACGCCACCTGCTACGATCCATAATACTCCTTTTGCTTCTTTTACGTTCATACATCTGGTCATACACGCACGCCGGTTGCGAGTACTACGCACCTGTCCTTTCTGAAGAACATCACTAATAAAGTCATTATATGTCCTCCTAGGGCGTCCCCTTTCGGGCGTTTCTAGTCACATCTACCTTGTATACATTTTAGTAGTCGCCTTTCATTCATCCTCTCAACATGACCAAACCATCTCAGCATACCCTTTTTAATTTTTGTCACTACATCTTCTTTTAACTCACACCGTTGTCTTATCACATAATTCTTCAGCCTATCATTCATAGTCAGACCACACATGCTTCGCAAGGAACGCATTTCCACAGCATTTACGAGTAATCTACTTTCATGCTTCTTTTGCCACACCCAGCATTCACTTCCATACATAAGCGTCGGCACCAGCACACCATTGTGAACAGCCAGCCGAGCCTTTTTGGACATCGACTAGTTGGTTACAACCGCATGTATCTTTATTTCCCACATTTAATCTCCTTTCCACATCTTCATCAATCTTCCCATCCCTTGTAAACAGACTCCCCAAGTATTACAAACACACTTACTTGCTCCACACTCTTATCATTTATTTTCATATCACACACCGATACATCCTCTCCTCTTTCAAATACCACGTAGACCTACCTACTTTTATATACTTTTTTTATAATACCTAATTATACCTAACGCTCAAAGGTCATGTCCATTTCTACCATAGACAATAAATGTTTGCGTCTAACGAATGTCCAAAATAGTGTTGGCAGTATTATGATTTTTGGTACTTTCAAACTCAAATAGCAGTCAGGGGGTTGGTAGACTTTCGTTGTACATACCTAATAGCAAAAAATGTTCAAGATGTTATTGTTATTAAACGGTCTTTCGAACCGTTTTATTTTTTGGGTACTCATGATAGTTTAAACCTAAGTGTAAAAATCGCCAACTATGATGGTGGGTTCACAGAACGAAGTGTTCTTTCTTTTCTCCTTTAGAGGCTCTCAAACTCTTTACTTTCTAATTCGTGTTCTCCGGAGGATATACCTACCTATTTATTAAAAAACAATAATAATATACCTATGACTCTTGTTTATTTTAGTAAATTACAGAATTCATTTAAAAATAACGCTTAGTAAGAAGAAACATAATGAATGTGTGCTCTCTCTCTACTCTGCTTGCAGCATCCAAATGAACCCGGTAAACTTATCAAGATATCTACACCATACAATTTTTTCTTGCGCACCTTTGTTTGCGCATCTGAATGATGCGAATGGAAAGCTTTTTGTGCGCTTTATTTGGTGTGTTTCAAAGTTGGTGCGCTTCGAGGAATAGGTACCCCGTTTTCTTAACTTTATTTCTTTACGACACTAGATACAAACACATCAAAAACACGCGCATCAAGTAAACACAACATTGTTTATCATTAGTTAAAGAGACTTACGCAAAAAAGATAAACATTGTGTCGTAACGGGTAAATACTCGTAGGTAATCATAACCTCTTAGTAATATCGTAAATACTTACGTAGATAGGTGGCTCTTGGCTCCGTCAGGTCGTTGAGGATAAGAGATAAGATCTAGGAGGGTAAGGTTAACGTTGGAATGCAGAAATTAATTTTAAATTATTCGAGAAACAATGTTTTCGCTAGATTACTGGAGATATCTACTTATTTTTTTGTGTCTAGAGATACATTTTGCGAAATAAAAAAAAAACCGCGATGTTGGTGTAACAGTCTGATCATATTTGCGGGCCAAACATGGCCAGAGATCGCACAAAACAGAGAGGTTTGGGAGAAAAAAGGGAGGCTTTTCCCCAGCAAAGGACAACATGTAGACTAGCAAAAAAAAACTACTTAAAATACTTAACTGCAGTGCTATTCTGTAACCATCTCACCGTGAAAACTTAGGTGAAGTGAGCGTGGAGTGAGCTGTCAATAGTGTCAATTCCAAGCAAAAACAAACTCACTTCACCTAAGTTGTCGCGGTGAGATTTTTACAGAATCGACCGGCAGGAGTGATTGGGGTACATTGGAATTTTCGCCTTGAGTGGTACTAATAGCTATTGTTTTGTCAAATGGCAACAGGACTAGTCAATCATGCTGCAAATCGCCGATTCCATTAAGCAATCACCCAGAGTATTGGCAAAAGCCCGCTCCAAATTTTGGACTGGCTCGGTATGTCCACCACAGTATGAGCTAAATTCTAGTCACAAACAAACGTGGCAAAATAGAGAAGAAGATTAAGAATTAAGGGCCAGAACACTTGGTGCACAAATAAATCATAAGCCCACATTCGCACGGTCGTAAAAATATCGCGGCGGGATTTTATCGCGCACTGGATTTTCAACTCTCGGTGTTAAGCCTAGCGTTGACGATACAGTGTGCGATAAAATCGCGCCGGGATATTTTTACTTCCGTGCAAACGTGGGCTAAGTTTGACAAACTTTAAATAAAAAAATTGCATCACATAAAATCACGCCTTTAATCCCCAAAAGGCTAAGCAGAGGTGGACCTGTAGTGCACCCACATTTCGCCAGTTATGTTTAAATCCCATGGTATAGGGGGTCCCATGTAAAAAAGATTTATTTCTGACCATATTGTGCTTTTGACTATGCCACGACCAATAAATAAATTCGACATACAAATCAGCAATTTGCGTTGAAAAATATTGAATTTGACTTTAGTAGAATTACTTAACCTAAATTACCAACGATATTATAGGCACTCAGTATCTATTAAAATCACATTCATATAAATCACTATCCCCATCACCTAATTCTATCTTTCCCAAAGAAATCAATAGATTACGTAGGCGTCCACGGGGTCATAACCTCATGCTCGCTGCGGTTGAGTAACGACCTGATAAAATGTAGTAATCGTCAGTTCATATGACCTGGTGAGTGGTATATGGGGTTAACTGTTAACTCATTTCATTTCCGGGTTGCATGACAGTTATGACATTGAGCTGGTTATACCCGAAGAGGCTGGCAGAAGTGTGCTGTTGTGAACTCAATTTTTTCAGAAAATGCTCTATTTGGGTCCAGTCTGGCCTGGTATCCACTAAGAATATTTAACGGTTAAAAGCCCTAACAGCTGCGCTTGCTTGTGGTCAAAAGACCACTGTCAACGCAAGCGCACTCTGCAGCGGAGCAGCAGTGTGTTGGTAAATTGAAGTTTTTCTTTAACCAGCATTGGCCTACGATAGACTTTCATATGGACCAATTTCGGACTCATAGCTTGGTTTCCATCTGAGAACTACCTGGGAGCTATACTGATCAAATCGAAGAAGATCAAACTTCAATATACTATATTTTTTTATTAAATTTGATTTGTTACAGCTTTAGTGGCAGTCACGTCATTTGGTTTAAATAGGGTTTTAATTTGTTTTTTTTTTATATAGATTCTCTTCTTTAATATTTTGTGAATGTGAGAACGTTGTAGGCATAACCGACTTGTAGATCTGTCGATCATTTTCTATCTTGCTAAGTACCTGGTACTTGTTGATAGGCCTACAGAATCGAGATCCTCTCATACCTATAAACACTGTAACTTGAAAAGATTGTAAATACCATTTACTTTTAAAAGAGTAACCGTGGAGTTTCTTGCCGGCTCTTCTCCATAGGAAACGACCAATTGGAACCGTGCACCTAGCTTCTGACGTTTCATAAGTGCCCATGTAGGTTTATGTGAAATAAAATATTTTGAATTTGAATTTGAAATCTTTACTTAATTTGGTCAAGGCCCTACATCGACGAATACGGTACTTCAGAACTAAAGTACCTATAGGTACCTACTTATCTTACATCTCAAGCAAACTTCGCGTGTAATTGCATGGCCTGCCCTAATTTTTGGAGGCCGTATTCAATATTAGCCGGCCGAACCTACCTAGTAGACCTACATGATATAAACTGATTTGTTCGATTGAAGGACTTTACAAAATTAGTTTTGTTAGATCCCTTGGGGAGACTCATAGTATGAATGCGTGATTTCTAGTGCATTAACCTATGAGTGACAATCGATGACTCTTCAACTATTCTTGCCTAACCTACTTAAAAACAAAGACAGCGAAGCAGCTAAATTACCATGGGGAGCCTGATTGATTGAAGAACTGGTGGAGGTGGTCATAAAATATTCAGTCGTGCAGTTACTAGGTCTAGATATAGGGGATTTAAAAGAGAATAGATAACTCAAACTCAAAGCATTTATTTCAATTAAACAGGCACTTTTGAATTATCAAAGAGTCGGTCAGTTAGTCAGAAATTTGAAGTTGGTTGCCCATTCCAAAACGTAGATCTCTATGGAGAAGGACGGGCAAGAAACTCCAAGGACACTCTTCTAATCTTCATAGATATTACTAAATCCTAGGTGCAATATTTTTGTTGCTTCTTTGAGAGAAAAATGTACAAAAAAAAAAAAACCTGACAGTGACGGCGGCCGTTCACGAACATGACGCGTGGATCAGCACTATCAAGCTCAATCATTTTGTAGGGACCCGAATGATCCAACACACTCGCCACCATCAGCGAGACATTTGAAAAAAAAGAGTGACGTGTACTGCTTCAAGAACCTACAATATTAAGCGTCGGCCTGAGCTCACTCTTCCCTTGTCAAGGGGACCAGGGTAGAGTGAGATTGTCTTTCGGCGCCCTTTTATTATTATTATTATTTATTTATTTGAATCAACTTTGGATTCGAAATTCTTTTTAATTGTACCTATCAATTAAAAAGAATTAAAAATTAGAAAATCATCAACACAAATAAAATCAACATGACAATTACAATCAAAATTAAAATCACAATTAAAATTAAAATTTTAACAAAAATAAATCAAATTAAAATGAAAGCAAATTAAAATCAAAGGCACAATTAAAATTAAAATTATTATAAAATTAAAAAAATATCTTGACATATTTTTTCACACAGTTCGCTTGAACCATGCAACAGTGGTTCAATACCTACTGACAGTCGAAACGTTCAGCAAACGCGTCCTTTGTTCGACGCTTTCACTTCACGTAAATTCTACTTCGGTTTTATGTTAAATAAACAATAATTTCAAAAATTTCAAAAATCTACTTTTACTGCAAATATCCCGAGGTGTCATCAAAATTTTATTTTGCGCTGGAAATAGATTTTCGCATTTGGCAAAAAATAAAAAATAAATTATATATTGTATACAGGGTGTTTGGCGCATGGACCGACACAATTTTTTCAGGGATTTGGGAGGTCATTAGCTAGGTTCTAGCTAAGTTCAAAATAGCTTTTAGTTTTTTTTATAATTAATTTAGAAGTTGTAAAATTTCATTCATTAAATACAAAAATTAACTTTGGAAGCTTGTAAGGAATTTTCTTGAAACCAGTTGTATAAAACAAAGATGTTTTTAGATTTAAAGGACTTTGGAGAATGCAACAAAATTTGTTTTGTGCCACTACACCCACAAACAAAAAAGTTATTTCAAATTAAAGGACACATTTTGGGTTTTTTTTTTCATTTTAAAAAAATAATCATATGTAACCAACCGTGACATTTGGGACAAAGGGTGTATGGGTAGAACCTAGCTAATGACCTCCCAAATCCCTGAAAAAATTGTGTCGGTCCATGCGCCAAACACCCTGTATATATGTATAATTGCAAAAGTGCCTATGTCGTTATTAAGGCTAAAATGTTTTGAATGTACGGTATACATAGAGACAGCTTGATCCCTGAGAAAGTAGGTATTCCTATCCTAATGCAAAATCAACCCCCGAAGGGTTGACTCCCGAACTCAAATATTTGTCAATAAGATGCGAGAATTAAACCCGCGATTCTAAGCCCAGAAATTGGTAGATCATCATCGTCTATCTAGTATTTTCTCAATTACGTCGAGGTCGGCTTCCAGTCTAACTATTTTACATGGAGCGACTGCCTATCTGACCTCCACAACCCTGTTACTGGGTTACACAATACCCCTTAGTAAGACTGGCTGGCAGACTTTCGGGTTTTCTGATGAACCGTAACATCTGTCAAAGATGTACTTGACAAATGACAGCCAGCGCGCTTTCCAAGACACGGAGGGGTCTCGATATGTAGATAATAGATGGTCACACTCACATAATAATATATAGTAGTCTATGTGGTTACCCATCTACGAACCGACATCAGCAAGCAAGACTATAATTCGCTACATTGTTACTTCAAAGTTTGTCCTTAAGTAGTGTTAGTTAGCAACAACTATTATATTCGAACAATTCCCGCCGGCTTTGTTCATGAGTAAATACTATGTTGATATTGCTAATATTATACAAAACATATACCTACTGAGTGCATCATATATATCTTACACCTGGCACCTATATGGCTGATAAGAAGTAACAGGTATACCTAAGCCCACGTACGCACGCGTTTTTTTTTTTGTGCACTGTGTTTTCAACGCTCTCCTTAGCGCCGAGAGTTGAATATCTAACAGTGTGTTTTCTCAACGCGCTGGGACGAGAGTGCATGCCAGCGCAGTGAAAAAACACACTGGAACGCATTGGATTCTCACCGGTTGGCTCTACACCGAGAGTTGAAAATCCAGTGCACGCTAAAACCCCGCCGCGATTTTATTAAGTTATTAAGTCCGTGGAACGTTGACTTAGGAACAAGAGAACATCACGCATGGATTCCACGAAAAGCCTAGCCATGCAGAGGTTCCAAATTTTGCCCAGAAGCCCCATGTAATAGGGGGCGAGCGGGTAACCGTTCACGAAACAAAAGTGCTATTAGGATTTTCTTAATCAATGAACCTAATAGTAACACGCAGCCCAACCTGAGAATCGAAACCGGCGGGGTGCCATGATCATTGGTTGCGCCTGCGCCTACTATAGAATGATCTCAGTCATTGTCTTTCCAGGATTTACTGTAAACCGCAGGTTTAATAAAATAATAATCTTAGCACTTTTTACGGATTAATATGTACTTCCAGATTTTAGTACAAAACAAATATTTAACTACCGTTCATCTGACCAGTTGACAACACAAGCTCTTGTTTAAATACGGTTCCAATGGCTAAAGTATTTGAACAACTACTTATACTTACCTACGCCACCAAAACATTTGTTTTCCGGGTCTACCAAAACTGGTAAACTATTATGGTAACACGTACTCCCAGTTCCTAACCATTACTCTATGGATAGCACCTACTTATCATAACTCATTTGTTGGGCTTGGTATAACCTTTTATAACAAGCTACCCTCTTCTTTGCTAGATGTGCCTTTTAATGCGTTTAAAACTAAAGTAAAGTCCAACCTTTGTTCAAAGGCATACTATTCTATCAACGACTACTTAAATGATAAGAATAGTTGGTTTCTGTGATTAACTCAAGACAGTGTTTAAATGTTCTTTCTCCAGAATTAATTTACCTACTGACAGGTTATATGAGTTTATAATTCTAATTGTTTATAATTTTACTTTATAAGTCAATTTATTTTAATTTATTGTTGACATAATCTACTCATTACATTGTTTTTTTATGAGTTGTATTGCAATATGTGGTTAGCTAGCGACCTCGACAATTAATTATTTTACCTCGATGGTCCTAGTTTATCAATTATAACTTCTAGTTACAGCTATATGTAAGCGGGCACGCCCTTAATGCCTGGAGGCTTTATTTTCTTTTTTAGATATTGTTTACGTTTAGTTATTTTTATTTCTGCTTGAGTATAGTTCTCGATGTTTTTGGTTGGTATATTGGCGTGTGCTACGAGTATCTGTCATATGGATATTAATTTATAATTTAAATTGTGTTTTGTGTAATGTGAATTATCTTGCATACTATTATGTAGAATCATTTTATTTTTCTAACTGAACAGACAGCTGTGCTGCTGGGGAATTTGTTGCGCCACTTCTTCTTCCCAGCAAAAGCACTAGGAAGTGGTGAAGGGTGGGCGTTTTGGGGGACTGTCTTATGTAATTTTGACTTTTGAAATGTACTGATTCTCAGCCTTGTTTGAATAAATGACTTTTGAATTTTATCCATGTTGCATCCATGTCAGACATAGGCAACCTTTATAGCGGGCGTTGGTGACGCCGCGCGTAGACGCTGCTGCGCTAGCGTCACGTAGCCGCTGCGTTACTCTCGCGTAGAAATATTGTTTGTACTGAAAGTAACGTCGCGCTGTATTGGGCAGCATCGCCTTTCGCCAGCGAACGCCTACGCTAGACATTAAAAAAATCGACCCATAAAAGCCTGAAAAATGGCCAAACTTTCAACGATGCTATACTTGCAAAAATTAGCTGTCCAGATAAGGGAGCTTATTATGATTTCGTAATAATTCTTTACAACACACCAATAATTCATTACGGCCCAGAATTGCCGTAGTTAGGCTTTCTATGTATCCAGCGGGGTAATTGCGTAACACACTTTTACATGACCAGTGGTTTTCAAAAACATTCATTGCGTTATTTACGTTATTGAGCAGACAAAATTTTTGAACATATGAAGCAATGCAACATATTTGCAATATCCTTCAAAATCATTCGAATTGTGATTGAAAGTTTATCACGCAATTATGGTGCAGGACGACAGGAATGGACCCAGGCCACAACGCACAACGGGCCGAATGGGAAGTTAAGGCTACGATAACCGACTTTTAATGATTTTATACTGAAGATCACGTCTAAAAGAGCAGTGTTAATGATTTGGAAAAAATATATGTTAAATTAGAGCATTTTCTTAATAACTTAATATATGAATATTTTAGATTATGTTGATATTACATAGTGAAATTAATTTGTAAAATTATGTCTAACGCGGATAATAAACTGAGAATCACGCAAAAACTATTAAGCAGTTTTTTCTGAAACCTTCACCATTTTAAAGATAATTTAATTATTATTCTTTTAGTATACGTATTTTATTAAAATATCTTTTGTTTGACGTTCAAAAGTGCCTTTTTTGTGCCTAATTGAAATAAATTATTTGACTTTGACTTTGTATAATTTATTAATAATGCGTTTAATTTGGGACAGCGCTGATGGATGAGTCCTATTACTAGCTGGACGTACGACGCGTTGCGAGAGCTCAGTACAGAACACGCAAGCTAACCACTCAAGGTCACTGGCATATATCTGCGTTTATAGCGCATAGCCCACAATCCCTAAATTCCTTTCAACCAAAAAACCAAATAGCATATTATAATCACTCACAGTAACGTTTGGTATGACACTCCAACAGTTGACTTCGCTTGTATAATTCCGGTTGCATCACAAAGGGTATTATTAGGCTGAATATTTAAGGAGAGAGTGAGATCGCCCCCACTGACCTCATTCGGAGGGTTGTCGACCGCGGCGGGTCGGCCTGCTCAGTTAATACCCCCTGTACGTATCCCATGGTGAGTTAGGCTAGCTGTATTTGAGAGATTTGATATGTAGATTTTGCGAAATAATTGAAGAAACAGTACATTAATGTATCATATGCATATTTCATGGTTGACTGAAGTGTTTCGGACTAATAGGGAGCCGCTAAAACTGGCCTTAACTATTGATTCTGGTGCACAATTCTGGAGTAGGTACACTTCCTGAATTTTGCACCAGAATCAATAGTTAAGGCGTCGATAGCCGAATTTTAATGATTTTATACTGAAGATCACGTCTAAATGAGTAGTGTTATTGATTTGGAAAAAATATATTAAATTAGAGCATTTTCTTAATAACTAAATATATAAATATTTTAGATTATGTTTACATTACATAGTGAAATTAATTTGTGAAATTATGTCTAACGCGGATAATAAACTGAGAATCACGCAAAATCTATCAAGTTTATTCTTCTGAAACCTTCACCATTTTAAAGATAATTTAATTATTGATCTTCTAGTATACGTATTTTATTAAAATACCTTTTTTTATGTATAATACTCGTAAATTAATAATGCGTCTAATTTGGGACAGCGCTCCTTGATGGGAGAGTCCTATTAATGGCTGGACCACGGATATCTATGGGATGGACGTACGTCGCGATGCGTGAGAACTGAGAACACGCAAGACCACTCAAGGACACTATCACTATCGCTTTTGTCACTATCTTGAGGACTGACTGCTCCGGGTCAACCTTCTCCAGCCAAATATCGGGCCAAATAGAATTATTTACAAACATTTGATAGGTACTACCTATTGTAACGACTGCCAAGGCTGTCAATGTTTGGCAAGTAATTCCTAAATTTTTTGGGTTTTTATAGCGGCGAAAATCATAATTTTAGTTCAAAACTGAACAAAGGCAACTTTATATCGCAGATAAATGGGTCTGTGCTTACCCATTTAGCTATGCACCCTTCTCAGTGAGAGGAAAATTAACCCATAACACCACGTAAAAACTGTCAGTATTGCAAACAGCCTAACGGTGTTTATTTTCACTGGTTGTGCGACGACGCCAGACGGCCTGACCTACGCTGCCAAGTATTTCCATTTCCTTAATATGTTTCACATTAATACAGATACAGAATGGCTTATATTAGATATCCCTGCCTGGTGTTTTTCCTTGGTTAAAACTGTACCTGTATTATCATAATAGTAATGTTCGATATTAAAATCGATATTAAAATATTTCGATTTATTAATTTTGCCAAATATTTTATCAAACGCAAAAATAATAAATCTTTTGCTCGTCTATATTTTAAATGGTTTGTTCAATAGGAACATGGTGATGCAATTTCCCGTTCGATATTTGAACGTGACGTAATAAAGGCTTGCTTGACATGAATAGGTATTTAAAAATAGAGTATATACTTTTTTGAAAATATAAATAGGTTAATTACAGCAATGTATTCAGCCAGATGTACCGCATATAGTGTATTCTTGGAAAGTGCCTATTGTTACGGCCCGGAAATGCCGGAAAATGTAGGCAATGTTAGCTTTGTAGTATACAAATAGTGCATTATGTATGTATTAAATACTGCTACGTTTCTTTTGAAGATAGAAGTAAGCATTATTTTTCTTATAAAAACGTGTTCTATTGCTTTTAAAAACCTTTTATTTGCCTTCATAGGCAACAATACGGCTTTCTTCCTTTCATGGCGTGAAAAATCGTTCAACAAACTGTCATTAGATAAATAATGAACTGGAACATCAATCTAAATAACAGTACCACTTAATTTATTGCTTATTCACAAAGTAATAAATGTTCCGAGCTACTGTAAGTATACTCATTGATAATTCTAGATTTAAAACAGTTACTACTATCATTAATATTTGCTTAGACAACATTAAATTATATTTATTTAGTGTCATGTTTATCTCTTGGCTGGAACGTGAACGTCTCTGCTCTGCTCTCCTCTCTTAAAAAAAAACAAAACGTCATTTTTCCCGCGCTCGGCGTCGTGGCGAGCGTCCCTCTACGCATGCCTCTCCCAGTATTGAATGGACGCGCTCTGATCACAGACGGCCGGCGTACCAGTATGGTAGACTTATCGATCCACGCTAAAGTGTAAAATTTAAATAAAATAAACATGTGCCAGTGATTTAAAGTATTTTATTAGGAAAACACAGTGCCTTCTGGGAGTGTTGTATAACGCATAACTTTGGTAAGTAAAGTAGGTCACAATAATATTGATTACTCGACGAATTTAAATTGTGTACATTTGGTATGTTTTCGTTGTATTTTTTTATGTTTTCAATTTAGTGGGTTAATTTGTGTTCGGAGGAGGTTTCGGAGGTTCTTCTGTTATTGTTTACGGAAGAGGTTCAGTATCGATTGAGTGCCTGTGCCTGGTACGAAGGTTTACGGTTTTTAGCGACTTTTTTGGCGACTCATAGGTGAAGATCATCAATCATGTTCGGTTTGTGAAGCGGACTTTATTTAGTCGGACGAAGCCCGTGATTTATGAGCATCGGTAAATAAAAAGATAATTTACGATTAAAAAGAAATATCCTATCGGGTTTTTATTGTATGTTTTTAGAATGTAAGTCGCAGAAGATTGAACTGCGACGTAATCTTCAGAATTTGCGTTTGACTAGGTACGATGCACGATTATCTACTTACGTATTTTAACAACAAAATAAGTGAATCAAAAACAAAGATAACAGAAACAAGAAAAACAAAGAATCTGCAGCTGATAATATTTATGTTTAAAAGCAAATCAAATTTTAACGACTTATTTATTACTTTTCCGATTAACTAACAACGTTTTGGATTCCATTAATTATGAAATCATTTAAGAAATATGTTATCGTGTCCATTTGTTGACTTCAAAACGGAAACTTTTTGAAAACATAGGCCGGCTTAAATTACTATAATTTCAGGATAATTAGAGGGAAATAATCAGGCTATAGGCAGATATAGATTGAGTTATTATACCTACCTAATGTGATAGGTATTGATTATGTGCTTATTTGTTTGATGTTTTGTTTAGTATTTAATAGTCTACGTTTCTTTAATATAAGTCCTAGGATGTCTAAATGTCCATACTTTATCATAATATTATATTGTATTTTCGTTTGTACTGGACGGATTTAAAAAAATCTTTCACCAGTAGAATGCTATACTTAATATCACTGAGTAACATTTCTGCAATAATTTATAAAGATATCATGAGGGCGAAGCCGCTGGCGGGAGCTCATTTCCATTAAAGTATGCTTTAATTTAAGACGAGGTAAATACCTATATCATTAATTCATTATGAATTATAGTAAACTCTCACAAATATATTTTTGTAAAATACGTGAGAAAACTGCTTAACAAAACCGATTAAAACGAACATATTGTAAATTGAAAGTTACAGGGTCTTCATTAGAAACAATATTTTAGAATTATGACAAGCATCTTACACATTATAAAATACAAAACTCATCTTACAAGTTAGTGAGCACATATCTCGAATAGCACGTAGTTATGCGATTTACGTGACTATTATTCAAATTCATACATTTATTCTCAGCCTAGGTATATATTGTAAGTAGGTTGATATCAAATAGGATTTCATGTGATATAAATATAATCTATTAGATTTTTAAGAATCCTTCCTGCTGTATTAATATAAAACACAACGTCGTTGGGGAATATAACTTGAAAACCACTCATCCGATTAACATGATTATTATCCAAATGTATAGATATGTTTTCAGGTTAGGTTTAAGAATAGTGGTGCATGCAGGCAGAGCTTGAGGCTTAACTACTAGCTCCATAAAGCAAGCAAGGTACATCTCACGTGAACCAGTACATATGTATGGCTAAAGATATGTATAGTGTCTGTCTATCACTGTTTCGCAGGGTGCAATACCCTCAATCGACTTAGGTATGTGACTTGCGCAGAATGATAAACAACCTGATGGATGTATTTCTTTTATTTTTACTTCGGAGGAAGTGTTGAGAACTGGTTAATACCTAATGTTTTATAGTCTCTGGTAGATTAGCTGATCAGATAAACTAAAACACAGAATAGAATTTGTTTAAAATGCCAGAAAATAAATCCAGGGCTAACCAGGGGCCTATTTAGTTAAAACTAAAAATCAACAGGCACCGACAATTTGACAATTTTGTAAGATTTTTGTCATAGTTTTCTGCTTTATTAAACTAAACAGCACCTGCAGTGCTATTCTGTAATCATCTCACCGTGAAAACTTAGGTGAAGTGAGGTCGGAGTGAGCTGTCAGACCCTAGCAGGGTGGAATGACAGCTTACTTCACGTTCACTTCACTTAAGTTTTCACCGTGAGATTATTACAGAATAGACCGGCTGGTGAAATGACAGCTCACCTCAAGCTCAGTTCACCTAAGTTTTCACCGTGAGATTATTACAGAATATACCGGCTGTTGTGAAAATGTGTCAACTACGTAATTTTTTGACAAATATTTCGCACTGTCAGTTATATGAAATAGGGCCCTGGAAATAGTAAAAACCGACCAAGTGCGTGTCAGACCACGCACAATGAAGGGTTCCGTAGTTGGGATGAATTAATCCAAAAAAAAAACTTAACATTGTAGTTGAAAAACATGTTCTCCCATAAGGAGTGTAAGGGAGAACATATTTTCGAACTGCAAATTTATCATTGTCGACTATAACTGGTTAACCTGTAAAGCCTACTTAGCTGTGATAGTTTTCCTTTTAACTTCGTTATACAGGGTGTTTGGCGCATGGACCGACACAATTTTTTCAGGGATTTGGGAGGTCATTAGCTAGGTTCTACCCATACACCCTTTGTCCCAAATGTCACGGTTGGTTACATATGATTATTTTTTTTAAATGAAAAAAATTCCCAAAATGTGTCCTTTAATTTGAAATAACTTTTTTGTTTGTGGGTGTAGTGGCACAAAACAAATTTTGTTGCATTCTCCAAAGTCCTTTAAATCTAAAAACATCTTTGTTTTATACAACTGGTTTCAAGAAAATTCCTTACAAGCTTCCAAAGTTAATTTTTGTATTTAATGAATGAAATTTTACAACTTCTAAATTAATTATAAAAAAAACTAAAAGCTATTTTGAACTTAGCTAGAACCTAGCTAATGACCTCCCAAATCCCTGAAAAAATTGTGTCGGTCCATGCGCCAAACACCCTGTATATACATACTGCTGTGATTTGTTTATATATATTGCTGTGATTTGTTTTACAAATCCAATTAAATACCCATTTAGCAGGCACGTGACTAAAAAAAATGTTATATTTCGCAAATTGGTTTTCCCACACCCACAATATTTTATTTTATTTTCCACTCGACTTTTCCAACGACACCCCACATCATGGGATAAACGAGAAAAAAAACACCCCACTTTACGTGTAGGGGAGTTTTTTTTTTCTTGATTTTATTTGACCACTTTGTCAGTGTGATTAATATGTATACCCCTGACAAATTACAGCTTTCTAGTACTAACTAACAGTCTCTGAGCTAAGCTGCAGACAGGCATACAGACAGACAAACAGACTGACAGACGGACATGGCGAAACTATAAGGGTTCCTTGTGTACTACGAAACCCTAAAAAACGGCCATAAATGGTAGTCATTTATACTTCTGGTTATGTCATTGTATGCTAGTTGAAGAGTTCTTTTGTGAAATAGTTCATCCGTGGAAGAACACCCAACATACTCAACATACTTCAATCGTTTATAAAAATTGCTGTATTCCGGTTTGAGGGTACTTAGAACGTTTAAACTTTATCTCTGCATGGCAGGCACACTGGAATGACTCAAAGGGCACATCCGAGGCCCTCGTGTTACCTACGATGTAGGTTTCATTTCAGGAGATTTCTGACTTGTCTATGGGATGGCACGCCGATAAACCATGGTATTGCAAAAGTACCTTCATACAAGTTACCATCAGGTGGGGCGTCTGCTTGGCTTGTATGCCATTGAATGGCATAACAAAACATCACGCCTAGTTTCCCCGAAGGGTTGGGCAGAGGTTTACCTATAGAACACTCATATTTCGCCAGTAATAGGGCCGACCCTATTGCCATCAACCAGGCACAAATCTAGACTCCGAGCTGCTTCTGAGAAATATAAAACAAACGAATGTATATTATATTACTTTATTACTTTTTTTTATTACTATTTCTTGTAATCTAATTAAGCCAGTTCCATCACTTACTCAAATAAAAAGTCTGATATCACCAAACTTGTTTTAATTGTAAAAGTATTTAACATATTATCTCTTAGTTGAGAACTTCATTATTATCAATCTCATATATCAATACTTTAAAGATATTTTGTACTTATATATACCAAGGCAGCTCCGCAAAGGAAGAATACCAAGAACAACATTGTGATTTGATTTCCGTTCGATCCTGTTCCAGGTATGGACATGAGCACAGGTTCCCATCCCACGCACGTAACAGGCTTGACCTAGTTCCTTTGTTTCTGTTTCACAGGTTCCTGGAAACAGATTGATTGATTTAATTCCAGAACGGAATATTCACTGTGTAGGGTGAGAATTTGAGTTGGGGCTGCCGGGAGAAATCGGAAACTAAGTAAGCTTTGCGAATCCAGGAATTTGTTTTATTTGACTGTTTGCTACTTTGATCTACTTTTTTCAACAAGTCTTATAAAAGACTATGGCCAATTCCTATAAATTTATGGACTGTAATTGGTTAAAATTAAGACTCTTGTATCTTCATAAACAGTGAATGAAAAATCGTGGGGAAACCTGCATGCCCTAGAACCAGAACTTCGAATACTTGTGACGTCTACCAACCCGCACTGGGCCCGCGTGGTGGATTATAGCCCACTCCCTCTCAGAGTGAGGAGAAGAGGTCTGTGTCCCAACTATGGGAACAGTATAGGCTGATTATAATTAAATATGACTATAATACTATTTATTTATGACTTGATAAAACATCGAGATTTCTTAGTTTTACGTAACTTTAATACTAAAGTATTTTACAAACAAACAAACCTGTATATCTAACATTATTTGCTTAAATAACCATTTTCTATTCTATTCTAGGAGCTCGTGGCTAAGTAATAACTGCCGCATGGGTCGATCCATCAGGATAAGCTATGCTTACCGGGGTTGGTCTGTGGATGGGTGACCATCTTTACATACCGAGACTCCTCCGTGCCTCGGAAAGCACGTTATGCCGTTGGTCCCGGTTGTCATTCGTGGATCTTTGATAGTCGTTACGGGTCGTCAGAAGCCCGAAAATCTGACAACCAGTCTTACCAAGGGGTATCGTATTACCCAGTTACTGGGTTGTGGAGGTCAGATAGGCAGTCGCTCCAGGTAAAATACTGGTATTCAGCTGCATCCGGTTAGACTGGAAGCAAACCCCAATATAGTTGGGAAAAGGCTAGGCAGATTTTTTCTATTCTATTCTATATTATTTGTAATCTTTTGAGGTCAATAAACTTCAAGATGCAAGGCAATAAGCCTTTCTCTTTAAACTATCTACCTGATACACAAGCTTCAGCCGCTCTGACGTCACTGAAATGTGATATAGCCTTTCTGAACTTCATATTTCCAGCTAATTTTACTCTGTTCCATTTTACACAAATAAATACCTATCTTGGGAACTAGACCGCTATCCTTTAAAGAATATTATTACTTACAAAGTTAATTAGAAATTGCATCTTTTTGCATTTTTTATTCATGAATTTTATTAAAACTCGTAGTAGATACACTACTTCAGTGCTGTCAACTCAAAACGTTATGAGCTTTTTTAATTTATTACAGTCCTTTGAGTAAGAACGTTACGTTCATTATTTTTCTTGGGAATAATGGGGTTTTCCAGTATAATATATCAGAAAGGTGTAGTCAAATTAAGCTTCTTGCATACTGGCGCGATGCGACTCTAACAAAACAATTTCTAAGAAAACTTCACGGTATAACAATGACCGGTGTCGCGTCGTGCCAGTCTTCACGGGGCTTTAAAGGGTATGGTACAGAGAAAAAAAAACCGACCAAGTACGTGTTGGACCACGCACAATGAAGGGTTCCGTAGTTGGAATGAATGAATCGTAAGAACAAACTTAACTTTGTAATTGAAAAACATGTTCTCCCATACGGAATATATGTGAGAACATGTTTTTGTAAACGCAAATTTAAGTTGGTCGATTATTACTCGTAAACTTGTAAAGCCCACTTTTTAACTATGGCATCTCGCAGGTATACCACTAAGGTATTTACTGCTCAACCGAACAATCCTGTGGCTGCCTTAAGCACTACACTCAAAGCCTCCAGCCAGGAGCAACTATTCTAAATTAAAATTAGGCGAACGCTCGCTAAGGGCACCCCCTGTGGGGTACGAACCTCGGCTTAGGGCGTCGCTGAGGGGGGGACAGCAAGATGGGACAGGCTGGATCACGGATATATTATTATTAGACGGGGAATTTAAAGCTACGCGCTCAGCTGCGGCGCGGGCTGGCGCTTCATCGGACAAGGGTCGGGGGGGAGTATTATTTACTCGTGAGGGTCGCGCGCGCGGAGGACCTCGGCGGCGAGGTCGGTACGACGGGTGTCGGGTGTGTTTGTGCACTGTACTGGTGGCCCTATTGCTCTCCTGGAGGAGAGTGGTTGGATCATCTGGATCGGAGAGGACATGCCTAGGACGGCGAAATCGACTAATACGGGAGGGGGTATAATTGGCCGCTTCAACAACCAGAGGGTTGCGGTGATTGGCGGCGGAATCAAAATGACGCTTTGAAATGCGTTTTAGGAACTGATGGATTGTGGGGATTTTGAGATCTAGGTGGAGGTTAATATTCCTGACATACCAGGGAGCGCCCGTGGCTCTTCTAAGAAATCTGTTCTGGATCACCTGCATCTTATGGATATTTCTGGGGGATGTGTGTGCAAAGACGACACCCGCATAGGTCATGATGGGGCGGATGCACGCTGTGTAGATGCGCAATTTGCACTTGAGTGACAATTTGCTGCGTGCATTAACGATGTAGTAAAGTCTACTGAGAGCGAAGGCGGCCCGCGAGCGAACCGACCTTATGTGCTCTGTAAACGTTTTCCTTTAAACTTCGTTATATATAAGTACTACTCCCGTGACATTTGAATTTCTAACTACAACCGTTCAGTTGGTAGAGGGGGAGGACACTTGACTCTAACGAAAATTGGTACTTTAAAGCTTGATAAGTCACGAACGGTTTACTTAATCAAAAAACAGTATTCGCAAACCCCTAATATTTTTGAAAGACCTATCCAACAATATCCCACACTATGGGAAGGACGAAAAAAAAAAAAAAATATATTATCCCCACTTTACAAGGTACCCTAAATAATTGTTTTTCTCAAAATTTTATTTTACTACTTTTTTGGCGTCATTAACGTGTATACTTATACTAAATTACAACTTTCTAGTACCAATAGTTTTTGAGCTGAACCGCGGACAGACAGACAGACAGACGGACATAGCGAAACTATAAGGGTTCCTTGTTGACTACGGAACCCTAAAAAACTGAACAACTTTCTCGATGGGACCAACATCGTCATCTCGAAGAAATAATCGGCTGTATAATATATACGAAATGTGTGTTGTAAATTGTAATTTACACCACACCTTTCTGATAAATGCTGTATATCAAACTAGCTTATGCCCGCTTCTTCCGCGTGTAATTTCGGCCCCCGGCCCACCGCGTCGCATCGCATCGCCTGCCCGCGCTGTTACTTAATTTTCGCTTACCGTTCTTCTGACTTTTTGCTCGGTTCCTTAGGGTCGTAATGTGATGTTACATCGGGCTATTCAATGCAATAAGAATTTATCAAATCGGAGTAGCAGTTCCTGAGATTACCCCCTACAAAAAACAAATTTTAATATTATTTAATATATCATAGTATATAGACAATACTTACCAATGCGTTGCATTTCAAAGCAATTCTGAACGGTAATTTTCCCTTACTAAGGTAACGTGAAAACGGATGTATTTTTAAGTTCATAACAAAATAATCGTGTGTAAAATAATGTACTTACATATGTATATGATAATTATGTATATAGATATTATAAATTAATGTCGCTTTTCCTGTCTGCCTGTGTGACCGCGTTGTTCTACTAAACTACACACCGTATTTATGCGGTTGCCCCATAATTTAGAAAATTTATTCCGGAAGGTTTTTGTGTATAATACATTAATTAATATAAAACATAATTAACTCGTAAAAATCGTGCTAAGATGGCCACCTGGCCATCGTATAAAATAATAAGTCGTAGTATTCACTCGTTAACGTGAGCGTCTGCGTAGCCTTACAAGTGACATATCGCCTACGAAGTGCTACGAAGGCTACGCGGCCTACGATCCCAGGGTCTACGCTTTTATGATCGGAGGTCTACGCGCTACGAATTATTGCCACAATCACAAAAATATGTTCCTTTGAAGGATACTAATAAATTCATTGGTCTTATTAAACTGAATTATTAATTGTTACTTATTCGGTAACGTAATCTTAATTTATTAACGAATCTAATAATATCTGGGTTCGTTCATAGTTAATAAAACTACCTATTTCGTTGCTATGAAAAGTTATGTAACAAAAATTGTTACGCCACAAATAATTTAACCTAACCTACTGACCTGAACGGCGTACTTTAGCCCCGAGTTATAAGTAACCATAATATCTCGTTTTGGTAACCGTACAATGTACATCCTCAGTCACAAATTTACATATTTTTAGTAGCAAAATTAATATTTTTTGCAGGGCATCCATCGGTATCATACGGCTTCAGTAAACTTTCAGTCCCGAGAGAAATCGTTTCATCGTACTGTTGAATGAATTATTAATTCTGTATTCCCATAATGTTTTCAAAATGTTGTTTCCGACCTTTTTCACCCCTGGGTTCATTTCAAACTGGTCCCGGGTCCGATTTATTCATGTCTAACAGATCCGTCGCTGTCAGTGTGAACTTTCATCTTATTTGGGTTTCTATACAGGGTGTTTGGCAGAACGTTGAACATACGAAAATGGTGGATAGATTGGGTCATCTGCTACTTACTCAGCCCTAATTTAATTGGCCCTGGACCCCAGGATATTAAAAAAAAATTTTTTTTGCTTTCTTCTAGTTTCACCACTTTCTTAACTTTAGAGTGTATTTTTTATCACAAATGGATAAAACAGGCATTTTTTTTTATCGTTAATGTTGGTAGATTCTTATAAAACTATTGCTTTATTCAGATGTTAGCTAGAAAAAAAGTTATAAGTCCTCAAACTTACAGAAATATGTAAAAAAATACTTGAAACTAAATTTCAACTTGCATTTAAAAAAAAAAAATGGGTTGAGTAAGTAGCAGATGACCCCACTTATCCACCATTTTCGTATGTTCAACGTTCTGCCAAACACCCTGTATATTAATGTTAATGGTTTAATTTTCGGCTCGTGTTTTGTGACAGATAATGATGAAATAAATGATAACAATATGACGGTATCTACCGACCTTTATCGTTACATGTTTTTTTGATAGCCAGCTTTTGTATGACTCACAAAGACAACAAAATAAGTTAACAAAAAATGTCATGCTGCGTGTGAGTTTGTAGTGTTACTTACGAGTATAATGGAGGTACCTATAGGTACTATTTAGTTATAAATTTGAAACAGGAGGTCCATACTGTCAGTTTTCTATACAAATCCACACTTAATATTATTATAATTATGTATTCAGAGCATGTGTACTCGATAATGTGTAATGGTTACCTGTAATTGAGTGTGCACTAAAGGATAATTTATATAAAACTAGTTTTATTATTGTAAACGGTAATTGTAATGTATCTCGTTGGTAATCCTTAAATACCTAAATAAATGATAAACTAATGCGAAAATAACTGTCTGTGGTTTCACGCCTTTTTACTGCTTATCGGAAGATTGCAGTAATCTCCCCTAAAGCCCAACAGCGTTAAGATATATGCTTCAAAGAGAATATGAAGACTTCTCTTCGTTAGTCAGTGAGGACTTCCAGAACTCTAAATGCGAGTCATTAAGTGTTATTTAAATTCTGGTATTTCGTCAATTAACTAATTAACTTTAATTAATTCTATGATGCAAACATCAAAACAAAATAACGATATGTCATGGCCATTACAGATGTATGTGACAGAATAAAAGTTGATCTATTCCGCTTTTAAAATAAAATATTATCAAACTTAGGAGTATGTATGTTTGCCCACTTACGTAGATAAATGACCCTAATCTCTTAAAAGCTTCTAGAAATTGCCTGATTGATCTGCATCTTTTATTTACTAAAGTAGATGTCATGTGACTCATAGAGGCAATTTATTTTTCACCACTCCCGCACGAAAGAAGTGTCTTTCCTCTACGAAAACAGTGAGGAAAGTTGGTTTTTCCTCACTGCTTGAACAGTGAGGAAAGTTGGTTTTTCCTCATTGTTCAAACAGTGAGGAAAGTAATGATCCCGTTCAGAAACTAACCTTGCCTGATTTTTTATGTTAAGTTTTAAAGATATTTTAAAAAATAAAGAATTATTTTGATTTGCTTTGTGTCTATTTAATTTATTTACCTATGATGACTGAATACTTTCTTGCTGGTTGTGGTGAAAAGTTTTGTATGCAACATGTGAGCAAGTTCATTTGCTATTCATTTTGTTGAGTCTTTCGCTTACTCAGGATTGAAATTTATAATCACTCGCTGCGCTCGTGATTTTATTTTTCAATCCTTCGTTCGCTCAAGACTCAAAATCAAAACTCATAGGAAAAACGAACTTTCCTCACATGTTGGATAAATAACTATTCCCTCGTATGTAATGGGTACTACACACAAGAACGGGTCGGCACATTTGATTAGGCGGTAGGTACTAGGTATTTGTAGAATAGCAAAACCGACCCAAAATAATTACCACACATTTTCAGCTTTCATTCAGCTCGTGCCGTAAGGCAAACTTCGTTCGTTGAATCATGTTCGGGTCGGCTCGGCTCAGTTCAAGCTAGCTGAGGGGCTTTTTCGCAAACATATATCATAGCTGGGTTAAAATCGAAAATATGTAGATTTATTCCATTTTGCCGAATTATGCTGTTATTTTATCTTATCTACTCTCTTCTCCTGTCTCTTCTTTTCTTTTAGTCTTGTGTACTCTGAAAGAATTAAGGTAATATATTTATAACAGAATGTTAATGCTAGCTACCTTCCATACAATATGCAGGAACTTTGAAGACTTTTCTTATTTACTTGTTGTAACAAGTAAAAAAGTAAGAAAACTAGTTTTCCGCTCCGTTTCTGACGTTGTCTGTCTGCAGCTTTGTTTATTCAGTTCTTGTGATAAAATAAACTTCTTATTTTAATATACAGTGTCTCGTTTGTCAATAATGATAAATAACAAAAGAGACTTGTGATGAGAATGTTGGGAATACTTACTTTATAAAATACAATTTTAAATTGCAATTGTCTCGTAGTTTCTTATTAGCTATTTGATTATTTTTCAAATCCAATTATTTTAAAAGCGTGAGGTGTTCGATTTATTTTAATTTGTCTTTCATTAAAAGTTAGAATAGAATAGAATAATATTTAATTCTAAGTATATGGTACAGACGCCAGCAGGTCAACCTACCCAAAACTGTAAAAAATTTCCAATCAACTTTGAACCTTATACTTTAGTAATAAAGTTGAAAATCTATTAAAGAAATTTGACAGATTGTAGTAGGTTGATGCGCTGGCGTCTGTACATTGATATCTAAAATTAAACATTGATTAACATACACCATTGCTGGTGTAGAAAAATTAAATAAACTAAGTGCATGCAAATCGTAGACATTACAATAAAAGTTAAATTAAATTAATAAAATTGATTTGAATTTATATTTTTAATTTGATACAATAAAATGTATTCAGATTAATTGAATAGTATTATTTGTAATGTCAATATATTAATTATTTTGTCAAAAAACATAGAATATTAATTAAAAAGGTTAAAAGGTTAGAAATGAGGTATGATCAAAACGTCCTGTGGGCCAACCAACACCTCTTTAAGCTGTTTTATTTTGATGTTACTTCAGTGCGAGAAAGAAGTGGAGCTATACAGAACGTCTAGCTCCATCTCTTTCCCACGCTCAAGTAAGATTAAAATAATACTGCTAAAAGAGGTGGTGGTAGGACCCCTGAGGAAAGTTTTGAGTGTGAATGTGGATGGCTATAAGATACCGAAGAAATGATGGATGGACAGTGTGAAATGGCTAGAACGGGGGTGACTACTGAGAAGTTAAATTGTAATGTAGATATAGTCCAATACACACACCAACCCTCCGGAATAAAATCTCTAAATGATGGTGAAAACCGCATCAAAATCCGTTCAGTAGTTTAGAGTAACAACGCGGGGACATACAGACAGACACGAAAAGCGACTTTAATTTATAATATAGATAGATACACGGTTTGGTTATTGTTTCATCTTGTACTATCAGTTCCCATGCCCTCCATGATTGATAGTAATTACTGAGCACATTTGAGATTATTATCTTAACTGTGGTTAATAGACTTATTTGTTTGGTCATTAGACACACATAACACAACATCACGCCTGTATTCCCCGAAGGGTTAGGCAGATATGTATTTATAGTACACCCATATTTCGCTAGTTTTGTTTAAGTCCCATGTAATAGGGGGCGAGCCTATTGCCATCAACCGGGCACAAATCCAGACTCCGGGCTGCTACTGAGAAATTCGAGATTGAAAAACCCAATAAAACTTCATCATTAGAGGTTGGAGGTTGGTTGGTTGGTCGGGTTGGTTGGAGGATTGTTTTTTGGTCATTAGATTTATTGTTTATTAAGCCCTAGGACGTAAAAATGGCTTACAAAGTTGTAAATATGAGATTTCATGGTTACACATAGCTACCTAAAGTAAATAGTTCTGTGTCATAATTGTATACAGCTAAGCAATTTCATGTTAATACAATTTCAGTTACTAGGTAGAGTTACTAAAAGAAAAAAATCAAGACAGTACTTCAAATCTGAAAGACTCATGTGTTTTTTATGGCAAAAACCGAAAAGGTTTGTGTTCAATCATTAAAACCTTTAATTAGGAAAGCAGTAGAATTTAAAGCTCTCGAATGATAACTCCAGACATTATTTCATTAATTTTCTGACTCAAAATCTACCTACAAATACGATAACATGGCTCACTAATAGAGACCTTCGCTCCGTAAGGTCAGCACAAAACTTCAATAGGAATTCTCATCCCAGCAAAACGAGAACAGTTCAGAATACGATCTCAGCCGTGCCAAAGTCGCCAACACACGACAATTTAAACAAGGCGATTGGATTTTCATTGTTTTTCAAGTACCTATGTACATGAGTGCTAATTTCTAATTCTGTGGCGCTGACTATGAAGCTAGAAATATTTTTATCGCGCCATTCGGAGTTGTGGCTACCTAAGTAGGTATATGATTTTTGCGCACCACGCTCTACTCGCTATATCTATATAATATTAACCACCTTATAATAGATTCAAGACTTTTTCACTAGATAATAAGTGCTTCCCAATCATTGATGTATTAAAAGGAGGAAGATATGTTAAGCGCTAACATCGCAATCAGTAAACTTGGGCTCGGCGCACGACTACATGCACCGAAACACACATCTGTGATCAGTGTCATCTCACAGTCGCAAAGCTACAGTTACAGATAGACGAGGATAGAGATAGGAGACGACGCTAACGTGTGAGCGAAATCGCGTTAGCACCTCGCGCATTATGTGCGTATCGTGTCTTTTTCACGCATGTTTTTAATATCTATCTCGCTCTCACAAATATGGCGAAGCAAACGTCAAAATATTATTGTAATTTTCAACAAATTAACATTTTTGGCTGTACTTACGAGTGGTAGGTAATCCCATGTGTCTTATTTTTCTTTCTTGCATTATTAAAGCACTGTTTAGCTGCACAAGAAGTCATTTTGATGCGTATTTATTACAAAAAAAAACTGAAATTATGGAGCTGTGTGATCTACGACGTTCCGTGCGCGACTGAGTGCTGGTCCTACTCAACTACGGGCAATCCCGTAGTTGAGTAGGACCAGGCGCTGTGACTAAGTCCCGTATCTACCTCTTTTAATACATCAATGTTCCCAAAGGTTATTCAGAAAAGCTGTGGTGGACTGGTGGCCCATTGCATTGCATTGTGGGTTCGAACACGAGCAGGTACTTTAATTTGTGTAAAATTAACTCATCACCACTGCTCTCAAAACTTGAAGGAAAACATCGTGAGGAAACCGGCCTGTCCTAGAACCCCAATCCCAGCCAATTCAATTGTAAATATTATTTTTTATAATATTGATTTTATATTCTGTGATTACTTGAACTCACACACTGACTTATTATTATTATTTGTTAAAATGTTAGGAATATCGTATAATTTTACCATGTTTGTAATGAGCACCATGCATCTATCACATAATAAATTTATCTGTCATTCCTTAATTTTACATACTTTTTACCTATCGTGGTATAGTATTCTTACTCTAGGTGCGTCGTCTTTACACATAATTATAGGTATAATTAATGTATACCTACAAGATATTGTGAAAACATTTTTAAAGAGTAACTAACGGTGGAGTTTCTTGCCCATTCTTCTCCATACGAAAACTACCTTTGGGAAGGAGCGACTAGCATATTTTTTTTTTTTTTTTGTAAATTTTGACGTTCAAAACTGCCTTTTTTTGTGCCTAATTGAAATAAATTATTTGACTTTGACTTTAAACCAAAAAAAATCGAAGACATGTTACATCCACCAACCCGTACTGGGCCGGTGTGGTGGATTAGAAAAAGGAAAGTAAAAAAAAACATGTGGTTACAAGGAAGGAATTTTAAATTGTCAACTGGAAAATTGTGATAATCCAAATCAAATTGTGAGAGCCATGCTTAGCAGGTTGACTGATTATCCTAGCTTGGTAGATGAAGAAGGTCCCTTCTTTCTACTATTCTATTCACGAAATCCACAGACGGATAGAGACATGGTATAATATAGTTAACAGTTTTCCACATGAACAATAAGTTATTAAAAGTTCATAAAAATAATATCGTGCACCCTAACAAAATACCTTCACCATTTTCAACATCACGTAAACACTTACTTAATCAAATTAATTAAAAAATGGTATTACACTATGTCAACAAACTCTACGCATACCTAGGCACACACTTTGCTAACACAGCCATAAAACAGCACACAAATACCGTCACTATTTAGCGTGGAAGAAAGTTGAATTTCGCATACAGTAGGACGAAAATAGTAAATTTCTCCAAAATAGTTAATTGGATGATGTCGGCACTTAGGTAGTATTGGTATATAATATGGCTATTTTTGGAGTTAGCTCATAAATTATGTATTGCAGCCACCGTATGGCGTGCTCACTGACGTAATTCGTGAGGAGCGCATAAAAAAGTTTACATTATTAGGAATTTCATTGAGCTGTACCTAGAGTGTAGAATGTTTCAGTTAAAAATAAAAACCGTGCGTGTCGGACCACGCACAATGAAGGGTTCCGTAGATGGGATGAATTTACCCCAAGAACAAACTTAACAGTGTAGTTGAAAAACTGAAAATGTAAGTTGCTCGTTAACTTGTAGACCCTTCTTAGCTGTAATAGTTTTCCTTTTAATTTCGTTATATATACTACTGCTGTGGATTCTTTCACATATCCAGAACCAACCATTTCCGGGAGAATAGGCTAACAAAAATATTTATTTATTTATTTAACCATTTATGTACACACATAAATAAACAGACAAGATTAAAAGAACAGAAAAATACGTACAAAGGTGATGCTTATCATACCTGCGATAGGACAGAGGGTAAAAAAAGATGTAGACACCGTGTGTAAGAGTAGAGAGAAAGTAAAATACATAAAATCAAAACAATTCACTCAATAAAATAAAACAAATTATATGACAATATACTTACGAACATACATACTTCTAAAATAAATAAAATACAACATAAATATGCATTTTAAAGCTTAATATTTCGCAAACGGATCTCTGAATCCAAAAATGATGTTCACAAACTCCCAATATTTTAAACGACCTTTCCAACGATACCCCACACGGCCACACCATAGGACAGACGAGAAAAAAAAACAAAAACATCCCTAATTTAAGAGCAGGGGAGGCAATCTAAAAAAAAAATTACCATTTTCGGTCATACATGTTACATATCCATGCCAAATTACAGTTTTCTATTACTAACAGTCTCTGAGCTAAGCCGCGGACAATTGGACATACTGACCGACGGACAGATGGACATGGTGAAACTATAAGGGTTCCTTGTTGACTACGGAACCCTAAAACAGCATGTAGATACTTTATTTTGTGATTACTTAGAGGCTTACGTAGAACTAGTACATTTCGATTCGGCAGTGATGCTCATCAAAGCTATCGTAGCTTTTTCACAGCTTTGTTGGCATCGGCTTCCAGTTTAACCGGATACAGCTATGAGCTGAATACCAGTATTGTACATGGAGCTACTGCCTATCGGACCTCCACAACCCCAGCTATACTGAGTAACACTATACCCCTTGGTAAGATCACGTTGTCAGACTTTTGGGCTTGTGACTACCCGTAACAAGTGTCAATGATCTACATGTGACACCCGGGAGCAATGACGTAATGTGTTTAGTACCTAACCTCATCCAACCCTCATCAGTGATGCTATCCAGTATGAAACCAATTGTGGAGTTTGGAATTGTAGCCATTGAATGGCAATAGACTCACTATTGCCATTCAATGGCTACAATTCCAAACTGCAGGTACTAATGAAATTCAGATGTTTTTTCAGTATGACAAACACGCAAGTCTCAATGTGAAGGCGACGAAATACAATACCTTACAGTTTCTAATGAATGAAATTAATGTTGTTTTCCACGATAAAGAGGACCGATTTGCCTTTTTAAATACTTCCTTAAAATTATTCATTGAAGACTTCGGTGTGCAGTTAGGTCACACGACAATCGTAACAAAACTGATATCAGCTGGTCTCTTATTTTGATTGAAACTCCGTACTTAACTTACCACGGTGACGTGCAGTTTTCTAACTGAACAGACAGCTGTGATACTGGGGAGTTTGTTGCGATACTTCTTCTAAAGCACTAGGAAGTGAAAGGACGTGCGTTTTGGGGGACTGTCTAATGTAAAGATGTTCAAAAACTGCTGAATCTCAGTCTAGTTTGAATAAATGACTTGATTTTGATTATGTGCGGTCGACTTAGAGGTCGACTATACTACAAACTATTACTAAAGACATTTACATAATTATGAATAAAATAATAACACACTTTCTCATAACTACATTTCAATATAATTTATACGTTCCGTTTCAATATCCCAGGACATTATTGCCACTATGGAACGTTCCAGCTTTCGCGGCACACGACTTTTGACCTTTACCTGAAGCCTTACTACCCCTAAGGCTGAACCGGTAATTACCACGTTATGTAACAGCGTAGGGCACATACATCATTGAAAACTAGCGTAGTTCATGCGTAATGAAGTGCACAGACATTTTCTATGTTTTTTTTTAGAAAAGTTTACCTATATTTATAGGTCAGCAGAATTACAGGGCCTCAAGTCTGCTATTACAATAGTGTCAGAATGGTCTACCATTGATTTCATAATTCTTGATTTGGACAAGTTTGGTAATCTACTAATATAATGGCGTCATTATGACTTTCCAATGGTCAGCCACTGACACTCCATTGAAAGAAATGGCATCTATTGGTAATCCCGTACATAATGACAAATTAATGACTTACTTAGGCGGTAATCTGCTAAAATTTTATCAGTTCCTTTGATCAGTGACCTACCATTAGATCGTCATTGTGCATTCATTGCTTTCAATTCGTTACGAGTATCGTGTTTGTGGAATACAATGATCAACCAATGGTCGACCATTATGAATTTAGCAGATTACGAACTTTTACCAAAATGACAATGGGATCGTGCTGGAATGACTAATTCATAAAAATAACAAACTTGGGCCCCTGATCATTTAATCAGGAACTTTGATCATCACACACTTTTATTCACACTCCGAAGGATTTTGAAGGAAATTGTTTTCATATGTTTGAAAAATTCGTCTGTTCGACAACGTAAATGGCGCAATGAATATTGTTGAACTGTCAAAATTAAAGGCTTTGCCATTGAAATTGTGTTACGCAATTACCCCGCAGATATGCTCTTTTTGTTGTTTTTGTGGTCAACCAATAACTGACCTGAGAATTGACAGGAGATTTTATGACTTTTCCGGAAAACTAAGGTAAGTAACTTAGACTGTACGTTTCAATTAGTTACCTTATTTTCTTTTTATTAAATTAGGTTGAAGGGGCCGTCCTTGTAGCTTATAATTTAATAAATGACCGTAACCTGACGCTTCGGAATTCTTAAGGTTGCCTTAATCCACTAACCCGGTACGATTAATCTTAATTATGACCTTGTTACCCACTTAAATGAGTTTATACAGTCTTATGCAACATTATGTTCTTGAATTGCTTCTTTTAAAAGTGTTTTTAGTTTGAAGACGTTGCTCAAGCATGAATTGATTCAAATCTGAATTCCCTCAGGTTAATACTGCAAAACAAGTTTTATATGGAGATTCCTGATTGCAAAACGATCCTGTTCATTAACTTATTAATATGTAAATTTTAATCTAGCTTTTGTCCGCTTAAGACACTTTGCGAGACTGTAGATTTCCAATAAGTTAAAGAATTTTCGTGATCTGATCATACAAACACACAAAACCTCTTTATAATATTAATAATTACGGCATAGATACGATACCTTTGTCATTTCCTAGTTGCTTACTTAATTAACCGACAAAATAAAATTTTGGTACTCCATAGTACAGCCGTAACTCAGCGTAACAGTTAACAGTGACTGACATTGAAACAAACAAATGAAAACTAACCAAACATCGAATGTCACTCTATCTGACCACGGTTATCAGTCTTAATCAAACATAGTAACACAGTGACATTGGAATATAAAAATATATAACGAAAGTGTTCATGAATGTTATGTTCGAAGTATTTGACCCGATTATGCGATGTAAAAAGTTTTTTCACCTCTCATGCTCTGAAAGTGCTTATTTGTGCAGGATATAGGCTGCACAGAATCGAATTTTGTGCACTAGTGCATTAAACTTTAGTTTATTTGCCTTATGTGTTTTTTAAGACAAAACAATTTCCTTCAGTATTCAGAACTGTACTAATTTTACTTTGAATTTTAATTAAATAAATGTTATGTTATACTACTGTTTTATTTCCTCGCAATCGAAGTGAAAAGCAGAGTTTATATATATAACTCGTCCACAAAACCATTTACCCTCGACATTACTATCAGCCCTCGCCTTCGTCTCGGGCTGCTAAAAGTCTCGGATGAAAATGGTTAGTTTTGTGCACTTGTTGTAAAATCTACTATTATTATCAATGCTGATATAAACAGCTGGCTGGATATAATAAAATGGCAGAGGCTTATTGTTCTTAATATATGTAAATACCTGGATCACAAGGTTGGTTGGTTGGTTAGGCTTGACATGGACTTGACATGTAGTTAGATTTCAGTATTGGACAAAGAACTCTGGCGTCTGTGAAGGTATCCGGCTGCCAACCGCGTCAGCACTAATTTTGAATAGTTTTTGGACTGGTCTGGGTCCAGCTGTGGGCTTATAGATTTACAAAAACGGCTAGAGATTTACCTATTTTAATTTTAAATGACGACACATAACTTTTATTTAAAAGAAATTAATACTTAAATAGTTACTACCTATAATCATGTGTGATTTACTTGCATGGTACAAGTTGGAATAAAGATAATATTATTATAATTATAATAATTGATTGATCTTGGAATAAATGGGAAATCTCGCAAACAGAATTGCTGATTCCGCAAAAGGTGAATGGCTTAACACAAAGAAGAAAAAGAAATTCCAACATCTGTGACAGATCACCCCATTCCGGTTACTTTCATTCACTCTATCATTCATTAATTCCATTTCCTTCATTCCTTCAAGAATATTACTCTCGTATTTATTTTTTATTCAGTGTTCAGCTGTATGTTTACCTATATTGTAAACAGTATGTATTTTGTGGTTTCCTGTTGAGTCGTTGAGATCTCAATTTATCCACATTGTTGGTCTGTGTGGAAGCTGGATACGTTAGTAATTATATTGTTTACAACGGATGTTTGTATCCCACTGTCGTGCCTTAATAAAAGTGTTGGATAAATAGTTGTCATTGGAGTTGATTCATTCAATGATAGTATTATTTCATTGTTACCTGGGAGGTGCTTCTTTTTCTCAATGTTAGATAGGTACTGATTAACATCTTGTAATGTTCATCTATTCATGAAAATGATAAAATTAACTAAATTACCTAATCGCACTCTCACTTAAGTATCGTTAGCCGGATAAATCAATCAATAAAAGAAAAAACAAGTCAGTTTTACCAAGGGGTATCGTGTTACCCAGTAACTGGGTTGTGGAGGTCAGATAAGCAGTCACTCCATGTAAAATACAGGTATTTAACTGTATCCGGTTAGACTGGAAACTGACCCCGAAGATGACGAACCATTAAAAACAAATCCGTCACCTTTTCCAGAAAACACTTGTACGTACTTACAAAGCCAAACAATACACATCATTAACAAATCTAATTTTAAATCAAATCCATTTCAAATCTTGGAAGTTTTCCGACTAAAGTAATGTACCTACGAGTACTTATCATCCGGGACAAGTCGACTCCATTAAGTGAAGTAGGCTAATGGAGGCTGGGCGATAAGCCAGCAATCTGTCACTATGACATTATTGCTGTATTTAAAAAAAAACTTATTATTTCATAGAAAAAGTAGGGAAGAAACGAATCTTTTTAGTATTTAGAATCTGCTCTGTAAAAATTTATGCACATGTGACAGCCACCAACCTCGACCGGGTCTGTGTGGTGGATTACGGCCCGTTTTCACTTACAGAGAGCATAACAAACATAGTCCCAGCATGCAGTGGGAATATTGTAGGCTAATATGTTGACTGGGAAAAAAAAAACTATTTAGGCCGTCAGTCAGATAATAAAAAAAAATTACACATGCGTTTTTGCTTTATCATATTAATAAAAAAATATTTAGTAAACTCATTTAAAGGGAGGGCTCACTACGTCACAATTCAGTATTAAAATCATCGTAAAAAAAAGAAAAAATACGTGTCCAATATTTTTTTATATCTGGATGGACACAAAAACAATTGTCGACTCTCTATTATAATATTATTAATTGCCTTTCAAGTCAGAGCTCTTGCCTATGCTTGTGTTGTAGTCTTGTAGATATCGCCAGTTTTTCTCACGATACTTTTGTAAGCCGTAATTCCTTTCTTAATTTCTCATATTGGCCAGCAATCATCAGCGTGCACGGATCTGCATCATAATATTATTAAAAATAGGTATTACAACTATAAATCTGTTTACACAACGTGATAAAAATAACATTCGACAACGTCATCTGTATAATTTTTTCGTGATTCTTGATCGTACTGCACGCAAAAATATTTTAAGAATAAAAATAACAAACGCGTAGAGCAGTGATTATTTAACCTTGACATGTTGAATTTTGTCAAGTGGCTGTAATCAAGAAAAAAACAAACGACTTAAAAAAAACACTAAAACGACAAAAATCCTTCCTGCTACCTATATTTTAAGTTCTTTGTTTTTATTTGTATTGTTATTATTTTTATTTTTAAAGAGCTTAATTGATATCTCTGCTTGCTGCGTGCTTGTCCCAATAAATACTTTTCTTACTTTCTTTCTAAAAATAACTTTAATTTCGGAAGTAGTTTTTTGGTTGTTGTCATAGCTACTTCACACAAATTCGGATACGGAAGTTCTATAATATCACCGACATACACCAATAGGATTAAATAATAATAATAATTGTTTATTGAAATAATTGATTTACATAAATATTTACAAAATAGGGCCTTAAACTATAGGTTACATAACATACCTAACTATTGGATTCTACCTGAACTAGGAATAAATCTGTATCTCAGGTATCACACTCAAGTGCACATAAGTATTAAGTATCTAAGATTCCATAAACAAGTAGTAAATAATTTATCTACTTTAATTATGGTTTTATTCAAATTAAGAAACATATTATGCTACATTTTTTGCATCACCGTAAGACATTTTTGCAACCACGTTCTGTATAAGATTTCTTCGTTCTGTATGTATTATGATTTTAGCAATGTGTCATTTTTAATAAGGTCGCGTTTACTTTTTTATACAGAAAAATTTACCGTGTCAACAAAATATAAAGATTGCATGTTTATTTATACGTAATACGTATTTATTGAAGCTAACTCAAAAATTACCAAAGCAAATATAATAAAATTCATAATATGGGATCATCGTGCGACCATCCTCTATAAAATGAAAAAATAATTTTCAAAACTCGGTAGTACACAATTATTGAAACTATCGATAAAAATACATTCAAATAGATAAATACGTTATGTAGAACCCATTTTCAGTAACAAATTCAATTCCGAACAGTTCCGATGCGCAAAAAACATTCCCGAATTCCCGGCTCCATCGGGCCTGGCCTTGAACAAACCAATAAATAAAAACATCTCAATATGCAAAGGTCAAACGATTCGTCTGCAGTCGGTCAAGATATTACGATGTAAAACATGATACATGTTCCGTGTTCCGATAGTAAACATGAGCTTTTTATACCCAAACTGCGTAGTAAAATGATTCATAATGTGAGAATAAACTTCAGTGTTGGAGCAGTTCTTTGTGTTGTGTTTGTTTCTTTTGGTTCAGGGGAATTGCAAGTTTCGGGTGGAGGATTAATAGGACAGTATGTGGAAATGAATTGAGGTTAAGTATTACAAGTTCATGGAAACTTTAGGGGACCTTGTGGCTAAATAGTAACAGCCGCACGAGTCGATCTTAAAGGTTATGCAACTCTTGCCGAGGTCGATCCGTGGATGGGTTGTATCAATTACGTACCAAGCCCCCTGTCCCTCGGAAAGCACGTTAAGCCGTTGGTCCCGGCTGTCATTCATAGATCATTTAAAAAAGAAGATCATTTGAAAACGTCAGACATTTATGTTGATGATGGAAACTTTAGGGGCTTTATTCTGGAAGCTTACCGAGTAGTACATCACTTCAAAAGTAGGGGAGGATAGTAGATCAGTCTCGTTTACAGACTCTGGATCGTTGAGTTCCCTTCAAAATGGTTGAGCTGAACGGTGCTGATCCATGCGTCATGTTCGTGAACGGGTGCCATCAGTAGGGACTGGTCATCTCTTATCTGCCACGGCTTATTTTAAATTTTTGAATTGTTTTTATCTTTTTATTACGGACGCTTTTTACGTGCACGTCTTTCTACATTGTTCTCACATGTATAATTTCAACATTAATGATGTAAACAATATTTTGTAAGATTTTTTTTTTTTTTTTTAAAAGAGTGTCCGTGGACTTTCTTGCCCGTTCTTCTCCATAGGAACCTACGCTTTGGAATGGGCAACTAGCTTCATATTTCTGACTGACTGACCCCTTGACAATTCAAAAGTGCCTGTAAATGGTTTAATTGAAATAAATGCTTTGAGTTTGAGACTGATTAATTTCTACCTAGCTTAACTAAACTTACAAATAAATTCGTAGTTTAAGTATATAAACTCCTTCTTGGGTTTGGATTGTGGGTGCGTCAAGAAAGGAAAATTAATCCTATCACAGAATTAATTTTGAACAATAGTCTGTAGGCTGAATCCTATTTGTTGTTTGTATTTATTTAGCTTTATTTAGGTGGGTACCTAAATACATATCTAGAAAAGGCAATACAGCTTTCAACGAGGTTATGAAAACCGAAAACGTTATTTATTTAGGTAGGTATAGCTTATGACTGCCTCCTTGGTCTAGTGGTCGCAAGCGCTACTGCTGACCATGAAGTCCTGGGTTCGATTCTTGGGTCGGGCAAAGTGTTATTGAGTGAGTGTTATGACCGCAGATATAAGACTGTATAGTCACAGATGACTCCGCATTTAAGGTATTAAGCTACGTACGCGACGAGCTTGTCTGGTCGGGCCAATTCAGTGAGCGTATAGGAGTCATATAACATTTAAGAGTTACGCGATAGAAAGAGAGGCAAGTTCCAGCGCCCAGTCCTCCACCATCCTGCCCCGTGTGTCCGTATACCGGGAACCCCAAGCCACATTCTTGGCATTGAAGTCCCCGAAGACGAGCACGGGGAGGGAACAGAACCCGACGACAACGACTCTCAACTCCACAAGGGAGTTGTGGAACTCGGCGAGAGTTCGGTTCGGGGAGCAGTATGCCCCTACCACGACCATCTCCCCGAACCGTGCTGCAACGCAACCCCGTCCTCTCTTAACAGCCTCGAGGGACGGGGTACCGGCGGCGGACGACGAAATTAGGGCCACTGAGCCGCTCAGGTCCTCCACCCAGTCATCCCTGGCGGCGCCTATAACTGTAGCAGCGCTGTAATCAGCGCTGTGCGACCTGAATTGCACTTTATTGTGTCGTTGTAAGAGTCGCTTTTTATTTAAATGATTTTGCAGAGTGAACTATTTGTATTCATATGTGGTACTGGTAACATTTCCCCGGACAAGATCTTTCACAAGAGCTCTATCACTAATATTCCCTACTACTTATAACGTTGTTCTCATTTTTATAACCCTCCTCTGACTTTGCCGTAATTACCCATGCCATTATTATGTGTGTCATTACATCATGTAGGTAATTAGGGCTTAAATCGTGCAGATTGGGTACGTTTGACTCCGGCAATACAACAGCCAAAAAAATCTTATTCAATTCAATTTTATTTAGGATTCCTAAATTAAATTGAATAGGATTCCTAAAGGTGTTCTTGACTATTATGTCATGAACTTTATACCATTAACCGGTTGATGGCAGAACCAGAAATAATATTATGTCTTGCATAAAATAGGTAAACGTTGAAGGGGGGAAAGTGAAATATTCAAACAATCGAGTAACTTACTTTTATGATATTTCAGCTATTTATAGTGTTTTTGAAACAACTAAAGAGGATATAAAATTAAACGTGTTTAAATTTCAATAAAAATATCAATGATTTCGACATTCGTATAATTTACATGAGGAGTTATTTTTTGTTTTTGTTGTTTAAATTCAAAGCATTTGGAAAAACACAATTGAATTAAAAAATATGTATTTTAATAAAACATATACGATTCAATCGCCTTATTATTGCAATTTAAAACTTTTAAAACTGTATTTATTTATTTATTTATACTTCAAGCACAAAAATGTACAGAGGCGGACTTAATGCCACACAAAACTTTCCATCTCAACCTGGAATCTCAGTCGTGTAACGTTTGCTAGGGTCTTCAAACAAAATCGATAATCTTCATCTGCCTAGCCAACTATGTTGGGGTCGGCTTCCAGTCAAACCGGATGCAACTGAATACCAGTATTTTACATGGAAGTAGGCAGTACCTCCATGTAATCTGACCTCCAAAACCCAGTAACTGGGTAATACGATGACTGCTTGTCAGACTTTCGGGCTTCTGACAACCAGTAACGACTGTCAAAGATCCACGAATGACAGCCGGGACCAACGACTGAGCATACTTTCCGAGGCACGGAGGAGTCTCGGCATGTAGAAATGGTCACCCATCCACGGACCAACCCTGGCAAGCGTAGCTTAACCTGCTGGATCGACCCGTGCGGCTGTTATTGCTTAGCCACGAGCTCCATCAACCAAACAAAATCGATAATACAGGGTCAAAATAAATTAGCTGGCAAAACTCCGGAGACGGGTTTCGATATCAAAACCCAAAAAAAAAATGATATCTTTTTTGGGTTATAGACCGCTCTGGTGGTGTTGGTACGTGAAGTATGAGTTGAGTAAAACAGTTTTTTCTTTGTTTTATCGTATTTAGTTAGATACCTACCTACTATACCTACTCATCACGTCTGTGAAGTTTATACATAAAAATCCGATGTATTTAACTGATATTTCAAGTGATTACACTAACTGCGGTCGATGACCCCAACAAAAAAACTCATCAAATTAATTTATTTTGGTTTTATCAAGTTTAGAATTTAGATATCGATACTGATCACGTCTGCGAAGTTTTACTAGCTTGTTTAATATGACCCTGCATACATAATGTCATTCTGTTGTTCAGAAATGGGCGTGGGTGTAACAAACATTTATTTATTTATTTAAACTTTTCACACTTATAAAAAGTACAAAGGCGGACTTAATGCCTTAGGCATTCTCTACCAGTCAACCAAGGGTGGTGAAGAGATTTGATGGCAGGTGCTCTGTTTGAGAGGAACAAAGAAAAATCATTTTTTTTATTAAAATATATCATTGTAAATAAATATTACACACACATACATACATATTTAATAAAATAATATCCGACCGAAAAAAAACAAAAAAAACATAAAACAAACATTGACGTCATTATTTAAAGGGTGGCATTAAATCGACGCGAAAATTTATGATTCTCTATTTAATATATAATTCTGAACACCACTATGTTGAAATTTTTCGCCGGTTATTAAAAAAAAATCTGGTGTTCCATACATTTTGACGCGTTTTTCAAAGAAACAGCTGATATTTTTTTTAATAATGACGAAATATTTCTACGCAGGAGGGCCAGGAGGATTCAGGATCATGTACTGAACCCAAGGTAACAGTTTTCGCGTCGATGTCTACCTGCCATCCTGTATAGGTTTTAAAAATGCGCACCTACCTAGCCTACCACCTACCCTATGTGCACCTACTGTATACCTACTTACCTACGCCACTATAGAAACGTAAACACAAAAGGAATGTGGAAATATTTCCCTGTAAAACTATTGTGACTGAAACAGATTGTTAGTCCAAAGGTCATCTTCTGTATTCTGTATTTTGTAACTATTATGAAAAGTAAACCATCTAAACGTTCTACTTTAACCATTTACTTTCTAAATAATTGTTTACAAATATTATGAACCTACTTAAAATTCCATTCAACAGTTAAATCGCATTTGTTCAATGATTTGCATCGACATCTCTCTATACACAAATTTTGCATGCATGCACGCATCTTAACACGCGATATTCAAACTGCACGCGTGCAAACACATGAACACGCAAACCAGAGCCACTCGGATCCGCAATCGGAAAGTCACGTCAACTCGGTCAGGACATGAACAGTCGTAATAAATACAAATCACGTAAGAGTCAACGAAAAAGAATCACGAAAGGATTATAAAAACGTCGTTCAGAGGTAATCGTGCATCGTACATTCGCCAAATTTTATGCGCATCTTTATTTAAACGTTGATTCGGAACAATTGGATCGATTGGTCTGGCACGCCACCGCGATAAATTACTTTTTGCCCGAGTTGTCGAAGAAAGCGGTGCATGGTTTGCAAGCAGTCACTCGTGTGAGCACGCGGCCGCCGCTCGTCTCGCGCCCCCTAATACCTATTCCATCGGATCACGATACGACATTGCGCTCGTAAAACTGGCAGGTGTCCCTAAGGAGGCTCGCGATATCCCCTTGCGGGCTAAGAGTGTCTGTCTAGCGGAGAGGCCGCGCTCCAAATATGCTCGCGCTGTCCGTAGCGCCGATCTTAATAACCGTACACGCTTCGCCGACAAACAGTTTTTCCAACGGCCAGCGTCCACCAACGCCAATACCAAACGCCGACAAAATAATGTTATTGTTAAAAAACAAAACAGAAAAGTAGTTGAGAAAGTTCCTTTCGCGGTTTCCGTACAGAATTTATCAATTCCTATGAAGTACGCGGACGAACCGAAACCCAGGCATTCAACCTCCAAACCTCCTCAGAACGTATACTATCGACGGATCGATGTTAACACGACTAAGCATTGTAATCCTCCTAAACAGGTCGGCGACAACAAGAGGCTGTGTGACACTGCGGGCTGCGGGAAAGGGACGGAGAACAAGCTGTTGTTGCAGATCAGCGAAGCCGAACAAGTGACAGACTTTGAAAGGATTCTTAATTCTAATGCAATACGGTGCGAGCGAGTGCGTAGCCACGTGTGGCATGGATGTGTCGCACCGCAGAAGCGATCAGCGTCTGTGTTGCCGAGGCCAAAATCTGCCTACTCCCTCTACGCCGTAAGTCAGACCTACCACTATCTGTTCCGACAGCACGAGGAATCCCTAGAACCTCTCATCGAACAGTATCGTCAATCGAACGCAGAAAAAAATAAACCTCAACCCAGCATTCTAGAGAAGAACTGGTTTCAGAACCTTCAGAACTTATCCGAATACTACAAGGATGACCAAGAGTTGCGAAAAGAAGTTGAAACTATCACAGACCGTTTAATTGCTGACGAAGTTAAAACTGTAGAAGATCAGCAACAGGCAAGCAGCAGAAGGAACAAGAATTTCAACGTTAACTTGGCAGATTTGATTAGTTTGAATGTAAACGGGGAGCGCTTGTCTCCTAGCCGCGAGGACCGCGGGCCGTCGCCCGACGTAGATAAGACAGACGTAGAAATAGAGGAGGAATGGCTCGCACCGAGTATGAGCGCAAACTCCGATGACCGCGACTCTCAGAACGACAGCAACGTGGATTGTTTGGCACAAAACTTGGATTCTGTGAAAATAGACAGTGATGCAAAGGTACCTACGATAACATTCAGTAACTGTTGCGACGGGTACGCCAGGAGCGACCTGCCGAACAATAAAGACGTCGAAATTCATTTGGCCGTGCCCGCTATTGATAGCATTGATGAGGCTCGCCCTCCGATGATGTGATTAGGTTTTGTATTTTCAACAATCACACAAAAAGTAATCAACAAAAATGATTGCTTTAGAAACTGAACAATCTCCGCTCCCGAGCGAGGAGCGGATGCCGAAATCGGAGGCTACAACATCCCATCCACAGAGAACATTAACGCGGTCGAGTGCTGTAAGCCAAAAATCTGTAGAAATAATGGTCAACCCGGAGAGCTCTAACAATCCTCTACACAGATCGAAACTAGCTCCAACTAGGTCCACCTCAGAGACACAGTCCTCTGGGAAGAAGATGCTAAACTTGAGAAAAACGAAAAACTCATCAATAGAATCGACAATGAGTCTTCCTAACCAGAAGTCTTTGGAGAAGAAACACGGCGGCCTGAGGCATCAGAAAGCTGTTGTGGTGCAGGCCCATTCCGACATAACTTTAAGCACTCAGCCTTCGATGTCGGACGACAGGAAGGCGCTAAGAGAAGCGTTGTACCAGGGTATCTTTCACAGGCACAGGCGGACGATCTTCGCGGTAGGCTCCTTCCTAAGGATGCTGAGGAGCAAAACGTCCAATTATGATTCAATAAGGTCGGACTCCGACGAGATATAGCACCCGTAGATTCGTCTAAGTGTATTTTTAGTAAAAAATGGTGCCACAGACTGATTGTGCTTTGTAAGGAGAGAAAATAATATGTTATAGTTTGTAAGAACAGTTTGTTTGTATTAAAATGTTCCTAATTAGTTGTGACTGAGTTTTTGTTGACCCCGCTTTGAGAAGCAGTAGTAGTATACGTATATGGTTGTTATTGCGTGTTCACGCGGTTGACCGGTGGACTGACATTGGTTTCATTTTGTAATACATATTTCTGCTGAATATTTTGTTTGAGTCTCGTTACTGTCGTATTGATTTCAATATAGGTAAACATTTCTGATTTTGTTTCACAGTTATTCACCTGTTAAACACACAGACACATAATTATACACTATCAACAATAATAATGAGGTGAATAGAGTTAATTGACCATTCTCACATTATTGATATCAAAATTATATATCAGCAACTGAAATGACTGACGTTAGTCATTCTTAAGTTGATAATTTTATAAGTACTAAATAAATTTTAAATAATATTAAAAATAACTTTCTAAGAGTTACAATAGTCGAAATCGAAACAAAGCCGCCCCGAGACGAAATAAATTAATATGAAGATATTACAACGACTTGAAAGGTTAGCACAGACAGCCGAAATTGACAGGCTCGTTATAAATAAGGCGAAAACAAAAAAAACAGAGTATATGGTAATAAATAGTTGACAAGGATCGGATCGCGTGCTACTGTTCAAGGGCATTTACCTTCGAATCACCTTGACTTTTTCAGACGCATAAATTATATGAAAATCATTTTTCGTAAAATTATAAGCCTGTGAAAGACCATTTCATCAATAGTTCACAATGGATTTTACGGCGCTATAAATTTGGCTGGTAAGAGGCAAAAAAAACTGTATTTTTTACGCGATTAAATTCGTGGTTTTAGAGCATTAGTGGGTATTAAAAGAATTTAAAAGCTTTTTTTGATACAATGTTTCTTTAGTCTGAATTAGGGTTAAACCAGCAACAAAATAAAGACGTTAAAGCATTTTTTTTAACAACCTGTATTGTCCGACAGCTGAGCAAAGTCTGTCCCATAACTTTCCGCTGTTCCTTGTGTGTTGCCTTCTCTGGCCAACATCCCATAAACGTATTATCTAAGTCATCACTCCAGCGTTTCCATGGCCTCCTTCGGTTGCAAAAAAAAATGATTATAAAAAAAACAAAAACCCAAAAAAACAGCGGTGATTTTTTTGAAAATAATTTGAATGATTCATTTATTGAAATGCAAAATATAAAGCTATATTCAACCCGTAATTTTAATAGCATTCGTCTTATTGATATCTAAAACCAAACATTGCCATGATACGGCGATCAAAAACACATTAATTTTACGATATAGGAACGGTACAATAAAAGTATTGAAGATTTATGGGAATCTTTTTATTACTTATGTATTTCAATTTTATCTGAAACCAATGTTATTCCGCGGTTGATATGTTATCAAATAAGTAATGTTTGCCTATTTTAAAGAAATATTTGTACGATGGTCGAGAATTTATATCCATTTGTTTCAAATTGATTCGATAATCCTCGAGATCTAGTGCGTGAAAATTAAGCCATTATTATTATATTTATAAACAAAAATTAGATGAAAACAAATAGTTTCGTTATAAATCATTCATTAAAAATAGACAAAAAACATGAAACATGGGCCTGACGACTTACTAATGGAAGTATAATGATTCAAGCCCTATACTTCATTGTGAGTCATTCATCAATGAAAGACATGCCCTGGAAATATGCTTTAGGTAGGTACGTACCTACTTGATGGACGTGTTAATTTCTCTACTAATGTGATACCTGGGATTTGAATTGAATATGTAGACATATGATAATCATAAATCTAACTATAATAATGATAATAATACCAACCTATTAATGTCCCACTGCAGGATAAAGCCCTCTTCTCATAAAGAGAAGGCACGAGCATTGATCAAACTATCTATAAATCTAAATACCAATTTAAAAAAATACATTATTTTGAATTGAATATTGAATCCTTACTATTTTATTGAATACTTTTTAATATAATTTATTGAATAATTTGTACACAATTGTGAATGAATAAAACAAAATATTCAACTCGAGTCCACCAGAAAATATTTCTTTAAAATAAAGTGATGCTTCAATCGAATAGAGAGCTTAGTAGATGAAAATTCCATACATTAATATATTATTTAGATTTGTATTTTCCTTTGCAATGGTTGTTAGTGATATTAATATAATATGTAGAAAGATATTAGTGGCGAGACAAAGGATTGTTGAACACATTTTTGGAACATTTTATGCACTTTTTTATATATTTGTACATCCGAAATTTTGTACAACGTGTTGTTGTCTAGGGAACTTATTAAAACGTATGTGTATCGATGGTTCGAGGGCTTTTCTTTTGAGTTTGATTTCCCAAGTCGGGCAAAGGTTAATTGGAATTTTTCAGTAGCAGTAGCAGCCCGGAGTCTATATGCCCGGTTGATAGCTCGCCCCTTATATAATACATGGGACCTAATCATAACTGGCGAAATATGGGTGTACTATAAGTACACCGGTGATGTTATGTGTGTGAATTCATTAACCCAATAACCTGTTAACCCTCTCTTTAAATAACCTACAGGTGCAGTGTTATTTATAGAAATAAACGCAAATAGTACTTATTTTCGATCAGTTGCTATTGTAAATATTTGTGCAAGTAATTTGTTATTCAAGGTTAGTTTTTAATGGATTATGCATTAAAAATAAAATAAAAACATTCACACTTTCTTTGTGAGTTCTTAAAAAAGCACTCACATCGCAAGATGAAAGTTATATTTCTAGCATTTCTTTAGATATTTTTTTTTATATATGAAGTGTCTAGCATTGTTTCTTCCATCTGGAATTTCTCAGTAGCAGTCCCGAATCTGGATTTGTGCCCAGTTGATGGAGTAGCGGGATGGCGGGATGGTGAACGCGCATTCCTGGTCATCACCCTCAGCCTCATCTGCCACCTTGGCACAGCACCTGCACTTTCGACTGGTCTCACAAGCAGAGCTCTTTCTACCCTCTCCTGGTCGACGCTAGCAGTCAGCCACAACCCGGCGCTATACCACATCCGACTCACTGGATCGTGACGCAGCGCCTCTGGAGAATCACCGCAGACAGTTCCGACTCACCGCAAACTATGCGGCACCCGGTTCTGACTCACTGGAACCTCCACTGGCACTGTGAAGCATCGCAAGACACAAGACTCAGTCCACTATCGAACTCCGGTCTCCGGAGGGGAGTGATGTAGCGGTTACACCGCCACATACGAACTACGCATCAAAGACATCACGTCACACAAATCCTGCATCGCGCAATTAGAGTTTACCGTGCGAACGACATATATAAGACTATCCGACATCAACAGTCGGGCAGTCGGCCCGCCAAACACAACACCCGCCTGGTTGGAGGATCCTCTCTTTTCTATGGTGGATGAGTGAACTTTACACCCTGTTCCTCATGCTACTAAAATGGCAATAGGCTCGCCCCCTATTAAGCATAATCATAATCAGTCTATAATGTTCCCACTGCTAGTGCTGGACACAGGCCTCTTCTTTCTCTGAGAGGGAGTGCGCCGTAATCCACCACGCGGGCCCAGTGGGGGATGTCTTCGATTTTTTAGTTCTATGACATGCCGGTTTCCTCACGATGTTTTTCTTCACCGTTTTGAGAGTAGTAGTGATGAAATAATTTACACAAACTAAAGTGCCTGCTCGGGTTCGAACCCACGACCTACTACTTACTACTCGTAAGTCGCGACTGTTATCATCACTGCCCCCTATTACATGGGACCTATATCTGGTGGAATGTGGGTGTACTATCGGTACACCTCTGCCTAACTCTTTGGTGTATACAGGCATGATTTTATGTTGTTTTATGCAACGAGAAGCATTGTTGCAAAGATACTTTGCCGTTGCCCGCTTATAAATAAAAACACTGTGTTTCAATAAAACCAGCCCAGCTTTTATACCAAACTAACCTTGGCACCTATTGAAACTGGAGCGGCAGAAAACCCACTTTTACACAAACTTTTTAAAGCCGATCTTGATAGAATCACTCAAGTTTATGGGAAAAGCTGTTGTACCTACTGAACTTTTATTTGGTTATTTTCTTTTTCCATTTGCAAAGATAAGAATCTAAAACATGGATTTAACTAATCTTTTGTTAACCTTATTCGAACGTAGAAAGAACACATAACATCACGCTTCGTTACCCCGAAAGGTTGGGCAGAGGTGTGTACCTATAGTACACCAACATTTCGCCTGTTATGCTACAGTCCCATGTAATAAGGGGTGCGCCTGTTGCCATCAACCGGGCACAAATCCAGACTTCGGGCTGCTACTGAGAAATTTCAGGTAGAAAATCCCAATAACACTGCCCGACCCGGAAAACGAGCCCAGGACCTCATGCATCACCAACGAGGCAGTTAATACAATATAATGTAGAAATAATAAATCCTTATTCAAAATCATTGGGTTGGTTTTAGGTTAAAATAAACAGATCTAATTCTGAGTGAAGGATTAAATTAATGGGTGTAGCTGTAGGTACTATCATAATAAACCCAATGTTTTTTTTATTTTTTATTATGTGATTCTTAGCAATAATAAGTTTTATTTTTATTTTTGGTGGGTTTTTGTACCTCTGCGTTTATTTTCAATATCATTACAGTTAATGTTTTCTTCAGATAAATGTTACGATATATTAATTATTTAAACATCTAAAATATATTTAAAAAAATATAATATATAAAATATATATCAAAATAATTCTTCCAAAAATATCGGTAAATATCTGAAAGAGTTATGGGTATACTGCGGTATCTCATAAGTAGTTGAAAGCCTCCAGAGAGTGCCTACTATAGTAGACCTTCAGCTTCATCTACCTGAGGGGATTTGTTCCATTCTTCCCCTTTTGTTCCTTATCCGTCGTGTTCCATTTTATCCGATATTTACCGACAAAAATCTTTTTGGTCCCACCCCAATAAGATTTATATTTTGTATCGTAAAGTTACGATTTTTTATACAGGATAAGGATTTATTTCAAAGTCTTGACGCTGAGACTTTATTTCAGTTTAATGGAAAATGTTTTTTTCTTGTTGTTTTTACTGAAACTGCATTCTATAAATTAGTAGAAGTGTTGTTTTACGTAAAAAAAAAAAAAAAACTTTGTAAAATATATCTGAAAACAAAAACAACCTGTTCAAATACAAAATATTTCAAAAATTCTGTATTTCCCTCGAACCATCAATAAACGTAAAAAAACATGAAATAATGAGCTTTGTAAGTTTTTATTACGATAAATAGCTTTTTTACACTAGACAGTTAGTTTAATTTTTATAATATTGTATCGTTTTAAGCTATTACGTTTGCGCTGATTGTACATAAGCAGTTATATATTGGACTGTGATAGGAGGAGAATGCTACCTACATACATATTATTCTGTTATTAAATATTAGCAGGAAAAAAAATCACTGTGGTTAGGTCATTCTTTTAGCCACGCAATGTACCAATTTATTTTATATGTTTTAGCATTTAATTTGTGCATTTTGTTATTCACTGTCCATTTACATAATAAATGTTTGACCTAGTTTAAATATTAATGTCACATAATTAAACAAATAATTATTATTTGCAATTTCAATGTTCATAACAGTAGTTTTCGTAAAAGTGTAATTTAATTATATTAGAGTACAAACACGTGTTAACTGAAATTGGATTATTTCAGCAAGTGCTTCCTCAATGAATTCCTGCGTGTAAAAGCACGTGCCTTGAAGCCATCTAATAAATACTTTACACTTTTACCGATCAGTAAAAATATTTTTATCATTAGTTGTACAAATGATTATTTTTAATTAAAATAATTTGTTCATAGATAAGTTAGGTAGGATTAACAAATAATGTTTAATTTTAGTTTGTAAATTGTAATAGAAATATTAATTTTAATTGTAAAAATAATAATTTCGATATTAATTTTGTAGAAGTACATTCCGTAACGCAATTTTGGGTAGAAAACAAAAACGTAAATTATTCTGTCCGATACGATTACAGTAAATAAATAAGACTGCGTAAAAATTATGAAAAAAAAAAAAGAAAAATTGTTAGCCAATAAACGTTTCCGTTGTCTTCTGTAACCATTTTTCATTACTTAATTACATACTGGTATTATAGTTATTGTTTTTTTAATGCTCCCGAGGATTGTATGAAAACGAATGAGTGGATTCAACAAGTCGGTCCGTAGTAGTCCGTACCACAATACCTACCGATATAACTTCTATGAGTACCGAATTGTTGAAACACTCTGAAGTAACAAGTACCTAGTACAAGTAGGTAACAGATCGGCGAGCTACAGCTGATCCACAGTATAAATAAGTAACAGTATTAAGTCTTCATAGACAATGGCCGAAACGACGCGCTCCGAAATCTCAGTGTATATCAGTATGCAAAAATCTCGAGTGCGTGGCAGTTACGCACGGACGCGGACGGTTTCTGTACCGGCTGTAGGTAATTATTTCAAGGTTACTGTCGAGACATAATATTGTTACTTTATTATACTATGGCCGATCTAATCTCTAAAAATCGCCCCGTGAAACCTAAGGTGAAGTGATCTCGATAGTGTCAATCCCTAGCATCAGGCGGAATTACGTAAGTTTACATAAGTTTTAGTGAAGTGAGCCTTAAGTTTTAGAATAGCACTATGCTAAGTTTAGGTGAAATTTCACTCACTCAAATAGAAATTCTGAGCTCAGAATGGCTCTAAGAAATACTAGTAACAAATCGAATCCCTCTCCGGTACCTAACTCTTTTCATCGCTTCTACGAAATAAGCTGATAGAGCCGTTCCCCGAAACCGTAATTGCCATCCCGAGCTCATAATTCCAGTTAACTAGACAGTAAACTGAAAATAATAGAAGTCTCTATTTCAGTTTCTGTCCTATGTTGAATTTTTGTCGAAGAATTGAATCGTTAGGTTTGCCCTCACCGTGGGTATCTAATATGGGAATATTTTACCAATGAAACGAACGCGATCAGCACATCTAAACCGCATTCAAGAGCTGTCAGTGTCACTTTTTTTGTAAAATATTGACACTGACGTCGCGTCGCTCCTGTTTACTTGATGAGCTCACACAACAATAATGGCATTACCATGGAAGTATGTTATTATACCATGACCATGACAATCAAGTCACTGCGTCATTGTGTTGATCAGAGGTGTCAAAACGAATCAGAAATGCGAATATCTTTTGACGCGGACGGGCAAATCTAACGATTTAAATCTAATATTTTTACTGAACAGGTAAATCAAACCGTATAACTTTTATATCTTTATACGTTACGCCGGGCGGGGGGATACGTTTGCCGTCGTCGTCAGCTCCAAAATAATCAGGGTAAGAGGAGGAGGAAATTCTATAATGGAAAATGGTGACCTGTTTAAGTAAGTATATAAAGTGTAGTAAGTATAATAGGCATAAAAAGCTTGTAGAAAACAAATCTGGGCCATAATTTTCTGAAAAAGAAACTAAGAACCTGGAGAAGGCAGTTTAGTCAGACCAGAAAGCAGCTTGGTAGACGGGGTCGAACATCAGTAGCTATTTTAAAGGACGAGACTTCCACATATAGGGTGGCAGTCCGACCGCACGCCGATTACCTAATTCGACGTGTGTGTGTGTGTGTAATGTGTAAGTGTCATATTTTATCATATTGTATATTTATTACGTTGGAGGAGCTCGTGGCTAAGTAATAACTGCCACACGGGTCGATCCATCAGGTTAAGCTACGCTTGCCGGGGTTGGTCTGTGGATGGGTGACCATCTTTACATACCGAGACTCCTCCGTGCCTCGGAAAGCACGTTAAGCCGTTGGTCCCGGCTGTCATTCGTGGATCTTTGACAGTCGTTACAGGTCGTCAGAAGCCCGAAAGTCTGACAACCAGTCTTACCAAGGGGTATCGTATTACCCAGTTACTGGGTTGTGGAGGTCAGATAGGCAGTCGCTTTATGTAAAATACTGGTATTCAGCTGCATCCGGTTAGACTGGAAGCCGACCCCAATATAGTTGGAAAAAGGCTAGACAGATTGATATTTATTACGTTGGAAGGCCTCCCACAAGATGGACCGATGAACTTGTAAAGACCGCAGGAGTCTACTGGATGCGGGAGGCACAGAATTGGTAGAAGTGGCGGTGCTTGGGGGAGGCCTATGTCTATGGCAGTGGACGTCTTTCGGCTGAAATGAGGATATTTATCACGTTATCTAAGTACGTACATATTTATTGAGACTTTTATGTGGATTTATATCTGGAAATAATATATTAAATTTAATTTTCATTTATTTTATTTCATAATTACTCACTCCAGTTTGGAGGTGAATAGGTACCACGTCAGACTTTTGTGCTTCCGACTGGTCGCTATCACTAGGTACAGCTGTTCTACTGCCAGACTTCATGTTCAGTTAGTGGAGAAGGCTAAATCCCCTTGGTAGGTACCTAATTAAAACCGCATCTCATCTAGGCGCCAGAAAATCAAAGTAAAAAAAAAAGCCAAATCGGTTCATAAATGACGGAACAAATTAACATAAAAAATACAACCAAATTGAGTTTTTTAAGCTGGTTAAAAATGAAGGTAAATTGTATATATTTTTGGCAGATTAAGGACTGAGATTGAAATGCAAACGTTCTTAAAATACGGCAATTGATTGCCAAACGTTTTCAGTCAGTTAGTCAATATTTATAATATTAGTGAAAACTGAAACACATGATGCCTCTCCAAAGCCTACAAATTGTAGGTACCTATAATATTAATTTAAGGGAAAATATTTTCAAATCAAATCACCGCAATATTTCCAACAAATATAATCGAATCGTTCAGTTAATCACAGGTTCAGTCACGTGAAAGTACCGTTAATCATTATCTCGTTAACCTAATAACCAATCGTAGGCAACATTTTTGTACGAAATTAAATGGCGAATTAGCTTTTGCTCACGGATTGGCCCGGAACGTACCAACTACCAGAATAAATCCTATATGCCCTAACCCAGGTCATGGATTACCTGCATGGATGCTAAATTTTATCTAAATCCGTTCAGCCCTTAAAAGGCGTGAAAAGATAACAGACAGACCGACCTACTTTCGCATCACTACATAATTATGTAATGCGAAAGTAAAATAAAGTCCCGCCGCCTGTGTCTGTCTATCTGATCGCGATAAACTGAAAAACTACCGAACAGATTTTCATACGGTTTTCACCAATGGACGGAGTGGTTCATGAAGAAGGTTTAGGTGTATAATTCATTCAGGTTTTGTGTAAATTGACTGAAATTTGACGATGATTGCTGGAGATGTCGGAAATAATCATGCCGACTGGGAGCTTACTAGCGTGCGCCGCGTAAACCAATAGAGATTACGAAAACAATGTAAGTATTGCGGATATCTATTAAACTGTAGCAACACTAGCAATGGTATTATATGCCTATCTGCATTTTTCATTTCTCTCTGGACCCAATTCTGAAGTCCACAGATGAAGTCGCGAGCAGAGGCTAGTTTTTAGGGTTCTGTACCCAGAGGGTGAAACGGGACCCTATTACTAAGACTCCGCTGTCCGTCTGTCTGTCTCTCTGTCCGTCTGTCACCAGGCTATATCTCATGAACCTGTAGCGGTTACACCGCCACATACGAACTACGCATCGAAGACATGACGTCACACAAATCCTGCATCGCGCAATTAGAGTTTACCGCGCGAACGACATATATAAGACTAACCGACATCAACAGTCGGGCAGTCGGCCCGCCAGACACAACACCCGTCTGGTCGGAGGATCCTCCCTTTTCTATGGTGGATGAGTGAACTTTACACCCTGTTCCTCATGCCTCTAAATTGGTGACCCCGACGTGTAAACCGTGATAGTTAGACAGTTGACATTTTCACAGATGATGTATTTCTGTTGCCGCTATAACAACAAATACTAAAAACATATATTATAATAAAATAAATATTACCTCGCACTTGGCCCGTTTTAATATTTGTATGGATGTTCGAACTTTGATTAAACTCCGATTATGGGTAAAAGGTTAGGTCTGCCATTTGAAGTTATATTTTGTTAGGTTAAAAAATAAATATTATAGTAAAATATTTCGTCATCTGAATTAGCTCTCAATAAATTTTATATGAAACCATGTAAATCTACATGAAACCAGTACCAGTCTACATGAAACCTTAGCACACTCTATACTTGTACTTGGGTACCCACTCTGTAATTACATGACATAGGTACAGGCCGTTCCCGTCCACTTAAACTGTTTATTACACAGACGCTATGCCCACAATACTTAATGGAAATAATGGAATTCCCATCCTTTAGGTAGGGAACGCAATACTGCGAGCATGGTCTATTGTTCGGGGTGCGGCTCTTATGTACACCTAACTATACATAGTGGATGCATATTATACATATATACTAGATGATAGACTATACATAATATGTATGGTCATATCAATGACGTTCTTTTATGTGTTTGATATGGGTAGACTGGGATAGATTCCGCATTGGCCAATGCGAGTGCGTTTCATAGAACTCATACGCCATACGATGCAGCTCATCTTTTTGACAAAAATAATAGGTACAATTCGGAAATCAATGGAATCCCAGGTTCAAAAGTACAGTAGCACGCAGTAGTGGTAACAAAACCAGTCTTTTTCTTCTTTTCGAGTGGTTAGTGACTAACCTGGTGTCAGAGTTTTAAAGCCGCCCATGGGCCTCTGACTTGGCTTCACATGCCGTCGGGTTTCCTCAGGATATTTTCCTTTACCGTTTTTGAAGCAAGTGATAATTATACAATACGCACATGAATCTAAAAAGTCAAAGGAGCATGCCTTGGGATCGAACTCGAGACCGACATTTGGCAGTCCGACGGTCACTGCTACACACATAACCATTTTAAACTGGCCTCTTATTTTATCGACATTTCGTACTACGGTAGGTCAGCCCAAGTTCAAAGTATTACTACATACAGACCGTTCACTATAACTTGTCCCTTGCCGTCATATTACCACCAGGGATTGTCAAACTGTTTTCAATACTAATACAGTTCAACTACAGAATAAAACAGATGAGACTTCGCAAAAGCATTTAAACAGAAAGCGACTCTTGCTACGACACAATAAAGTGCAATTCAGGTCGCACAGCGCTAATAGGGTATTACACCCATTTTTGAAAAGTGGCTCAATTAGATTCTATAGTGCTAATGAACCACTAAAAAATTCACAAAATTTTTATTCAATCGTTAAGTGCCATCAAAATGCATTTAAATTTTGCATTTTCAAATTTCGCGCGTAATTTGACGAAAACGCTGCCGCTGGACGCAGTGGACGCCATATTGCTCTGTGGCCATGACGTCAGTTCACTATGATTCCTATTTGATGATTCCTATGATTCCATATTGCTCTGTGGCCATGACGTCAGTTCACTATAGATTAAAGGTACGCTGATAGTTGACAGTTAACACTCCTAAGTTTACATAGCCGTACGACGTTATTAAAATGGCGACTACTATCTAATGGTGTTATGAAACAGATTAAAAAAGCTGAAACCTTTGAATTGAGTTTTAAAATTTAGTTTGCTATTTTATGTACTAAAGCTAACGTTTTCCGGCTGCTTTTTGCCTAAGCTATCTCAATAATATATTTTTAGATTTTTTCTCATAAAGAGTAAAACACCCTATTAGCACCTAGAAGTTACCTCTCTTTCTATCGCGTAACTCTTCGAAGTTACCTCTCTTTCGCCGCGTGCTTGTAGCTTCATACCTAAACTGCGGAGTTTCCCATGGTTCAGCTACCAATCACATGACTCTAAAATTCAGTGCTGCCGATCGCGTCACGGGACAAATTATAATGAACGCACAATACGTGCGGTCGACTGTACCTACAAGACAACACAGGCCGAAAAAAAAATCCTTGTATTAACTTCTAGTAGGTATGTATATGTTCGTTTTGTACTGAACAACAGTTGTTATGAGTCGTCAGACGCCCAAAAGTGAGAACCAGTCTTACCAAGGGGTATCGTGTTACCCAGTCCCACTTGGTCTAGTGGTCGCGAGCGTTACTGCTGAGCATGAGGCCCTGGGTTCGATTCCCAGGTCGTGTAAAGTGTTTTGCGTTTTTGCATTAGAAACTCAGTAGCAAACTGGTGTCATGAACTTGAATGTTCAGATAATTAGAAGATTCATTCAGGAACTTTATTATATAAGTATAGACATAATTAATTTGCAAAATTATATACTAACTTAACTAAAACTATTGAAAAATTAAAATATAGCATCGAAAAATTCATCCGCATCGCTGTCGACTGGTAATGTACCCAAGAGACTGGCCGCATTGCCACGTTGTATGGCAATGCTTAGCCTCTGCCCAAGGTAAAAACCAGCCCTTGGGTCACGGGAAGTGTCAAATAGCCGTTTTGAGATATCATTGAAGAGGCCGTGAGCACTCAGACCCCACGGCCCGAGGGTTTCAACCCCAAACGGCTAAATATAATTACCTGTAAGGTTATTATACTTACGCCGCTTGAGGTTTTCTGCAGCCGCAGCAGCAGCACCAGCACAGCACGCCGAGTCAGGAAGATGGGATGGCGCAAGAGTGTCGACACAGGTTGCATCCCACACTAAAGGCCTACCCACCTTCCATGGAGATAAAGACATGCCGTCCGGTCTCTTGCCATCGTCGCGTGCCAAGCCATTGGGTTCTAATAAAGCTGGAACGCCGGCGGTGACCAGAGCTCGTCGGATGATGTCGTTAATGTTCGCGTGCCGTGCTAAGCGACCCGCACTTCGGCTGCAAGACAGGCCATGATGTCCGAGACTGTTGACAACTTCGCCACAGTGACAGCGATGAGGAGAACAACAAGGAGCTCCGTCCGTCGAGTGTCGTCGAGCAAAGTGCCTATGTTCGACGACAGTAGTGCATGAAGCCACAGACCCGATTCCCACTTACCCACAGCCAGCAGGCGCGCACGCTCCGCAGTGGTAGCAGACGTGTTAAGTAAATTGTTCTGTACTACTCTGCAGAGCGGCTCATCCCACCGTCTTTGGGAAGATGGATAATCGGGTAGATCTGAGTTCGGGCAAGCGAGTCTCCAGGCATCCATAGCCTCAGTGAAGCACGGCACATCAAAATCAATCAGTGTGGAGGTTAGAATTTTCCTGAATAATTTCTCAGTGCCGTGGACCGAGGATATGAAAGCCGGTAAACTAATACTAGAAATTTTACGGACGCCGAGGCCTCCCATACGAATAAGAAGAAAAGTAGCTTGCGCCCATGCTCGGTCGTCCATGGCCACATTTAAAATTGAAGTTAATGTGTGTCTGATAATTTGGTTCATTTTTTCTAAAAGGTGAGTGTGCTTCCATAAATGGGAAGCGCGAAGAAAATATGTTAATTTAGGGCCGAAACAGCAGTAACGAATTAAGGTGATGGCCGAATGCTTATTAATTTGTAACAATCTTTCCGAAACGTCGTTGAATTTTTTTATTTTTTCCTCAATAAAAACGGGAAAGGAATTCTCGAAGATTGGAGACCCAAGGAGACGAAGAGAGACTTTTTCAATAATTTTAATTTCTGGAGCTATGGCGTTAAATTTGGGAAGCGTTAGTTGTCTGTCAGTACTGTAGTGCTTTAGTGGCTGGCTGTTTGTATGACTGGCAGCATTCCAACATTTAAACTTAGAATTACTTTTGAATATTTACGTGTCTAGCATTTGTCTTGTGACAGATCGTGCTAGGGCCCGGTCTCGTGCAAGCGTGCTTCTGATATTGTATTTACTTGTGAGCTTATAATATAACGGTCCTCTGGACCTCTTAAAGTACCTCCGCATATCTTATTCCATAGTTACCAACCCCCTGTGAGGTTAAACCCTCACAGTACTGTCCGCTAAGTAAAGTTCACATTTCGAAAGATTGAGATCAAGGCCAATGGAATAAAGTTCGTTTTTTTATGAAATTTAGGTCATTTAAAACAGTATCTACATCGCCTCCCAAGGTTCCATCATCAAGATACCAAACGCTAAATTTGGAATTTAGCCGTCGAATAATTGGTTGAATGGCTAAACTAAAAATCACGGGCCCAAGAGGGTCACCTTGTTGACAGCCAACAGCAGATTCCAAAAGGTTTTCCCGATACAGTAATTTAGAATTGTGTCTGTAACATTGCCAAAGGAAACTATAGATTTGGGGTATTTCTTTTTTAGTTTCTGCCAGCAAGGTGTCCCTATTAACAGAATTGAAGGCATTCTTTATGTCAACCTTCAGGATGACCTCTCCATTACCAGAATTTAGGTAGGTCGACAAGGCGTGTACGTCAGCCTCACAGCCCCCTTTGGAGCCATAACCTAGCTGCAGGGGCTGTAATTTTTCCGAAACAGCCTCACCATAAAATGTACAACAAATCTTGGCTGTATGGCAGCCAAGATTTGTTGTACATTACGGTAAGTAGTGCCCACGGCAATGGGACGAATGCCACCATCCTTCTTACGCAGGGCGCATAGATTGGCCCCGTATAAAACGTCTATGACGGACTCGTTCACCTTGCCAGAGAGCATGAGGTTAATCAGCGCCGTAAGCTCCTTCAAGAGCAACTTACCAGCTGTCCCGGCGCCTGAACAAATAAGGTCCTTAACGTGCTGAGGACTCAGGCCATCGAGGCCGCCAGCAGAGCGAGGCAGCCACTCCGGAAGGAGCAGACGGCTGTGACCAACTCTCGACCTGTAATGCAATTGCAAAGCGACTGAATGAAGCGTACAGCCGCCGTTCGAACATAAGCTCAATTTAGCAATATCGAGGCGCCACGTGCCACGCCTCCAAGGCATATCCCTAGATATCCGTGTTTCAAAGCGATTCAAATTCCAATTGATAGTGTATTACGTAATTAGGGTACTAAATAATAAGAATAATTTTTAAGTGTTATTCAGAAACTCGTTGCCGACTGCTGAGTAAACCTCGTTAGCACTTCTGAATATGCTTTTGCTTTTCCAAAAAAATACAAACGCTAAAAAAAGTAGGTACGAAGTGAAAAATGACGGTTAATTTCGGTGATCGGTGTACTTTTATTTTCGTATTGCCACCAAGAAAGAATCGCTTACGTAAATCGGCCCACAAATCGGTGTGTTTTTGTCTGTGTTAAATAAATGTATTTTCTTTCTTACATACAAGAAACAAAGTATCTCGACGAATACATAACCTCTTCCTTTTCTGAAGTTGGTAAAAAGTAGTCGTACTACATACGCGTTGTGTGTTCTCATATTGAATTAAGATACAACTGCTAATAAATAACTTAGCAGTTTCAATATGAGAACACAACAATATGTCTTAATAACATTGTAGCGGTTACACCGCCACATACGAACATGACGTCACACAAATCCTGCATCGCGCAATTAGAGTTTACCGCGCAAACGACATAGATAAGACTATCCGACATCAACAGTCGGGCAGTCGGCCCGCCAGACACAACACCCGTCTGGTCGGAGGATCCTCCCTTTTCTATGGTGGATGAGTGAACTTTACACCCTGTTCCTCATGCCCCTATAAAACATAAAAGGTTCATTTAATCCTGTCTTTCCACAAGGTGGACCGATATCCTTGTGAAGGCCGCAGGATTCCGCTGGATGCGGGAAGCACATAATCGGTCGAAGTGGCGGTGCTCGGGGGAGGCCTATGGTGTGGCAGTGGACGTCTTTCGGCTGAAATGATGAATCCTAGTACCTAGGTATCTAACTACGGTTACTTATAAGAGTGGCGGCTGCAGTGACGACTGTCATGATGGCAGCGGGGTTTGAATTTACGATGTCAAAAAACGCTCTTTAGGAAAACACACAACTTACTTTCATAAATTATGTTTCAGTGACGTGATTCGCTGGTAAATTGCAGACGCTATTTGGCGGCCACCACTCTCCTAAGAAACCGTATATTTAGTAAAAATGCTGTAAAGTTTTTCTTTGCGTAGGTACAGCCCGATTCAAACTTTATGGCGGATCGGAACATGAGGCGAGTCGCTGCGCAGTAACAGATTCATGGGTCAGCGGGGGTGAGGGGTGCGGTACTGCGCAGCAAGCAGCGCACTTCAGAGCCGCCGTTTGACGCCTGTATTTAGTAAACGGAAACTGTATATTTAAATTATTTTAATTTTGAATAGCACCGGGAAACACCCATAAAAACACAAAAAAAATACCTCTTTATAATATTAGTATAGCTATAGATAAAAAAAAATTATGTGTAACATTTTTTCTCTCGCTTTCCTGCAATATGTGGGAGTGATTTCGAAAGGGACGGAAGTGTGTAACAGGAAGCTAAGGAAGCGCGCGCTATTTGATTTGACCAACGAGCGCGCGCGGTCCTATAGTTGGCTGTCAGATGGTACCAACCCATTTTCCGAGAGTTTGTTGGCAGGATTATGATGACGATGACGATAATGATGATTGTACTGTCAGCCAAGATGTCAAATGTTACACATAATATGCGACTACTCTAAGGCCAGTTCGTTTTTTTTTTTTTACTTTAATTGTTTTTCTGAAAAGAATTGGCTGGCAAGAACTGTACCTGTCCAATGTAGGAAGATAGGTACACCCACCTCTACAGTATAGAGCATAAAAATATATATTTCACCACTCCCGCACGAAAGAAGTGTCTTTCCTCTAGGAAAACAGTGAGGAAAGTTGGTTTTTCCTCACTGCTTGAACAGTGAGGAAAGTTGGTTTTTCCTCACTGTTTGAACAGTGAGGAAAGTAATGATCTCGTTCAGAAACTAACCTTGCCTGATTTTTTTATGTTAAGTTTTAAAGATATTTTAAAAAATAAAGAATTATTTTGATTTGCTTTGTGTCTATTTAATTTATTTACCTATGATGACTGAATACTTTCTTGCTGGGCGTGGTGAAAAGTTTTGTATGCAACATGTGAGCAAGTTCATTTGCTATTCGTTTTGTTGAGTCAAAACAAAATCAAAACTCATAGGAAAAACGAACTTTCCTCACATGTTGGATAAATAACTATTATATATCTATGTTATAAAATATAAAGTATTGACAGAACACAACGCAAGTACCTACCTACGTGAAATATGTAAACTGTACTGACTGGAAAAGCAGCGCACGTTATTTTGGTAAAATGAACTAAATATAGAATGACTTTGAGATTCTTTGTACATATAACTTCCTGAGTATTCGAGGTTAAGTGCGGTTACTACTATTAAACTGTAAAGTACTGTTTATAGTGCAACTATAGTAACGCCATTTTAATAGGTAACATTTGACAATTCATCAAAATTCAACAACGCACCCTTGTAACGGCGCGCGGCGGGCATAAAATAATATATTTTGTAAATTTTGTAACTTAAACAAACAGCCAAAGATATGGAAGCGCGGAGTCTCCTAACACAGGCGTCATCGTGCTTAAAAGGAGGCTCCAATCATAAACTAAAGTAACATTCTTGGTACAGAAATAAACGTATTGTATAATGTATTTTTATAGTATAAATTAGGAAATCTGTTTCATTTTGACAGTTCAACAACATTGAGCAGTTTTTTTTTCGAACTTTTGAAGTAATTGATAAGCAATCTGTTTCAAAACGGTTTAGATTGTGCTTGATCGTGTATTACGCAATAAGGATGCTGGTCAAATTAAATTAACCAGCGAAACTTCTCAGACATGATGGGTGTCGATGTCTAAACACGACAAAATAAAAAAGAATTGATGATTTTTTTAGGGGTCAACGGCCGCTGGTAGTTTTGTTACTTGAAGTATGAGTTGAGAAGTCTGTTTTTTGTTTTATCGGTTTAGATATCGAAACCCATCACGTCTGTGAAGATAAAACAAAAATAAAGCGGTTGATGACCCCAAAAAAATCATCAATTTAATTTATTTTTTGCTTTATCATTTTTAAATATCGACGACGTAAATAGTGACGGTTGACAGGGGAGAGTGGAAAAAGAAAACGTGGTGCGCCAACCCCACGTAACATGGGACAAGGACAGGAAGATGATGATCTATACACACAATACAAGTGAAATTATACAAGTAAATATAACCGCATTCAAATTGGTTCACCCGTAAAAGAGTTACGGTGCCACAAACAGACTCACACATTTCGGTCAAACTAATAACAACCCTCTTTTTGCGTCGGGGTCTTAAAAATAGTAACGAAATGGGTTAAAAATAGTAACGAAGTCAAAACTGTCCGACAAAAAAATCTTTGTCCGACAACCCTATAGAATGGTTAGGGTGCAACCAGATAGCACCTTAACCATTCTATAGAGAAATGCGGAAATGTTTTTAAAATTATATTAAAATTTTAAAAACGCCCGACTCAAACATTTTCGCATTTCTCTTTCCTACTCCATCACCAGACCCTGTTCATCATCCTATTTATTGAGACCATTCCAATGAGCCCCAAACACGATAACGGTGCTGTAAGTTGGTAAGGGAGTTGGGTATCCTGCAAATTCCAGGTAATGCTGCAACATCAGTTCAAGGTTAGTATGTTCAAGTGAAGTATCAGAATACCTTTCAAATCGATCAGACCTGTGGAAGACGCTCACATCTATTCATCAACTAGAAAAGAGCTGATAATCTTCAAACGGCTGAACCGATTTTGATAAAACATGTCTAAGAACCATCGCTAGAAAATCAGCTCTCAAATAAAAAAAAAGCCACATTCCAATTAGTTCACCCATTTAAGAGTTACGGTGCCACTAAAAGGCACACATAATATAGCGGTCAAACTTATAACACACTTTTTGCGTCGGGGCCTTAAAAATAGTAACGAAGGGGTTTAAAAATAGTAACGAAGTCAAAACTGTCCGACGAAAAAATCTTTGTCCGACAATCCTATAGAATGGTTAGGGTGCAACCAGATTGCGGTTGATGAACCTCGACCAATCGCTGTCGATCACCTCAAAACATTATTATATCGACATATATAGTCCATATCGACGAAAAGTCGGGATGCCGTGGACCACTATGGATTTGACTGGAACTGTCGATGTCATCGGTTGACTGAACTCTGGTTGCTGACGTAGTATCCCTATGTAGTCTGTGGGTTGCTGTCTAATGCCGTCTGTTGGAACAGCATGTCGATTCCCGTAACCACTTCACCGTGAAAACATGTGAAGTGAGCGTGGAGTGAGCTGTCAGTGTCATCTCACCCTGTTGGAATGACAACTCACTTCACCTAAGTTTTCACGGTGAGTTGGTTACAGAATAGCACCGCTGGTCTACTCAAACAGTTTCTGGTACTTTCCTCAAAAGGCTAGTCTGCATGTTACCCTGTATTTTTTTACAAGATATTTTTGATTATTAAGTCTTTTCGTGGACTTTAAAAGAGTCCCCCGAGTCTGTTTCGCCATTTTTTCTCAGGGGTAGGTAGATAGGAAATGGCGACTCCATTTAGCTTATTTTGTTTAACAAGACGGGTAGAAGTGATTCCGACATCTTATTTATAGAGTGGATTACCTACCCCACGGCGTCAACTTACCTTCAGACCGTTGAAATAACATGTTTTCATGAAAGAAACTACCAGAGAAGAAAATAATTATGCGTTGCGTTTGCGTGCTTAAGTTTTACTCATTGACCTATGAGTAAAACGCAATAGGCACAGGACACATCTCATAGTTGTCATAGGTTTTATTGTCGTAGTAGTCAAGGTAATGATCAAATACACTTCTCATCAGAAAAATCAAAACACCTGCAAGTTTATGTTTTGTAAGTATTATCAGAAAAATGTGTATATTTCGGAATATAATATGTCCGTTCATTAGTGAATAATATGAGGTTTTCAAATTCTAAATTCAAATTAAATTTTCATAGGTTTCTTATTTTGTTTAACAAGTAATTTTTACCCTGTGTGGAGTATGAAGGAAATTGATAAAACAACACACGTAAATGAAAAAAAAGCTAAGAAACGTTTATTTCATAACTTGTATTCCCTCCCCGAGCTCTTATTACTGCTCCCATACGGTTCTTCATCGATCGGATGAGAGTCACGATCAAATGTTGTAGCATTCCATTCCATTCCTCTTGGATTGCATTTTGCAGCTGGCTAAGTGTTTCTGGGGCAGGATCTCTTGCACGAATTCGTTTCTTTAATTCATCCCATAGATGTTCAATCGGATTCAAGTCCGAGCTTCTTGCTGGCCATTCCATAATGGAGATACCGACTTCGATAACATAATCTCGTACGACGCTCGCGGTGTGAGCCCTAGCCTTGTCGTGCATGAATATGAAACTGTTGCCAATAAAATGTGCATAGGGCATCACGTGAGGCTCAAGACACTGTTCGATGCACCGATGACTGTTTAGTGCAGGCAGACGTGGCTCAGACACAAAGACAAGCTCTGTCTTACCGTCGGCGCTGATTCCTGCCCAAACTGTCCACGAACCGCCACCATAGCTGACTTTTTCTTCAATGCAGCATTGTGCAAAGCGTTCTCCATCTCTTTTGTAGACCTTGTCCCTTCCGTCGTTACCATACAGCATTATTTTATACTCATCAGAAAAGAAGACTTTGTTCCACCGGAGTTATAACCAATTTAGGTGCTCACGTGCAAAGTTAAGGTGCGCTCTTCGATGGTTTATATATATAGGTTAGAATCCTGAGCGCTGAGAGGGATTCAAAGACACGAGATGCAAATAACTTTGCTCTCGTGTAACACATACAACTTTTCACCTCAGCAGCGAGAACATACAACATGTAAAAAAAAAACCCTGTCCGATCCGTGAGGGTGTGGTTAGGTATCGTACTGTGAGCATATTTATGTGGAAATTTTCAGGAAAAAAGAAAAAAGAATCCCCACATTTTTTTTCAATGGTGAATTTTACCGAATTTATACTTACTTTTAACTTTTTTACTATCAATAATAATTTAAAAAAATACTCTTTTGTAATGTTACTGCAGTACCTACCATATGCCCTTTTCGGATCGGGCAAGGTTTTTTTTACATAATCTTCATCACCTCGTATTTTGCAGCCACCATCTTTTAACTCTCTGGATTTTCTCATGTTTCTGGATTTTTATTTTGACCAAATTCACACTTACTATCTCACTCCGTCTTTCTTTCTCTTTGAATTAGAAGAAGACAGTCGCAAGCGCCTTTTCGCGTGAAAAATTTAATAAAACAGGATTTAAATAAAACCTTAACAGATGATTTGAAATTTTAAGGTTTTATGTGTATCCGAACGTTAATTGTTTGTTTCTTTTTTAGGCCTCTAGAGGTAGGTATGGATCGAACTTCGAATCGATTTGTTTCTATCTCTCGCTTTTTTCGTAGCGATGTGACCCAGAACAGACTGTTCTCGGCATTAAAAAAAAAAAAAATACTTTGTCTCACGCTCGCAGCAAAATCGAATTTTGCTCACTGTCTACAGACAGCAAAACCACCCTCCACCACCAACCTCTAACCAACCAACCAACCAACCTCTTCACCATCCATCTATGAATGCTTCCTTTTTCTCAAAAAAAGTGAGGATTCTTTTTTCGTTTTTCCTGAAAATTTCCACATAAATATGCTCACAGTACGATACCGAACAACACCCTCACGAATCGGAAAGGGCTGTATGTTGTCGCTGCCGAGGTGAAAAGTTGTATGTGTTACACGAGAGCAAAGTTATTTGCATCTCGTGTCTTTGAATCCTTCGCCGCGCTCAGGATTCTAACCTAGAATCACTCGCTACGTTCGTGATTCAATTATAGAATCCTTCGCTTACGCGGGATTCAAAATCAACACTCGCAGCAAAAAACAACTTTGGTCTCTTGTTGCACAAATAACTATTGTGTAAGTTACTGGAAACGTATCTGCGTTCTTTGTACCTTTAAAGGAGACTAGCCTCATAATGTCGCCTAACCAACGGATTCCTGCTGGGTAATTTCGTAACACACTTACACTAGCAATGACTTTAATTCAGACAATATTTCATATACAATGGTCAAAATAGCATATTACAAAAGGTCATATTAATGACCTGGCATAAATTATTTATTTATTTATTTAATACTCAGCATCTGTCAGTGTCGCAATTTTAATTCCAGTTCGAATACAAAAAGCGATTTTACCTTAATTGGTAAAATCTGAATCCATTTTTGGGGGCTTATTCCTAAAAGAATAGGTCTGAGGTCGATTACGAAAAAGGGACTGTGATGTTCCGAATAACGATCGTTGCGAAATATTTATTATAATAGCAAATGACACCATTCACATTCCATTTCTGCACTAGTTTGTTTGGTTTAACCCAAGCTATTTAACTATAATATTTTGCAATTTACCTCAAATACCTACCTAATCTTTTCAGCTCAAATTCCACAACAAGAACGAAGACTTGGAGAATTTCTTCGAGACTGTGGTGCCACGGTCGGCCCTACCTCCAGACTACGGCGGTACCCTCCCTGACACCCAGACTCTACACAAGAAGTGCATGCAACAGCTCCATGTTATGGAGCCCTACTTCAAAGCTGAGGAGGAACAGAGGATCGCGGCTTTACCAGACAAGAAGCGAGAGAAAGCTATGGAAAGGGCCTTCAAGAACTTTGATATCAACTAACTCTTCAAATCAATGTTATCCTGCGGGGTATTTGCGTAACACACTAACAGCAATGACTTTCATTTTGACAGTTCAACAACATTCATCGCGTTATTTACGTTGTTGAGCAGATATATTATTCGAACATATGAAGCAATGGATTAGCAATATCCTTCAAATTATTCAGATTGAGTGTGTTACGCAATTATGGTGTTAGTCTATCTGCAGAATCCTCGACTTTGTTTCGGGCACCATAATGGCATTTTTTTTTTACTGCCCCACCTGTATTTTGTTTGCGTTTACAAACATTTAATCTGACATACACAAACAACCAGACCCAGAACCACTACTTGTAGTAGGTCATACTACAAAAATTTGTTCCGTGCGGGAATCGAACCCGCGACATGCAGTGCAGCAGTCAATCGCTTAGCCACTGCGCCAACCGTGCCATCATTGGCATCGTCCTTCTCCTCAATCAAACTAAGTACCTATAGTGGCTAGTAAAAAGCCGAAATAAAAACATAACAGCCAATTGCCATAAAAATTATGTCTCAACTATGTAGCAACATCTACAATTACCAAGATGTCACAGGTCATTTCCATCAACGGCTCGAGTGTTTAGAAGTCCCTGGTGACCTGTCAATGACTCCTTATTGTTCGCATCGCTTTTTTATTAATGAGCATTAGGATTGGACGCTTGCGCACGTATTTTGAATGTTTCAATTGCACTCGATAAAGCAGAATATTGGATGACGCCAGATTATTGTAATAAAAACAATTTTACTGTTTATTGAAAGACATGGTTACAATGTAAGAATGTATGGGTATCCTAATTCCTTGTGCTTGCTTTCATTTATTTATGAAAACAAGAAGTAAATGTAACTACATAGCTACGAGTAAGTAACCCAAGTTTGTTACTAATTTGTTCAAAAAACGAATTAGTGTGTGACTAGAAAAACTTAACTGTCTCGATTGATTGCGTCTAGAGATCCATCACGGTCTGAAAATACTCATGATCTAATAACTTGTGTAAATTAATGTATGAACGGAATGTCTGCCACATTCCGTTACAGTCAACCTAATAGGTATGTCTTTCCTGTTGTCTACTGTTGAAGTTTTCTTTGTTTGTAACAAAACGAGAGTCGTCGTGAGAAAAGCAGGAGCTGCGATTCTGCGTCTGTCTATTGTTTTGTGGAGGAATGTCTGAAGGCTGACCAAACAGGCGCGACACAACGATGCGACGCGACATCGACAGAACAATTTTCGAGAAGTTTTCATAGAAATTGTTCCACCAGAGTTGCGTCGCGCTATCGCGTCGCGCCTATCTGCGGGGGCCTTAATTCATTCACAAATTGGCTACGGTTTCCTTGAAGAGCGGTGGCCGGCACAAGGCGTCCGCAATTTACCGGCGAATGACGTCACTGTCGTCACTGAAACGTTATTTATGAAATTAAGTCGGTGTGTTTTCCTATTCCTGTTGGTTTGACACCAACCCGCCATTTTTTTTTTATGACAGCCCTTTACTGCGGCCGTTATGTACCTGCCACCGCTCTTTTACGAAACCGTAGTTTAAGCCATCTCTAACCAGTGTTGCTGTGTCCCAGTACCTATGATACGTACCTATACTATGCTCAATACTTATATTAAGTATGTATGAGTGCCGGAGTAACAGGCACAGTAACTAATATTAAAATAATACTGCTATAGGTAAGATCTGGGCCTCAAGTCTGCTATTACAATAGTGTCAGAATGGTCTATCATTGATTTCATAATTGTTGATTTTGACAAGTTTGGTAATCTACTAACATATTGGCGTCGACACTCCATTGAAAGAAATGGCATCTGTTGGTAATCTCGTAGGTACATAATGACAAATGAATGTCTGACTTAGGCGGTAATCTGGTAAAATTTTGACAGTTCCTTTGATTAGTGACATAGCATGAGAGCGTCATTGTGCAGTAATTTCTTTTAATTCGTCACGAGTATCGTATTTGTGGAATATAATGATCAACCAATGATCGACCATTATGAATTTAGCAGATTACGAACTTTTAGCAAAAAGACAGATGGGATCGTGTTGGAATGACGAATTTATAAAAATAGCAGACTTGGGCCCAAGGTGGTATGCCCCCAGCTTTGTCTCTAGCTAGGATGATAGACAAAACACCTATTATGCCTTTGCAATACTATATTTGCAATGCCATAGGCGGCAGTGCCCTTGCAACCATCAGATATTGTTTGCTAACCAACACATAACCAATGCAAACAGATTTTAGCAAGGTGCTCTACTTCTCGAGAAACTTTTAGATTATTATCTCACGTTGAGAATATAAATGTGTGTAAGTATTCACATGACGCAAATCTTGGGGTGCATACTGCGTCAAAACCAAAAACTCGTCAGTAGGTTTTCCTGTCCACGTACTAGCGATCGAGTTTTGATAATTTCTGACGCAAGAGATCTCAGGAGATCGCAATAATTGCGCGTAATCGGGCGTAAAAGTGGATGAACTATACATACAGGTAGATAGGTAGGTAATAAGTAATAATAATAATAATAATTGCTTTATTTTCAGGCGACTAAGGCCCATAGACAAAATACACAAAATAATCTTATAAATAATAAACTAATACATAATAAAAAAACATCACTACAAAAACTAGTTACTACGTTGGGTCAGCGACGTATTGCGCTGAGTCGTGGTGTCATGTAGCCTTCCGCGAAAACGCCGATACACGACACCCGTCGCCCAAAATTCCTGCTTCATGAAAGTCTCCATGTGATGAGTCGGAACTCGCACCACAAAAGATTTGAAGTTAATCAATGGTATTGAATGGTCTCAACCAAATTGGGCAGTGGGGTGTAATGAAGTTAATTGATTAGATGTTTCCACTGCCCCAGATTTGTGTAGGTACCTAATTGGAAATAAGGTGTGTCCATCCCATCGCAATATTAGGTATTACTACGTATTTAGTCTCTGTTCTGTAGCCGAGTTTTCATTACCTAAGTAGGTATAAGTTGGTAAATAATGATTGCCTTCAAAAGGTGTCTATACACCAAAGCCCGGGCTAATTTTCTAACGAAAATTAGATTTTTGTTTGAAAATGAGCCTTTATGGTTAATGATATTTTTGAAAACACCAAAGGATTCACAAGGCTACGGCTGGTAAACACAGCTTTCCATTTTTTTTACTTTAGGAACCGGGCATATATGACAATCATTTTGGTTGCAAGGCCATTATTTTATTATGGCTATTTATTTCCCAGTAAAAACGCCTGATGATAAACAAGACACAGTAGATATTCTAAACCACAACAATTCCTGGAAACCTGATGACTCCTAGTTTAGTCAGACGTCCTAGCCACTACTTGCTACTACAAAACAGTTCAGTTAGACCCCCTATTATTCTATTACAGGTTCGAATATAGACCCACGTGCAGGTTATTATTCAATAGAGTGAGACTCACTCATGCACGTTGCAACTTTATTGTGTGTGCATCCAATTGGTAGAGGTACTGTGTGTCCCCTCCTTGAGGGGAATAAAGTTGGTAATATGTTTATGACCTCGTTGCGTAAATGTTGTAAGATCTGCTACAGACCGTGTATTTTAATCTTTATGAAAATGTGTTGCGTAATTAGATAGCAGATTTTGATAAACGCACATGATAGTAATATTGCTCCACCAATATCTATAGGCACTTAGGCACTCTTAAACAATATACAATTTAATACTATCTAAACTATGTGTTTAGGTACCTACAACTAAGTCCTATACAAACTAAAATATAGCTTCGAAAATTCATCCGCATCACTGTCGACTGGTAATATACTCAAGAGACTGTCTGCATTGCCACGTTGTATGGCAATGCTTAGTCTCTGGCCAAGGTAAAATCCAGCCCTTGGGTCACGGGAAGTATCAACCAGTCGTTTTGAACAAACCATGAGCACTCGGACCCTGGGTTTCAACCCCAAACGGCTCGAAAATATAGTTACCTACCTTTAAGGTTATTATACTTCCACCGCTTGAGGTTATCTGCAGCCGTAGCGGCAACGCCAGCACAGCACGCTGAGCCAGGAAGATGGGATGGCGCAAGAGTATCGCTATCGACACACGTTGCGTCCCACACTAAAGATCTACCCACCTTCCATGGAAATAACGACATGCCGTCCGGTCTCTTGCCATCATTGCGTGCCACAAGCCATTAGGTTCTAATACAGCTGGAATGCCGACGTTAACAAGAGCTCGTTGGATGATGTCATTAATGTTCGCGTGCCGCGCTAAGCGACCCGTACTTCGGCTGCAAGACAAGCCGTGGTGTCCAAGGCTGTTGACAACTTCGCCACAGTGCAGCAGTGACAGCGATGAGGAGAACAACAAGGAGCTCCTAGTCGCAGGGAAGCAGCGATGCGGAAAGTATTGTCGTCGAACAAAGCGCCTAAGTACGTTGACGGTAGTGCAAACAGCTCTACCAGTCTTTAAAACACTCGATTTACCACCATAAACATATCAGACTCTTCAGAAAGCTGCAATCTTGAATACCTGCAGGATTGTCAGAAAATTTCTGCAAAATGACAACGAGATATCAATAGTCACGTCACACACGAGTGCAACAACCACCGCACAAACACAGTTTCATAGACAGAAACACTCACCATCACAGTTTCATAGACAGAAACACTCACCATCACAATTTCCAGGGGTAGCACTTGGCTTCGGCCCGTACTACCCCAAATCCGGCGCAACGCCGAGATACGTAAAAATATAAAAAAAAGAATAATAATAATAATAACCCCACCGCCGTATCTCTACGTTGACGTCGTGGTGGGGCTTGCGCGCTCCGAACTCCAGGTCTATGCCGGTAGAGTTTTTTGCCGGAACAGGTCTGGGATGAGGAGCCAGACCAAGAGAGATACAGAAACCCGCAGGGCAGGATGTGGCGAGCTGTTGGGCAGTAGCGACCCCACGGACCCTATCTCCCGGGAGAAATCTTGTTCCTCATCTCTGGCTTGCCTTTATTGGCCGGCTGGAGTGAACACTGACGAGGAATAGAGCTCCCACCTCTTTCTTGCCTTTATTGGCCGGCTTGAGTGGAGATTCGCAAGAGCAAATGTGCTCGGAGGAAGGAAGTATTCCAGTAAGATGCTGGAAGGGATCTTGACCGTACTTCCGGGATTGTCCTGATAGCCGTGGAATACCGCTCCACTCCTTATAAGCACCTCAGGACATGTTGCCCCCTTGTCATGGGAACATTATTGAGTGTGCAAGTCATACCCTGCCATTTTACCTGTGTATTTTATATAAGATATTGGTCAGGCAGGGGCCATAGTATTTCCATAGTTCTAGTTAACCAGTTCACTTAGCCACCCAAACCCATAATCCAACATCATTGTTTCCATATCTTGCAATAGTCCTGCACTAACCGGGGGTTGTCCTTGGGTGCACTAGATTAGTGCGTACAGGGATAATCGTCGGTAAGTGCCTCGTTTCATTAGACATAGACACGTCTAACGGGACTCTGCGAGTTGGCTTCGATCCCTCGTACGCCTTCCAAAGGTCCGGGACCCGGTCCCGAGAAATGTCAGACACAATAATAATAATAATAAATTCTCAAACATAGGTACAGACGCCAGCGCATCAACCTACCCGAAACTGTCAAATTTTCCCAATCAACTTTGAACCTTATGCTTTAGAAATAAAGTTGAAAATCTATTAAAGAAATTTGACAGAATGTAGTAGGTTGACGTGCTGGCGTCTGTACATTGTTTGTTCTTTTACAAAACTCGCCAAACTTTCAAGTTTGATGGCGAGAAGCGCTTGTTCCATACCTACAGTAAAAATTAGCCTAAAAACTATCAACTAAGCACTATTTCACTCAAGGAGGATCGGCCACACCGCCACGGACAGATTGCGGACGGGCCGCGGACAGCGGACACGTGGACACTGACAGTGTCTAAGTATGTATCCGTCTGTAGGTTTGTGTCTGTGCTCTCGGAGCCGCGTGCGCCCGCAATCCGCCTGCCAAAAACTTAGCGTGAATCTAACTAAAATAACCTGTGATTCACACCAAGGCACTGGCCGGAAAAATAAGGAGTTTTTCCACCTATAACGAGGTACCTAATAGGGTTCCGTTTAATACCTAATAGGGTTCCGTTTGGTACCCCTTTGGTACAGAACCCTAAACACACGACCGTTGTTTCCTCAATGGACCCAGTAAGTTCATGACTAAAACGATCGGGATATTTTATTGACCACCAAACGGCGAATGCAGCTGTTAAGAATGCATTTCTCATAAGGTATGATGATTCCGAACAACGCTGCGCGCGGCAGTGCTTCTCCTCGTGACTACAGTGACGCGTCACTAGGTACTGGTCCCGAATACATTTTCTATAGGCAGTAGCACTGCCGCGTTCAGCGTTGTTCGTTGTTATTGTTGAATCATACCTTTACCATGGACGAACAAAAAAAATCGGACAGATTAGGACGGGGCAGGCCGTCACGCACACATTCACGCATTAGTTGGTCAGCCAATAGTCACACAAACGTCAACACTCACGCATAAATATTTTACCCATACGTACAGCGAGCTGGCCGACTTGAGTGACACAATTTCTTGATAGCGAGATTCCGTCCAACTTTTTCTTTTCTTCCATGACCTTTACATAGTATCGGAGGTATTGCAGTCGCTTGCTTAAACTTTGAAAGGTTTTAGCACAGCACAATCCTTTCCAAGTTTAATTACTTAAAGGCAACAATACGACTACCCTTAACCCTCCATCGCAAGAGTCCTTAAAAGAATTCTGGCAAGGAATCTGGTCAGACAGCACTGAACATAACAAAGAAGCTGGATGGATACAAAAAGAACGAGTCCGATCAGAAACTATAGACGAAATGCCGTTTGAAGAGATAGATGCTCTTGAAATAAATACAATTATAAATAAAACACATAACTGGAAAGCAGCAGGAATAGACGGTATACACAATTTTTGGATAAAAAGGCTTCACTCACTTCATAGAACGTTAGCAGAACAAATAAACTACATTTTAAAAGGCAATCAAAATATACCAGAATTTTTGACTAAAGGAATCACATATTTGATTCCAAAATCAAGTAGAACCCGGGATCCTTCACAGTATAGACCAATCACTTGCCTGCCAACCTTATATAAAATCATAACGTCCTGTATAACTAACAAAATTATTAAACACACTGAACAATACCTACAATATCCTAACTGAAGAACAAAAAGGATGTAGGCGAGGTCATATGGGGTGTAAAGAGCAATTAATTATCGATTCCACTATTTTAAAATACGTCCAGAGATCTAAAAAGAACTTATTCATCGCTTACATAGATTACAAGAAGGCATTCGACAGCGTTCCGCACTCATGGTTGATCGAAGTTTTAAACATATATAAAATCAATCCATTAATTATAAATTTCCTTAAAAATACAATGGAGTCCTGGAGAACGACAGTAAAATTACAAACTAAAACAACAAACTTATCCTTAGACGAAATAGCGATTAAAAAGGGCATTTTCCAAGGGGACTCCTTAAGCCCTCTATGGTTTTGTCTAGCCCTGAATCCACTCTCCCAAGCATTAATTGAATCGAAATTAGGCCTTGATATCAAGAACGGCAGGTCGATAATGCACCAAATTACACATTTACTTTATATGGATGATTTAAAACTATATGCTAATAAAAATACAGATTTACACGATTTATTAAATATCACAACAACATTTTCGAAAGACATAAGAATGGATTTTGGACTAGATAAATGCCGGAAACTAAATATAGAGAAAGGTAAGATTATAGAAGGAAACTACTCAACAGACTACGAGGAAGTAATAGAAGCGATGAAAGACGAAGAACTGTATAAATATTTAGGTTACAATCAAGCACGATTGTTAGAACATAGGACTATTAAGGATAAACTAAAAAAAGAATACAGTAGTAGAATACATTCGTTATGCAAAATGCACCTATCTAGTAAAAATTTATTCAAATCCATAAATACATTCGCGATTCCTATACTTACTTATTCTTTCGGTGTAATAAAATGGTCTAACACAGAATTACATGCTCTCGAAGTCAAAACAAGAACCACACTGACACAACATAGATATCACCATCCGAAATCAGCAATAGAGAGAGTTATAATGTCCAGAAAAGAAGGTGGTAGGGGACTAATCGAAATATCACATCTGCATAAAAAACAAGTCATAAACTTAAAACAATTTTTCTGGCGGAAGAAAAACAACAGTCTATTACACAAAACAATTATAGAGATAGACAAACAGTATACACCACTGAATCTTAACGATGATAACAATATTGAGACACTAGATAAAGCGAGACATAGAGAAGAGATACACAGAAAATGGAGGCAAAAAGAACTACACGGAAGACATCCCAACGATTTACAACAAACATACATAGATAAAGAGGCTTCTAACAAATGGCTAGAGTTAAGTGAGCTGTTTCCTGAAACAGAAGGGTTTATGTTAGCCATTCAAGATCAAGTCATAAATACAAAAAATTATAGAAAATACATAATAAAAGATAGTACAGTAAGAAATGATTTATGTAGAAAATGTCACAGCAAACCTGAAACAATACAACATATCACAGGAGCTTGTATCACACTAACCCAAAACGACTATACACATAGACATAATCAACTTGTTAATATCATACACCAAAAACTCGCAACTAAACTTAAACTCATGCAAGATCCTTACACACCATATTACAAGTACACGCCTAGACCGGTTTTAGAAAACCAATTCTACAGAATATATTATGATCGCACTATAATTACAGACCACACCATATATAACAACAGACCTGATATAACACTAGTAGATAAAGTAAGCAAACACACATTTATAATAGATATAGCAGTCCCAAACACTAATAACATACAAAAAACTATCACAGAAAAAATCAGGAAATATACAGAACTACAAGAGGAAATTACCAGAGTTTGGAAAATGAATAGAGTCACTATAGTACCAATAGTAATATCAACAACAGGTGTTATCCCGAAACAAATATTCAATAGTTTTAATGCACTCAATCTATCCAAATACACATACCTAACACTACAAAAAGCTGCCATATTAAACACTTGCCGCATAGTAAGAAATTTTTTACAACTAGACTTAGATAATAATTTCACTGCAGTACAGAGCAATTTACCTTCTTAGAATAATAACTAGAATCTCACCTTGGTTAACACCCGTGAGATTCTGAAAATACCAGGAACTTACCTGAGAAATTAAATTTAAAAACTAAAATAATAATAATAAATTCTCAAACATAGGTACAGACGCCAGCGCATCAACCTACCCGAAACTGTCAAATTTTCCCAATCAACTTTGAACCTTATGCTTTAGATATAAAGTTGAAAATCTATTAAAGAAATTTGACAGAATGTAGTAGGTTGACGTGCTGGCGTCTGTACATTGTTTGTTCTTTTACAAAACTCGCCAAACTTTCAAGTTTGATGGCGAGAAGCGCTTGGTCCATACTTACAGTAAAAATTAGCCTTAAAACTATCAACTAAGCACTATTTCCCTCAAGGAGGATCGGCCACACCTCCACGGACAGATTGCGGACGGGCCGCGGACAGCGGACACGTGGATACTGACAGTGTCTAAGTATGTATCCGTCTGTAGGTTTGTGTCCGTGCTCTCGGAGCCGCGTGCGCCCGCAATCCGCCTGCCAAAAACTTAGCGTGAATCCAAGGCACTGGCCGGAAAAATAAGGAGTTTTTCCACCTATAACGAGGTATCTAATAGGGTTCCGTTTGGTACCCCTTTGGTACAGAACCCTAAACACACGACCGTTGTTTCCTCAATGGACCCAGTAAGTTCATGACTAAAACGATCGGGATATTTTATTGACCACCAAACGGCGAATGCAGCTGTTAAGAATGCATTTCTCATAAGGTATGATGATTCCGAACAACGCTGCGCGCGGCAGTGCTTCTCCTCGTGACTACAGTGACGCGTCACTAGGTACTGGTCCCGAATACATTTTCTATAGGCAGTAGCACTGCCGCGTTCAGCGTTGTTCGTTGTTATTGTTGAATCATACCTTTACCATGGACGAACAAAAAAAATCGGACAGATCCTCGCTAACAAGAAACTGTGTTACTCAAGTCGGCCAGCTCGCTGTACGCAGGCCGTCACGCACACATTCACGCATTAGTTGGTCAGCCAATAGTCACAAAAACGTCAACACTCACACATAAATATTTTACCCATACGTACAGCGAGCTGGCCGACTTGAGTGACACAATTTCTTGTTAGCGAGAATCCGTCCAACTTTTTATTTTCCTCCATGACATTTACATAGTATCGGAGGTATTGCAGTTGCTTGCTTAAACTTTGAAAGGTTTTAGCACAGCACAAACCTTTCCAAGTTTAATTACTTTACTAAAACCAGCTGATATCCATAACTTTTGCCACAGGAATACAGCTCGTTGGAAGCATTGTTTCAATGCTAGGGAAAAAACCCGTAAATGGAATAAATAATAAGGAAAGTATTCGGATAAGTAAATGCTGCAAGCATCAAGTTCGAAAAACTGCATTTTATTTGGCGAGATTTTGGTTTATAAATAGGCAAGTTTAATTTAAAAGTACGTTTAGTTCAACTAAAATATAAATTAATCGTAATAAATACGCGTAACATAATGTAAAAGAAAAGCTTAAATCTAATGAAGTGGCATAAAACTATGTTCATCCATGTAAATGTGGCAAGCAATCACTGAAATTAATTATTGTAAGTAGTTTTATAATAAATAAAAAATAAAAAAAAAATTGTACAGACGTCAGCACTTCAACCTACTACAATCTGTCAAATTTCCTTAATAGATTTTCAACTTTATCACTTCAACATAAGGTTCAAAGTTGATTGGGAAAATTTGACAGTTTCGGGTAGGTTGATGCGCTGGCGTCTGTACAGTCGGGTGATTGATAGCATGATCAGCCTATAATGTTCCACTTCTGGGACACATCCCTCCTCTCTTCGAGAGGGAGTGGGCTGTAATCTACCACGCGGGCCGAGTGCGAATTGGTAGATGTCACATATCTTCGAATTTTTGGTTCTTGAACAAAATGGCAGTTTCCTCACGGTGTTTTCTTGCACCGTTTTAAGAGTAGTGGTGATGAAATTATTTACACAAAGTAAAGTTGCCTGGGTTCGAACCCACGACCTACAACTCGTAAGTCAAGCCGTTAGCACTGAGCCACCACTGCTCTCAACTTACTTGTACTTTAAAATACCTACTGGTGACAATTTAGATGACAGTCCAAAAAACTGAAAATTTCTAATACCTAGGTTACGTGCTAAAGCATCCTATACCTATAACTTTGGAATGTATTATGCTTTGGGTCACATAGGAAAAAAAACTTAATTTATAAACTTAATCAAATTACATCATAATAAATAAATGACAGTGTATAAAAATCACAACTGGTATAAAGTAAGTACATTATTAGGTCTTAAAATCTATAAAAGGTAGATAGTGCAATCCACGACGACGCGCCCCACTCCGCGATGACTGTACTGTAAGCTGTACTTTAGTACGGAGCGGAGCGGAGTGGGGCGCGTCGTCGTGGATTGCACTATCTATAGTGGGGAACTGATTTAGTTCAAGTCATTAAAAATCATGAATTCATGATCTACCAAATAAATTATTTTACATATTTTGCTGCAAAAACTTTCTCTCATTTATACAGTTCTCCAACTCATCATGATACTTATCAATTTTAGCGTCAAACCCCGGGCTCTGGATATCATAATCGAAGCTATTTCCTGTAATAACTTTCTCTTGATTCAAAGTCGAATCAAACCTAACTTTCTTACCGGGCGTATTTGTTTTATTATGGGACACATCAGCATTCTCGCTTCTTTCTTTTAAAGGAGTAATATTCATGTTAAGATGTGTATTTCTCAAAGTTTTTACGGTTTCATATTCATGTTCATGGTCATCAATTTCTTCTATTTCGATTTCATCTGAATTGTCCAAGTTTAGAGCTGGGTTTTCAATCCCTGATTCCTTTGTTTCAGTCTTCTGTTTCGGCAGTTTTCGTGGTACTTCATAAGGATTTATTGTAATATTATTTTCACTTTTCTCTCCTTTAAATGTTTTTCGTAAAGTCTTGAAAACTCGTTTGGATAATCTGTTGCCAACTTTCAAGAAAGAGTTTTTGGCTTTCTTGCTGTCATTAGATTCGTTAGAAGAATCTTGAGCGTTTTTGTTCAAGTTTATAATGTCTACAGCACTAAACTGTGATACATCATACCCTAAAATCCTGCTTTGTTTATTAATTTCGTTTGCTTCATCTATATTTTCATAAACAGGACTTTCAGATCTGTAGTTATCGATATTTTCATATTCATGTTGACCGTCCAACGATTCATTTACAGTTGATATTGTGCTGTCCGTATCTCCAAATAATCTGCGAGGCTCAAGTTCAACCTTTTCAGCTTGATTTGGTACTTCTGCAGGCCTGTTCAGAACTTCTTCATTATATTCCAATTCTGGTTTTGTAGCATCCAGGTTCAAAAATGGATTTTCGCTAGGTGCAACAGTAGGAACATTGACATCTATGTTCGGATCTAAGAAAGGATTAGTATTCCTAGTATTGATCCTTTTCTTCTTAGTTATAATTGTAATAGTCTTGATCTCCATAATATTGCTCTCATTCAAATCATCATCATAGAATAATGATTGATTTGACAAATTTGGTGAGTTAAGCGCAAGTCTGTCTATGAAACTGAGGTTTAAATTGCTTGAATTGTTGATAAATACTTGATTTGTGACATTTGTTTGTATGTTAGTGATAGGTGAGAATACTTTGGTGTCGTCATTTGTCATTGCGCTTAAAGATTTTTGTTCTAATAGTGAAATGCTGGAATCCATATCTTCATGAGGAACTGATACTTCCATAATATCATTTTTATAGACCACTGTTTGTGAATTAAAACTATTTTGTGTTATATCTGTTAAATTTAAAGAATTATCTTGCCGCTTTGGTAGCTGCGGTACTTCTGATAAATTTGCGTAAATTGGTTCACTGGAGTCCATACTTGTATCATCTGTGGTATCATATCTGACATTCTTCTGTACATTTTCAAGTTCTCTTGCTAGTAACTTGTTGACCGTTGCCTTGTTAACACCTAAGTCTAAAGCGGAGTTGTCAAATGTAGCGGTGTCACCACAGCTTCTGGTCCGTTTCCTCTTCTTGATTGGTATGATCTCCATTGCGGTGTTGCACATAGGATCTTCGTTAGCAAGGATGTCCAAGGCTGGGTTGAGGTATGCGTTGGAGCAAGGAGTTGCAATCTTCCGCTTACTCTTTGCAGGTTTTATTTCAAATTGGTTGTTGTCTACTGATTCCATTGCAGTCTGAAAATAAAATAGAAAGCTTTTAAGTACATAATCCTGTATCCATGTATTTCTTTTTACTTGCTGACGTAAAAAAATATATAAAACAATTCATCATTACTTTTTATCCATGTGATCAACAACCATAGGTATTTTGAAACTACAGTCCTATTTCGATAGACCTAGTTGATGACAAAATACAACTAACTGGATGCTGACTGGGTGAAAGTTATTTTAGTATTTATTTGTTTATAAGCTGCAATACAGAGTTCGCAGTTTATTAAGTACCTATTTTTATTCACAACTCCGAAAGAAACGGCTGTTTATATGTATAAATACATTTTTAAGGTTTTGTACACAAAGGTTGCATTTATTTATTTTTACACGATATTTTCGGTAATCTCACTGAATGGTTCTCTAATAAGTGTGACTGAATATTAACATTCATACCTTGAAAAGTCCAAAATGCTGCTGCAAACATCAAGAAAACAAACACATGCACAAAACACAGTTATTTTTCTTCAGTTTATATCATTAATTTATTAACAGACAAATAAGTTTCATTCATAACTTTCCGTTTGAAGATTGTAAACAAAAAAATCGGCAGGTGTTGAGCAACCGTTATTATTTGACAGTTAAATCCAGTTGCCACGCGTCAAAAAATATTTACTACCATATTATATTTTCACGTTTTTACGACAGATGGCGTTAAGCCTCGTACAGGCTGTCCAATTCATGCACCTTTTTTTGAAATTTGGAAAATTCCTGCATTTGGAATCTTTGCTGTATGGCAGAGTTGACAGTTATATGCAAGTGGAGCTTTGATGGTGCTTCAGGGTAAAGTTTGTATAAGAAAACTGGCAGACGAAGACGATTCTCGTATTTGTATGTATTCTTTTGAGCATCTGCACTTTGTCGCTAAGAAAAGGTATGGGAGAATCCATAGCCGTCTTCCACAATGTTCTGCAGAACAATGTATTTAAAGTAAAATTGCTACGTGCACAGCGGCACCCAAAGGTGCATGAATTGGATGTCATCTTGATCGCCTTGTATGGTACTAACTCGTGTGAGCATCATCCCTTCAGTTCCATTCAATTTAAAAAAAGAAACAGTGTTTTCTCAAATACAAAATGAAACACAAAACTTTATTTTCTCACGCTTGGAGCTACTCAATCCATACGTTAATATCACGGGAAGGGAGGTATACCAAACACAATTTTTTTTGTTCATTATTCCTTATTTTAGGTTTCTATGAGTATGAACCTCGATTTTCAGACCACTGTGCGACGGCGCGACGCCACACCGGTAATTGTTTTACCGTGAAGTTTTCTTAGAAATTATATTCGTATCGTGCTGTGGCATCGCGCCAGTTTGCACGAGGCTTTAGTCATTGGCGTAAGAAAGTTTGCTTTGTCGTATTTTGATTGCGTTTATTGTTTTTTTTTAATGAGATCCAAAGCAATAGACAACGCTTTTACGACTGTACAAGGCAATTTCTAGCCATTTACTATTGTTATTAGGAAAACAAAACATAATTTAACTTCTCTTTTAGTAACCCATTATTTCGATCAATTAAAATACAATTTTATTGCATAAAAATATATTTCTAGTTCAAATCACAATTTCCGGTTCTTGGAATCAACATACACATTTTTTCCGTTACACAAGCGTATCACTAATTTTGATAAGGAATTAAGTGGAATTTTAAACTAAAACTAAACTACTGTGCACATAAATACAAAACCTTAAGTACCTACCTTCGCTACCGCCACCATAAAAATGACGCTAATTTTTCAAGAGTACTTAAAAATTAGGTAGAGAATTGAACATGGAATACGCGCTTTTACAAGTCAGATCAGATCCCAATCCATTTTTGTCATTAAGTAGCTCATTTAACTATAGCGCTCATTCTTATTTTATTTTCATAAAAAATGACAACATTCTAGTTTTGTGGTAGAATTACCGTAAAATGTTAACCTTTCAATGAACATGACCTTAGGTCATTTGAACTTTTTATGCATAATACATAATTGAGCGTCAATTGTGTTGAATATCGACAGAATTTGATTTTACAATGACCTAAGTACCTACTACTTATATTTACACAAATCTCTTCAGATTTACCTAATACATTTAGCAAGATTTAAACAGAAATAAATACATATAATTTGTATGGAATATCAACTAAATTGGAATATTATGCAGAAAATAAACAAAATCATTCATTAAGGGATCGTCAAATATTTAAAGACATTAATCTATTCACCTATTTAACTTATCGATTCCGTCAAAAACTATTTTTATTTATATTTTTCAACTTTAGTATAGTGTTTAAGTAAGTGCTTTTTACTACCATATTTTTAATAGGTATTATATTAATGTAAATACTAATTCATCTGCCTTTTACTATTTTCTCACTTTTGTATCACATCATTACTACGATTAAAAAATACAACCGTCCCATATTATTAAAGTGTGTATCGTGTGTGTATGCGGCGGCATTTACTTGGAACAATAGGAATGTTACTTTATGAATTATGTAGTAGTTAGTACATTCTAACTAACGAAGGTTAAAGATTTGCAACGATAGAACTACTAGCCAACTACTTATTAAAATGTCTTACGAGGAACATAATTGTTCATTGGTATCTTAATTGTACTTTCATTTAATCATGTCATTCACAGAAACAGCCAAATTACTTTTTTTTTAAATTTTAGGTCTATTAAATAATACAGTACTCAAATGCGGTAAGTAAAAATGGACGATTATTAAGCGTTTCTTTCACGGCAAATAAGATTAATTATTTCATATCGCAAATTAATAATTGATTACTTGCAAAGTTATTTTATATCAGATGATAACAGTTGGTAAGCCTAAGCTAATCCTTTACATAATTATGTCATTTATAATTTATGTTTATCTTTACGATGCTCAGCAACAGTGATTATATAAGTACATATTGATTAAAGAGCAAGCAAAAAAATAGGATGCTAATAATAGTAAGTACTTATCTAACTTTAGCAAACTACTCAAGTTACCAAATTTTTGAAAATTAAGATATAACACTTTAAGCACGAGATAACAAAGATAAATTATATTAAACATTGGTTATGTCTTTTTAAAATCCATATAATGCAATTATAGATATAATAGACTGTTGAACACTTAATAATTTAATTATAAATATTATGCCATTGTTTGGCGTCATGTATATATAGCATAAAGCTAACTCTAAACAAAACTTCTCTCACCTCCTAATAACAGTGACTCCCCAACATATAGACAACTTTTTAACAAAATAATAATATTCTAATCAGTTTAAACAAAAATAAAAGTTTTTATGTACAGCTGAATTGCTTTTTAATATCTCATATGTACAGACGCCAGCACATCAACCTACCCGAAACCGTCAAATTTTTCCAATCAACTTTGAATCTTATGCTTTGATGATAAAGTTGAAAATATATTAAAGAAATTTGACAGATTGTAGTAGGTTGATGTGCTAGCGTCTGTACTACATTATTGTGTGCAATATATTATAGCGGGTGTAAAACCACGCATTACAACGCCATATATTCCCGTATTTGTTTTGTTTTTTTTTTGTTTAGGATCAAGCTGTGCGTGGAGAATTTGTATTGGTTTTTTTACACCCTCTATAACCGAATCCGTACTATCTCAATCCCTAACTATTGAAGTTATAGATTCATAATTGACAATATTTGAAGTAGATACACATTGCTCACGATCACGTGAAAATATTTTTCAAACATAAATAATAATAACCCAAAATAGTTACGATCCTATGAACGTAACTTAATCATCACCACTACCATTAAATTTGATTACTTGCAACACTGAAATGCATATTGTACTAATTATAAAACCTCCTTCAATGATTGAACTGGCAATATAATGAAAACAGAAACCAGCGCTGTTAAAAATTTATTTATTCTAAATACTTACAGAAGGTTTAAAACCAGAAAAGATTACATTTAAATATAGGATAATAGGAAACAAGCCGTGTATCCATCGCCAACAACACTATTATTTAAAAAGAGACAGCTGTTACCTTTCACTTTTCATTATAGTACCAGCACATAATTGCGTAACACACTTTCAATCACAATCTGAATTATTTTGAAGGATATTGCAAATCCATTGCTTCATATGTTCGAAAAATATATCTGCTCGACAACGTAAATAACGCAATGAATGTTGTTGAACTTTCAAAATGAAAGTCATTGCTACTGTTAGTGTGTTACGCAAATACTCCGCAGGATAACATTGATTTGAAGAGTTAGTCGATATCCAAGTTCTTGAAGGCCCTTTCCATAGCTTTCTCTCGCTTCTTGTCTGGTAAAGCCGCGATCCTCTGTTCCTCCTCAGCTTTGAAGTAGGGCTCCATAACTTGGAGCTGTTGCATGCACTTCTTGTGTAGAGTCTGGGTGTCAGGGAGGGTACCGCCGTAGTCTGGAGGTAGGGCCGACCGTGGCACCACAGTCTCGAAGAAGTTCTCCAAGTCTTCGTTCTTGTTGTGGAATTTGAGCTGAAAAGATTAGGTAGGTATTTGAGGTAAATTGCAAAATATGATAGTTACATAGCTTGGGTTAAACCAAACAAACTAGTGCAGAAATGGAATGTAAATGGTGTCATTTGCTATCATAATAAATATTTCACAACGATCGTTATTCGCAACATCACAGTCACTTTTTCGTAATCGACCTCAGATCTATTCTTTGAGGAATAAGCCCCCAAAATAGATTCAGATTTTACCAATTAAGGTAAAATCGCATTTTGCATTCGAACTGGAATTAAAATTGCGACATGAGATTAAATAAATAATTTATAATGCCAGGTCATTAATATGACCTTTTGTTTATGCTATTTTGACCTTTGTTTTCAAGAAATTAAATATAGTTTTCTATACAATAGTCTGCTCAGTGCCGTAGCTTCAACAATACCTTTTGTCTTGACTTGATAAAGAAAATAATTTGAAATCTGACTAAGATATAAAAGACTCGACTGTACCTATACCTACTTGTATCATAGGATACAAATGGTGCAACCGTATTCCCTTGACACCGACCCACGAAGTTAAAGCACCATCGACTTTAAGGTATAATTAATTCGTAAAACTTGTTTAACGCACTCCTCTTATAACATGACGAGGCCATGAAAATGTCGCAGGTAAACAGAACCTGTTGGAAAGAGTACCTAAAACCTTAAAAAAAATTGTCACGTTTTATTTGTTATTTATTTTACGCATTATAAACCGGTTCATCGCATTTTTTTAAGATTATTTGCTGAAGGTCAAGATCAGGGTCCAATTTAAAAAAAGAATTGATTCATTTTTGTACTACAATGGGCTTTTAGACCTTCAGAATGTGACTGATCATTTAAAAATATTAACATACAATGCCACCACTTAGAATTGATTTTACTAAAGAATTCAACGACTTTCAAGCCAAGCTCTAATTCATAGCGTGGCGGCATACGATACGTGGAGTAGATTGTTACAAGAAATAGATAGAAAATTGATTTTATGCATATTTCATGGACTGCGGAAAAATTCGATAAGATCACTTTAGCATTTTGTTCTGAAACCCTATTAAGACCTTCGCACATCAAGAGGTCTATAAGATTTTTAACATTTAATAATGATTTTTTCCCGCTTTTTTACTTTACAATATTTTATGGCAATAAAAAGTTTCGGGTTCAAAACTATTTTAGGTAAAACAGTTTCTGGATAGGATTAATTACTAACTATGGATTAAGTATAATTAATTAATTAATTAAAATAACAGCACATTCAAATAGCAGGATGATGCTCATTTTTCACGATTATATTTTTTTCATAGCTTCTGATTTAGCATAATATTATGAATTATTTATTACTTGGTTGCTTTGAATTTAGTGATAGGTACGGTACTTAAATTTTAATACAAAACCAAGCAAGCATCACAATAATAATTAAAACTCATTAATATTTAATAAGTTTTAGTTTGAGGAAGTGGTTGTTTGTCGAGTTCAGCGAATTAATAATTCTAGTAGGTATACCATTTTACAGACATCCTTAATATTTTCAGACAGGCTTTACTTTAAACTAGTTTAGTTGCAATTACAATTGCAACCTATTCACCGTCACACATAATTCAAAATCAAGAAACTATTTCAGTTACAAACTATTCCCTATTTTTCCACAAGTGTTTTCCAAAAAATTTGGAAATAGCTGAATATTATGTCCGTCTTGTCTACCTTTTCCTACAAGATATAAGAATCAAAATTGTATCTGATGTATATGCCAAGGCTAAATTACCCTTTTGCAAGTTGAATAGTTAGATGTAAACGCTTACATAAAGTAGTGCCAGATCAAACAAATATTACCAACATTATGTACATAGTAGTACATATAGGCACATTGTGCGCAGTTCCATAAAATTACCTATTTTATGACAAGGTAAAAACCGTGACTTGCGCCTAGCATAATAAAAAAAAACTTGTTAATATACCGCAATCAACAGCAGTTTAACTAAGCTATGTAGGTTTTTTTAAGTCCAAATAAAAAAATATATAACTTAAGTATACAGGGTGGCAGGGACATCGACGCGAAAACTGTTACCATGAATTCAGTACAACATGATTCTGAACCCCAGAGATGAAATAATTCGTCGGTTATTTAAAAAAAAAAAAACGGCTGTTTCATAGAAAAGTGCAATATCTATGCGGTGTTAATTTATGGAGCAGCAGATTTTTTTTAAATATCCGATGAATGTTTTCAACGCAGGGGCTTTCAGATTCATGTACTGAATGCAGGGTAACAGTTTTCGTGTCGATGTCCCTGCCACCCTGTATAATTAGTGTAATTTTGGCACGTCATGACGTTAGTTTTAAACTTCTTAAAATAAAGAACCTTCCCTTGCTTAAGTGCAATTCTGCACTGACTACAATAAATGTAGGTAAAGGACGACATAAAAGCGTCTGACATGGTGACATTTGGAACTAAATATTTTACTACAAAAGTAAGTAATGTAGATCTATGATGATGGCACTACTTTTCCGACCAGGGCTAGTAGGTTTTGAGTCGCCCACAAGCAGTGTTTTTAACTATTTTAATAAATTATTTTACTCATTTCCCATTCGAAGTGACCTAAGAGCGATAGTGGCGCCCTCATTTTAATTTTAGTCTTTTTCGCCAAGATGTACAATCAAAGTTAAATATTATTGGACAGATAAGACGAACTTTATTAACCTTTATATGCTAATGCAGAAACGGGCTTTAACACCTAAAATTATTACTAAGTATGTTTATTTTTTATTTACAAACTAATTTACAAAATCCATTATTCGCTGTGCCATAGGTACTGTTACTTTGTGACTGTAGATGCTAATTTACGACTTTAAAATAGTATAGTAATCTTATTCTAGGTGCATCGTCTTCACATATAATTATATAATTAATGTATACAGAATATTGTGAAAATATTTTAAAAGAGTAACGGTGGAGTTTCTTGCCCATTCTTCTCCATACGAAAACGACCTTTTGGAATGGGCGACTAGAATCAATTATTATATTTTTTTTTTGTAAATGTTGACGTTCATAAGTGCCTTTTTTGTGCCTAATTGAAATAAATTATTTGACTTTGGACTTTGAAGCAAATTTAAAAAAACAAAGGAAATCTTACCATATCAAAGAACTTCTTGTCCATAAACGGCCTAATGAGCAACATTAATTTGTCTAAAACTGGTTCTGTGTTCAGTACATGTATCGCGCGCATCCGTACTGGCATGGCTTCCTGGACATACTGGAAAAACTTGCGGAGAGTCCTGAAAATATTAGAATTTTAGAGAATATTTAAGAACATTTTGTATGACGTGTGGCTAGCCCTTTATCTATGGACTCGTGATGGTACTCTTGATTTAGTGACGTAGCAACTTTTGAGGACATTTCATTGTGTCATTTCAACTCTATTGGTAAGTACTGTATTCATGTGCAAACATGGGCTTTAGAACTTAAAAACTAATTAAGACCAGTACCCTAATTACGTAATGCAAAATTAATCCGAATCTGAATCGTTTTGAAACAGATTGCTAATCCATTGCTCCGTAAGTTCGAAAAAAAAAAACTGCAGAGCAACGTAAATAACGCAATGAATGTTGTTGAACTGTCAAAATGAAACAGATTTGTCTTTAACGTTTACGAAAATATGTTGCGTAATTAGAAAACTGGTTTCTATGGTGTAATTAACAATAATATTAACTTTAGTTTCATGAGATTTAAGTTGTCTTTAGAAGTTTTAGACTCAGATTTTTTTGTCGGTAGCATATTGTATTTTATGAGAAGAAAAAATAACAAATGACCCCTAAATATCTTACAAATACATGAATAGCTACTTAAATATTATAAACTAACCAATTATATGACGACGGTGAAGAAGTTATTTGTTGATATTATAATAGGTACTAATTTAACACTAGATTTTATAAATATATTTTTTTTTTAAAGTATCGAGGAACTGTCATGTTATATGACGATATTAATTTGGACAAGCGAAAGTAGGACATTGATGTGAACGTATTTTTACCTTTGTCTATCCTTTTGAAAGCTATGAAAATATAAATATGTTTGTACTATCTTATCATTTATATTCAAAACTTTATACTCTTTCATTGTTTTGCAGCTGCGAATCCATTAGGTTGGGTTAACAGAGATAACAAAGCATCATCATAACATATTGCTTACACAATAGTTAAAGGACTGTGAAGCATTATTAGGTTATTGCAGAAAAAAACCATCGTATTTTTATCAGTTCTTGCTGATCACAGCAATAGTCAGTAAATCTTCATAATGAAAAATGCCCAAAGAATAATGGATCCACAGTGCGAATTCAAACATAGCTTTATACTTACGATAAGCTAACTCTTGTGAGATGTCCGAATTTTACTCCGCGCATGTCGAAAAGGAACATATAACCTGGCTGTGGACCCCGCTTGGTGAGACATAAATCTGAAAAAAGAAATTAGAAAATAAATAAATGTCAGGTCCATAAGGAAACAGAAATCCTACTAAAATAGTAGGTTTTGCATTGGCGGGCTCATTGATTTTTCGCGGGCTTCTTTCATCTCAAGGCTAAGGAAATTTTTATAGCTGCCTGTCCAGGATTTTTACGATGTTTACGTATCTAGTAAGTGTCTAAGAGTACAGATCGTTGGAGACATGACTTAGGTACTCAAAGCGAATACCTATAAGTTCAAGATAACTTGTCTTATAAGGGAAAAATACCTAAATTAGCAAACAAAACTTGCCTTGTTCATCAACATCATACACTCATTAATTGCATCATTATACAAAGCTAAGTTCAACTTGAATTATTATAGGTAAGAGTTCGTAACCTTTTACTGTCTACACGTGTAGCACAGCAATTTATTCTGCATAGAGCTGTGCAATATTATAATTAATGAATAAAACATTTTGCTAGACTAGATACTTAAATATAGATTTGAATTTTGATTGATTACATTGAAATTTTAAAATACCTAGATGTTACTTCCAAATGAATTTAGTTCTATTTCGTTTCCTACTGGAAGATGACAACGAAAATTGGCTCCCACCTCATAGGTATCTAAAGAAAACTGCTTCTATCATCCATAAAATAAAAATATTTCCAGGCATTATTTATGGAAGCACAGACATTAAAATCGACATTTTGAAAAAAAAACATCAACGATTCAAACAGATTTATAAGTCGTCTAGTTGCCTTATTTTAGTTATGAAAGTAACATCCAAACGATTGTCACAAAAAAGAAACTGAAAAATACCCACTACCAACAAAAAAGTATAAGTAGGTATAAATTTTAGAAACTTCACAGAAAACACAAAAATATTACCTACAAATAAAATAAAAAACGAAAACTACAAAAAAACGCGAAACATAGGATGGGATCATTTTGGATAGGTATCAATATCTTTTATGACGTCACTATTTGGACCATCCTTTAAATGCATAGTTAAGATAGAAGCTGCTGTATTTACCACGCTTTTATTAGCTTGGCCTGCATCTATACAGCAGAATCTATCAACGTAATTTTCACCAACTACGAGTGCACTCGTATCAGGGGCTGATGACAATACTCGTACAATAATTTAGTAACTCTGACCTTCTAATAAAAAAAGTAATTTTTAAATTATTTTGTATAGTGAAAGACAGTATGCGTTCCTCTTACAGAACGACAGCCTGAATGATATTTTCATTTGTTAGGAAATGTTAAAAACTTACAGAGCATCTTAGCTGACCGTACCATTCGCTTTGACGTCATGTTTTGATTTCATATAATCAATACTCCGCTATTCCGACACGGGTGGCCTGCAGCGAGTACCTAGTTAGTTTGGCACTATGTTATAGAACTTATAGAATAGAATACTCTTTACTATGTGCACCATATAAATTACAGATATGAATGTATGTGTATGTGGTTCGAAGGTGGTGTGGTGTGGTGTGACCTTTGTCATCTCCTTCGTGTTAGGTTCCATTAAGCCCTGTCTGCAGACAGAAATATGAGCACCGCGAAGTTCGACAACTCCCGCCTTACTTAAAAAAAAAATACCACTTAAGTATTTTTTTTAATTTTTTTATGACCTGACCTTCGATACGTTTGACATTGACCTTGAAAATGACTTGGTATAACCTTTTATAACAAGCTACCCTCTTCTTTGCTAGATTTGCTTTTTAATACGTTTAAAACTAAAGTAAAGTCCAACCTTTGTTAAAAGGCATACTATTCTATCAACAACTACGATGAGAATAGCTGGTCGCTGTGATTTACTCAAGACAATGTTTAAATGTTCTTTCTCCAGAATTAGTTTACCTACTGACAGGTTATTTATATGAGTTTATATAATTGTTTATAATTTTACTTTATAAGTAAATTTATTTTAATTTTATTTTAATTTATTGTTGACATAGGTACTCTACTCATTACAATGTTTTTTTATGAGTTGTATTGCAATATGTGGTTAGCTAGCGACCTCGACAATTATTTATTTTACCTCGATGGTCCTAGTTTATCAATTATAACTTCTAGTTACAGCTATATGTAAGCCTAAGCGGGCACGCCCTTTATTCCTGGAGGCTTTATTTTCTTTTTTAAATATTGTTTACGTTTAGTTATTTTTATTTCTGCTTGAGTATAGTTCTCGATGTTTTTGTTTGGTATATTGGCGTGTGCTAGCTGTCATATGGCTAATAATTTATAATTTAAATTATGTTTTGCGTAATGTAAAAATCTTGCATACTATTGTATAGAATCATTATTTTTTTTCTACCTGAACAGACAGCTGTGCTGCTGGGGAGTTTGTTGCGCCACTTCTTCTTCCCAGCAAAAGCACTAGGAAGTGGTGAAGGGTGAGCGTTTTGGGGGACTGTCTTATGTAATTTTGACGTTCGAAAAGTGCTGATTCTCAGCCTAGTTTGAATAAATGAATTTTGAATTTGAATGTATCTCCCGTGAACTGGTGGGTTCGGGGATGACTTGCCCTCTTCCACTCTCCCCCATCATCTATCCTTATCGAAGCGGCACGTTTCTAAACTTTAACCGCGATCTTTTAAAGACAACCTTTGGATGGATTTAAAGGGAGAAGGAGAGACAAATCATTGTCAGGTTCAGTACAACACGGGGGGTATATGGACCAGCCACACCTAAAAGTCGCTAGATGTCTTGCGCGTGCAATGTAATAATATTAGGCCACTCTGTCGCATTGGATCATAGATCTGTAATGATAGTGTAGGCAAGATTGTTATAAATAAATAAATAATAAATAAATTTTTCAGAATGCTTTTGTGACTGCCCCGTTTCTGTAGTGCGTCGGTCGTGTTTGCACATAATCAAACTAACTAAATCATGAGATCATTCGAAAAAATCGCATCATTAGTACATTCAACACATCTGTGCGCGCGGCGCCATGTGTGCGTGCGCTTGTAATTACACAGCTTTAATTTGTGTTGCGCTCGACGACGACTGCCGCGTCACTGCCACACAAATTAAAGCTGTATAAGTACAACGCACGCACACATGGCGCCGCGCACGCAGACGAGTTGAACTATCTATCTACCTAACTATAAAACGGGCCAGTAGGAACAGTATTCTGAAAACAGAGACAGAGCGTTTCTATTCTCCCATTTTGAGGCATTTTGTGGAGAGGATGGGATGGCCAAGTGAGAAACCAGTTATTTAAAAAAAAAAAAAAAAAAAACGGATGTTTGTTGTCTGAATAAAGACTCTTTCAGACCAGCGCGATGCGACTAGGACAATACAATTCCTAAGAAAACTTCACGGTAATGTAATAAGTTAACATAACAATAACCGGTGTCGCGTCGCAGTAGTCTGCTCGAAGCTTTAAGAGATTTTAACTACACAGGTAGTCTGTGATGTAACATTTACACCGAACACTACCGGCCGGTAACACAGTTATAATATGTGCTAACTTATTCTATCTTAGATCATTGTTTACGATGACATCAGTGTGGAAACGGTTCGGGGTTAATATTGGCTTGATCGCAATTATATCGTACAGGTTGTTAATTAAATGTAGGTAGTTGATCTACACCTATTAACAGAGCTGTAGGTAATAGGCAAAGAATGCTTATGGTATCGGCCCCACCTAGGTAATTCTGAATCCTATCTCGTTACAGGTAATTAATGTAATGGTACAGACACATCAACCGACTACAATCTGTCAAATTTCTTTAATAGATTTTCAACTTTGTCACTAGAGTATAAGGTTCAAAGTTGATTGGGAAAATTTGACAGTTTCGGGTAGGTTGACCTGCTGGCGTCTGTACACTACTGTTGTTGGCAGCGCTGGTGATGGCCGAAAGCGTAGCGTAGCGCAGCTCAAGGTCAACACAGCTTTATAGCGCGGACAACAAGGGCTACAATGATAACCTAGCTTAAAAGCCGAGGGAGTAGCTAAGCTAAGCTAAGTTCGAGGCCATCATAGCGTGGCCAGCAACGCAGTCATTGCGGACCAAGGCTTACTCAAACAATGCTAGTAATTTAAATAAAACCAGCACAGTATAGTAAGAATCCTGTACCTATGCAGCCAAATTCTGAATTAAATCTATTAATTGCACCTGACTATTTTTTAAACAAAACTCGACAATAATGTATTTTCAAAGGAGATTGCTGGTGGCCAAAACTCACCAGCAAAGAAATTCGATACAACTTTGTTGGGGCCTATTCAAGTAGCACGGAAAGGTCGACTTTGTTCAATGAAGGTTGTCAAAATAATGACCATATTACAAGCATTTTCAACCGACTTCAAAAAGGAGGAGGTTCTCAATTCGGTTGTATGTTTTTTTTTTTTTTTTGTTACGCGATTACTCCGTCATATGAATCTATTCATATGTGAATAGATTTTGATGATTCTTTTGGTAGGGCATAGTTCAGAAATGGTCCCATATAAGTTTGGTCAAGATCTGATGAGGGGTTTCTGAGTTAGCTTCAATAATACGTATTTCTCCCACCTAGTATATGTGGATGATGTTCTAATAGTTCCTGTCACTGTAATTTACATAGCAGGTAGTGGTATTCAAATTTTTGTGGGGGGTTTGTGTAGGTACCACAACTAAAAAGTGAAAAAAAAACTTGTTTTACAAAAATAAAACCGACTTCCAAAAAAAAAAACACTACAAAGTGAAAAATAACTTTGATTCCGGAAGTCGGTGGCAAAAAAACAAAAATACAAAACCAAAGACACCGACTTCCGAAATCAAAGTTATTTTTCACTTTGTAGTGTTTTTTTTTTTTTTTTGAAGTTGGTTTTATTTTTGTAAAAAAAGTTTTTATTGAATAAAAGATTGAAGCACGCAGCTTTTTTATGTTTCTTCCTCCTTACCCTCGTGAAAAAAGGCAAGAGTTGTTGAAACGTTTGTTTCCTTCTCTACAATGGTGTCGATTCCCTTGTTCACAAACTAAACTAAATTTAAGTTCAGTGCATCTTTTGCTTTCTATTTAATTACGAAAAGGACAGAAGATACATTTTAGTTTAGTCCTGTCAAATTAATCAGCCCCTGACACTAATCCATACAAGTTTTGACATGATTAAAAACTTGCCCACTAAAATTACGTCAATTTACGTCAGGCGCTGATTAATTTGACAGGACTAAACTAAAATGTATCTTCTGTCCTTTTCTTAATGAAATAGAAAGAAAAAGATGCACTGAACTTAAATTTAGTTTAGTTTGTGAACAACAGAATCGGCACCAATAGCGACTTATGATAGGATCTCTCATGGGAAGTTCATCATTAGCCTTGATTATGTCCAGTTCAAGCACTGGAAACATGAGCCCATCAGGCTGATGTATCTATCTATAAATACAAAATTGCTAACTAATACAGCGACCATTAATCCGCCTCCAATGCGTGGTCATTATGGCAATTTCCCCCGCCAGCTATTCTCAGTAGCGGCACAGATTACATACAAGATACCACAGTGTAAATTATAGTACTATGTAACCACGGCGTTACAACTCACTCCATAAAGGCAGTGGTGCAATGATTCTGACATTGAATAAATTGACGGTGATTTTTTAAAGGGCGGAGTTTTGCTTGACCTTTCAAGGTACCTATCTAGAAGTAGATATAATGACCACGAAGACCGTACCTAAGTAAACATCCGTAAACACAGCACTGGTTTACTTACGGTCTTCATTTCATTTGATGCCCCATGCTTTTAGTTCGTGGCCGACGATCAGCAGCCTGATATGGTACAGCGGGCGTTACAGCCAAAAGAAACAGACCAAAGCCCGCCACAGACGTAGCTATATGTTAATATACTTTGCTATTCCTTTATTTTCGTAGTTTTTGGTGCGTACGAGTACTAGAAATATACAGGGTGTCCAGTAAATAGCACGACATACTGCAGGGGGTGATAGCTAGGGTCACTACCTATCAATACAACACAATATATGTTCAGCAAAATCTTACGAATTTACAGTTTTAAATTTTTTTCCGAAATACCGAAAAATCTCTACCTTGAAACAGATTTTTAAGCATCTCGTAATGAAAAAATCCTTTTCTAGTACTTTTTTTACATCAAATTATTCGTGAATAGTTACTTTACTCATTGATAAGTCTTTTTTCTATCAAAGACAAGAATGTTTTCAAGAAATACTATTTTTTGTTTAAATTTTCACAGAACTATTTTCTTATCACTTAAGTTTAACCTACAGTGGTGAAAAATAAAATGTAAGATTTTGCTGAACATAATTATATTGTGTTGTATTGATAGGTAGTGACCCAAGCTATCACCCCCTGCAGTATGTCGTGCTATTTACTGGACACCCTGTATATATTATAACTCAGTCTGAGGTGGGCTGTAACGTCCTTCCTACAACAAGCTACAACATCTGACTGATGTAGGATAGGGAAAGCCTAAGTATCCCGGGAATTCGGCACATTGCTTCCAGCACTCCCAGACGTATCACCGCGCAAGTATTGCGTTGGTCAACTGTAGGGAGTTCCAGTGGTTAGGCTGTGGCATGGTCGAAATGCAGTGATAAAGTAAATACTGCATTGTGGTATTATAGTGGACTATGTGGAAAGCTTGCGACCATTTCTAGGTCTTTGTAGGTTGTTGTAGTGTGTTCGTAACTAAAAGGTCCCATTAAAATAGATGGACAATCTTTTAGAAATCATTCAGACCACCAAAATAAGGATAGTCGTAAAAAAATTATTAGAAAAATGCATTAGATACTTACAAGAAAAATAAATCAGCTATCGAAAATAAATAACCACTTTAATCAGTGTTTTTATTTTTTGCTTGGGCATCTTTGGTTAGACGTACTGAACGCTGTGTTAAAATTTGTCCATCTATTTTAATGGGACCTTGTACTCGTATAGTATTCCAATCCATCTACATAAGTACTTAATAAAAATCTTGATCTCATTCTCTGACCGTACACACAACCTAAACCGCTGGGCAGTCATGAAATTTTGCAAAAGAGTTCCATAAATAACGAAAGTGTGCACTGAAGAAGGATTTTTGAAAATACATCCCCTAAAGGGGTTAAGTAGGGGATGACAGTTTGTATGGTAATTTGTCATTTTTGCCGATTGAGAATACCTGGGGCACACGGCTTGTGCCCCAGTAAAAACGAATTGAACAAAGCATCCCTGAAATGAAATTAAACAAAAAACACGACACCTACGATAAACTTTGAATTGAGGTTCGATAAAAATATTTTATTTCAACCCCTTACCTACATTTTCCTATAGGTACACTATCTATACCTTTCAGTGCCATAACCGATTGCCACGCGCATTTGAATATTGTAGGCTTTCATATCAATTGAATAAGTCACATAATCTTATCAGCCCGCTAGACCTTCTACGATGTTAACATTGTAAAAGGACGGGGCAGAAAATAAGCACCTGCGTACCTACCTTATGTACCGTTATCTTTTCAGTGTCTCCCGACCGTGAAATCTGGGGATCGCTTCACGCAAGAGTTCGTCTAGTAATATTGATTTTTCTGCCTCCCTTATGTGCCATGCTTCTGTGGTCTATGTGAGTCTCATGCAGGTTTTACCTGTAATGAATCCCAACCGGCCCTTATGGCTGTTGGTCGTCCAACTACGTCATCAATATTTTTTTTCGAGTCAAGATAGTTTCGAGTTCAGGTTAGATTTGTTTTATAAGAACTTTTCTATCTTAGAGAGATGTATTAATGATTATAATTCTTTAATACATATCTGTTATAGTCGCGAATCATATTTTGAACAAGATACTACCTTCCCCTGACCTGCAAATTTCAGAAAACGTAAGAATTTCGTGAGCTACAACTGCGGGTCCACCTTAAAGGCTCGTGCAGACCAGCGCGACGCGACAGCGCGACGCGACACCGCCTATTGTTATACCGCGAAGTTTTCTTAGAAATTGTATTGTTCGAGTCGCGTCGCGCCGTCGCGTCGCGCTTGTCTGCACGAGCCTTAAATCGAAACATAACCACACTTTGAGTGAGTAGAGACGAACTACACTATAAAATGTGGATAATTATTCAACAATATAATATGCACTACGTATAAGGTAGCGGAACTCGTGAGCCTTGACTGTTCAGAAAATTTGCGAGAAGGGATCATTACGCAAGACTCCGCGAGTCTGCGAAGGATATGTAGGTCGCGACCTTTGCAAACCTTCGCTAGGTATTTTTTCCGGGGTAAACAAAGGCCCGTAGTAAAATCAAGGATCCATGAATAAAAAAGAGGATTTATTTAAATGTATGAAAATGTGTGATGGATTTTTAGTTTTTGGAGCTGTCTATTGTGATTTGTTTCGAGAGAAAAGCGATGATTCTTAGCCTGCATTTCAAAGAATAAATTTCGAATTGTAGCTAAGTAATAACAGCCGCACGGGTCGATCGATCAGGTTAAGGTTGCCGCGGTCAGTTTGTGGATGGGTAACCATCTTAACATACCGCGACACTTCCATGACTCGCCGTTAGTCCCGGCTGTCATTCTTGGATCTTTGACAGTCGTTACGGGTCGTCATAGGTAAGTCCGAAAGTCTGACGACCAGTCTTACCATGGGGTATCGTGTTACCCAGTAACTGGGTTGTAAAGGTTAGATAGGCAGTCGTAAGTTTTTCATGACGAAGATATCTGCGAGGGGTAAAGGGATGATGACTAAAAAAATGTTTTTTGTCCGTAATGTAGATTATGAAAAAATAACGTAGGTACACGTAATTTTTCTTTTTTTACGTTATCAAAAGATTACGGCGATACATTTAGTTATAATGTGCCATGACGTCACTTGTATGTAGATTTTATACATACTTGTGACGTATCAACCCCCACTCCCCAACTTTAAGGCGTTGTATCTAAGACATTTTTTATTAAAATGATAAAGTTAAAAAATACGTGTCTAATATTTTTTTATTATCTGACTGACGGACTAAATAGAATTTCTTTTTTTTGACCCAGGCATCATCAATGTCCTTAATATAGATCTACTGGCTCCGGTTTAAGGCGACGATAACAGACTTTTAATTTGATTCTGAAGATCACATCTAATAACAACTATACATCTATGTCTTATTTTGTTATTTCTCTACATGCTGCACCGGTTGACGTCATCACGTTAACGCCGGCTGTCGCTGAATACCAGCGCAGACGCATATTTTTCCCCAAATTGTTATTTTTGTGTTTTGTTCTTTCCTTGCGTCATGTGTACCACAAATAAACGTATATTTTTCTTTCTTTTTTCTTCTTCTTTCATCTAAACGAGTAGTGTTAATGATTTGAAAAAAAAATATGTTAAATTTGAGCATTTTCGAAATAACTTAATATTTGTATTGTGGTGCGTTTACAAACATTTAAACTCACATACACATACAGCCAGACCCAGAACCACTACTTGTAGGTCATACAAATATTTGTTCCATGCGGGAATCGACCCCGCGACACACAGCGCAGCAGTCAATTGCTTAACCACTGTTCAAACCGTGTTGTTTTTTAAATGAAATGATGAAATTAATTTGTAAAGTTATGTCTAACGCAGTTAAAAAACTGAGATTCATGCAAAATCTATCATTATATTTATTGTATTTTTCTGGAACCTTCACCATTTTAATAGTAGATTTTACAACAAGTGTACAAAATGAACCATTTTTATCCGAGACTTTTAGCAGCCCGAGACGAAGGCGAGGGCTGCTAAAAGCTAGCTCGATCTAATGTCGAGGATAAAATTGTTTTGTGGATGAGTTATTAACTCTGCTTTTCACTTCGATTGCGAGGAAATAAATCAGTAGTTTAACATAACATTTCTTTAATTAACATTCAAAGTAAAATTAGTACAGTTTTGAATACTGAAGGAAATTGTTTTTCCCGGCATAAAACGCACGAAAAAAGAAGAGCTGTTTCCCGCCGCTTTATTTTTTATAAATCTTACGACATTGAGGCTCGGCTTGGGCTGTAGACCTATACAGCCTACTATTAAATTAATTTTCTTACATTAATTAAATAACCAACCATACTTGAATTTAAATTTTAATATCTTTTATGTCTTAAAAAACACTAGTGATAACACTGGTAGGTTATTTAATTAATTAATTTGCCTGGTTTTGAGGTTATTTTAGACTGTACAAGATTACTCCGAAATACGGGCTTTGTTTACAAAAAGAACTTTTGTAGGAGTTATTATGATAAGTGTAGACTATAAAATACAAAGTTTTCTTTTGATGCAGCATGGTACGGGATCCGATACTTCCATGAGTATTGTCCTTTGTCGTAATCGTTACGAAAATGTGTTGCGTAATTAGATAGCCGATCCATATGTTTGATAATTAATTACAAGATAGTAACGAGTAATGATTGCCGTGAAATACACTCGTTTTAATAAATGCTAGCTAGATAAGAATTGTCGTGCAAAGTTTAGCTAGTCATGGCTACCCCCAATAACTCCTGCAGACACGCCCGACTCGACTCTAGTAGAACAATTTCTATGAAAACTTCATGTTAATTGTTTTACTTACCAGAATCGCGTCGCACCGACCGCGTCGTGCCTGTCTGCGGGCCTTAATGTGGAGAAGGACACTTGCAAAAATACTACCACAACATTTTGTTTTTTACAAGTATGTAAATGGGTCATCGTAAGTTTCCATTAAAATTCTAGAAGCCATTCTAGACTTTTCAGTGCATCTTCCATACTTATTTGTGACCTTTACTTGGGAAACTGCGTGCTTTCTCATTAGCACTATGCAGTCTGCGGCCATTTCACTAAGAGACGTAATGAGTTTCGTGTTCGTAAATTGCGAGGCGTCTGAAATCTGAGTGAATCTTTAACTGAAGAACTGCTTAGATTAGTTGGCTGAAATATTTGTTATTATATGGAAAATTTTCTAATTATTGTCATGACTTTTAGAAACCTGCTAAACGACGGCCGCCCGTGCCCAATGTAATAAACCGGAAAAAATCCCCATTGAAAAAAAATGGCGATTCTTTTTTCTTGAAAATATCCACATACCTACTCTCATACGATACCTAGCAACACCCTCATGGATCGGACAGGTTTTTTTTTACATGTTGTATACGGCTAACATAGCCGGCCTATCGCTGCTTCGGCATCGTTTAACCGTATGGTTCGGAAGCGCCCCCGATTGGACCCGAACACACAAACCTCCGCCGGCTCGGTAGTGGGTCCCATTGGACCCCAGAATGACGGCAAGCGACAGAATGGTGAAGGCAAACGTTGAGTCGAAGTATCGAGCACTTCATTCTCCGTCTAACTAACGGTATGTTTGTTAGTGACCCAGAGTTCGAAGCACCCGTAACTACGGATTTGTCTTAGGGAGTAGGCCGCCAGCCCGGGAGTAGGCCGCCAGCCCTGCTGAGAGGAGCTGCTGAGAGGGGCTGAGAGGAGCTCGTGGCTAAGTAGTAACTGCCGCACGGGTCGATCCGTCAGGTTAAGCTACGCTTGCCGGGGTTGGTCTGTGGATGGGTGACCATCTTTACATACCGAGACTCCTCCGTGCCTCGGAAAGCACGTTAAGCCGTTGGTCCCGGTTGTCATTCGTGGATCTTTGACAGTCGTTACGGGTCGTCAGAAGCCCGAAAGTCTGACAACCAGTCTTACCAAAGGGTATCGTATTACCCAGTAACTGGGTTGTGGAGGTCAGATAAGCACTCGCTCCATGTAAAATACTGGTATTCAGCTGCATCCGGTTAGACTGGAAGCCGACCCCAATATAGTTGGGAAAAGGCTAGGCAGATTGAGTAGGCCGCCAGCCCTGCACGAATGCCCTGCGAAAACGCCCGCATTGACCCACTTGCACTGTAAGGAAGACTGGACTGTGCAAATTTTGTTAAAATACCTACGTTGAGTCAAAAAATAGGTTGAGGTTGTGTCAGACGGACAGAGATACAGACCGACAGGCACATAGACAGATGACGAAATTATAAGGAATCCTTTAAGACTACGGAGACACACTACTACTGACTACGGAACATCAATTTTTACACTTTACATACCGAGACTTCTCCGTGCCTCGGAAAGCACGTTAAGCCGTTGGTCCCGGCTGTCATTCTTGGATCTTTAGCAGTCGTTACGGGTCTTACCAAGGAGTATCGTATTACCCAGTAACTGGGTTGTGGAGGTTAGTTAGGCAGTCGCTCCATGTAGAATACTGGTATCAGCTGCATTCGGTTAGACTGGAAACCGACCCTAACATAGTTGGGAAAAGGCTAGGCTAGATTGATTGATTCATATTTTGAAGAAAATAAACCACAAGGAAGAATGGAACATTATTAATAATTGGTACTCAACAACTGTCAACTAGCCTATTCCTGACGGTTAAATCAGCAACGAATTATCAGAACTTCGACCAGTAATCTCAGTTTAATTGTATTTGTTTCCTCATCACATTTTATGGTTCGTTAAACATCTGCGTCCATTCAGGAAACGTTTATGTAATTATTCGAACATTTAGTTTTTTTTTAATGCAAAATCGTTTCTGTCGTATTTTTTACAATAATTTGAAATCGACACCATTTAACCGAGGTCCTAATTGTTTATTTATTTTTACGAATTTCTTGACTTTTAATAATCGAGGACTCAATCTGCCTAGCCTTTTCCCAACTATATTGGGGTCGGCTTCCAGTCTAACCGGATGCAGCTGAATACCAGTATTTTACATGGAGCGACTGCCTATCTGACCTCCACAACCCAGTAACTGGGTAATACGATACCCCTTGGTAAGACTGGTTGTCAGACTTTCGGGCTTCTGACGACCCGTAACGACTGTCAAAGATCCACGAATGACAACCGGGACCAACGGCTTAACGTGCTTTCCGAGGCACGGAGGAGTCTCGGTATGTAAAGATGGTCACCCATCCACAGACCAACCCAGGCAAGCGTAGCTTAACCTGACGGATCGACCCGTGCGGCAGTTACTACTTAGCCACGAGCTCCTCCTTTTATTAATCGAGGACTAACGTTTTTTATTTAAGTAACAATTATTAAAATAAACAATAAATCACGTGTTTTATTTAATTACACACACACATTCTGATTTATTGTCCTATTATATAATATACAGATTCTTTTTCTTTTCTAGGACGAAAAAAATAAAATAATTGCGTCATTATCAAATGTCTACATTTGAAATTAATATGAACAGAACATCAGAGTCACACGTGATCTGTTCGATTTTATGTAAGACGACGTGCGACTCCGGATTTTTAATTTTTAATGTCTTGATATAGGTATGCCTTTTTAGTTGGCTTTTTTGTTGTAGTTGGGTTTTAGTTTTTATAACTTTCCATCATAAACGGCCAAGTGCGTGTTGGACCACGCACATCGATGAAGGGTTCCGTACTTGCGATGAATTTATCCCAAAAACAAACTTAATTTTGTAGTTAATTAAATAATATTTTTTATTAGGTATTACGTCACGGTCAATTCTCCAACTGCAAATGTAAGTTTGTAACCACAAAAAAAAATGTGAATACTAAATATTTACAATTTTCTGACTTTTCCCGTTACTTGTGCTGTGAAACCATGCTTCCTGCCAAATTCCATGATTCTAGGTCAACGGCAAGTACCCTGTAGGTTTTGATTTATTTGTGAGTATCTATCAAAATATTTCGCTTAAATTACCGTATATTTTTAATGCGTTGTAGAAGCTTGATTTTTTTAGGAGGTCTAAGTGACCACAGACTAAGTATTTGATATTAATTTCAACATTATGCCTCCACGCATTATGCTTCTGAGGAATTGAGAAAAAAGGGTCTTGACAGACCAGACAGACTGACGGACAGACAACGAAGTGATCCTATAAGGGTTCCGTCTTTTCCTTTTGAAATACGGATCTCTAAAAAGGGTTTTTTTATTCAAGTTGGTTATCTTTTAAGTAGGTACATCAGTTTTAACCCCGAGTGCAGCCGAGTCTAGAAGGAGGGTACCTAATGTGTTTTGCTTTAAAAGGATGTTTTAAAATCATAATATTTGCATAACAAATGAAGGTCATACGCGGGACATAACCGATCGGCCATTTTAATGCAATAAATATTTGCTAATCATTTAGTACGTGAACCTACAATATCTTCACTGACCTTGTAATTTCGACCGGTTCACAATGATTGATTACTTTTTTATAATAAAATAGCTTTTGCCCACGGCTTCGCAAACCCCTAATATTTTTGAAAGACCTATCTAACGATATTCCACACTATGGGAAGGACGAAAAAAAATATATCATCCAAACTTTACATGTAGGGGAGGTACCCAAAATAATTGTTTTTTTTTCAAAACTTTATTTTACTACTTTTTTGGCGTCATTAACGTAACTCATACTAAATTACAACTTTCTAGTACCAATAGTTTTTGAGCTAAACCGCGGACAGACAGACAGACGGACATGGCGAAACTATAAGGGGTTCCTTGTTGACTACGGAACCCTAAAAAGGATTTGACCATGAATTGTCGCACTATAAATTTTAATATGTAGGTACCTATAACTTCAGTTGATGTTGTAAGGTCTAATCAATGGATTCTATAATGGAAAATACAAAAATAATTAGTTTGAAGATAGATATTATGGAAAAACTCATAATTTATATTAATTCCCCGAAAGAAGATAGGTAAATCTTGCACTGACAAAGAAAACTCCGTTCCTGACGAAAATTGAACCGACGGAAATAATATTCTGACGATGGGTGACTTTCTTAATTATTGAGGTTGATTTCTGTATACGTTTAGTTCCAATAATTGTGCAAAATGAATAAATGGTATGAAAAGCTATAAAATTGTTTTTTTTTACCTTCACCTTGTTAGTTATTAAAGCTGGTATGTAAATTACATTAGCTTCAACGCTTACTTAGATCGTTCAAACGAAGATAAGGAGATCCTACCTTTATTTATTTTAAACAATAAAAATCGTGCTCTTTTTTTACGTGCTACTTTTTTGTACTCATTTTTTTAAAAACAGAAACAGGAAATGAGTTCGATAGTTGTTTTACTTTATTAATTTTAGTTGTACATATGTAATGTTCCGAAACCCGGTTAGTTTCAAAAAAATATTTTGTCCCTATAGCGTTTGCACTACTTCGTCTCTGCTTATGAGTCATACATAAGTCTGTTATGATTATGATTTGTAGACGCCCCATGTAATAAATAACCCGGTACAATTCCCCATTGAATAAAAATATGTCTTTTTTTTTCTTTTTTCCTTAACTTTTCAACCACAATATCACCACGGATCGGACAGTTTTTTTTTACATGTTGTATAGCTACCGATTTAACGCTAACATTAGCATGTTGGTGACGCGAACTAATAAAGCTTCGTGCAGACTAGCGCGACGCGTCACCGGCTATTGTTATACCGTGAAGTTTTCTTAGAAATTGTATGATCGAGTCGCGTCGCGCCGTCGCGTCGCGCTTGTCTGCACGAGCCTTAAGACTTTCCCCTACCGAAAATCGCTAAACGCGCCTAAAGAAGTCAACTCAACTCAAAGCATTTATTTCAATTAAACCATTTACAGGCACTTTTGAATTTTCAAAGAATCAGTCAGTTAGTCAGATAGTTGAAGCTAGTTGCCCATTCCAAAACGTAGATCTCTATGGAGAAGAACGGGCAAGAAACTCCAAGGAGTTTTCACTTTAATCATCTGTAAGGTAAGCTGCAGTCGGTTAGTTGATGGGTGACTGTTTTACCATATTTACTTATAGACACTCCAGTCCTAAGTGCTTTGGAGACTGACGTACTCTCCAAAGCTCTCAAGAGTGGACCTTGAACTTCAACCGTTTTATCTGCCTACCACTTATCGATTTTTTCCTTAATTCACAAGGTGTATCCCATCGACGTGAAAACTGCTACTGCCATGAATTTAGCACATCATTTTAGACCCACTAGCGTTGAAATTTTACGTAGGTTTAACCTACGCAGGTAAAATATGCTGAAGTTGGTAACAGAATACGCGCCGAATGTCCCTTAGTCCACCTACTACAATCTGTCAAATTTCTTTACTTAATAGATTTTCAACGTTATCACCAAAATATAAGGTTCAAAGTTGATTAGGAAAGTTTGACAGTTTCGGGTAGGTTGATGTGCTGGCGTCTGTACATTTTAAATTAATTAATTCGTATGTATAAAACCAATTTCAACAACACTTAAGTCAATGGCTCTCACAAAAGTCAATGTTAATGTACTTATCAATAAAAAAATATGCCACAGAGGGCATTATGAAACGAATCCAAAATAGGTACCTACCTACCTATAATAACGTCATAACTGCAGCCACAAGGCAACACATTAATTCAATACACATGATTATAAGTACTGGGGCCCTATTATGACGTATTAATGCCACCATTTTTCCAGTGTGAGTGAGAGACGGAGCTATACAAGGCCGATAGCACCATCCTTTTTTCGCAGTGGCATAATGATGGAATTAATACGTCATAATACGGCCCCTGGTCTGTTATCATGGCTAGGCTAAGTAACAGCCGCACGGATAGATCGATCAGGTTAAGCTACGCTTGCCGCGGTCGATCCGTGGATGGGTGACCATCATTAGATACCAAGACCCTCCGTGCCTCGAAAAGAACGATAAGCCGTTGGTCCCGGCTGTCATTCGTGGATCTTTGACAGTCGTTACGGGTCGTCAGAAGCCCATTATGACAACCAGTCTTACCAAGGGGTATCATATTACTCAGTTACTGGGTTGTGGAGGTCAGATAGACAGTCGCTCCATGTAAAATACTGGTATTCAGCTGCATACGGTTAGACTGGAAGCTGACTCCATCATATTTGGGAAAAGGTTCATCATCTGCCTGAGATGATGAACCGCATCACAAGACTAGGTATACATGTTATTAATGTTAAGTATACTGCTATCATAACAGGATTATTATTGGATAAGTTTAATTTGGATGAATGACGTTTTTAACTATTATCGAAATGCACTGTTGTTCCTGAGTCAAGACATGGTCTGAGCCAAAAGAAAGAAGAAAGAAAATAAATTTATTTGACTCAGGTTATGGCACACAATATTCACACAAAAAAACATAAAAAATACAGAAAAAAAAAATATCATCTATAAATAAGTTTATTTATTTCTCTCACAATGTTTTTGTGGCACTTTACAGTTTTTAAACTATATAAATTCACATTGTGAGAGCTGGTGCCTGAAGTAGGTTTTAGAAAAAACCTGTATTACAGGTCACCAGGCCCCACATGGCGGCATCATACAATTAAGCAGGCATAAGATGTAAAAAAATAAAATAAAATTAAAACTAAACAATTAAAACAAAAAGGAAAATTAAAAAATAAAATAAAAATAATATAAACAAAGAAAAGAAACAAATTAAATAACAACAAAAGCAGTCCAAGGGTGTGTGGTGAATGTGTAGGTGAAAGGTGGAGAATGTGTAGGTGAATGGTGGTGAATGTGTAGGTGAATGGTGGTTAATGTGATGGTGAGTGGTGCCGGGTGTATGTGAATGGTGGTGAATTTGTAAGTAATTATTTGAATAAAGTATTATTTAATCGAGTGCAGTAATTTCTCTGTGTCCTCATAAGAAAGAGTTTTCAAGAAGTCAGTTACTTTTTGCTTACAACTGGGTTTGTGTAGTGAATAAATATTTTGACCCTTGTTAATAACATTATACAGATAATCCCCTAGGTAACAGTAAAATTTATGGGACTGACGTAAACGGAAAAATGCTGTACTGCATACTGTACCCTTTTGTCGTTTATCTTTCATTAGATCCGGATCATAAACTAGCTGCGAGTGCTTTTTGAGGACTGTATGTAGTACGAAAGTTTGTCTTACAGACAATACATCCCACTTTTTGTATAAGTCGACTGTAGGAAATCGGAAGGGAAGACCTGCAGCAACCTTAAGTATGGCACGTTGAGCTCTTTCTGCCTCTATCAAGTGCGTTTTAGCAGCACCTCCCCAGGAGATGATACAATAGTCAACAAGCGACTGACACAAGGCATAGTACACCATCTTGATGGTACGGAAGTCGGCTACATGTTTTAGACTCTTAAATATGTAAATAAGTTTGCGCAATCTCGTTACCAGGACGTCTATATGTGGTTTGAAGCTGAGGAATTGGTCTAATATAACTCCAAGGTATTTAATTTTATCTGTCCTTTGAAGAGTAGGACATACGCAAGGTTGGCACGTTGACCAACACGTGTGAGCCATTATTGCCAGTGAACGTGGAGGTAGGACATTCGATCGATGTGCAAATGCCACGTATTTGGTTTTCGTGACATTGAGAGTCAGCACATTATTCCGTAACCAAGTAACCACTCCGTTAAGCCCCTCCTGAGCCACACCAAAGACACCTTCCCAGCAGTCACCACTAAAGAAGAGAGCAGTGTCATCGGCGAATGTAAAAATTTGACAATTACTAAGGTTAAGCTGGCACAGGTCGTTGATGTAGATCAAGAAGAGGGTCGGTCCGAGTATACTGCCCTGAGGCACTCCAAAGACGACTGGCTCTTCGCTACTTACCATACCATCAATTCTAACTTGCTGTTTCCGGTTAGAAAGGTAGTCCTGAAATAATTTTAGGGGAAGACCCCGTACTCCCATATTTTCCATTTTTTGCAATAACTGTGGAACAGAAACTGTGTCGAAGGCTTTTGCCAAGTCCAGAAACACCGTCAGGCAATTCTTCTTTTTATCCAAGTTCGTTATGATCGAGCTAACCAATTCATGTACCGCGTCATTGGTACATTTACCGCGTCGGAACCCAAACTGGGAAGATGAAAGGAGGTTGTTAACCTCGAGGAACTTAATTAGCCGGTCGTTCATTAGGCGCTCCAGAACTTTTGAGAGCATTGGAAGAATAGAGATAGGTCTAAAGTTGTTGACACAGTTCCTGTCACCACCTTTGTGTATGGGTTTTATAACTGCTGATTTAAACACCTGCGGAAAAGTCCCTGTAGATATGGCTAAATTGCAGATGTGGGTAATAGCGGGGGACAGAAAGTAAGCATATCTTTTCAGTAACTGGCCCGGAATCTGGTCTACTCCGACAGCACAATTATCCCTTAATCCTTGAACGAGTTGCAGGATTTCAGATTCGTCCGTAGGGAGCATGACCAAGGAATGAAGAGGAGCGGTTTCCGTGAGATTATCAGCCTTGTTTCTGAGAGGGAATGACTGAGAAATGATTTGCTCAGCTAGGTTGCGTCCAACGTTTGCAAAGAAACTATTGACCTCGTTGATACCCTTTTCCGGGTTGTCGCTTGAGATGAGACAGGAGGAGTGATCTGCTACCCTTTTGGAGCCGCTAATCTGTTTTATAACATCCCATAGCTTCTTTTTGTTGCCACTTGCGTTCTCAATCTCTTGTTTTTCATAATTTCTCTTAACTTTCTTCAGAAGTGAAGTGCAAAAGTTTCTATAACGCTTGTATGTTGTGAGAAGTATTTCGTTATTTGGGTCTCTTTTCGACTTTTTATAAAGACTATCCCTGTTACGCATGCATTTTAACAGCCCTTTTGTAATCCACGGCTTACTGACTAGTTTCCTTCTAGGTATTTTTACTACTTTGGAGTTATCTTTTATAGCCTTTGACAGACAACTTACTAGCAATTCAGTTGCTTTATTTACATCGCTGCAATTTAGGATAATTTGTAGATCTGTATTATGTAGGGCTGAGTCTAGGTTATCATAATCAATACGGTGACTAATTTTATTTGAATACTCTAGCTGAGACTTGTGAGCAAGGTCAAGGCTAATGGCCACACTCTCGTGATCCGTGATTGATGATTCGACCACGAGGCAGGTAGCCTTTAATCTGGTCTTAACCATGATGTGATCTAGACACCTTTTACCATGGGTTGGTATTACATGACCTGGCAGCATGCAGTGACTAGCCAGGACATTAAGGTATTCGTGAGAGCGTTTATCTGGGCTGTTCATTACTATATCTATGTTTATGTCACCGCAAAGAATTATGTTTTTGTAGTTGCTTAATGAAGTGAAGAGTACATCGAGAGAGTTAGTAAAATTGCTAGTGTTATGTTGGCCGGGGGGGCGGTAGATTCCAAGAATACAAGAATCTGAATTTAATTTGAGTAATAGGCAGTTTGCGTCACTAATTGGTGGTTCTTCAACTGACACTTTGAGTTGTTTTTTGTAAAAAATAACGACTCCTTCATTTTGTGTCTTATGCAAGGTGGTTGATGCGTAGTTATAATTGTCAAGGGTGGGTATATTCTTGGCTGACCGTAGCCAGCATTCTGAAAGAACCAACACGTCCCATGGTATATGAGACCTATGCAGTAGTGTAATGAAGTTTGGCATATTGCATGAAATACTACGTATATTTTGAGAGAGAATGTTAAGATGGCGATTACTATGATTTACATTGGTTTTTATATCATCTATATCACATCTAATAACTTGAGCCACCGACAAGGAATCCAGATCCGAGTGAATAACTTCGATATTTTGCATCATGTGAAAACTATTATTATTGAAAAATGCAGGTCACGTTTATAACGTGACCCCTTATGTATATTATGAAGTTGGTTGTCCCTCAGGTCTGGTATGTCGGTAGCTATTGTAATTATAATGTTATGATGTGAAATGATAAGTGGAATCGGATGACGTTTAAACAGACAGTTACTATTCATGATAACCGCTCGATTTACTAAATCTTGATTCAAATTGTGCGTTGTGTAAAATGTGTGGGTGATGGGTAAATGTGTGGGTGTATGTTGATTGCGTGTAACAGAATGTTGTGAACGTTGTGTGAGACTGCAATTAGGTTTAAAATAAGGTAACAAATAAGTATAAGTAAATTTAACGAACGACATGATCCAAATTACAGATAGTGACAATGCAAAGCTATTTATAATAAGTACATTTACCAGTCACAAAATGAGTTTGTTTAACTCGGACTCATCATTAATACGCACTGGCGATGACCCTTCTTCTTTCTTAATGTAGACCTTCCCGTAGGATGTCCAGGCCGCGACAAGCTTTTTATCCTTGACATTTAGGCGCGCAACATAGAACAACCTTCTTGATTTGCTTGTTAAGTACTCTGAAATATATAGTGTACGTAAATCGCCCGGAACGTTGATGTGTTGCGAGTTTAGTCGTGGTTCCTCAAGTTCACGTCTAGATTTATTAAACGAGATGTACTTAGAAATTACAGACTCCTTCCGCATTGTTGTAGAAAATTCTACCACTACGGCTTCAGACTTTGAGCGGTAGATATCTCTTATCTCCGACCCTTCTATTGGTGTCTCAAGTCCCAGTGCTGAGCCGAGGTTTTGAACTAAATTGGAGAAGACTTTTTTATTTTCAATTTCGTGCTTAGGTAAGTTGCGAATTTCAATGGTTGTACTGCGCGCGTTCTTTTCGAGGAGGTCAATCTGATTTTCTAGGGTAGTTACTCGGTTTTTATGTTCACAATTTTCCTTTTCTAGGCTAACAATTTTTGCAAGGAGTTCTTGATGTTGGGACGTGAGGGTTCCAATAGAGTTCTTGATCTCTTGGTTTTGCGTGGCAATAGTGTTCAAGATGCCGCTCAGCAGATCAAACTTGTGGTCTTGTTGGACTTTGAACTCAACGAACATAGATTTAAGTTCGGAGATGGAGGATTCAGACTGATCTGTGTAATCTTCAAACGTGCGTTTTAGCCGCTTAGTTATGTTATTATGATAATTATCTTCAGAATCTATTTTACTGGAAATATCAAGAGCTGAGTCCGAACTATAGTGAATTGGATTTTGAGGATTTAATTTAGATGCTGAGTTAGGAGGAGAGCGCTGCACTGCCATCTTTAGTTCGTTCAGATAGTTCAATGGTTGGGTGGTTGGGGTGGCGCCACCAGTCGCGTTCACTAGCAATGCACACGGTCGCACTATATTCGTCGCTGGAACGCCCACGCCTACTTCGTTGTCGGAAAGTTGGTAGTACTGACAGCGCAGCGAATATTGCGCGTGCGCAGGACTATGGCCGTTATGACAGTTCACAGTAAAGCTAGGATTCCGTGCACTCGCGGGTTAGTCACTATGATACGGCACTTTTCGAATGTTTTTTCGGTGTTTATTATTGTTTGTATTTCACTACGTGGAGCCCGTTGAGGACCGAAAACAGTTATTCGCGGATTTACACAACACCAGACTTATGTTTAGCAGAGATGTAAACGTATTGGCAGCCGATAATTAATTTTGCGGAACGAAATGAGTAAGGGCACGACTTAACGGTCTCAGAGCGCGTTCCGATAGATGATGGACACATTGTGTGCCTGGTGGTCTAAAAAGATTAAATGAGATAATTATCGAGGTTATCATGAGCCAGATACAGATTTAGCTTAATATGCATTAAGGCTCCCGCAGACAGGCGCGACGCGATACAAGTAGAACAATTTCTTCAAATAGGGTATTACACCCATTTTTGAAAAGTGTCTCAATTAGATTCTATAGTGCTAATGAACCACTAAAAAATTCACAAAATTTTTATTCAATCGTTAAGTGCCATAAAAATGCATTTAAATTGTGCATTTTCAAATTTCGCGCGTAATTTGACGAAAACGCTGGACGCAGTGGACGCCATACCTATTGCTCTGTGGTCATGACGTCAGTTCACTATGTAAACAAAATTATAGACTACAGGTACGCTGATAGTTGACAGTTAACACTCCTAAGTTTACATAGCCGTACGACGTAATAACATGGCGACTACTATCTAATGGTGTTATGAAACAGATTAAAAAAGCTGAAACCTTTGAATTCAATTTTAAAATTTAGTTTGCTATTTTATGAACTAAAGCTAACGTTTTCCGACTGCTTTTTGCCTAAGCTATCTCAATAATATATCTTTGGATTTTTTCTCATATAGAGTAAAACACCCTATTGTTCCTCCAGAGTCGCGTCGCGCCTGTCTGCGCAAGCCTTGAGCCTTTTGTTCTGAAAGACGTCACGGTTAGAATGACATTTCTATTGACGTGTCCTGTCAAAAGCCACTAGCTTTGGCAGAAGGTATCAAGTCCTCTCAAAAAGCGGGTTTTATTAATGGCAATCAGAGTTAAGCCAGAACCACAAAGGTTCCCAAGTATATTAATTACAAGTCGTAATCTGATGAGCACGACTCCTTCACTCAATCAAAATATACTAGACTAAATAAAGTTAGAAAAGCAGACCTACTTACCGACAGTCATGAAGAGAAGTTTGCATCCAGCTTCCAGGTTGTACCTCGAGGGTTCAGTCTCGTGGAGCCGATGGTAGATGATGTCGTAGCCTTCGCATGACTTGCCCGGCAGAACGGAGAACTCCCTGCAAATAAAACAGATACATAGGTAAATCTTTAGTCAAAAAGTTCTGGTAACTTGCGAAGTCATTTTGTTTTTATTGTTTTGCAGAGGTCTGAAGACGGGCGTCGTCACGGACCCAGGCCTAAGGCCTCTGCCTCGAATTTTGCGGGCAGCGGGCGGCGCGGGAGCGGCAGGATCTTATGCGTAAAATCAAATGGACCGGTTCTCGAAAACAGCGGCACGGGGGCGGGCAACGAGCGGTGCACTCCAGTCAAGCGGTGACCGCCCGCGCCGCCGCCGCTGCCGCCCCGCTGCCCGCAAAATTCGAGGCAGAGGCCTAAGAAACGTTGGCGCGACGACCTAGACTCGTTCGTGACTGTTTGGCCGGAAAAAGCAGCAGACAAAGATGAATGGAAGAGTATGGGGAGACCTTATCCCAGCAGCGGAAAAAGGAAGAAAAACGACTTGTTTTACATTATAACATTCTAAACACATTTGCGTTTAAGATCGAATGCATACTGTTTTTCTCTCCCAAGTATGAGACTGCTGCAATTTTTTCGAAATGACACGGACCCCATACTCATAAGCTGATAACGGCACAAGGTCGCGTGTCCAACTCAGTTCGTTCAGTGAAAGATACTCGTGGGTTAAGCTATAATACAAACACCACTCTATATTTCACGCTATAAGGAGGTAGTAAAGCTATGGTTTCTTAAGACTGCGCTGACCGCCAGATAGCGTCCGCAATTTACCGTCGAATGACGTCACTGTAACATTATTTATGAAAGTCAATTGATGTTTCCAAGAGCGTTTTTTGGCATCGTAAAGTTAAACCCCGATGCCATCATTTCCATGACAGCCGTCCCTCTGGCCGTTATGCGGTGACTGAGAATCAGCATTTTTGCAACGGCAAAATTACGTAAGACAGTCCCCCAAAACGTCTGCCCTTCACAATTTCCTAGTGCTTTAGCTGGGAAGAAGAAGTGGTGCCAAAATCTCCCCAGCAGCACAGCTAGTCGTGGTAACTACATTAACAGGTCATTAGGTTCTCTTCAGATGACGGCATTAACAGACTGAGTGATGAGTTGAGTAACCCACCTAGTTCTACGGCGTTTCATTATTCTTGCCTCATTCATAAGTTATGGTAAGCTAAGACGTGATCTATCGATCGATCGTATTAAATCCCCAATACCTATAATTTTTGCATTGAATACTCCTTCCTATATTGTTTTGGCAATGTAAACGCTAGAAATAAATTCCATTTCTAAGCTATCCTCATTATAAGGTAAGGCGTTGCTTTGTCGGGATAGTGGAATGTCAACCACGTAGAGTTGAATCCTGTAGAGATATCTGTGGTATGAAACTCAATTTATGGCTAGACTAGCTGTGCCTGTGGTCCTGCCGGCAAAAAATATCAAAATCGTTCGGTTAGCTGTGAAAACGAATAAAAAAAGAAGAATCATCTTTTGGCATCATTATTGAGCGGTGGGACTGCCCGATGCTTGGCGGATGGGTGAGACTGCACACACAGGTCGGCTCTAAGTAGCTATACGGGCATCGTATTTATCAATGATATTATATGTAAAAAGAGGTAGATAGGTTATAAACGTTCCGCAAGTGGCACGTCAAAAGTTGGCTAATTACCCACTATTTCTTCGTTTTGTCTCTTTTTCGCTCCCGATAATTACGACATGCCGTCCTACTTCCACGTGTCATATAATAGTGTGACATAGTGCCGTTTTTGAAGATAGAATGTTAGGTAGGTAACCTATCTACGTCTTTTTACTTCTAATATCATTGGTATTATGTTATTGTTCATTGTTTGTTTGTATGTATTACTAATAATAGTTAAATAAGTATGTTACTACTAACACTATGGATTTCAAGGTCTGCAAATATATTATTGGTATGGATCTAATCTTCATTTGCCCGAATTCGACTTGTCCGATCTCATCATCGTCATTATTCTCCTCCCTCTTATCCCAATTAATTTGGGGCCAGGGGCGTCGGCGCAACTTGTGTTTTTCTTCCATAATTATTTTCATGATAAAGGACAAATCCAAACTCTAATTTAAGCTCTTATGAATACTTATTTCTATGGCCTAAATTTTAAAAAGCTGGAGACCCAAAAAAATTGTTATCGGCCGTAATAAGCCTTAGCTTTAGCCAGAACAAGAGCTCTTAAAGTTGTCTGTAAAAGCACTTAAAACAAGGCCCAAACTAGTGCCAAAAGCAAGCAGGTGCAACCAACGCGAAAGTTATTACCTACCCACAAGCCTTGGCCGACGAAAAATTGAAAAATAAATAGTCGTACGTGAAAATAAAAAAGGCCAAATGCGAGTCGGATGCGCACACAAAGGGTTCCGAACCACCGTTAAATTAATACTTTTCTAAAAAAGACGTTTCTTGTACCCCACCCAACCTTATTTTATGTTTATTAGTAGGTATTCGGTGTTATAGCGGCCATATTAATACACAGTTCACACTGAAAATTTCAAGCGAGTATGGTTCAAAATATAACAGCCCTGTAACAGACAGGACGGACGGAGCCTTAGTAATAGGGTCCCGTTGGCACCCTCTAGGTACGAAACCCTAAAAATGAAAATTGAATTTCCTGGGTTTTCGCAGCGTTTGCAAAGCAAGGAAAATATTTTTGTGTAAAATTTAAAGTGGAATTTTCAGGGTTTTCTCTAGCACCCGTTACAAAGCTATTAAGAGTTTCCCTTTTAGTAGCACCAGCTTTATTATTAATTGAAAAATATACTTACAGGAAAAGTTTTTTTTTGTTTTTGTCTTTTATCGGGGCCTACGGCGGCGGGCGATCAGTATTTCTAAAACGTTCGTTCAAGAGCTGTCAGTGTCATAATTGTTATGGAATATTGTACACTGACAGCTCTTGAACGCGTTTAGATGTGCTGAACGCGGTCAATTTCACTGGTGAAATCCACCTCGAATTTTCGACTACAAAAATATTTCCAAAATATGCTAAATGTACCTACTTTATTTTGGTCGCAAGTTATAGTGAGGTAATTAGCATGTCTAGATATTCCTAGAGAATTTCGCAAGTAGGTATGTGTGATTCTAAGTACGTACTAACGATCGATGTTTTTTTACTTCGCTTCGTTCTTTTTCCATATTTTTTTCTAAGTAATAAACACTTTGTGGCTTCATCGCAATAAATCCGATTGAAATCTATAATAATATACATTATAGCACCGTTCTTAGAAAAGGCACATGTAGGCAATAAACCGGTTTTGCATCACAGAGTTGCACGTCATTGTAAAATTTATTGATTCAAGTATTAACAAATACGGGCACGTATTTGCGCTGCCAAATATTTCATAAAATTTTCTTGATCGTCTTCTCAAGTTTGTTTTTAATTTTACTTCATGGCGATCTGAAATATAATTATTAACAGAGTAGTATTCCTAATACACACTGTCTAACATCGCGTTTTTTTAGAGATAAAATATTGCAGATATTTTTTTAAATAGAATTATCCCCGTCGATGGCAACACATGAAATGTCACTTTTCTTTTCGCGCGCATTCTGACATCGCAAGAAAAATTCTCTCTCGTCAAAATATTAATTTAAAATAAGTTTATGATACTCTTTACTAACGTACTACTGCTAAATAACTATGCTATGTGATAGAAAGTGTACAAAGTGCATCATTACGGGAAATCTGAGACGTACTAAGTCCATCGTTATTGGAAATCTGAGACGGCCGCGGCGCTCACCAACGACACGAAGCACCCTAAGTCCTGACCAACATTGGAAGTACTTAGATTCTGAGGCCTCCCACAACCTTAATGCGTGAGAGTGCCTGGCTCCAACTGACTACCTTGTACGTGATACTGACAGTGTTTTATACAAATATGAGCACTATGGTGGACAGTAACACTGCTGCTGCATGCGTGCTGCAAACTTGTTAAAGCATTATCTCTCCAGTCGACACGAGATGTCCTCAGCAACGTTACCTCCACGTTACTAGCTGGATGAGAAGCTGCCAGAGAGGCACGAGATGCCCCTAGCTTGTAGCTGTACATAGCTAGCTGGTATGCCCTTGCCACCATTACCCCTCCAGTCGACACGAGATGTCTTCAGCAACGTTAATTCCACGTTACTAGCTGGATTAGAAACTACCAACGCGGCACGCGATGCATTTAGCGATGTAACCCTACATAGCTAACGCTGGTATGTACTCGTCGTAAGAGGTAAGTCCCATTTCTATGATCTTGGCTAAGATATTGTAAAAAGTTGGTTCTATATGTTTTAATCCATGGGCATGAAGGCTGCGATACAGCTCTACCTAACCTTGCACATCGTCTGTGTGTTATATATATACTTGCAAAAGGATTAAACTCCCTATAGTGAGGGATTCCAGCCCACTATCTGGATTGTTATCAGCGAGTACGGGATACTCTTAACAACATTGATTTTATGTTGCTAGCTGGTACATAAATTTGACATACGGGGTACATGCTCAGCCTTACTTAACCCTGCACATCGTCTGTGCGTTATTGTATATTAACTTGCAAAAGCATTATACTCCCTATAGCGAGGGATTCTACCCCGCCAACTGGATTGTTATCAGCGAGTACGGGATACTCTTAACAACATTGACTCTACGTTGCCAGCTGGTACATATTTGACATGGTCGGCACATGCTTAGCACGAGATGCTCATAGCATTTAAACCAGGACCATGCATGATCTAGCTTCACATCAAGGATGATAATATTATCAAAGCACACCTTGTCTTGACTGATTACCTCTTACCAGCTAATGTTACACATGCCCGCTACGGATATAAACACCAGCTGCAGCCCATTAAAATGCCATTATATTTATATTCATGGCTATACCGCTGAGTTGCCATCTTTAACAAACAAATATACCTAATTATAAGAAATCACCGTGTACAAGATACTCAGTGACTTACCTAAGCACAAGGTGACTTAATTATCCTGATACAAATTGATAAATGATATTTATTTCATAAATTAAAAACAATGCAAAATTGTGTAATTTTACACTCATACACTCAAACACTAGTACAAGATACTATGTTAATATGATACAATGGCTGATGACAAATTACTCATGGACCAAACCCCTACAAAGTACCGTTCCATGTTCATATCTACTCATAAGGCATATGCCCTATACTCCCAGATTCCCCTAAACGGAGGGAACAAGGGATTTACATATTCCAGAAACAAATTGCACTGGTTACCTCTATCATAGGAAAAGCAGTGACTGATCCTATGCTTATAAAGAACATAAGCACAAAACAAACTGTTGACTGACCTGGCCGAAGAAACAAAATACCTGACAATGTCAATGTTCACTTCCACCAAAATAAAACCAGAACAAAAGTAATATCATCTCTAACTGACATGAATTTCTATTTCCTCTATTTGATAAACAAAGAGATACATTTAACAAACTCAAGCTTACAACTTTATAGCCACAATCAATAACAATTAACCAATAAACATTAAAACCACAAGAAACTCACTCTTATGATAATAAAGAAAACTTACCAGTTCTATTGAAAAACGTAAAACTAGTACAACATGAGCTGGTCTGTCATAGTAAACAAAAAAAAATTCAAACATCCAACATGTCATAGTAAATAAAAAATTAAAACAATTAACTACAATAACAGGAATCACTCATTACTGAAAACAAAATTAATAGTTGTAGTAGACCTTACAAACAACCCGGCTTATATCTACACTCCAAGACAACAACTCAAACATAATAGAAAATTCAGTTTCACCCAGAACTTAAAACTATTACTAAGCCCCCCTAGGATAGTGAGAATTCCACCACTTGATTGGCAAAAAAAATTACAAATATTCACAGTACTAACTCTAGTACTTAATACTGACAATCTGTGCACTATTCAATCATTGTTGTCCAACATACCAAAATAGATTGATGTAAGATCTCATCCCATAGATCCAACATACCAAAATAGATAGATGTAAGATTTCCCCTATCACTCTTACCCCCAAGAACTTTCCCATCACCGAATAACCAATAAAGGGTCCATTACATACATTGTCGGATAACTTCCTTGCATACTTTAACTGTATTGATTAAATTACCATTAGTGAATGACACTTACCAAAACAATATTTCCTATCAACCTACCCTGATTACTTACTTGACAAATAACAAGACTGCCATAAATCATAATACCTAAAGATCATGTACTTAAATGCTTGGGATGGCGATCTAACACCTGACAAACTTATGTGAATTGCTAGGTTCTACTGCTAAGTCTTTTTTACATGAACCACATGACTTGAAATACCTATGTAAAAACAAAAGTTAAAGCATTAGCGACCCTAGTCGCACTAAATAACATCAGGCCCGTATTTCCCAAAGGGCCAGGCAGAGATGGGTGACCTAACTCAAAGGTTATAAAATCAAATATCTAATTAAACATCCAACTATTCCAATTACTAGCCTGAATACTTAATAGTAGATTTCAGTGATAATTACATCACTAAAATGAAATTTTCAAAGAAACAAAGGGGGGGGGGGGGGGGCGCATTGTGATGTGAAGATAAAGTATTGATGGATTGTGATTAGAACGTGAACAAGGTCAAGTACCATTGCACACTATAGCTAACTATACAACTCCTTACTTGAATTATATAACTCGTCCCATAATTTAATCTTGGAATATAGTATGAGGTCAGAGAAAGAAGTTTCACAATTTTATGCTTCTAAAATGAACCTACTATTTTCGATTAGCTCTACACATGCCATTTATACTTTTGAACACTTTCACTCTATGTAAATTATGAAAGAAAAATATTTTATTTCGGACACACAGGCAAAATGGTAACAAACATTAAGAAGAGTAAGAGACCTGTGTGAGGCCACAAAGCGAAACTTTGCCAAATTAACTAAAAAAAATAATTAAATAATAATTAATAATTAAATTAATTAAATTAAATGGTGCTTGCAAAAAACTTAAAATTGACCAAGCGTAAAGCTCATTCCGTGCTTGACACACTATTTTCCAAAATAACCTCAATAACCAAACTCGTAAGCTAAAGCGGCAAAACCTCCCTACCAGGTCGCTGAATCTGAAAGAAGATGAAATAGTTACACAATTACCCGTGCATAGACTATGTGGGGGGATTGATTAAGGAACATTGCCGCAATGACGTAGAGGCGTCAAATACATAAGAATCCCTATCGATTCTGATAGATGCTATCCTAGTGACTAATGCTCGGTTACTATAAACAAAACGAATCATTTTGCTTAACAATGGTAGCATTTTATATACCAAACAAATAAATAGATTCTGTGATAGGTACTCCCATATGGGAGTGCCTTCTATGTAGAGCTATGGGGCTTTTTGCCCCATTATCGGTAAAGGTACAAGGGTCTGAATTCTAACCAATGAGCCAACGCCCATACTACGTTGAATACACCGGTTATCGTCAGATCACCGAAGTTAAGCAACACCGGGCGTGATCAGTACTTGGATGGAGGACCGCCTGGAAACACCACGTGACGTGGCCTACAAATTGCAGGAATTGACCATAAATACACAACATCATTATAGAATTGATGAGCTTATCGAAAACAAATACAGAATAAGCCAAAAAAAAAAAAAAAAACAACCTACTAAGAAGTTGGCCCTAATGCCGACTCTGTGGACTAATAAAACAAACGTTTTAAAGTGACCCTAAAGTTTATAACTAAGAATAATAAAAGCGAGAGTGATTCACTCCTCCCTTCACAGGACAACACATACAGCACCTCAACTTAGAGCTGGCATCAATCGAGAGAGACACAATGTGGGGTTACTTGCTGTTGATTATGCTTTTATGCTGATTAACAATAGCTTATTATTCCTTAATAACCAAGGCTAATCGGGGAAATAAAATTACCTACTCAATAAACCAGAATATTTATAATTAGATAATTTACTAACTAGCTGAATTATTGCAGACAACTCTAAACATCTACTCTGTTAATAATTATATTTCAGATCGCCATGAAGTAAAATTGGGAATCAAACGAGCTTACCTGTTAAGCGAAGTCTTGATTCTAATTTTATGAATGGCGATCTGAAATATAATTACCCACCCGCCACTAGCTAACAGCCCCAAAGCTGCAATAATTAGTCTACCTAATTCACTTATCCTTTCAGGAAAACCTAGTGAATGTAAGTATGCGGAACTACTCTGTACAGAAAACAGAGCCTGTTCCTCTTAAAAGGATCTCTAAAATAAGTGACATTTCATGTGTTGCCATCGACGGGGATAATTCTATTTAAAAAAATATCTGCAATATTTTATCTCTAAAAAAACGCGATGTTAGACAGTGTGTATTAGGAATACTACTCTGTTAATAATTATATTTCAGATCGCCATTCATAAAATTAGAATCAAGACTTCGCTTAACAGGTAAGCTCGTTTGATTCCCAATTTGTTTCGTTTGCTCATGTTTGAATGATAGAAACTTTTCATGCCAAAATTGAGTGCGATTTTATTGTACGTGGTGTCTACACTAATATACCAGTGTTGAACGCAACTAACTTTGCGTTTGCACCACTGGCGACACATTCACATAGGTAACAACATGTTGAAATCTCTATTTTCTGTGAATGTTCTTCTCCAGTGCAAACCCACAGTAACTCGCCCGTTTCGTGCAACAATTGTACATGTTATTTAGTCGGTGCCAGTCAATTGTTGCTTCAATTTTATGTTATTTTATGACTTTAGTGTGGTACGCAATTACCCCGTAGACCTTTGATGACCATAAATAAAACATGCATAATACAGAGAGACTAGGCCAAAATATGTCGTGTAACCTCTTTTAGGACAAATTTATTCATTTTAAATGCAAAAATATCAAGGTTCTGTGCAACCATTAATTTTCAAATTATTATTAAGTACTTAACATAATTATATTTTTGTATGCAAGTTATTTTTTGTGGTGGTTGCTACGTAACCCAAAGTAGGTATCTACTTAATTAACGTTAACTTACGTACGCCATTTATTATGTGTTACCAGTGTGCAATATTCAGGGTATTTTTCCTCATCCACTTTAAAATCCTAACTAATTACTAAAAATGTGAAAGTGAGTTTGTTTGTTAATTTATTAATTTGTTTGTTACGCTTTCACGCTAAAATGGCTGAACGGATGTGGATGAAATGTGTCAATAATTTACAAGGATCAGAAATAAATGCACATTCGTAAGTTTACATCATCTTATATAGAATATCATAAATCATAATAGATATTTGTTCATACCCTGGGAAACTTATAATAATAGGTACTTAACATAATGAAAATATCCTATTGAAACTTCGGTGAACCTACGAAAGTACCACTTTCGAAAGTTTGCCAGGGCAGTGGCGTGCACAGAGTTTTTAGACAGGGTAGGCAGAAAAATTTAAATGCCAAAAATACTTACTTACTGCTTGTTGGTTTTGGTTCGTCGTCTAGTCGAATAAATATTGATGTAGGTAATAGCCACCTCAAATATCCATAGATTTACTGATTTTATCACTTGTTTTTTATCACCGAATTTTAGTTTTGAAAACGCATCATTTTTTTATTTTCTCTATACACACACCACCTGAACAACTTTCTTTTATCCATTTTTATCCATTTTTCATACTATTGTCGACGTTAAACTCTTAAATACCAAATAATATGGCTTTCAAAACAAATCAAAACGAATAAAACAAACAATATGGCGATTATGTCACAAAGTCGGAGACAGTGCAAAAAATAATACGACAAAAAAGAAATAGCGTAAGTTATGATGCAATATATTATATGAAACAATACTACTTTTTAAAATATTTGTATAGCCAATTTCGGTTCGGAAAACATCGGATAATTTCGTAATTTGTCGTGCTGTAAAAAAGGCACTGTCTATTCTGTACGGTTGTGTGCGTTATTGTGACATTGTGTGCCACGTATTTATAGGATCGCACACCCATTCATTCCGCATGACAAGTATGACAACGAGAGCACACTTAGTTTGTGTCTTTCCCGAGCCCGGAGCCGAGGCACTCCTGGTACTCAGCGTAGCCGTAGCGGCGCTAGTGCCGCGCAATGCCACAATACGTAACGAGCTTGCTTGGAGCGACTATGATTTTTTTGTTTATTGTTAGTAAGTAGGTACTCGTCGTACTCGTAGATAAAATAATAATTAATATCAGAACAAGATTATACTGAGTTATGTAGGGTAGGCAGTGTCTTTCTGTCTTTATGAAACGCACGCCACTGTGCCAGGGTATGAATATTTATTTAACTTCGTTTATTTTAAATTTATTACGCTAAAACACCGTATTTGAATTTCGTATAATTTAACATAAAACGCAGATTCGAACAATTTGAATTCTGTAACCGTCAGAGATAAAAATTCGTAAATTTTCCACGGTGTGTAGTACCACATTAGGTACAGACGCCAGCACATCAACCTACCCGAAACTGTCAAATTTTCCCAAACAACTTTGAACCTTATGCATTAAAGATAAAGTTGAAAATCCATTAAGGATTTTTTTTTTATTAACCGCCTAAAAATTTCAATGCAATGGGGTTCAGAATCATGTACTGAATCCATGGTAACAGTTTTCGTGTCGATGTCCCTGCCACCCTGGATAGTATCATATGCAAAAGCTGTTTCATTTTACATTCTAAAACAGTTGAGGTGGGTAATTTATGCGCCGATGACTCTATCAACAGGAAACCGTTTCTTTTAACCTTATTTATTTAATCACTAGTTCTGCCCGCGACTACGCCCGCGTAATATTTCTTGTTTTAAAATAATATACTGAATTACTGACGGACTCATTAGCATCCATTTTTAAGACGCCTTTGAAATAAACATTTTATCTAAGCATTCAAACTTTTATACAAAAAATTTAAACATAATAGTTTGGTTCGTTAACTTCATAGCAGCGTAGTATCATACATAATCCTTAAGTGTATGTTTTTATACTGAAAAATGGAAACTTGAAATTGGATCAATATTTCCGCAGATTCTAAATTAAATACAAACTAACAAATTATAACTCTATAATATTTAAGTAATATTAAAAATTTAAGGTCACCGCCAACTATTCGGAACATCTAGTTTTTGAAAATGTCATTTTATAAAAAGAATAAACAATAAATTATTACATCATAACATTAATTATTCATAAATCTTTAAATAATCTAGAGACGGTCTATAATTTATTTGAATTATTTCATACTATCTTTTGCGCGCGGCTTCACCCGCGTGGTTTTCGGAAAATATCCCACGGGAACGTACTACCGGGATTAAAAGCACCCTATGTATGGGTTCCAGATTATAAACTATTTGTGTGCCAAATTTCATCAAAATCCGTTCAGCCGTTTTTGCGCCAATCCGGAAGATACATCCAGACAAACGAACAAAAATTCTAAAAACCAAAAAAAATATTGTTTCCATTTAAGTTGTAAAATTTTCAACCGATTTGAAAAAGGAGGAGGTTCTCAATTCGGTTGTATGTTTTTTATTTTTATTTTGTATGTTTGTTACGTACACCATTTTTTTTTTGCTTCTTAGTTTCCTTACAATCTGTCACTATTTTTATTCGTCCTAAGACAGTCCTAGTCCTAGTATTTACTAGGATGTGTCTTAGGACGCATACCAAGCAAGACATCTAACACGTCATGGGAATTACTGAATGTAAAAATAAAAATAAATATAATATATATTATAAATATAAGCAACAAGCTCAGTTTGTCAGATTAAATCCTGCGGAATTTTCTGTTTTAGCCTGCGTATTCCTTTCTTATCCATTAGGTAGTTCGTCAGGATATTTGGGTGGCGAGTTATTATTTCTTTATATGACTTTATATAGCTTTTTATTTCCTATTTGACGGTTGGTATTTTCAGATCATGGTGTAGAGCTTCATTTGGTACAAACCATGGGGCGTTTGTCATTGTTCTTAGAAGCTTGTTCTGAAATCGCTGTATGATCTCTAAGTTAGATTGTAATGCTGTTTCCCCATAGCTGAATGCCATAGGTCCATATAGGTTTGATTATAGCTTTGTATAAAAGGGTTTTATTTATACCATGCGTACAACTTACAGTATTCAAAATAGCTCCAATTTACCATGGTATAATAACATAGTTATTGCACAAGAAGAGTTATTTGCACAAGGAGTTAGTATGTCGAGTATTCCTTTTTTTCTTTTTTCTTGTCTTTTTATAAGTGTGTAAATAAACTGTTAAAAATATTCTTTGCACAAGGAGTTTGTATCGAGTATTTTTTCGCAAGGAGGTTGTATAGTATTGAGATTGAGATGGAGGTCATGGAGGTATATAATATTGGTGTGTTCTAAATTCAAACACCAGAATAGTGATTAAAAGTGCTTTTTATTCACTGTTTTCAGCGAATAAAATAAGCGAGCTGGTATACAAAAATGTCTTTCCACGTTTACGACGACTTTATTTTTTATTTTTTTTACGCTTTTGTCCTTTAGGACCACCTTGCTTTTCCTATATATCCAGATCAGGTGTAAGATATATTGTCACTAGAAATAAACTGTCGGGTCGTGCAAATTTTCAACACAGTGGGGATGCCAAAAATGTGTGACACCACAAGTTCTGATTCTACCTACATAATTATGAATTTATGCTAAATTGGGCAACAGTTGTTCTATAAACAAGCATAGCCGGTTTAAAACCAAGTAGGTATTATTCGATGTTAACTTCGTAGTTATTAATTTTACAACGTAAAAGGTTCGTTTTTTTTATTGACTAACCTGGTTTCAGTGTTTTTATGGGCCTCTGGCTTAAAATGTCAATGACGAGTAAATATTAATTGACTAGTCTAGCCAGTTTGTGGTAACTTCCTATTTTCGATACCTCTATGAATCTATGTATAGTAAAGTATAGTTATTTATTACCTGTGGTTTTCGATAAGCCAGCTTACAAAAATTCGTGCTGCCTACCAATCAAAATACATTAATTTTAAAGTCTTAATCAGTCACAAAATTGTGAATACTATTTTTGGGGTACCGTACGCAAAGTGTGCCAACGGGACCCTATTACTAAGGCTTCGCTGTCCGTTCGTCTGTCTGTCACAGTGCTGTATCTTTTGAACTGTAATAAAATGGTGTGTGTAAGTGTGTGTGTGCGAGGGTGTGTTTGTATGTGTATTAGCATGTGTGAAATTAATTTTCGCTGTGTTTACCAGAATAGTTGCTAGTTGTTACAAGCAAATAATAAAAATTAAATAAAGTTAAAAATTAAACGGGGGTCCCCATACAAGAAACGTGTTTTTTACTAAATATTAAAAGCAATACTGCTAAATATTGTACGGTGGAACCCTTCGTGTGCCGTGTGCGAGTCCGACTCGAAATAGGCAGCTTTTTTTTTGCGAAAAGTTCGTCCTTGACCTAGAGGTACCTCTACCTATCTACTGTTCATGAAGAAATACCTAAAATTATAATGGAGCTTGTCTGTGTCTGCCCTTTTATCGTGACTGTCTTCGTGCCTTCATAAAATATTATCTACCCTGTAAGAAGCTTCCGCTGAAAATAGGTTACGGGGTTCCTAGACGTTCAATTAAGTCGAGTCATACCAGCCCGTGCTACTGGTTGAAGAAGTTTTCTGTTTTTTTTTTTTTTTAAGCCCATACCAGACGGTTCACCCTTGACGATCTGAACAACGCCTCTGACGCCGCAATTGACGTGTTGACCTTCTAAGCCCAAACAGTATGTATAAGCAAGATAGATGTACCGTCGAAACGAAAAGAAGAAGACGCTTCACGCCTAAATGGTTAATTCAAATTCAAATAGCCTTTATAGGCTAGGCCAGTGGTTCCAAAGTTGACAGGACCGCGACCCACCTAAATAAAACTTCCAAATTCGGGAATCACTTCTTCCCCAAGCAGCAAAATGTGGTCTAGTAATTGTCCTGGAACCACCATTTTATTAGGACTATAAAGGAATAGTAAGCAATTATAACCACGGAAAAGGGCCCAATTTATAGGCGTATTTTACCTAATTAAATATCTATAGTAGACTTCGTGAACACCACTTTGACCAATAACGACCTTATAGTTGGACTACGTAGAACTATTTGCTCCCGCGAAGCTAACTATCAGCGCTTAATGGAACCAAATACGACAATAACGTACACAGTGAATATCTTACAAGCTCATACAAAGTGTTGCATTGCATTAGTTAAGGTTAATATTGATAAAGGTAAGTTATTCATCTAAGTATTTCTTGTAACAAATATTATCTAGGATATCAATTTTGAGTAGTGTTAGTTAACAATAATTCAAGATGTATAATGTGTTTGAATGTGCATGGCGCACGTATATTTCCGGTGAAGTATAATAAGTTTTTTATCAAAATTTTTACACGCCCCTTGAAATTTGCGTTTTCATTAAGTTGAATTTTAAAATAATGTTGGTTTCAGTAAGACATACAACGAAAAGTCGCCATTTTGACAAAGTTGGTATTCCCAAATACATTAACAAACCGTTATAGGCGTATATTGTTAAAAAATGGTAAATATCAGAACCATTGTTTGGCCGTATTGTTTGGAATTAGTATTCCGCAAATCTTTCTATAACCGGACGGTTATTTTTATTGCTATTAGGTACTTAAGGGGCCTGCGGAGCATGCGTAGTTCATACAAACGTAATACCAAAATAATTTGTAAATCAAACATATTCTTAAGGTAGTGTGTATTTATTCCGATTGGATTACAGAATATCTAGGCTCCCAAATAATTATTTTGAATGGACACTGATATAAAGACGAGATATGAGGAATTTAAAAGGAGAATGACCGCCAATGGGCCCCTTAGTTTTGGTGCCGTGTCAAGACTATTTACTTCTCAAAAATTAAGTCGTATTTTTACATGTTCAAGTTCTTTTTTTCAACATTTCTTTTACCCTAGCATTGGAAAACAAAATTAATACATATTTGATTGAATTTAGATCAGTTCCGCCATTAAAACTTGACGTGAATGTTGCCAGACGCGGACTATGTCAATTGAATAATTGTAATCGATTGAAAATATCGATATTTTACTAATCCGTCGACTAAAATGACCGGAGATAGGCTACAATAGCTTTTCTTTCGTCATAATCTAGCTAACACTCTCATGTAACTGATTTGGCGCGAAGTAGACGACGGGTGGGCTCAAATAAAGAAAATAAAAGTAGTTAATAAACTAAAATAAAAAACACGAAGGAATTATATTTTGAAGGAGTGTATATTCTACCCACAAACGTATAATATTATAACTAGGAGATTCTGCCGGTCTTACCTCTGCGGTGCTTGTAGCTAAAGTACGATCCTGAAATGATGTGAAGGTCCTCTGTCCGATAGCAAAGAACTAAGGCGGAAACAGACGCTCCGGTTGCCCTTCCGATTGTCTGATCGGAACATCGAATCTGATTAACTGCCTACACGCTCCGGTTTTGCCTTCTGAAGAGAAACCAGAGCGTCTGTTTCTAGCCAAAAGAGTCTGAAGCGGTCGGAAGACCAAAGACAAGATATATTCTCTATGATCAGATCCGACTATATTCTCTATGATCAGATCCGATTATCGGAGCGGAGGGTCTGTGCTGTATAAAGCAAAATGTATGGCAGCTACGCTTCCGAATGTCTGATCAGACAATCGGAAGAGCAACCGGAGCGTCTGTTTCCGCCCATAATCCCACGTAAATATTATGTGTTTCATGGTATTTCTACCGTCAGAAATATTCCGTTACCTTCATAACTAATTAGTTTCTTTCAAAAACAAAAGTTAGTACCACATACATTATTGTGGTTAGTACTCAGGTTAATACCTCCCATACATACCTAAATAGCGTTTATAATTATCTTTTTAATTATGTAAATAATATTTCTTACAACACATCGATTTGCTAAATCGATTACCAAAATATTTAATATGGTCACACTTAAACAGATCTATCTGTCAAGCAAGTGTCAAATCAATGCATCAATCAAATTGTTTCGTGCCGTCCGTTTTGCGTCGAGTTGAATTTATTCCCGTATTTACTTCAGTTCGTTACAATTTGAAGCTGTTGAGTTGAGCGTTTACGTTCCTGCAGTGGATTTGTTTTGAGATATTGGACTCCTGTTTTAGTGATAAGTGAGGAAATGACTGTTTTAGTTTTTAAGTGAGCCTTGGACTCGTTTTACTCCTGAAAAATGTCTACACCTGGTAGAGGTCGGGTAAACCACCCTCTCTCTCTCGCTGGTGTATCAATTGCTCCCTACGTTTGGCGCCGAATCTTCGTAGACGTCAAATCGAAGAATTAGATGAACCAATGCTTATCCTTCTGAGAACCTGGGTAACACCGGTAAGTGTCTATTGTGTCATTTACCAGATTTATACGAACACTTAGGATGCCTATGTTTGGCCAATCAAGGGGTCATCGTCAACTGCAAATCTCTATTATTTCCGCTATAACATAAATTAACGTTTGCACACGTACATTATAGGCATAAGGTGATATGAGAAAACCTAGACCATTGCAATGAGCACATGAATAAATGTACGTTTTATTTATTTAGGAATCCTCTGATTTATTTTTGTTATCTTTTCAGATATCCGCTGATGACATCCTGTCTTGAATGTTTTGTATTATTACAAAACCGAAATCATCAACCCTATCCCTTGTATCCCCTGCTCTTGGACACCTCAACATATTTTTTGCATGAATGTCAATTGCAAGCCGCAGAACTTATAGGTTTAGTCAAGACTGTCCTCAAAGGAACGTTATACTAAGATGAACGGACACCAGCACATCACGTAAGTGTTTAAATCGTGGCAGAATAACTGTGATTGAACTAATTTAACAAAAATAAATATAATATTTTCTTATTTTTAGGTCTTGTATTTGGACCGAGTATGTCGTGCTTGTTGGGAGGCTGCAACGAGAGAAATACAAAACCAGGCCGTTGGTGGTGTTAACAGATCCACAGTGGATTCTGCGTCAGTGACTGATAACATTGCAGATGCTGTGATTCCTGTACCACTTCCACTGCCACTGCCGGTTCCACCACCTCAGGAACAACAATTACCTCGAACATTTCCAAAAAATAATTACTTAAGTACAAATGGGTTTCTGCAAGTTCACGTCATTGCATGTTCCTTGGTTGTGCGAACACTGAACGTCCGAATGAGTACCTTGTTTATTACTGAAAATGGTCCCATGCGCTCATTTTTTAGACCCGGTGATGTATTCATTTTGGACAGAAGATTTCGAGATGTGATTGCTGAGTTAGAACAATATAATTATAAAACTCACATGCCAGTCATCATTATCGGAAAACAAACAACAATTAACCACCCACCAGGCTAATAAATCTAGATGTGTAACAATGTGCCGGTGGGTGGTAGAGGTTGTAAATGGGAGAATCAAAAGAGATTTTAAATTGTTTAGCCAGGAATATTTTAATAGAGCGTCAAGTCACCTTATGACTGATTTCAAAATACCTTGTTCAGTTTTGAATAAATTCCATCCTACAATTGATGACAGACCCGATGCTGTGGAGTACCTAAATATTGCTCTGTCGAGATTATATACAGTAAATTATTTATCGGAATTAATTCAAAGGGAACATATAAATAGAAGACGTACGATTTTCCAGAGCATAAACAGCAGTGCTCCCCATCTAAATAACTTTCCAAGATTAACATTAATCGAATTCAGAAGATTTGCTTTAGGATCTTACTAATTAAAACAGGCAAGATTCTATTATGGGGAGCATGTGCGGGCGAATGTTACCTACAGTGTAGAAATAAGCAATGAATTTGAATAGAAGAAGATTTGCCCTTAATATTAGGTCAAAACAATTATTTAGTTAGGGCCAGAATTAAATCGAGACATGTGAGTAGCAGGAATTATTACACATATTTATTGATAAGTGGAGACCAACATAGGGCAAATTCTTTAGAGAGTATCATTGCTTATTATTGTAGTTGCTTAGTGGGAAATCGTACAGTAGGGTGCTGCGCTCATACTATGACCGTATTGTGGTATTTAAGCTTGGGTCGTTGTAATGATATAAGTGCCCCAGCGCAATTTCTAGACCATATTATATTTGATGAAGAATAAATGTTTTACCTTACTATTTATTGTTTTTTTTTTTTTAATTAAGCAGGCCTAGAGCAGCTTAACTTGACTTGAGATGGATCCGTGCGGTTGTTGTAACTTAGCCATGAGCTCCTATGACCTAAGGAGCCGCAGGTAAGTATTTATTTTTAACAAAACTACATGGTGAGGGCAAAGCCTGCTTAACGCTGCACAGCATAACAAGAGATATTTGTAAGCGCAAGTACTTAACCTACATAATATCTAGCAAGAGAAGAAGTTATGTAGTGTTTTCTAAAGTCAGGAATCAATATTAATACATAAACAATATGATTAATTTAATTTCAAATATGTTTAAAACAAAAAGAACTGGTTTTATAACCTCAATTTCAGCATCCGAAAAAATAAGATTTCTCTTAAACTAGGGTGAAAAATTTAAAATCGATTTCAGGATATGAAAAGGTAATTCTAGGTCTACAAAACCAAGTAAAAACCACCGTGACATGCGAAGTTTTTTTAGGGGCCCAAAACTCCTAACAAAATGGGCATACTCCTTTCTATAGAAAACTTATTTTTCTCATAACTCGTCTTTAAATCAGTGTCAATTCAAAATATATATTTGGGAGCCTAGATATTCTGTAATCCAATCGGAATAAATACACACTACCTTAAGAATATGTTTGATTTACAAATTATTTTGGTATTACGTTTGTATGAACTACGCATGCTCCGCCGGCCCGTTAAGTCTTATTTTAATGTTTTTGTTTAGGTGTCAGCATTGAAAATGGTAATGTTTCTGGACGTCGGTCGCTTTTTGACTAAAAGGGATTTTCGAGCTTTAAAAACCTTAAGGTGACCTAGGAACGAAACACACTTGTTGTCTCACAAATGTCGTGGTTGTAACTATATAGTTTCAAAAAATCTTGCAAGACGGCCACGACACTTCGTTTTGAATAAAGAACACATAAGATCATTGTTACAAGAAGATCTGGTGTGAAAAATGCTATGCCCATTCCACCCGAAGAGATTTCTTTAAATATTTATATTTAAAGAAATCTCTTCGGGTGGAATGGGAAGTCGTTGAAAAATATTTTTTAACATTTGATAAGGGCACTATGTTAATATTCTCCAGGTGCTGAATTAGTAATATCCAGATTTTCTTTATTAGTGTCAAGAAGTGTACGGGCATCCTTAGGCAGGACATCTTCAATCTTCTTATTCAAAATTTCTAATAAATATTTTAATGCCGCATGTCTTTTTATTATGTTGTATTCTACAGCCCATTTTCTAAGATCACTATGTAGTTAAAAATTGGAATAGTCTTCAATATCGCTTTCATCTTCTTGCACAGGTTCCTTACTAATAAAATCTTCTAAATCTAAATCGCTTTTTATCAATAAATCTTCGTTTTGTGCAGAATTATTAATATAAATATTTTGTCTATAATTTTCACAGTAACTACTTTGTACGGAACCTTTCTCCTATTTCTACGATTCGATCTTCTCCAGATACAAACCTAGAACCCGACACCTGAATTATTTGTTTATAGGTTTTCTGAACTTTTCGTTTGTAATAACCACTTCTTTTTAGCCGTTTCCATCTACGTAGATCCATTTTTGAAAGAAAAGTAATTATATAACCACGTCGGCAACAAATACGACATAACAAAATCAAAATGTCCGTACTGAGACTATAACAGGATTTGCAAGACCATTATAAACCTATGTATTCTTGTACCGGACACCACGGATATAGTTTAGGATACTAAGTATATTATATTAAACCGTTATAATCGTGTTAAGATTATAACAATATTGGTTTATACCACTATAAAACCGCTCCATTTTACTTATAAATTGTTCTGTAAAGTGAATTTATAAACCCTTATAAACCCTTATAAAACCTAGTAATAAATGCAAATAGTTTCCAGTATGTTTAGTTCTGTTTATAACTCTTATTGTCGTACTTTACTTAAAGTAGTTCTATAATGCTTCTTGTTAGCAGTTATAACTATAGCTTACCAGTTTATCTACTCTTGAGTGCATTTACACCCTTGCGATACTTTTATAGGTCACGTAAGCTTATATTGCACCCTTAATTTCGACCTATAAGTTATTATAAGTTAATGTATAAGATCAGATTTACTATATGGCCCAACTAGCTCCATGCTTGCTATTATAAGCGTGGCAGCAAATACTAGAACCGTTAAGAGAACATTATAAGTGCTGGAGGCCCATAACATCTTCACTATAGGATAATTTTGCTGCTCTGTCATGGAGAAAAAAGAGAGAGCTTAACTATATGAATGAAGGATTATGCAAATAAGAAAAAAACTTTCAGTTACAATCGAAAAATCTTTTTCACAAAAAATAAAACTGACTTCCAAAAAAAAACTACGAAGTGTAAAATAACTTTGATTTCGGAAGTCGGTGTCTTTGGTTTTTTATTTTCGTTTTTTTGCTACCGACTTCCGAAATCAAAGTTATTGTCTTTGCTTTTTTGTTTTCGTTTTTTGGCCACCGACTTCCGAAATAAAAGTTATTTTTCACATTGTAGTTTTTTTTTTTTGGAAGTCGGTTTTATTTTTGTGAATAAGCTTTTATTTTTCACGAGCTCGTGGCTAAGTAATAACTGCCGCACGGGTCGATCCATCAGGTTAAGCTACGCTTGCCGGGGTTGGTCTGTGGATGGGTGACCATCTTTACATACCGAGACTCCTCCGTGCCTCGGAAAGCACGTTAAGCCGTTGGTCCCGGCTGTCATTCGTGGATCTTTGACAGTCGTTACGGGTCGTCAGAAGCCCGAAAGTCTGACAACCAGTCTTACCAAGGGGTATCGTATTACCCAGTTACTGGGTTGTGGAGGTCAGATAGGCAGTCGCTTCATGTAAAATACTGGTATTCAGCTGCACCCGGTTAGACTGGAAGCCGACCCCAATATAGTTGGGAAAAGGCTAGGCAGATTGATTGAGTTGTGGTACCTACACAAAATCCCCACAAAAGTTTGAATACCACTACCTGCTATGTAAATAACAGTGACAGGAACTATTAGAATATCGTCCACATATACTAGGTGGGAAAAATACGTATTATTGAAGCTAACTCAAAAACCCCTCATCAGATCTTGACTTGACCAAATTTATATGAGACCACTTCTAATCACTATTCTGGTGTTTGAATTTAGAACACACCAATATATTCGACCTCCATCTCAATCTCAATACTATACAACCTCCTTGCGAAAAAATACTCGATACAAACTCCTTGTGCAAAGAATATTTTTAACAGTTTATTTACACACTTATAAAAAGACAAGAAAAAAGAAAAAAAGGAATACTCGACATACAAACTCCTTGTGCAAATAACTCTTCTTGTGCAATAACTATGTTATTATACCATGGTAAATTGGAGCTATTTTGAATACTGTAAGTTGTACGCATGGTTATAATAACATACTTCGCTGGTATTCTCTTCCGACGATGGCCTAAGACTACGTCACGATAAGTGTTGCCATTGATTGTCCTTTTCAGTAAATTTAGGAACTTTCTCATTTAGTTTATGAAAATAAAATAAATTACTAACTAGCTTAACTATTTAGTAACTTGTGTGATTAATCTATTTAGTTTTAAAATAATGAACATATTGAATTATTAGTTCATAATTGCTTTGTTAAGTTAAAAACGCATTTCGCTCGGGTAATTCAATCACACACAGTGGCCACACATAGACTTGACAAGTGTCATACTGACAGGTCGCCATTTCATCGCTATCGTCGTGTCGCTCATACCTATAGCGTTGTTTCGCTCGGTGAGCAAAATACTGTGGTTCCCAAACATTAGTTACTGTGAAAAGGAAAACTGTGTAAACTGTGAAAGATACACAAGAAAAATGGTTAATTGTTCCATACCAAACAGTAAAAACAGAATTAAAAAAGGCGGTGTAATAAGGTTTTTTTTCCCCCCAAACAAGTTATGCTAACAAATGCGTGGCTTCAATATTGTAGACCGAAAACAACAATAAGAACTGGTATACCTTACTACATATTATTTCATTTATCTAATATGGTTTAACGACTCTGGCTTCAAGGCCTATTAGGCTTATCAAAAAAAAAAAAAATGAAAAAAAAAAGTTCGGGAGAAACGACCTCGCAGTAGGATCCTCCTTCACCACGACAACGCCTCGTCGCACACCGCCAAGCAAACAATCGACTACTTGGCGACGTCAGACGTGAAATTCCTGGGTCACCCGCCATATAGCCCCGACCTCGCACCTTGCGATTTTTATTTATTTCCGAAAATAAAAGAAAAACTTCGAGGAAAACGTTTTATGGACGCCGAGGAAGCAGTGGCTGCGTTTCAAAATGCCGTCGAAGAGACCCCCAAGGACGAGTGGGCTAAGTGCTTTTCTCAGTGGTTCCATCGGATGCAGCTATGTGTTGAAGTAAATGGACACTATTTTGAAAATATATAATTAAATTAATAACTTGCCAGTTTGTTCAGTTTTTGATTTTCTATGAACTTTCAGAAAAAATGATAAAAATTGACGACCCTTTGTATTATTTTTATCATTTTCCCTACTAAAAAAGTTTGAGAACCGCATCGCAACTGATGACGTATTCTTAGCCAACGGCCAGACAGAAAAGACGCAAGACGAGGGCGGGGCGCGGACCCGTCGCAGACAGGGCGCCGTCACGACTTTTTAACATAATAGAAAAGACACGGACCCGTCGCAGACAGGGCGCCATTATTGACCAAGCTTGATCTTGGACATTTCTGTTAGAATAATCTGGTCTGTTATAATTATAAATTACTGGATTATTTTCAATTAAATTACAAAATGTAACGTTAAATTCAAAGTCGTCACGTATTGTAACGTTCGTTCGCACGTAACGTTCTAACTACTCCGACGCAAGATGCACAATGGCGAGCGGGCGAGCGCTGTTAGAACCTGCCCTCCGCGCCCTTTCCGCGCCCCCGCTTGCGCCCGTGCAGGCCCGCGCCCTGTCCTTTCTATATGTTTGCCAATAGGGCGCCGACGAGTTAACGTCGTGACGGCGTCCCGTCTTTTCTGTATGTTTTACGTCGCGACGGCTGTATACATTTTATAAGCAAGTAGATTAAACGGGCGCCGCGACTGCGACGGGTCCGTGCCTTGCGTCTGTTCTGTGTGGCCGGTGCCTTAGGCCAATCACGTGACCCAGCTGTCACGGGAAGAGAATACCTGGCAAAGTATGTTATTATACCATGGTTGTACGAACACTTCCAATTTAATTGTGCGTTTGCACTGGCGAAACATTCACGACAAAACATGTTGAAATGTTTAGTTTCTGTCATACAATATTTGACAGGAACTAATAGTGCGAGAGCCGGCTGCAAAAATACCTACCTTATCGGCTACCCCAATACGCTATCTTTATATCGTTAACCAACACTTAAACACGTAAAAAAAATCAGGTCTGCCAGAGCCGTTCTTGCCGGGTCATAGAAATAATCGATATTTTTTTACGTAATTTTTTAGTTCATATTACGTCATAATGTACCCCAATTAAAATGCTGGCAACAGTTTGCTATTGATAAATTATGTAAAAAAAAGTAGGTCTGCCATTGCGCACCCTGCCGGAAGTACTAGGCAGACCCCTAAAATAAGCCCTTCCGACACCCTAAACCTACCTCATGGAGTACCCGGGTGGAACCTACGCCAAATAATAACCAAGATGCCCCTGATATTGGATCAAAAGGTCTGCCAGGTCTAAGCTTGCCGGAACTTGCTGTTCAAAGCATTTGAAGTTGGTAGGGACCATAATTTTACCTGAAGTCAAAATAACATTATTTTGTTTCTAAATTTATACAAATGTATAAATTTAAAGTGCTTTATTACCAAAACATTAAATAAAACAACAAGTTTAGCGATAAAAGATATATATTTAAAATTTAACAACAATCGCTACCAGTACAATAACATGCTTACAATATAGGTACAATAATCAAAACATAGTTAAAGTTGCCATTACAGTTACCTGAATTCTGTACGTTGGGTTTAGGGAAAAAGTAGGCTTCCGAGTGTAGAATCGGTTATTGTGTGAATCATCGTAGGTACAGTCAACGCCTAATCAACCTATCCACCACCAGGATCACTCTAATCCATCGAAATAAGGTCAAAGTTTAAATAATAATAGTTTGGTTGACTAGCCATTTACTGTAGATATGTAGGTAACTAACAATAAAACTAGCTACAATGACGGTCAAATGACAGCAAGAACTATATAAAAACATACTCAGGTGCAAAAAAAAAAAAACAGAGTAAGATTGAACTGTTCTAATGGAAATCAATAAAAGTATGTACAAAAAATAGATTTAATCCTCGCCAAGAGAATAAAATTATAACTTAGACGTAGAATCAGAAATTAGTAAACATCACTTTCATCGCTATGACTGATCAATATCATCGTCCTCTGAATCATTCATTATAATGGACTCTACAGTGGTGTTGGCTCACCTTCATACCATAGAGGTTCTAGGCGATTGTTATTCAAAACCCATCCGTATTTTTCTGCATCTAATTTTATCAGTTCATTTGAACATGCGTTTTGCCACATAGCATTTATGAAAGCCGTTCGCAATATTTTTTGTTTTATTACCTTTTTACAGGGCGGGATTCCATTCCGCATGAACTAAAATTCCTATTTTTTTTAAATAAGGGACTTATTAATTTTTGGTTTGCGTGTGTTTTATTGAAGATAACGTACGAGTATCTGGCAGCATTAGTATTCGTACAGTTTTTATTTCCATACATTTCGCAAGTAAATTTATGAATTAATTCGACTACTTCTGTATCATTATCGTATACAAATTTCTCGTCTAATTTATTGAAAGCTTCCTGGTAGATGGGACTCTGTTTTAAAATCTGGAAAGGTTTCGATTTACCTATAATGTGAAAAGCAGCGGTGTAATCACAACCAGTGTACGCATGAAATGCTGGTAAAGAACGACACAACGTTTCACCTAGTGTTTTTGATAAATGAGTAATATTTATAGCATTTGGATCTTTGGCTCTTGATAATCCGCTCAAAAGTAACCAAATATTTGGTTTCAGTTGGTGTGCGTGTGCTAAAACACCAACTAAAATATCAGTGTCAGTTGCTACAATGGAAACGTTTGTCGCGTCTTTTTTTTATAGACGTGAAAAAGTATTCGAGTATCTGCTTCTTCGTGATCGCAAAATTAATCAGCTTCAACAGTTTTCGTTATTTTGCCGCGATCGGCACTAAACGAATAGCATTTAAACAAGCATCGACTCTGTGTGGTGGCGATGCAGGATCAATGTTGCCTTTAAGTTTTTTTGTTAGCACTGATTTGTCAGTTTTATTAATGTCACCATTTTGCTGACAAAGAGCAGCGGGAAGTGGCGCCAACGGAAAAGAGAGACATACTTCTATGTCGATTTTGAGTTCCAGGGCAATACATAATAGCCTTCCAAATATGTCCCTTTCCATTTTTATTTGAGCTGTTTTTGTCCCGTCTCTGCTCTTTTGACTAGCAAAAAAACTACGACTACTAAAAACAATAAATGCAATATAATTGGCAGTACAAAAGTATTTGTCACAGTTGATGTGCAATGACAGTTGAGTTGAAATGCTATTCGTTTAGTGCCGATCGCGGCAAAATAACGAAAACTGTTGAAGCTGATTACTTTTGCGATCACGAAGAAGCAGATACTCGAATACTTTTTCACGTCTATAAAAAAAAGACGCGACAAACGTTTCCATTGTAGCAACTGACACTGATATTTTAGTTGGTGTTTTAGCACACGCACACCAACTGAAACCAAATATTTGGTTACTTTCGAGCGGATTATCAAGAGCCAAAGATCCAAATGCTATAAATATTACTCATTTTCAAAAACACTAGGTGAAACGTTGTGTCGTTCTTTACCAGCATTTCATGCGTACACTGGTTGTGATTACACCGCTGCTTTTCACATTATAGGTAAATCGAAACCTTTCCAGATTTTAAAACAGAGTCCCATCTACCAGGAAGCTTTCAATAAATTAGACGAGAAATTTGTATACGATAATGATACAGAAGTAGTCGAATTAATTCATAAATTTACTTGCGAAATGTATGGAAATAAAAACTGTACGAATACTAATGCTGCCAGATACTCGTACGTTATCTTCAATAAAACACACGCAAACCAAAAATTAATAAGTCCCTTATTTAAAAAAAATAGGAATTTTAGTTCATGCGGAATGGAATCCCGCCCTGTAAAAAGGTAATAAAACAAAAAATATTGCGAACGGCTTTCATAAATGCTATGTGGCAAAACGCATGTTCAAATGAACTGATAAAATTAGATGCAGAAAAATACGGATGGGTTTTGAATAACAATCGCCTAGAACCTCTATGGTATGAAGGTGAGCCAACACCACTGTAGAGTCCATTATAATGAATGATTCAGAGGACGATGATATTGATCAGTCATAGCGATGAAAGTGATGTTTACTAATTTTTGATTCTACGTCTAAGTTATAATTTTATTCTCTTGGCGAGGATTAAATCTATTTTTTGTACATACTTTTATTGATTTCCATTAGAACAGTTCAATCTGACTCTGTTTTTTTTTTTTTGCACCTGAGTATGTTTTTATATAGTTCTTGCTGTCATTTGACCGTCATTGTAGCTAGTTTTATTGTTAGTTACCTACATATCTACAGTAAATGGCTAGTCAACCAAACTATTATTATTTAAACTTTGACCTTATTTCGATGGATTAGAGTGATCCTGGTGGTGGATAGGTTGATTAGGCGTTGACTGTACCTACGATTATTCACACAATAACCGATTCTACACTCGGAAGCCTACTTTTTCCCTAAACCCACCGTACAGAATTCAGGTAACTGTAATGGCAACTTTAACTATGTTTTGATTATTGTACCTATATTGTAAGCATGTTATTGTACTGGTAGCGATTGTTGTTAAATTTTAAATATATATCTTTTATCGCTAAACTTGTTGTTTTATTTAATGTTTTGGTAATAAAGCACTTTAAATTTATACATTTGTATAAATTTAGAAACAAAATAATGTTATTTTGACTTCAGGTAAAATTATGGTCCCTACCAACTTCAAATGCTTTGAACAGCAAGTTCCGGCAAGCTTAGACCTGGCAGACCTTTTGATCCAATATCAGGGGCATCTTGGTTATTATTTGGCGTAGGTTCCACCCGGGTACTCCATGAGGTAGGTTTAGGGTGTCGGAAGGGCTTATTTTAGGGGTCTGCCTAGTACTTCCGGCAGGGTGCGCAATGGCAGACCTACTTTTTTTTACATAATTAATCAATAGCAAACTGTTGCCAGCATTTTAATTGGGGTACATTATGACGTAATATGAACTAAAAAATTACGTAAAAAAATATCGATTATTTCTATGACCCGGCAAGAACGGCTCTGGCAGACCTGATTTTTTTTACGTGTTTAAGTGTTGGTTAACGATATAAAGATAGCGTATTGGGGTAGCCGATAAGGTAGGTATTTTTGCAGCCGGCTCTCGCACTATAAAGATTTCAACAGGTTTTGTTGTGATGTTTCGCCAGTGCAAACGCACAGTTAATGTGCATTTTTATTAGGGTACCGTAGTCAACAAGGAACCCTTATAGTTTCGCCATGTCCGTCTGTCTGTCCGCGGTTTAGCTCAAAAACTATTGGTACTAGAACGTTGTAATTTAGTATGAGTATACACGTTAGTGACGCCATAAAAAAATCCGTCCGTCCGTTTTAAATCCGTCCTTTATTCACCAATTGCATAGTATACTATTTTTATTAAGTCGATTATTACGCATACGCATTAGTTGAAAATTAAATTTAACTATATTAAAGAGGCAGTTAATTATTCGTTTATCACCTACGTTCTATCCCAAGGGAGCCCCAGTTACTACCTACGTGTGACATGACAAAATTAGTTACTATAATAAATCTTGCTTCAAGTTTGTTTTGGTAGGTAAAATAAGAAACATAACATCACGCCTTGTTTCCCCGAAGGGTTGGGGAGAGGTGTACCTGTAGTACACCCACATTTCGCCAGTTATGTTTTGTCCCATGTAATAGGGGGCGCGAGCCTATTGCCATCAACCGGGCACAATTCCAGACTCCGGGCTACTACTAAGAAATTCCTGTTGGAAAAACCCAATAATACTTTGCCCGACCTGGGAATCGAACCCAGGACCTCATGCTGAGCAGTGGCGCTTGCAACCACTAGACCAACGAGGCAGTCATAAAAAATAAATCTTGTTTCAAGTTCGTATTGGTAGGTAAAATAAGATAAACTACATTATATTGTTAGGTAAAATAAGGTATACTACATTATATTGGTAGGTAAAATAAGGTATACTACATTATATTGGTAGGTAAAATAAGGTATACTACATTTTATTTCATGGCGATCTGAAATATAATTATTAACAGAGTAGTATTCCTAATACACACCGTCTAACACTGCGTTTTTTTTAGAGATAAAATATTGCAGATATTTTTTTAAATAGAATTATCCCCGTCGATGGCAACACATGAAATGTCACTTTTCTTTTCGCGCGCATTCTGACATCACAAGAAAAATTCTCTCTCGTCAAAATATTAATTTAAAATAAGTTTATGATACTCTTTACTAACGTACTACTGCTAAATAACTATGCTATGTGATAGAAAGTGTACAAAGTGCATCATTACGGGAAATCTGAGACAGCCGCGGCGCTCATCAACGACACGAAGCACCCTAAGTCCTGACCAACATTGGAAGTACTTAGATTCTGAGGCCTCCCACAACCTTAATGCGTGAGAGTGCCTGGCTCCAACTGACCACCTTGTACGTGATACTGACAGTGTTTTATATAATATGAGCACTATGGTGGACAGTAACACTGCTTATTGCATGTGTGCTGCAAACTTGTTAAAGCATTATCTCTCCAGTCGACACGAGATGTCCTCAGCAACGTTACCTCCACGTTACTAGCTGGATGAGAAGCTGCCAGAGAGGCACGAGATGCCCCTAGCTTGTAGCTGTACATAGCTAGCTGGTATGCCCCTTGCCACCATTACCCCTCCAGTCGACACGAGATGTCTTCAGCAACGTTAATTCCACGTTACTAGCTGGATGAGAAACTACCAACGCGGCACGCGATGCATTTAGCGATGTAACCCTATATAGCAAGCTGCTGCTGACTTGAGGTAAGACGACGGCAATAGTTTCTTCAAATACCTATTTTGCAATTTCCTCGCTGGCTCTGTTCCCACTTAATAAGGCATCGACCACCAGTGCCTCTACCTGAGAACACCCCGCTATTCCTTAACTACGCATCCCAGATGGCATTTCGCTAACCACCTCGCTTATTTTACTGTCTCGACTTGAGCTTTTGCCGTAAATCTCGTATAGCCGAAGAAGGGACGCTGCACGAATTCTAAATAGGAGCGCTTTCTACCGAACCCAATCCGTGAAAGTACAGAATTGCAGCACAAATAGGGATGCTGACAAAAAAATTTTTGTCCGTCATGCGTCAGGTATATTATTAAAATTAAATATTGGACACGTATTTTTTCTTTTCTTACGTAATCAAAAGATTACGGCATTATGTTAAAATGTGGCATGACGTCACTCCCCGGTAGATATTATACCGACTTGTGACGTAGCAAGCCCCCACTCCCCTACTTTAATGCGTTTTATCTAAACCAATTTTTGTTAATATGATAAAGCAAAAATTACGTGTCTAATATTTTTTTAATTATCTGACTGTTGTATAAAAACTTCTGCACTACATCCAAACCTAATTCAACTTTAAATTAACACAAAGTTTTCTCAGACCATTCTTCTTCGGATTCGGAACCGCACACAAGTACTCTAATAGTTAAAAGTGTCTCCATTCCCATAGGGCTGGGGAAGGCTGGTCACATACACCGACAATGCACCAGTGACCTAATTCGGTGTCATTAGAACGCGGACTTTAACTAGGTTTCCACTACACAGCGCAGTTTTGATGGATCAATAGACTTCATAGTATATCGATGACCCCTCAGTGCCCCTGACACATCACTGACTGAGTTGTGGGCTCAGAAGATACTATGGCCGAAATAGCTGTTGCTTTATGCTATATGTTCAGAAGAGGTTGAACTGGAAGCGACTGTTCTACTTGAAATCATGCTGGATGAATGACTAATAGACCAATATGACTTGAAAACTAATGACATACCTAGTAAATGGGACTTCTACAAGGCTTCGTAAGCCTTGTAGTCCCATTTACTATGTGGGTGAGTTTTTAAGTTCGCAGAATGGCGGGGTTGAAGAGGGGTGAGGGGTCTCATTAGTACCTCAACGAGTTGAGTGATTCACTATTAGTATAAATACCGAGTATTATTACGATCGGCTCATTAGTTTCTGAACTACCATCATCCAAGCGACTTAATCGGGAAGAAAGCATTCAAAATGGAAAAAATCGAGCACCACGCCGTTATAAAGTTTCTTACCAAGCAAGGAAAAAACGTCGAAACCATTACGGAAGAGATGTCCTCCGTTTATGGAGACTCTTGCCCTTGTAATACCATGGTTTACAAGTGGCATCGTCTATTCAAGCAAGGACGAGAATCACTTGAAGACGATCAACGGCCTGGGCGCCCCATCGAGGTGACCACACCAGAAATCATCGCTAAAGTCGAAAAATTAAAAAGGCGTCTTGCTCTTGCACGACGCCTTTCACAAGAGCCGTGTTGCCCTGGCTGCCCTACACAAGTCTGGCTTTGAAATAATTTACCACCCACCATATAGTCCAGACCTGGCCCCCTGCGATTATTATCTGTTCCCAAACATGAAAAAACCGGCCGAGTGCGTGTCGAACCACGCACAATGAAGGGTTCCGTAGTTGGAATGAATTTATCGTAAGAACAAACTTAACTTTGTAATTGAAAAACATGTTCTCCCATACGGAATATATGGGAGAACATGTTTTTGCAACCGCAAATTTAAGTTGGTCGATTATTACTCGTAAACTTGTAAAGCCCACTTAAGTGTGATAGTTTTCCTTTAAACTTCGTTATATACAGGGTGTTTGGCGCATGGACCGACACATTTTTTTCAGGAATTTGGGAGGTCATTAGCTAGGTTCTACCCATACACCCTTTGTCCCAAATGTCACGGTTACATATGATTATTTTTTTTAAATGAAAAAAATTCCCAAAATGTGTCCTTTAATTTGAAATAACTTTTTTGTTTGTGGGTGTAGTGGCACAAAACAAATTTTGTTGCATTCTCCAAAGTCCTTTAAATCTAAAAACAGCTTTGTTTTATACAACTGGTTTCAAGAAAATTCCTTACAAGCTTCCAAAGTTAATTTTTGTATTTAATGAATGAAATTTTACAACTTCTAAATTAATTATAAAAAAAACTAAAAGCTATTTTGAACTTAGCTTTATTTTAAAAAGTTCTTTAGTTGATACCCTTTCTAACGGTATGCTACATGTCATAGAAATTATTCATCGGCCACGGCCGAACCGCACAAAACAATGGAACCAGTTTGAACGATACCGTCGCGTCAATGTAAGCGCAGGTAAAAAGTTCGTCTCTTTCTTGCACATGTAAAATGATTTTTGTCTTTGTCTAACATTGAGTTGGACGTTCGGGATGTGACAGGTACGGTGCAGTCAGTTGAGGTCTGACTATCTCTGCTGTTGGAAGTGCCCGTGTGTTTCACATTCTTCTCTTTTTTTTCATTGAGTTTTGTTTGTTAAATCTTGTTATTGTTATTGTTTTTTCCGCATTTAAACTGTTTTATTGTTGTGTTTATCTTCGGTGTTGATAGTAAAATGCCTACCTTCAGTAACGAAGAGTATGCCGACATGCTACTCGCGTATGGCAGGGCTAACTGCAATGCGCGCGAAGCGCGAAGAATTTATCAGGAGCGATATCCTGATCGACGTATACCACACCACGAAACCTTCTCTACAACCTATCGACGTTTGAGAGAGACAGGAAACCTAAATCATCAAGAACCTCGAGTGAGTGCCGTGCAACATAATGTAGCCGTAGATGAAATGATTCTTCAAGCTTTTGATGAGGAACCTACAACAAGCATACGAACTGTTGCTGCAAGACTTAACTTAACAGTATGGAAAGTCTGGGCGGTTCTTCGGGCAGATGGGAGGCATGCATTTCATTACACCCCTATTCAAGGTAAATAACACACCAGCCCTTTTTTATTGTAACAAAAAACCCGTTTTAACCTATTTCAATTTTCAATGACTAGTTATTTCGTCAAGTAAAGATACTTTTTTTTTTCGTGGTAAAATCATCAAATGAGTCCTCCCACCCCGGGCAGGGCGGGAGGGACTGTCAGACTTGTACTGACTAAAATCCACAGTGTTCCTTCAATAGCCCTTTACGTTCCGGGGTCACGGTAATAAGTCCCGCGACCAAGTAAAGATACTTAATAAATTTTTAGACGTTTGATTTTCTTTGTTTCACAAGTTATTTATTCATGTTTGAATTTTTTTTAAGTTATTTCCAGAAAAACGAAAATCTTTTGTGGTATTGGCAGTACCTCAAGGATTTTTTTTTGTTTTAGGGCTCGAAGATGGTGATAATGCTAGACGGCTGGATTTCTGCAGATTTATACTGCATACAGACGTCGAAGATGGCAACTTCTTGAAAAGAATTTTGTGGACCGATGAATCAAATTTTAGCCGTGAGGGAATAGTGAATCTCCACAATCTTCACCACTGGAGTCACAAAGACCAAAATCCTCGCGTTAAAAGGCAGAGTTCTTTTCAAAGAAAGTTCAGTGTCAACGTTTGGGCTGGTGTTATTGGACGCAATCTCATCGGCCCATATTTTTTGCCAGAAAGGTTGAATGGAGAATTTAAATTTTTTAATCAATGATCTACCCGAACTTGTTGTGCCAGTTTTGGAAGAAGGTGTGCCGATAGTTTTCCAAAATTACGGCTGTCCAGCACACTACCAACTGAACGTGCGAGAGCATTTAGATAATGCCTTTCCAAACGCATGGATTGGTAGAGGCGGCCCTATTCCGTGGCCCGCACGGTCCCCAGACCTGACAGCTTTGGATTTTTACGTCTGGGGACGTGCAAAAGAATTGGTTTACCAGACAGAAGTGCCCACTAGGGAAGTTCTGATTGAACGAATAACCGGCGCGTTCCAAACTATGAAAGAAGAAATGCGACTACGTACAACGACAGTTGAAATAAGAAACAGATGTCGTGCATGCATACGAAATGGAGGAGGTCAATTTGAACAAGATTTATAACTTTTTTTTAACTAGCCTATTCTGTCCCACTGCTGGGCAAAGGCCTCCCCCATTACTTTCCACCTTTCCCGGTGTTTTGCCTCCTTTTTTATAACTTTAGTTTAATAAAAACCAAATAACCTTAAAAAGTCTTTTTCTTAACCCTCTCCTAACTAGTATTTTGACTACATAATGAATAATTTCTATGACAGCAATTAGCATACCGTTAGAAAGGGTATCAACTAAAGAACTTTTTAAAATAAAGCTAAGTTCAAAATGGCTTTTAGTTTTTTTTATAATTAATTTAGAAGTTGTAAAATTTCATTCATTAAATAAAAAAATTAACTTTGGAAGCCTGTAAGGAATTTTCTTGAAACCAGTTGTATAAAACAAAGATGTTTTTAGATTTAAAAGACTTTGGAGAATGTAACAAAATTTGTTTTGTGCCACTACACCCACAAACAAAAAAGTTATTTCAAATTAAAGGACACATTTTGGGATTTTTTTTCATTTAAAAAAAATAATCATAAACCGTGACATTTGGGACAAAGGGTGTATGGGTAGATCCTAGCTAATGACCTCCCAAATCCCTGAAAAAATTGTGTCGGTCCATGCGCCAAACACCCTGTATAAGTACTATACCATAGATATAATATTTCTGTGTACTATACTAATGCCGTGACATTTGAATTTCTAACTACAACCGTTTAGTTGGTAGAGGGGGGGGACACTTGACTCTAACGAAAATTGGTACTTTAAAGCTTGATAAGTCACGAACGGTTTACTTAATCAAAAAACGGTCTTCACAAACCCCTAATATTTTGAAAGACCTATTCAACGATATCCCAAACGATCGGAAAGACGAAAAAAAATATATCATCCCCACTTTACATGAGGGGAGGTGCCCTAAATAATTGTTTTGTTCAAAATTTTATTTTACCACTTTTTCGGCGTCATTAACTTGTATACTCATGCCAAATTACAACTTTCTAGTACCAATAAATTTTGAGCTAAACCGCGGACAGACAGACAGACAGACATACGGACATGGCGAAACTAGGGTTCCTTGTTGACTACGGAACCCTAAAAAATAACTTCGTGGCAAGAAGTTTCCAAGTGATGAAGAAGTGAAGGATGCAGTTTTAGCATATTTTAAGGACATTTTTTTTATTTTTATTGTATACATAAGCTTATTGAAAAATCTGAAAAAATTATTAGGCTTGCAGGTGAATATTATCGAAAAAGAAAAAAAAAGCGAATTTTTATTTACCCCCCTTGGAAATATTGTTCTAAAAATTGTCCTTCAAATGCCATCCCGCGAACTTAAAAACGCACCCTCGTATATCGAATGGGCTCCATAGCTCTCCATAAAGAACAAATTGATGCAGCGAAAGATCAATTAAATCAATTGGATTGAAAAGCAATAATTGGAGTCAAGTAACCCAAGAACTTCAATCAGGCAATCTCGACCAGCCAAAAGTTGCAGTTTCAAAACAAAAACAAAATATACTTACTTTTGAATGCTAATGGCACATCAATTCATATGGTGATGGTACGTATTAGCTTATTTACTTATACAACTGCTGACAGGCCAAATCGATTCGGTATCTTTTGTGAACTTTTGTATCTAGGGTTGCCAACTAGTTTTATATCAAATATAGTATTTTTAAAGCCATTGCCTGTAAAAATATAGTAGATAGCGAAAAAATATACAGTAGACCTGTCGCAAAAATATGTTATTTTTTAAATGCATACATTTTGCTACTTTGAGCCTATATTAACAGGTTTTTTATGTCCTATTTCTATAATTACACTCTACATTAAGATTACAAAATACCATTAATTCAGCTTTTATGAGATTAATACTGGCCCAATTGCGCTCATTTTGCCATTTTGTATTGACATGAAAATACAGTATTTAGACCTCTAATATAGCAGTTTAGGTAGTATATTATATATTAGGGTTGGCAACCCTATTTGTATCCGACCGCGCGATTTCATTGTAAACTTCATAATCACGTGTTCATTCGCTTGCGCGAGGTTTTTGCCAGAGATTGTAATCGCGAAGAAACGCTTACGATGCTTTTTGTAACCGATTATGATGAAAGAAGGGTAATGCCTTTCCGCTTGTGTGTACATTTTCTCCCAGTCGCAGTGTAGGTAAATAAAACTTGATATCGCTGTAACATCAATACGTATTTATACCGATGGAAAGGCATTACCCTTCAATTGTCCCCATTCAAGGCAACGGGGACAGTTGTAGCTTTAAAAGGGGTTCTAGAATCTGTCACGTCTCGTTGTCGTTAAAACGAGATGAGGGATGGCAGGCGGTTTTAAGTGGCCTTCGGAGTCATGTCCAGATGTGATAAAGTTAGTTCATTTAAATTTTCGTCTAGAGGTCAATCCTGTTTAGTTACTTCAACGAAGGGTCTGACCCCGATTATAAGCATATAAAGGCGACCTTTGATCCACTCCTGTTTTCTGGAAGAGATTTAGGATAAATTTAATTCTCCTTTGTAACAGGGGGGTCGTAAGCTGTATCCGATGATCAAACTTTTAAGACATATGTCTAAACTTCGGGACTCCAATCCGAACAAATGTTTTATGGTAGTCGCCAGAAGACTTTAGTTTAGTTCTATGCGTCAGTTTTAAAGGATTTGCGCATTTGTGTTCGAGGGGGCTAATTATTCCTGCTGCAGCCCAGTTCAAGAACATGACTGTAATGTATCTTTATCTTCGTATGTAATCTGTGATTTACGTGGCAGATAATAATTTCGAAACATGCATGAATGTCTCTCCAGAAGAAACAATGTTAACACAATGAGAGATCGTATACCAATGGCCGCGACCTTTGCCCTTTTGAAAGTCCATGAACGGTCGGGAGATGAAAGTGAGGTATCTCAGCGATTACTGAATTTCTATATACTTTTACCATTTGGTAAAAAAAATTATAACTGAATACTTATCAGTCATTTAATTTTGCTAACCCTTTTCGGAGAAATCTATCCGAGAAAAATGCGCCTGCGTAGATCAATAAAATTATTCTGCCGAAAAGGTAGTCCTTTAGTCAAAAGTCTTACAACAATGTCAAATTAATTAATGTCTTAAGATCAAGAGGACTTCCTCCATATCTGAGGACACAAAATGTCAACTGATTTCTTTCATTGTAAAGCTAAAAGTCATAGGAAGTGAAAGTTTTTAATTTACCTCGCTCGATGACTGTCGACCTTTTACCAAGCAATTATGAAATTCATCATAATAAAATTTTATGGACTCTCTCTCTCTACTTAGCGTTTTTCCCAATTATGACGGGGTCGAGTTCCAGTCTAACCGGATGCAGCTGAATACTAGTATGGTACATGAAGCCTGGTACATGAAGACTGCCTATCTGACCTCCACAACCCAGATACTGGGTTGTGGAGGTCAGATATACCCCTTGGTAAGACTGGTTGTCATATTTTGGGCTTCCGAGTACCCGTAACGACTGTCAAAGATCTAAGTATGACAGCCGGGACCAAAAACTTAACGTGCTTTCCGACAGAGGGTTCTCGTAATGATATAATAAGGAATCACGCATTATTTGGAAGAGTTTTCGTACCGTATAGTTGTGGATTTTTTGTAAATTGTATTGGCTGGGGAAAAGGGTTCCGTTCAAGTTATTTAGGTATAAAATTGCATAACCTGTCTATGAAGACATATTGAGACGGCAAGAAGCTTTTTGGAATAAGGAGCCTTTTCAAAGCTTCTTAATCTTAATCCTACTCGACGTTAAAGGAAATTGTAGAAAGGAACTATCTGATCCGAATATGTGAACCGACACCAATACATTGCTCAACTAGAACTGAAGATGTCAAATGAAAGGGTGCGGTGTCTGATCAAATAATCAAACATTTTTGCAGTTGTAGTTAACACCAAAAGCTCGTCCCCTATTACATTGGACTAAACATAACTGGTGAAATGTGGGTATACTATAGGTACACCTCTACCTTACCCTTGGGGGAACAGACCTGAAGGCCAATTCTACGAGAATTGGCTTAAAAAACGTTAAGAATCAAGTAGCAATATGTCAAACTTGTCAAAAATGTTGGTAAATTGATTGTATTTTTGACAGATTGCGAATGAGATGCGAACGTCCTTAAAAATTACGGGAATTGCCCCTCTGATTGATGATAAGTATGTTATTATAGAATCAAAGATGTCCTTCCAGCTTTAACAGGACAGCTTTGTCTGAAATTTAGACATACGCGTACGTGTTTTCCGTCTCACTCCGTTACTGCAAGATCAATACGCTATATAAAATAGATAAGAAAAGCCTCGTTGCCTAGAAAACCCTCTTAATAATTCCACGGATTTTACTCATGAGTGACACGAACCATAAATTGGCGTACCTAATGGGTCCTTTAAGTTGCCAGACGGGTCTAAGTCAGGCTGTAATTGCGGATTGTAAGCTTGCTTAAATATGTAATAAACTTCGCTTTGACCGAGACATTGGAACTGACAGATGAAGGGACGCTCCAGCGACTTTAGGCCATCTAGAGAAAAAGATGGCCCTTCAAAGACACAATAGATTGGTTAAGTAAGAGCCTTTTCCCAACCGTCTAAAATTGCCCAGGGTTTACTTTATCTTGCTAAAAATAATCTGGCATTTACCACGTTACCTATACGTAAACCAGAACGTCTCTCCATCGTGTGTTGTCGTCTGTGCCAATGGCTCCACGAACTATCCAGATTGCCGGTCAAAATGTAACGCCCAATTCTTCATTTAACACATCACAAACATTTGGTAATTCACTAAATTCAACAAAACCGTTATTTATAATGTCAAAACTGACAAAAAAATTCGTTTAATTTAAATAAATACAATTAACATGACAATAGAATAGGAAGGTACATTATTCTAATATTATAATACCTACTTAAAGAAGTGTATACTCTGCTACAATAGGGATATTGATAAAAAAAAAATTGTCCGTCATGTAGATTATTTAAAAATATTGGACACGTATTCTTTTTTTACGCAATCAAAAGATTACGGCAATACATTGAGCATGTATCATGACGTCACTCCCCGGTAGATTTTATACTGACTTGTGACGTAGCGAACCCCCACTCCCACTCTCCTACGTGTCTTATATATTTTTATCATAAAAGCCGGTAATAATGAAAGTTAAATAACTGTATGAAACTAAGCAGTTGTTTATATTAGTAACTGGTTTTCTAACTGCCTTCGGGGTATTGGGGTCTAAACTTTGTTTCCTATTTTGAGAAAAGTTGTTCTTCTATTACGTTCTACTATGAAAATATCCAGTAGCAGGTGTATGGTCGAAAAATAGCAGTAGACCCTTCATTTACGGGACTTTATAGCATCATCTAAAGTGTGTTGAGAATTATAAACTTAGGTTATAAGTTATGTAAATGATAAGTCCTCTTCTCCACATATCTTTCTTTTGCAGTGCCCGACAGGGTCCATGATTGTTTCTTTTGGCAAATATTTAACACCTAAGCCTACATTGTGGAATGCAATAAACAATTGAGTATCTTCGGACTGATGACCTTATGAAGGCCGCAAGCATCAGGACCAGTCAATATAGCGACGCTTGGAGGCCTTTGTCCAGCAGTGGACGTCTTTCGGCTGAAATTATGACGATGTACCAAAATCGAAATCATGAGGATCTGCGACATTCCCGCATATATCTTCAGAGAATGCAAAGAAAAACTTGTTTTATATAAGCTGCTTTCTCTGTATTATATTCTGAATGTCCAATCAATAATCGTTCAAATAACACGACAAATACACAATCTCAACATCAATGTTGATTCAGATCAAAAGGACTAGGCAAATATATCAAGAGCTTTAAGCGAATATCAGCTTTCGCAAATTCGAAGAATTTCATTAAATGAATTTGATTTCGCTGTTCAAAGAATGTTATTGGGTTTTGAGAAAAAACAACCAGCCTGGTGATGGTGAAGGGCGTGCTCTTCGAGTTGTTGTTGTTGTTGTTATTGTTGGTTGTTGTTGTCGTGTTGTTGTTGTTGTTGTTGTCCCTTTTGATATTTGTTTCATAAAACTTAGAAGGGAAGCAAACCAGGCAGAACATCTAACAGATTCTTTATGCATAGGTATCCAAAACGTTAATGTCAATGGAAATCGAAAGTACAGCCCAAATTGGGCATTGGCTATGGCCATTTAGGTCTATGGCCGCTAAGCATGTCAACTATCTGCCTGAAAGAGCAGTTTGTTAACTTATACTGAAGGAGTGTTACTTCTTCTTCACATAAGAATGGAGGATTGGCTTCATAAAGCATACGCCTCAGCCTGTTTCCACTTAATCTACCACGCGGGCCCAGTGCGAGTTGATGGATGTCACTTGTCTTCGAATTTTCGGTTCTAGGACATGCCGGTTTCCTCACGATGTTTTGCTTCACCGTTTTGATTGTTCTCAACTGGGGTTTTAATGCGTCAGCACATTCTATGCAAATCGAGCCAAAAGCTATTTGGATTCACTAACCTACCGGGGTCGCGGGAAAGTCCGAAAGGGATACCGTGGCCCCTGGCAACGGAAAGGCAACTGAAGGAACACGGGTTTTAGTCAGTAAGAGTCTGACACGCCCTCCGGCTCCGCCCAGAGCGGGAGAAGTCATTTGATGACTCCCCAACCAAAAAAAAAAAAATGGTTCTAACCTAACAACACAAAATAGCAAAAATTATTGATTATAGTTTCTTTTGTAGTATATATAGGTAGTTACTTAGAATAATAGCCGACTATTGATATACTTACCTACAAAGCGAATCTCTGACGTCAGAGCAAACAGAAGCCTATAAAAATAATTGGTTGTTCAAGAAAGGATAATTTTATTGCGCATTGTATTTTTCTATAGGAGCTATACGACGAATGACGTGTGTGGTAAAGAAAGTTGCCGCTAATGTGTTGGGTAATTTGTAATACAATGCTGATTTAAAATGGGCGGAAGTTTAAATGGCAAATTTTTCTATTGTTTAATTCCGACCGTAAAGGCATCAAAGCAGACAATCTGAACAGAAAAGGGATCAGAAGAAAAGGCAGGCAGGACCAAAATGAGATATAAAGATCTTCAGATCATAAAAGATTTTAATATAATGGAGAGGAAAGGGGTGACGTCACAATAACGCAAAAGGGAAAAAAGACGAAAGTTACTGACAAGGCCAATAACCTTCTAAAGGGCGAAAAGGAATAAAAGACGAATGTTACTGGCAAGGCCAGACCTTCGGGCGAACGGCGAACGACCGTTTCAGCACAGAACAATCTTAGACCTCATCTTCCTGCCTTTGTCCCATATTACTTGGAGTCTGCGCAATACGTTTTTTCTTCCATTATCCCCTGTTAGCCGTCACTTTGTCATTCACTAATTTTTCTTTCATACTTATCATCCCTCACACAATCTACCCATCTTTTCTTTGGTGTCCGTCAGTTGTCATCCTCTCCACCCATCAAAATTTATTCATATTCATCACTCCTTTAGTTACATGCATTTCATCCCAACACGCCCATACCAAGCCAAGACAAACGATTTCATTAAGTTCCAGAGAAGATAAAAAAACAGTGGCGTTTTCAATACACAGCCCACAGCTTAGATTATGCTGTACAGGCTCGAACCTCTAATACTTAATTCCCATTTGGCGCTCCTTAAAATATTATTGAACACTATAATATAATGATTGCGCCTTTTTTGTGAATCTCAAATAACTCCTAATTTGTAGTCCAAAAAAATACAAAATAGCCAAGTAACTGCTACCAACTTGGATGTAACGCGGTTGGTCACAGTTCTAACTTAGCTTAACCCATTTCTTCGGGTGCCCAGCTTAGTTACTGTGACTGTTACCAATTCGGCTCGCGCGCGGTTGGACACAGTTTTAACTAGGGTTGCCAAATTTCGAGAAGGGGTACTTTATAACCTACAAAAGAAATAAAGTACGCTAAAATACTCTATTTTTAATGACCCTCACTGAATTTAATTAATTCAGCATTAACTGAGAGACTCTTCTGGCCGTCTTTTCCCTTGGCCACTCTGGGCAAGTGCCCCAGGGCCCCGCGATCCCTGGGTCCCCCTAGTTCCTGCCAGTGTCGTAGTTAGAGACTGCCAAAAGACAACCTCAGAAATATTAATGACCGGTCGCAATTTAGATGGCGTAGTTTTCGGTCAAGATTGCAAAGTGGCGGGAAGACAGAAACAAGGCAAAACTGAGTACCTCATCGATTTGAACTCAGAATTAGTAGTGTAGTCTTGTAGCTGTAAGTACAAAGGAGAATGACCGCCAATGGGCCCCTTAGTTTTGGTGCCGTGTCAAGACTATTTACTTCTCAAAAATTAAGTCGTATTTTTACATGTTCAAGTTTTTTTTTTCAACATTTCTTTTACCCTAGCAATGAAAAACAGCATTAATATTTATTTTATTGAATTTAGATCAGTTCCGCCATTAAAACATAACTTGAATGTTGCCAGACTCGGACTATGTCAATTGAATAATTGTAATCGATTAAAAATATCGATATTTTACTAATCCGTCGACTAAAATGACCGGAGATAGGCTACAATAGCTTTTCTTCCGTCATAATCTAGCTAACACTCTCATGTAACTGATTAGGCCCGAAGTAGACAACGGGCGGGCTCAAATAAAGAAAATAAAAGTAGTTAATAAACTGAAATAAAAAACACGAAGGAATTATATTTTGAAGGAGTGTTTATTCTACCCACAAACATATAATATGCGGTGCTTTTAGCTAAAGTATGATCCTGAAATGATGTGAAGGTCCTCTGTCCGATAGCGAAGAACTAAGGCGGAAACAGACGCTCCGGTTGCTCTTCTGATCTGGCTGGCTGTCAGAAATATTCCGTTACATTCATATCTGATTATTTTCTTTCAAAAACAAAAGTTAGTACCAAATACATTATTGTGGTTAGTACTCAGGTTAATACCTCCCATACATACCTAAATAGCGTTTATAATTATCTTTTTAATTATGTAAATAAAATTATTTTTATCAAATCGATTTGGTAAATCGATTACCAAAATATTTAATATGGTCACACTTAAACAGATCTTATCTGTCAAATCAATGCCTCAATCAAATTGTTTGTTTGGTTGTTGGAGTTGTATTTATTCCCGTATTTACTTCAGTTCGTTACAATTTGAAGCTGTCGAGTTGAGCGTTTACGTTCTTGCAGAGTTTTGAGATATTGGACTCCTGTTTTAGTGATAAGTGAGGAAATTGACTGTTTTAGTTTTTAGTGAGCCTTGGACTCGTTTTACTCCTGAAAAATGTCTACACCTGGTAGAGGTCGGGTAAGCGCCGAATCTTCGTAGACGTCAAATCGAAGAATTAGATGAACCAATGCTTATCCTTCTGAGAACCTGGGTAACACCTACACCGGTAAGTGTATAATGTGTCATTTACCAGATTTATACGAACATTTAGGATGCCTATGTTTGGCCAATCAAGGGGTCATCGTCAACTGCAAATCTCTATTATTTCAGCTATAAAAAATTAACGTTTACACACGTACACTACGTACATTATAGGCATAAGGTGATATGAGAAAACCTAGTAGACCATTGCAATGAGCACATGAATAAATGTACGTATTATTTATTTAGTAATTCTCTGATTTATTTTTGTTATCTTTTCAGATATCCGCTGATGACATCCTGTGTCTTGAATGTTTTGTATTATTACAAAACCAAAATCATCAACCCTATACCTTGTATCCCCTGCTCTTGGACACCTCAACATATTTTTTGCATGTGGAATGTCAATTGCAAGCCGCAGAACTTATAGGGTTAGTCAAGACTGTCCTCAAAGGAACTTTATACTAAGATGGACACCAACACATCACGTAAGTGTTTAAATTGTGGCAGAATAACTGTGATTTAACTAATTTAACAAAAATAAATATAATATTTTCTTATTTTTAGGTCTTGCATTTGGACCGAGTATGTCGTGCTTGTTGGGAGGTTGCAACAAGAGAAATACAAAACCAGGCTGTTGGTGGTGTTAACAGATCCACAGTGGATTCTGCGCCAGTGACTGATAACATGGACGATAACATTGCAGATGCTGTGATTCCTGTACCACCTCCACTTCCACCACGTCAGGAACAACGATTACCTCGAACATTTTCAAAAATAAATTCACTTCAGTACAAATGGGTTTCTGCAAGTTCACGTCATTGCATGTTCCTTGGTTGTGCAAACACTGAACGTCCGAATGAGTGCCTTGTTTACTACTGAAAATGGCCCCATGCGCTCATTTTTTAGACCTGGTGATGTATTCATTTTGGATAGAAGATTTCAAATTGTGATTGCGGAGTTAGAACAATATAATTATCGGAAAACAAACAACAATTAACCACCCACCAGGCTAACAAACCTAGATGTGTAACAATGTGCCGGTGGGTGGTAGACGTTGTAAATGGGAGAATCAAAAGAGATTTTAAATTGTTTCGCCAGAAATATTTTAATAGAGCGTCAAGTCACCTTATGACTGATTTCAAAATAGCTTGTTCCCTTTTTAATAAGTTCCATCCTACAATTGATGATAGACCCGATGCTGTGGAGTACCTAAATATTGCTCTGTCGCGATTAAATACAGTAAATTATTTATCGGAATTTATTCAAAGGGAACATATAAATTGAAGATGTACGATTTCCCAGGGCATAAACAGCAGTGCTAATCTAAATATCTTTCCAAGATTAACATTAATCGAATTAAGAAGATTTGCTTTAGGATCTTACCAATTAAAACAGGCAAGATCCTATTATGGGGACCATGTGCGGGCGAATGTTACCTACAGTGTATAAATAAGCAATGAATTAATAGAAGAAGATTTGCCCTTAATATTAGGTCAAAACAATTATTTAGTTAGGGCCAGAATTAAATCGAGACATGTGAGTAGCAGGAATTATTGCACATATTTATTGATAAGTGGAGACCAACATAGGGCAAATTCTTTAGAGAGTATCATTGCTTATTATTGTAGTTGCTTAGTGGGAAATCGTACAGTAGGGTGCTGCGCTCATACTATGACCTTATAGCTGGGGTCGTTGTAATGATATAAGTGCCCCAGCGCAATTTCTAGACCATATATTTGTTGAAAAATAAATGTTTTACCCTACTGTTTATTGTTTGTTTTTTGTAAGTAAGCAGACATAGAGCAGCTTAACTTGACTTGAGATGGATCCGTGCGGTTGTTGTAACTTAGCCATGAGCTCCTATGACCTAAGGAGTCGCAGGTAAGTATTTATTTTTAACAACACTACATGGTGAGGGCAAAGCATGCTTAACGCTGCACAGCACAACAAGAGATATTTGTAAGTGCAAGTACTTAACCTACATAATATCTAGCAAGAGTAGAAGTTATGTGGTGTTTTCTAAATTCAGGAATCAATATTAATACATAAACAATATGATTAATTTAATTTCAAATATGTTTAAAACAAAAAAAACTGGTTTTATAACCTCAATTTCGGCATCCGAAAAAATAAGATTTCTCTTAAACTAGGGTGACAAATTGAAAATCGATTTCAGGATATGAAAAGGTAATTCTAGGTCTACAAAACCAAGTAAAAACCACCGTGACATGCGAAGTTTTTATAGGGGCCCAAAACTCCTAACAAAATGGGCATTCTCCTTTGTTTTTATCACAGAAAGTTGCTATATTCCAAAAAAAAAAAAAATGTTTTAAAAATAACATAGTTCTCTTAGTCTGTACTCTACAATTACCCTCTCTGAAATCAGAAATACTTCAAGATACCATCACACCTTGTATCCCCGAAGGGTTGGGCAGAGGTACACCCACATTTCGCCAGTTATGTTTAAGTCCCATGTAATATGAGCGAGCCTAGTGCCATCAACCGGGCACAAATCCAGAATCCCGGCTGCTACTGAGAAATTTCAGATAGAAAATCCCAGTAACACTTTGCCCGACCCGGGAATCGAACCCAGCACCTCATGCTCAGCAGTAGCACTTGGGACCACTAGACCAACGAGGCATTTATTACTTTATTTCTTCAAATTAAAGTTGACACCCCTACTTCCAACTTCATCTAGCCCGTTTAGTCGGGGTACCCTAACTTAGTTACCGCTACCAACTGAGAAATGGTGTCCATCATTAAAAGGTCAATACATTTTTATTACATATTAAACTGATTATACTTATATGATAAATTAATAAGTTATATATATTATAATCAGTTTACGACACCACTGCGAGGCTGCGACCTTGCGGACTCTTTTATTTCCATTTCTAGTTTGCGAAGATGTTAATTGAATATCTGAGCTTCAAGTTCCGTAAATGGTTCCCGATGATTGGAAGTTTAAGTTGGCAAGATTTGATTGAAACTTGAGTATTTCAGAATATTTTCAAAGGGTTAATTAACTTAGGAGTTTCTGGTTGGTTAGCTATCCGCATTATGATGTTTCCGTCGTAACCGTAACGGTCCAGTTTTATAAAGTAGGTTTAAACGTAATAAATGCATGTTACAATACCAAATAAGACCTGTAATCTTGATTTAAACATTTCGCAGTTTTAGTGCACTCACCACTCGTAAAATGCATTTTGAGCGCGATAAGAAAATAGGTACTAACATGTCGAAGAACGAATCTTTTTGACCGCTTGGTGTTATATCAATTGCAGAGCCCCAGCACCCAGCTCAAAAATGGACAAATAAATCCTACCTACGACTAATAGTCGTGCAATGAAATTCATAATATTTGACAAAAGCTATTTGTTCTATATTTGCAACAAACAGGTAACTATCAGGAACAACCATTGATTTATTAAATCTGTGAGAAAGGGCGCATCTGTCACAAATCAGACGCAGCTGTCCGTGAAAACGATTTTGTGGTGCATTTTTAAGGCTCTCGCAGACAGGCACGCCGCGAAAGTGCGACCCGATTCTGCGAAATACCTATATCCGTAGAACAATTTCTATAAAAAGAGCGTCGCAATGCGACACGTCGTGCGACAAGTAGTGCCTGTCTGCGGGAGCCTTTAAGTATAAGTAAGACTGTATATAATAAAGAAAAGTAATAATAATTGCTGCCATTTGCTATGCAATTGTTAACTTAAACAGTGTTTGTTTGGTAACTAGCATTGTATTGTAGCCTTAGTCACCTTGGTATTCAAATATTTACAAAACATAATGTTACGCATGTAAACCCCATATGGATAATAAGCAGATATGTGATTTCACCCACATTTCTTTAAATTTCCATTTAATCTGTGTCTCGTCGGTCATCGCGTGATGTTCAATAGCCTTATAACCCTCCAAAAGAATTGGGCTAAAAATGCAAAAATAATTTTTCTAATCCTAATGGTAGTTCCAAAGATTCAAACAAAAAAACGAACTTTCAGCTTTAAGCGCGGACCCAACTCTCAACAGTGATTGAAACTTAGGCCATGTGAAAGAAAGCTTTTGACGTATTATTTGTCAAAAGCTTTCACATGGCATGGCATGGTTTGGTGGGACGAGAGGGCGAAAGACATCCATGAGGAAATTAAAAAACGGAACAAAAACAAATAATGGGTTTGGTTAGGTTAGATAGGTTGGTTGGTAGGTAAGCAGGAATGTGCTACGCCCTCTCATTCCACTTAAGCTAATCTAACCTTTAAAACCTTTAAATTTAGCTGCCATAGTATAAATTAAATAATATCCCAAAAGCTTTCACATAACATAAGTTTCATCACTGTTGAGAGGTGGCCTTTTGGCACACATATGTATAGTTTATAATCTGGATTAACACATAGGTTACTTTTAATCCCAGTAGTACGTTGTCTTGTGACTTCAAAGCTAGTAGCATTTTTTTCATTCGTTGTCAATTTCTCATGCACGAGGTTGGGCTCAAATCCGGGCAAGTCCCAATGTGACTTTGCCAATTTATATGTACTACTTTCTACGTTTATTTTAGACATTACTGACATAGGTTAAACATTTGTGAGGAAACCTGGACTTAATTAATATTTATAACTGAAATTGCCAATCCGTCTTGAGCTAGCATGGTGATTAATGCTAGGCGGGTACATCGTGATTGAAAGAAGAAAGCTGCAGTGTTTACATTATTTGTTACAACATCACTAGTTCTATTGTTTCTAACAACTGATCATAGCCTTGTGTGGGATGATAATGATAACTTTAACATGTAATTTTCTGCATGGAAATTGTTGTGAAGGTACCTATAAAAAAACTATGTTTATTTATGTGCCTATATACTTAATAATTTTTTTCCTTGATCATATGTTTAAGACTATGTTGTTCCTTGATGCACTTATAATAAAAATAAATAAAACAAAAACTTTTCATTACAGTTTGAAATCCATAGAATGTTAGTACTTATGAGTCTAGTTTGTTGAATTAAACATTTTGGTTAATTTTGACTTTTATTTTATTTAGTACTAGTTTGCGAAAAGTCACCCTCGTGAATTAGGCCACAGTATTTTTTTTTCCAATGCTTTTGTAAGAATAGGAAGAGGATTATGTTATGGAATTATATACCTACCCAAGTAATGAAATTATCTCTCAGAGACAATTTTATATTTTGACCAGCTTTATTGATAATACCTGTAGCAGCAGTAAATAATATTCTGTTCTATTCTATATAATAAAAACTAAAGAGATGAAATAATTAATTCATAAATGCAATTTACAATAACATCAGATTTTGGTAATGTGATATGTTCTACAATTTTATAATGCTTTGAGATTGTTTTAATTCATGTTTTTCGCAAGATAGGTAAAAGATAAATCGATCCTTAGTATAATGTTGGCCAGTTTAAATAAATAAAAATATTTGCTGTTTGCCAAACAACTGCCAATTTCACAGGTTGTAAATATCGGAAAGATCAATATCATCAGTTTATCAGTGTGCTTGCATTTGAAGCCGACATTGTATATTAAATTAGAGAATTTTACTCACAGAACATCCGCACTTTGTTTCAACTCTTCAGTCTTCAGGATCCGATTGTCGAAAAGTTCCGGTCCATTTTTTCTGCATGAGTAATACTTTTCTATACACGCTTTCGTCTTGTCCATGTCCCCGTAACATGCATTATAAAACAACACTAATTGTTTATCCGTTAAATCCTTAGGCACATATTTTGATTTATCCAATTTCTGCGTCCAGTAACGTAGCTCGTTTATATCCTCCTGGGAAAATTTATCCATAGCTGCTGTCGCTTCATTATAATCGAACTCTAAATCCACTTGCATCTTTACGCTTTTTGAATCTTTTTTTATCGTAAATCGTATACGAATTTGTTTATGTTCAACATACACCCAATCTCGAAAGCGTTATATTGACAACTAATGAAAAAAATTAAACAATTAAAAATGATAGGACTATAAATGTTGCCAGTATTCAAAAATAAATTTGTACCAAGTATGTTCGACCATAGTAGATTTTTTTAGGCAATTCTGTTTAGTGTCGTTTAGTGGCTGAACCATTGTGATTACCGAAACCTTCGCGACTTATTTTGAACGTCAAAGGAGTAAATCTTAAAATATAGATCTCGCTTTTCTCAGTGAAATTTTAATTTAAATCATGGATTCTGATGCCTCGTCGTAAGTTGTACTTCAGAACCATTTAAAATAAGCGTGATTTCCATGTATAAATAATTATCAAATGGTTCTTTCACAGAGTAACTAACCTTGTGATAATCACCAGAAGGGATCGGTACAAATTATTCTGCAGGACATATTGGAGAACATTAGTTATTTTGATTGTTCCAATTATATTATCACCGGTTTCTTTTTTCAGTGATAAAATGGTTAGTACCTGAGTTGATACATTCAATATTCATGGGCCACGTGAGCACCGGAGAAGTTTTGGAACTAGAGTCTGTGCCACCACTGAATTCCATTTGACGCGGCGCTAGTGTGTATGTCATTGCATCACTGCATATAATAAAATGTAGTTCTACAATTTTCCGCGGGCCTTCTTTCGTGGCACGCACTGTACAGACGCCAGCAGGTCAACCTACCCGAAACTGTCAAATTTCCCTAATCAACTTTGAACCTTATCGTCAGCATCAAAACGCTTGTCGGAAGCACTTCCTTGGCCGAGCTCCTTCATAAAGATAGATTTACTTACCAACGTCCAAGACTAATAAAAGTGACACGTGACTTGGTATTTTATGGCCCAAGAGAAACTGACTATTTTATAGTACTTTTATTTTCCAATATTTTGCAGGCCTACAAGAGCTTTTATGTGTTTCTGCTGATGGTCGTTTACTGGACCTTGGATGTGCAGCATCCTGCTGTGTTGGCAATCATGCCCATCGGCTTCTCGTGCATCATGACCGCGATCGGAAATAATTTTATTAGTGAGGTAACTAAGTCATAATTATTAGGGTTACCATGTCGAAATTTTAAAAGTCCCGATTAAAATCCGGACATTTGAAACAAGAAAGAAAGAAAATAAGTTAATTCATTTAGGTACCACAGACTAAAAGGTACACAACATAGTCTGCAAATAAAAAGCACAAAGTGCGTTGTAAAAAAATTGCAGGAATGTGTGACACACGGCTCCGCCAAATATACACAGTTTAGCAGACAACTAATCGGCCGGCGAGCGCTATTTCCAAGTTGCTCGCAGAGATTTTTTCACACTATCGGCTTAGGCATTAATTTAGATGCCTGGGCTGATAGTTAATTTTAATAAAATCATTCAACGTTTAACAACTTGGCGTACTGAAAGTCAGCCCTTAGAAGATGACTGACCAAGACTCAGCCAAGTGATTCAAATAGTGAACAAAATCTCTGCGAGCAACTTGGAAATAGCGCTCGCCGGCCGCTGCCGCGGCACCGCTCGCTCCGCTCGCTCGGGTTGCGCGCGGTTGCTCACAGTTCTAACCTAACCTAACCAATTTCACCCAGTTTAACTAAATGTCTACACGACATTCAGCCATCTGGTTAAACGTTGTGCTCAACGCCTTGACGAGTTGTCATTTAGTCATTCAAATAAATGTCGTCATTCAATGAACGCGCTAGTCATTCAATCAAATAGCAGATTCAACCAGATGACTACGACATATACATGTATTGATAATGTGTTTTGTTGCTGCGACCTCAGAACATAAAAAAGGCCTTTTTATGATCTGAGGCTGCGACTATTTAGATAAGGCCATCGTTAATAATCGGGATCACAGTGGTCAAACCAATGATATTAGAAGTAAAAAGTTTACATATAATATCATTGGGTCAAACCGTAACTTTTGAGTCCAACATACCAATAAAAAAGTACAGATAGAGATTAAATTCAGACCTACATGTATAAGCTGTTAATTCAAATAAATTTATAGCACTTTAATTTGCAAGTTATAACGATGTCAATATGTTGTTTAAAGAATTATTTTCGTTAGTCCAAAGTCCAAACCGAGTTCAATAAATCATTGAAGAAGAACACTAAAACTATCAGCCCTAAGTTTTTATTTAGTGACGGGGCAACTAAAGGACTCAGGAAAAGTAGGGATAGACTTTTCGAGCTGTATGGCCTTACACCTTATATTAACACGGAAACTTTTAATAAGTAGTACTGTGAACGCAATCCAGAATAGGTTAGACATTTTTTCGTGTTACTTTAGTGAACTCGCAAAGGTAATTTAAAAAAATAATAAAGATTTTTTTATTTTTTATTGTTTGATACGTGTATGTACGACGGAGGAGTGTAAAGTGTAGAATAAGATATTATTGTTTAGTTTTAATTTTGTGTTCATTTATATGTCTACAGCCTTACTAATAAACTTTTACGCACGACGTATAACGGGGTTATAACATCAACGTTACCAATAAACGATATTTGACGTTTCAGTTGTATACATCTGCAGTGCTATTCTGTAACCATCTCACCGTGAAAACTTAGGTGAAGTGAGCTCGGAGTGAGCTGTCAGTCCCTAGCAGCAGTTGGAACGACAGCTCACTTCAAGCTCACTTCACCTAAGTTTTCACCGTGAGATTATTACAGAATAGACCGGCTGGTGTAATAAATGTCATTAATCAAAGAGAATTTGTACAACCGTTATTCAGCCCTCGGACCTTGTATAGCGAATGTATAACCTATAATAACTAGTTGTTTTTGTCGTATTGAGTTTGAAAACCATGGATTATTTACAATATTTCGATATTTTATGAAATTGACAATCATAGAAGAAAATGTTATAAACATCGTTATGATCCTTGCTGTTTGCAAGAAAATGAGTTTCGATTTAAATAAAGGTTCAGCAAACTATATGCAAGAAACATTGTTGAATTAATCAAATGTCATTAGTTTCAGCCATTTAATATTATAGAAAAAAAATATCTTCATAATTTTTATCATTTCAGTCGTGCTGAATTCGCTTTGTTAAATGTTGACGTTCAAGATTGACTATGGGTGCATTCCGAGTTACGCTGTAATCGATTTGAGCGTGCTAACAACCGTACCGTATTAACGTGGGCATGATAACGTTGTGTCTTGAATCGTCATAGATGACGTCATGAAATACGCCATCTTGCGATAACGCCGACCAAGCCTTTTACTAATATCACCGTGAGCGCTGTCAAAAATGACAGTTGTGCTGTTTTGTTTTGACTCGCATCTTATCTTTGAACTAACGTGGCATTTTCGAAATTGTATTTCTGGCTACCCTTCGCCACCTACCCAAAGAAGAAGAAGAAATGTGTGGTATATGAAATATGATATGCAAGTTTTGATATTGAGCGAGTACCGTGAGCGCGTTTACGAGCGTTCCAAATTGTTGACAGCCCTCAGCTCTCATAATCGTGATATCTTAATCGGAACGCCAATTATCGGTGTCAGCGCTGTGAGCGATTATGTTCTAATTCGGAAAGCGCCCTATAACAGCTTTTACTGTTGCGTTCTTAACCTAATGCATGCATCACTAGTGACAATAATCTATTTTTTTAATTCGTAAAAGAACGCAAAATCAATAGTTTTGGAAATAAAATGGACGTAATTCTTTAAATATAGATTTTTTAAACTTAGAAGTCTAAAGTCATGAATGTTTTTCCAATTAAAAAAATTTCAATGATATTACGCAGTACCAGTTTCAGAACGCACCTTCTAATGTTGCCAGTGGTTTTTGTCATAAGCAGTGTCAGTTAGACATGGGCAAAGTCGTTATATTTTAATCACCGTTACTGTTGTTCCGGTTACAAAAAAATCACCGTGACTTTGTCACTTCGATCACGTCGGAATCCGTCGGATATTTATAGTACACTATTACGACGTCGAATACTTGGAACGTCTTGTAATGTAATTTTAAACGATTTGATATTAATTCACTATCATCAATTAACGCCTGCAGCTGTAATGCAGCGTAAATAAAAAACACGTTTATTTCGATATTATTATTATGCAGGTATACGTATTATTATGCAGGGTATAGTTCGGGTCATGTAAGTTTGCCGCTCTAAAAATTTGAACTTTTGCATACGCTTATCAAAATTATGGTTTAAACGGAAGAAAATAATGGCGCCAAATAAAATAAGTACACTTGACAAATTACAATGAGTAAACAGTCAAAGGTCGACATCACGCACGCGGCTATATTATCCCTCTCTGGTCGCGCATTCACAACCCCACGAAAATATATGAATTTTACCGAAGTACTCCGAAAGCGGGCGCGTGGGCCGAGCGGACGTTCCTTTAATCTCGTTCCATCTTGAACCATATCGCAGCGTCAGTGAGACAGTGACCGCAGTGACGGGAGTGAGACGGAGTAAATGCGACGGAAAGGAACAACGTTATTTTGGAACGACTATAATGCTTAAGAAGTCACTGTGATATTCACAGTTGGCAGATCACGATGATTTTTTCACTGTGACGTTATTTATCACCCATGTCTAGTGTCAGTGGGTAACTATGCATTGTGTATACACTGATTATTAGTAAGAGTAGTGTGTAACGCCTATTCACAGCTTATACATTGTATAACAATACAATAGTTAAACAGATGTTTAACTTATTTTTATTAGTAAGGCTGCTAGAGTTTTAATTGTAGATATTTATATAGTTTAATGTACATTTAATTTTATAATAATAGGCCTAGCTATCGCATTAGGTTTAAGCTCCTGTAATGATAGTCTTAGAGTTTTAAATAAATAAATAAAGTATATTGCTACTTACTCTAGAACTTTTAAGAACACTTGTAAGGCAGTTAGCCAAAAAGGTTAAATCAGCAATAATAAAATACAGACGGTTTGGAAAATTATCAATAATGAAACGAACAAGAACAAAAAGCATAATTCTGATTACACACTGAAGACATCATGTGGTGGTCTCATTTTCGATAGCAAAGAAGTTACTCAAGAATTTGTAAATTTCTTAACCAGTAACCCACTTAAAACTACTGAAACCTTAAATTCCTCCCCCTCGCTTTCTTTTGATTTAGTAAGGGTGAACGTTTCAGCCTGCCCGATTGAATTTAACTTTAAGCATAAAGATCAAATTGACCGAAGATCTATTGGGAATGTCCATTATAGTCTGCAGCTCCATAATTGAGCCTTACTTAGTCTTAATATTTGTGTGTGGATCGAGGAGTCTTCCCGGATTTAATTAAATACAGCAACAGCAAGTTCAAATAAACGGTATCAATTCCATAGGCTTGTAAGTAAAAATGGGTGTGCAACAAGGCTCGATATTGGGTCCATTTCTCTTTATAGTGTATATTGGTGCCGATTCTCTTGTACACCGAACTGAACTAACTAAACTATCACTAAAATTCCTTACTTTTGGCTATGAGAATCTTAAAGCTATTCTGTAGTAAAAAGTCTCTAAATTTAAAAATTATTTTGACACAACTAAATCGAATTTGACAATTGCGACTCCACGTAGTACATACTTGTTTGCCCTACCCCGTGAATTTTTTTTGAGCCGGAGGCGCGCAGCTGGGGCAGCCTCGACGTGTTTTATATGGAATTTTTCACTTTAAAAAAAAAATACCTACGTGTTGAGTACTAAGTGCATAAAAATATGTTCTTTACCGAACGTCCAAAGTAGTGATTGTGAGATAGTATTGAATCAAGAGAAACTAGAATTCGTCGATGAAACTGTTTTCTTGGGGATCACGCTCGACTCAAGGCTACAATGGGGTCCTCATTTAACATCTCTTGCAGGACGGCTAAGTTCAGCAGCATATGCTGTCAGAAGAATCCGTCAATTTACTGATGTAATACCACGAGGCTCGTCTATTTTAGTTACTTTCGTAGTATCATCACAGATTGAGGTATCATGTCTTACGGTATTTTACTGTGGGGACGGGCTGCAGACATCGAGTTTATTTTTATTTCGCAGAAAAGAGCGATCAGAGCCATATATTATCTCCGCAGGCGTGAATCTCTAAGGCAGAGACTACATAGGCTCTAAGGGAACTGTTTAAGGATAAACATCAGGAGAGATATATTGACAAGGTACTGTACTGAACCGTGTCAATATATCTATGAAAAAAAAAAAAAAAACTTTTTAGTAAGAGAGGTGAGACGTAATTATAGTACAAGAATTAGGGACTTATTAGTTCAACCAGGTTTCAGACTGGCTAAAGTACACTCATCTTTTACGGGGTACTGTTTAAAATGTTACAATAAAATTCCCCCCCACATACTTCAACTGAATGAGACGAAATTCAACTCTTCTATTTAATAAAACGCACACTGCAGGCAAGTTGGGGGATTACATCGCTGATAAAAATGCTTGGGTCAATGCTGGTCCTGCTCCACAACCACAACTAATTGATTAACATTTGAAAATACTGTTGGTGCTGCTGAAGATTGTAAGACTATCTTGGCATTGTATAAACTCGCAATTTTCGCGCTTTATAGTGGGTAAAAGCTGTAACTGAACAACTTCCGTCGGTAGTGCTCGCGCTTTCTGCTGCTGCAGTGACTAAGGTTTGCTGATAAGGATAATTAAGAATGGTGGAAGATTCGGGGGTATGAATACACAATCACAAACACGCAACATTTATGACTGTACTTTGCAATGGTAATTGTGTCGCCATCTACTCGTAGCGGTGAATAGTCGAACTCTTGGCGAATAATTCCGGATGCTTCGCGAATAATACGACAGGAATACTTCGGAATATTACTCTCCGGCAAAGCCAATCCGGACCGCGGTCCGCTAAATAAAAATGCTTGCATTTCAAAACCAACGCGTATATGAATAAATCTTGTTAAAATATACAACTGATTTTATTTTCACAGTCTATAATGCCGAATTCGCTAAGAAAAACCACAAGAAAAACCTACATTTAAAATGAACCCTCCCGGCATCCCTTATGCGACTCGAGTGAACCCTCCAAGCCAAATATTGATGAAAATATCAAATTTTCATGACGGTCCTTATATTATTATGACGGTACCGCACTCTTGAGCCACTCTAAGCTACATTTTTCTCCACGGTCTCATCCAAAGTTTGGTCTACTGTTTGTGGACGACGTGTTTAGCTAACAGAAGTTACCTAGCAGTAAACACGCTTAGGTACGTTGTAATGTTTTCAGATGTACATTCGAAATGACCTGCTGGACTGTATCGGAGTTATGATGATCACGGTAGCCATAGAGAACTGCAATGTGCATAAAAGGATCGCTCTCAAAGTCTTGCTCGCGTTTGGGTGCTCACATTATAGGTAAAGCCACATTGAAAATAGATTATAGCTAATATTGATAAAATTTGATCCTAAATTATACGAACTTTTGGAACTGTGGACAAATTGAAGGGTCAGTCAATCAGCCCTGCCTATGCCTCCTGACCTACCTATTGGTATCAAGTTATCAACCATGAATATTCAAACCAAAGTTCAAAAACATGTGACATCATGGATGTCACAGGCTAAATAGCTGGATGTCTTGTCATAATCCAACAATTTTAATTAGGCCAAGACGCAAGCTTACCGCTGACAATGTTTGAAAAAAAATTATCTTCAAAGTATTAATAAACGATATATATTTGTTTTTTTATTTTTTTTATGTAGCCCTCCCTACACTAGGTAAATCACCATTCGTGCTGTCCATATTATACCAATAAGGACTATTTAGAAGACAGATCAATAGAATCTGTAATTTGTAAGTTAGATTACGATTACGTTGAAAGGAATCCTGAAGCAGTGGGAAGATGTGGCGTATGAGCGAGTGAGTGTGTGTTATTGTGTCGTGTGAGGGTGTGTTTCTGTGTGTATGCCTACATGAGAGGTTGTCAGAATCATCTGTTGGCAAAATTCCTGGTGATCAACTTTGTTTGCAGGTTAAGTTTTCTTCTATTCTTCTCGAGCATGTTTCTTTCAATGTGGTTATCTAACGTCCTGGCGTGCGGACTGATGATGCCTGTCGTCAAAGCTATTCTTACTGAACTTGAGAAGGTAAGTAGGTAATCTTTCGATCTTCGAGCAACATCCTGTAGCAGTCCTTCATGAAAATGGTTGAACTTACTCGCCAAGTTATTAATTTTAGATGGGAATCGTGGAAATCTATGAAACTATTGGAAAGGCTCAACAGAAATCTACTCGGCATGAACAAAAGTAAGAAAGGTGTTATATTATACTATAGAATTTAGATCAACATTCATTAGGTGTAACTTCGATCGAAGGTTTTACCATTAAAACAGTTCAGTGACTAAAGCACGTGTTAATTTCTCGTTAGACCATCAATCAAAACTACTTACCTACCTAACTAACTATTATAAAACAATGCTAATTGTTGCAGTGTGCCAAGGCCGTCAAACTTCACCGTATTTTATTTTCTCGGAATTGCCTATTCGTCATCCATTGGTAAGTGTGATAACTTTTACTAACCGACACCCGCACCCTAATTGGGTAGCACTTTCAATCACAATCTGAATGATTTTGAAGAGTATTGGTAATCCATTGCTTCATCATGTTCGAAAATTAGTCTTTATAACACGATGAATGGTGTTGGAAATGTCAAAATGAAAGCCATTGCTACGGTAAGTGTGTCACGCAATTACACCGCCGGTTTCTGAAAAGCTTTTTAACGCAATTTACTATAGTAAGGTACTTTCATAAATAAACAGGTTTCTGGCACAGACAAACCCGTGCGGGTCGTTAGCGATCGGTGCAGGAGGGTGCTTACACAGAGACAGACGGTCGGTCGGGTGGTCTTTGAGTGTCCGTGCCACAAGGATATTTTATTTTGGCACTTGAATGACATTGACAGGTTTTTGGTAAACATTGTGAAATAGAAATTGTATCCTCCGCAAACGTGATGAGAATCAAAATTTAAAAAAAAAAAGATGTTTTGTTTGTGAGGTCGATGACACGTATTTGAGCAAAATTTACAGACGTAATGGTATCAATGAAGAAGATCTATCTTGAAAGAAAAAAGATTTTCAGATTTAGATCATTGTTCAAGTAACAACAATACCAACGTTCGTTGACCCCAAAAAAAACATACTTAATTTTAAATTTTAAGTAAGTAGGTACTTATATTTTATGTTACCGTGTTTAGAATAGATATCGACCCATCACGTCTGCACAGTTTCGCTAGCTTCATCACTGTTCTCAAAACGGTGAAAGAAAACATCGTGTGGAAACCGTATGTCCTAGAACCAAAAATTTGAAGACTGCTCTCCGTGAATTCGAAGACCTCTACCGTGCACTGGGCCCGTGTGTTGGCAGCGGGCTGTAATGTATACATTAAAGCCCACTGCCTCCTGCCGCCTACTGCCGGCCCTGGAGTAGAGCGAGAGGAGCGGTCGTTCTATGCCCCAGATGGCCAGGGGCGCCATAAAGCCAAATGTGAAAAACAATTTCCCGCGCAAAATAAAACTTAGATGGCCATTTTGAGAGGTGCGGGAGTGTTGCCAGATCAGATTTTTTTTAAATCCGTAGGGTAATTCCGTAAGCTTTCTTAATTTTAAAGAAGCAGGAGTATACTAATTAAAGCTACTTAATTTAAATTCAATAGGCCCACGTACGCACGCACGTAATATAATAACGGCGATTTTTTTTCGTGCATTGGATTTTCAACGCTCTGCTTAGAGCCGACAGATGAAAATCCAACAGTGTGTTTTTTCAAGGCGCTGGGACAGGAGTGCGTCGCAGCACTCGCAGCCCAGCGGATTGTCAACGCTCGGCTCAACACCGAGAGTTGAAAATTCTGTTCGTTGAAGTCAAGGAAGTTTGGCAATAATTCCTTCTGCACATGTGGCTTCCCTGGAAGAGTATATTAACTGCACCCAAATTACCATGTTTATATTTTTTACATTCTTCCTTGACATAATCACTCTATTATTTGACATTATATACTTACAATTTAATTAAACTCTTTAATTGTGGCTTTTGTGGACATGATAATTATTCAGATCTGTTACAGCTGTAATAGCAATCACGTCATTTCGTTTAAAATACGTTTTTATTTTTATTAATTTCTTTATCTTTATATAATCTAGATTATTTTCTATTTTGTGAATGTGAGAACTGTGTAGGCTTAGTGGACTGTAGATTTGTTGACCATCATTATTCTGTTAAGTACCTACCTGGTACTTGTTGAAAGACCTTCACTGTCCTCCCTTATCTAATAACACTATTAAGGCTTATGCAGACCAGCGCGACGCGACGGCGCGATGCGACTCGAACAAAACTATTTCTAAGAAAACTTCACGGTATAACAATAGCCGGTGTCGCGTCGCGCTAGTCTGCACGAAGCTTTATTTGAAACAATTGTAAAAAAAACAATTATTTTTAAAAGAGTAACCGTTTAGGTTCTTGCCGACTCTTCTCCATATACTGCATCCTAGCTTCTGACTTTTCATAAGTGTCCATGTAGGTTTATGTGAAATAAAATATTTTGAATTTGAATTTTCTGTGCGCGATAAGATCCCGCCGCGATTTTATTACTTACGTCCGTGCGAAGGTGGGCTATTTGCAATAAAAGTTTATGTTTGAGGGAATTATTATTTATTTAACATGAAACCGAAGTAGAATTTACGTGAAATGATAAAGGGCGCCGAAATACAATTTCGCTCTACCCTGATCAAGGGCTAAGGACGCCGGCTGGTTCCAGAAGATAGACCTTAATCTATTTCGAGACTGCCTCTAGTGGTTGCAAGCGCTACTGCTGAGCATGAGGTTCTGCTAACTAATTAGGTACGCAACACATTTTCGTAAACGATTACGACAAAGGACATCATCTATTTTGGACCAAATTTGAAAATGGCGGCCAGAGAAAGAAAACCCAATATTCTGTTAGAACTTGTTCTCCTTAACATTTTTTATTATGGCACATTTTTTTTTTTGGAAATCCTTTAAACCACAAAAAACACTACAGACAGGTTGTATTTTCTCATTATAGTATTTTTTAAACTATTGTAATGCTTTATCAGGATAGTTCTTTTTTTTAAATTAATTTCATAGAACATAAATAATTTTGAACTCAAATAAAACCGAGGGCAATGGTTTCACAATTTTGGTGCCATAATAAAAAATGTTAAGGAGAACAAGTTCTAACATAATATCATTTTTTTTTCTTTGGCCGCCATTTTCAAATTTGTTCCAAAAATATATGGAACGTGGGTGATGTCCTTTGTTTCATTTTGACAGTTCAACAACATTCATTGCGTTATTTACGTTGTTGAGCAGATTTTTTTTTCGAACTTATGAAGCAATTTTTTTTTTTTTTTTTTTTTTTTTTAACTATGGCATCTCGCAGGTATACCACTAAGGTATTTACTGCTCAACCGAACAATCCTGTGGCTGCCTTAAGCACTACACTCAAAGCCTCCAGCCAGGAGCAACTATTCTAAATTAAAATTAGGCGAACGCTCGCTAAGGGCACCCCCTGTGGGGTACGAACCTCGGCTTAGGGCGTCGCTGAGGGGGGGACAGCAAGATGGGACAGGCTGGATCACGGATATATTATTATTAGACGGGGAATTTAAAGCTACGCGTTCAGCTGCGGCGCGGGCTGGCGCTTCATCGGACAAGGGTCGGGGGGGAGTATTATTTACTCGTGAGGGTCGCGCGCGCGGAGGACCTCGGCGGCGAGGTCGGTACGACGGGTGTCGGGTGTGTTTGTGCACTGTACTGGTGGCCCTATTGCTCTCCTGGAGGAGAGTGGTTGGATCATCTGGATCGGAGAGGACATGCCTAGGACGGCGAAATCGACTAATACGGGAGGGGGTATAATTGGCCGCTTCAACAACCAGAGGGTTGCGGTGATTGGCGGCGGAATCAAAATGACGCTTTGAAATGCGTTTTAGGAACTGATGGATTGTGGGGATTTTGAGATCTAGGTGGAGGTTAATATTCCTGACATACCAGGGAGCGCCCGTGGCTCTTCTAAGAAATCTGTTCTGGATCACCTGCATCTTATGGATATTTCTGGGGGATGTGTGTGCAAAGACTACACCCGCATAGGTCATGATGGGGCGGATGCACGCTGTGTAGATGCGCAATTTGCACTTGAGTGACAATTTGCTGCGTGCATTAACGATGTAGTAAAGTCTACTGAGAGCGAAGGCGGCCCGCGAGCGAACCGACCTTATGTGCTCTGTAAAGTTGAGGTAATGATCGAGGATGACTCCCAAGTACTTGGCTTGCTTCTCCCAGGGGATAGGCTTGCCTAACAAGGTGAGTGGTCGGGGTATGTGAGGGGGTCTAGATCGCGGTTTTATGAATAAAACCGCCTGACTTTTGTCGGGGTTCACCTCAATTCTCCATTTCTTAAACCAGGCGCCAAGGTTATTGACAGCCCGTTGTAAGAGAAGGTGGATCTGAGTCTGCGACCGGCCCCTGCAATATATGGCCGTGTCATCTGCGAACAGAGCCAACTGCGCCGTATTGCTTTTGGGGATGTCGCTTGTGAAGAGCGAGAACATGAGCGGGGCGAGCACGGAGCCTTGAGGGACTCCGGCGCGGATTTGGTGGGGAGAGGATAGGGCTCCCTCGATGCGATAGCGGAAAGTACGATTCGACAAGTAGTCCCATAAGATGAGCACGAGACGATCGGGCACTCCGAGTTTGTAGAGCTTAAAGATTAAGCCGTTGTGCCAGACCTTGTCGAATGCTTTCGCTATGTCGAAGAAGACCGCACCTGTCGACATGCCACGGTAGAAGCCGCCGCCGATGAATTCGACGATACGGTGGACCTGATGTACGCTAGAGTGCTGGGCTCTAAAGCCGAACTGTTCGTTGGGGATGAGGCCTTTGGTTTCAGCGTAGTCCCGGAGACGCTTATAAATAAGCCTCTCATAGATTTTGCCTAATACCTTGAGCAGACTGATGGGGCGGTAACTGGAGGGTTCGGTTTTGGGCTTGCCAGGCTTGGGGATACCTATCACTATGGCTTCTTTCCACGCTTGGGGGAAGATATTGTTGCTTAGAGCACCATTGAAGATGGTGGTCAGTAGCATAATAAGGTGGGCGGGGAAGAGTTGGATCACCCTATTGGTGATTCCATCTGAGCCGGGGGCTTTACGGATGTGGAGACCTTTGATGATGTCATGCACTTCGTCTGGAGTGACGGGAGGCAGAGGACTTTCGGGGTCTTCGACGGGGGGCAGAGAAGCTTTACGTTCGACTTCAGCGTCTACCTCTGAGAGGTGAGCTTGGTCTACTGGTAGGGAGCTGGGAGAGCATTGAGCCTCGAGACTGTCGGCTAGGCATTCCGCTTTGTCGATGTCGTCGAAGGCTATGGTTTTGTCGGGGCGTACTAGGGGGGGCATGGCAGCTATCTGCTTGGATTTGAGTTTTCTCTGGAGTTCCCAGAAGGCCTGATGGGTGGGCTGTAACTCGCTCAGCATCTTATCCCAGCTCGCGTCACGCAGCTCCGCCATGCGTGTCCTTACAGATCTCTGCAAGTAGCGCATGTGGGCTTTGTTGGCGGGACAGGGAAAGTTGCTGTATGCACGGGTGGCCGCGTTCTTCTCGGTCAACAGAGCACGCGCATCGTCCGGGAGTTTCAAGTAGCGGTTATCCGCTTCAGGAACCTCCCTTGAACTGTCGTTCAGGACGGTTTGCACATGGTCAGTGAGCGAGTCGATCGCAGCCGTCGTGTCCGCGATTGAATCGAAAACGTTTGGGATGGAGTCCAATTGGGGGGATGTGTTGGTTTTCAGCTTATCGCCTACTTGCCTCCAGTCCGTCACCCTTTTGGTGGCTGGGGGTTGGTTGGGGTCAGAGGGACCTATGCGGGGAGCCAGTCGTATGACTACTGGTCGGTGGTCCGAGGTAAGCTCGTGGACCGTTTCTATTGAGTCTAATCTTAGGTTGACGTTCTTAAGGAGCGCCACGTCAAGAATGTCGGGGGCATGATTAACTTGGTGGGGATAGTGGGTTGGAGTCATCGGAGCGATGACGTCAAAGTTTTGAGCGAAGGAGAGATTGTACAATTGATGCCCTCTGGAGTTGGTAAGGGAGCTATTCCAGGAGGGATGTTTAGCGTTGAGATCGCCTGCTATGATAACAGAGTCACTCATGCCAAATAGGATTTTTAGGTCGTCCGCGATGGGTTGGAATCCCCCTGCGGGGTTGGGAGGGATATAGGCCGATACTACGGTGACCGACTGATGGCCAGTCATAGCTAGTCGGCAGATGGAGACTTCTAATTGTGCTAGCGGGGGAGGGTCAATAGGGATGCAGTACAGATCCTTTTTATAATAAATTAGTGTGCCGCCTAAGCCGCCTAATTAGGGCCCGCGACCTATCGTTACGGATTACACGGTAATTAGCAATGGCTGGATTACGGTGACTGGGTTTTAGGAAGGTTTCCTGTAAGAGGAATAAGTCAATTCGATGATCACGGAGGAACTCCGATATTTCATCTCGTTGACCTTGGATGCCGTTTGCGTTGAAGACGCCTAGGTTGAGGGATCTGGGTTTAAATCTACTTAAGGCCGTGTTATTCATGATGATGAGATAACAGAGAGGGCTTGGGTGATGTCCTGGTTCGCGACTAATACGGCCAGGAGAGATTGGATGTCACCGCTTTGCTTAGTTATTCGGATCCATGAGAGAGTACATGGGGGTTTGAGGGAGCGGGGGCCTCGCGGTGGCCATGGCTGGAAAAGCCTGCTGGTGGTGGAGTTGAGTCCAGGGGCTAGGTCTTTGAGGACTTAGCCGCTGGGGGATTTGGGAGGAGGGAATGAGGAATTCCCTCTGTTTTGTCTGCCGAGCGTCGAGACGCTGGGTCAGTTTGCCTGGGTTCGACTTTGGTGCCTTGGGGCATCCGCGGTAATTGGCAGTATGCCCTATATTCCCGCATAGCACGCAGCTAGGTGGGCTATCGCAGAGATTGCGATCTTTCGGCCGTGAGCAATCCGAAGTGCCGTGGTCGCCCAGGCACTTGACGCACCTGGGTTTGGCATGGCAGTTCTTCTGCGCATGGCCGTACAGCTGGCAATTATGGCATTGCCCTATGGCGCTGTTTTTCCAGGGCTTCTCAATGGTGAAGCCCATAAGGTTGCAGATCGTCTTGACGTTAAAAATGGGGTGATGCCCCTCGGTCGGGGAGCACACGACTAAAATCATGTCGTATGCCTCTCTACCGCGCGAACGGTGCATGCGGTGCACTTCATCGACTGGTATCCTTTGCGACTGAAGGTCTGCTAGGATGTCGGATGGGGAGATTTCCTTGGGGATCTTCTTGATCACCACACGGATCTGTCTGTCTTCTGGGAGGGAGTAGGTGTGGAATGACACACCTCTCGCTTGCAGAAGGGTATTAAAGTCCCTATAATCACGGGACGTCGCGAGTGTGACTTTTATACCCTGTTGGGTCGACCTGGCGTTGGTGTAGCCGATCCTCTGTTCGACACACCATTTTGAGATGGCCGTCCACTTCTCCTTGTCTTGGATGAAGACAGGGGGAGGAGGCGCGACCTTCTTGGTACCGGGGGGGTTTTTGGCGGGGGCATCCTGCGCGGAGGATGGCGTACTCGCGATCGGGCGGGGGGTGGGGGGGGATAAAACGGGGGAACCTACGGGGAGGGGGGTGGGTGAGGGTGGGGGAGCATCCCTATCTACGTAGTGGGTAGACGGGCTATCGTCGATGGCGACTACCTTGGACGCCTGAGAGGAGCTCTGCTTCTTCATCTTCCTCTTACCGGAGGTGACAGCTGTGAAGCCGTCATCGTCCGACTGCGAGCTTGAAGAAGAGGCATGCTCTTCGTTATCGGAGGGGAAGGGAGTGGGGGCGCGCTTTGAGGAAGCGGGCTCGCTAGTATCCATCATGGTAGATGGAACTGATTGCGATGCTGCGAGTGCATCACTAAACGTATCTAATTGATCTGAAGGATCGGGGGGAAGGTGCTTCTCAGCGATCGACTCGATCACTGGACCGAATTCCTTGCTGAGAGACGGATCGATCTGAAGGATCTTGCTCAGAGCTTGAAGGAGGATCAGGTTGTCTTTCCTGAGGGTATCTAATTGGTCACTGAAAGACCTGAGTTGGGCCTCCATCTTAAGGAGGCTCATTTTAACTAAGAATTAAAAAACTTAAAAAGAGAATTATAAATCTCCTAGCGGCCCTATTCCTATCTCCCCGGGCGGACTACCGGGGATGTGTGAAACCCTCCCTGCCGGGTATAGGCAGGGAGGTTGAGTACTTATTGTGAGCCCTAAGCTTGCTTTTGCCCGTTGCCTGTCTTATTGTGCAACGGGGTCCTGACCAGTCTAGTGTGAAGGGTGTAGACACACCCAACCACTCTAGGTGTGTAGCTGTGGAAGCAAAACTGTCACCAATGCCGACTAGGAGACCCCCCAAGGCCGAACACTGGGACCCGTCCAATTGATTGCCTAGCCCTGAAGGGGTTCGGCGGGTGTAATTGGGTCAACACCCCCTCGGTTTCGTTGGCACCGTATGGTATCCACCGAGGACCACGAAACTGTGGTTTTGCCCTGAAGGGGCCTGTGACGCGCTACGTTTTGACTGTTAATCTGCTAACAGAAATACTTTTTAATAAAGTGTGTGTTGAAAAAGACAGCAATTAATAGCTGAAGAACTGGAGAGTCGCGAAGAACAGGAAACACCGGCTTGAAACAGGAACCACAAGCTTGAGTGATCAGGAACACGAAGAGCAGCACGACCGTCCGCAACCGATGCCAGTTGCTGAGTGTGGCGGCAAGCGTGTTTGCGGAGGCTGTGGCTGCCGCTATCAAGGGTTTGGCCTTGAAGAGGACTCAGTCCTCTAAAGACAAGGCCATACCCGCGGTCATGGCCTCTATTTTGGCGGCAGCGGAGGCGTATCACCTCAGGCCTCCGTCGGACGGCATGTCCGAGATGCGGGCGGAGGTCGCCCGCTTGATAGCCGCCATGGAGCTTCTCCGAAAGGATAATGAGGAGCTCCGAGTGGACCTGGCCGGGCTCCTGGGAGCCGGCCCCCGTGAGGTGCCACAGGGGAGGGAGCAGCATCGGCAGGGACCCGTGCCTGCGGAGGACCGGGTTCTGACCCTGGTGAGGCAGGAGATGGCTTCTTTGCGGCCTCGTTTTTCCACGCTAGAAGCCATCGTCCTGCGCCCTCCTCTAGTGGCGAGCAAGCCGGCCTCTGGCCAGCGGAAGGAGGCAACATATGCCAGCACCGCAGCTGCCCAGGCAAAACCAGGTTCGTCTGGGCAGACTAAGGGCGGGGCGGCCCCACAGGTAGCGAGGCAATGGTATGAAGCAATGGATTACCTAGCAATTTGTATCAAAACGATTCAAATTCCGATGGATCGTGTATTACATAATTAGGGTACTGGGTTCGATTCCCGGGTCGTGCAAAATGTTATTAGGTTTTTCCATCTGGAATTTCTAAGTAGCAGCCAATAGGCTCGCCCTCTGTTACATGGGACTTCAACATAACTGGCGAAATGTGGTTGTACTATCGGTACCTACACCTCTGCCCAACCCTTCTGAGATTCAGGCATTTATGTTATGTTCCAGGAGGCATGGCGACAATGATGGGAAGCCAGACCAACCAAGTATTCAAGATCTACTGTGAAACGTAAGTATTGGTAGTGATATACTTACGAATATTGATGAATTCTACATCCCAATAATACAGAACCTCACTCAAAACTCAAGTATTACTTAAAAGTCGTTTAAAACCTTTAGATTGGTTGAAACTAGTTTTAAGTAATGCTTGAGTCGTAAGAGCAGACCAGACATTATCATTCAGTAGGTAATATTGACATCAATATTACTGTCATTCCTCCCTTCGGTAATGAACTAATGACATTCCAAATCTCCCCACTTATCTACGTACTGTCAATATTTTATTCATCAATATTGGGTCAATTATTACAGGGTTCGGCTATCTAATTACGCAACACATTTTCGTAAACGATTACGACATATTTGTTTCATTTTGACAGTTCAACAACATTCATTGCGTTATTTACATTGTGGAGCAGATTTTTTCAATGCTTCCATAATCGACCTGTACCCTAATTACGTATCTCACTGCACGATCGATCGAAATCTGAATGGTTTTGAAACAAATTGCTAATCCATTGCTATTTGCTTCATAAGTTCGAAAAAAAAAACTGCTCAATAACGTACCTAAAAAACGCAATGAATGTTGTTGAACTGTCAAAATGAAACAAATTTGTCGTAATCTTTTACGAAAATGTGTTGCGTAATTCTAATTAGATAGCCGATTTAAAAGATTATTTCTCTGATAGAAAACTACGCTAGCGTCGAGTGAACTCGAGTGCCTTATTATGAAATTATCAGGAAAAGAACCGGAGTTACCGACTTAGCTTGCAGAGTAAGCAAACTGAAGTGGCAGTGGGCTGGCCATGTTTATCGAAGGACTGATGGCCGGTGGAGCAGACGAGTCCTAGAGTGGAGACCGCGTATCGGCAAGCGTAGTGTGGCTGTGTGGGACGCCTCCGAGCTAGATGGACCGACGACCTTAAGAAGGTGGCTGGGACAGACTGGATGCGAAAGGCGGAGGATATAGGGTGTTGTTGCGCAGCCTGGGAGAAGTCTACGTCCAGCAGTGGACTGCGATAGTCTGAGTTGATTGTAGATTGAGTGCCTTAGGATTTGTTGTCGGACGAAGTCGCGAGCAGAAGCTAGTGAAAGTTAAACTTAATTTGACGAGTGCGGAGCGACTGACGGCAGAATTCTCAAACGCGGTTAAATTATGTTGAGTCCCGCGCGTGCTTGCTTTCAGTAACTGAATGAGTACCTACTTTTATGAAAGTTTTAGTTGAGTGCCGTTTGAGTTCTGAGATTAGCCTGAACGTGCCTGAGTTATGATGATAGACCAGCACCCCAGTTGCGTAACAAACATTCAAACACAATCCGTTTTGAAAGAAATTCCTAATCTATAGCTTCATAGTAGGTACCTATGTTTGAAAAATTTGCTGCTCAACAACGTAAATAACGCATAATCAATGTACTTAACTGAACTGTCAAAATGAATATTACAATTTTATGTAGAATATTTTAACCAAAGGCTACAAAATTTTCCTTCCTACCTAATACCAATTCCATTATTTGAGTTAACAAAAGAATCTCAGCTCTTTGTTAGAGCCAGTAAATACCCCTTGCTTGTCACAATATCGTGAAGGTCGACATTGTTGTCTAACTACCTACCTACATCCTAGGCACAGTACTTGTAATAAATAAGTAACAGTATTATGTCTTCGTACACAACGGCCGAAATGACGCGCTTCGAAATCTCAGCGTACATCAGTAGTGATCAGTACGCAACAGACTTCAATTTTGTTATAAATAGGTATAGGGCAGTCACGAGTACAGAGCAGCAGTTACGCACGGGCGCGGAAGGCTGATCCTACGAGCGGCCGTAGGTAATTATTTGAAGGTCACTATTGAGACATAACGCAGAACTGACGGCCGATGGGGCAGAAAGGTTCTGGAATAGAGGCCACGTACCGGCAAGCGCAGCGTAGGACGTCCACCCACAAGGTGGACAGATGACCTAATAAAGGTCGCAGAGGAAGCCGCTGGATGCAGGTCGCTTCCAAACGGCCAGTTTGGAAAGGAGGGAAGGCCTATGTTCAGCATTGAAGTCCTATGGCTGAAATGATGATGATGATTGAGACATAATACTGTTACTTTATTATACGGTGGCCTAGGTAACCTATTTTATAAACCCATGGAAGTATGATTCGAAGGGAGGGTTGGGCAGAGGTGTACCTATAGTACACCCACATCTTGCCAGTTATGTTTAAGTCCCCTGTAATGTGAGGCGAGCCTATTGCCATCGACCGGGCACAAATCCAGGCTCCGAGTTGATGCAATACATTATTGGCGAAATGTGAGTATATTAAAGGTTCACCTCTGCCTAACCCTTCAGCTAATACAGGCGTGATATAATGTGTTAAATTTTATTATTTTGAAGGATATTCCCCGTTGGACCAAAGATAGAGTTTCCTCACTTCATGCTATTGAACCTCCCAGGAGTGCTGGTCATGGAGACATTGTTGTATTTGTGGATGAATTTTTACTTCTTGGGGATGTTCAGGTTAGTTAGAATCAGTACCTACCTATTTATTATATTATTACAAACATGTAAAAAAAAGACCATACACTCGCGACCTGAGACAATCTAAGAAGTCCGTTTTGACATTTCGTACTCGAATGTAATAAAACGATATTAACTCGAGAATTAGAGCAATGTAGATAAATCGTCGATTACAAACTCTGATTTATAAATCGACATGTCACGAGAATCGGTTTTTATAGCAACCGTTTTTCCCTCGATACACAAAGTATTTTTATCTGCAAATGCGAAATAAATTACATCAAATTTTCAAAAGTTCGAACTCGTTTTATTTTATTTTAACGTTATAAAAATAGTGGCTAATTTAGCGAAAAAAAACATTGAAAGCCATGTAAACAAGAAAAATTAAAAAGAAAACTAATGGCATTTCGATGTTTTGTTCATGAAGAATGGCCAGCTACCGTCCCTGTTTTTCTGTGCACGTGAAAAAAGTTTGAATATGAAACTTTATATAATTTAAAATAAGTGAAGTATTTAAAACTTTAGACGCGAATAACTGTTAAGTTTACTTAAAAGTAAAATATTATAGATCCCGAAGCGACATAGAGATTGGGATGACGGAAGAAGAGGCTCAATACATCGACGCTCTCTTAGCAACGCAGTATCAGCAGCTTGGGAAGCTTCGGTTCCATGAGTTAGTCAGTACAGAAGTATAAATAATCTTTTCATTATCTAGATCTTAAAATTGGCAAAGATAAACAGGGTGACCCGTAAAAATACCATTCTATGGAAATTTCACGTTCATAGTTTCAGTACATTTTTTAGTTTTTTTTCAAATACTTACTTATTTATTTTATCCACTTTATGTAGGTCACATTTTGTACCATCCATTACGCATTATTTAATCTCCAGACACCCCGTGATCATGATGAAAGTGTAGTTCAAAACAGTGAAAGTTTATAATACAAAACTATAACTAACTACATCAGGTGGTTGCCGCCGTAGTGGTGGTAACTGGCCTGCTGCAGGCTACGATCAGCACTGCGCACATCGACCAGGCCATTGATGGCAGCCCAAAGTTTCACAAGTAAATATAGCTACTTTCATTGATTAAATATATTTACAACACGTCGCGTCATTGAATGTGCCCTAAAGTTGACTGGTTTTTAAAGTAAGTATTTGTTTTACTTGTGCTTTAAGTTTTATTAAAGGCAATGCAAATGCTTACGGCACTTTAGCCGGGCCGAGGCAGCGTCACTATTATGCCGCAAATAGTGGTACTTTATCCGGTAGGGATAGAATGCCGCTAGCGACAGTCTATACACTTTCTTTAATAAATATAAATAATATCCAAAGAAACAAGCAGACGGATGCATCTTCAACACAGCGAACATCGCTTATGGACATCTCCAACATCAGAGGCATCCCTCATGCGTTGCCCGTTGCCATTCCAGCGAGACAAAGCTGAAAGTCTTGTGTGACTGTAGATAATTAAGGCGTCATCAACTTCAACGCCGGCTGTCACTGAAAACCAGCGCTGGGGCTCTGTCTCGCATAGGGTCGCAGCATTATGCTGAGTGATGGCCGTTAAGCGTGGATATGACGCATATTTTCCCCCAACTTGTAGGTACTTTTTTGTTTTTTTGTTCTTGTTTACCGCAAATTTAAACCTATTTTCTTTCTTTCTTTTCTCCATATGTAGCAGTCAGCAGCAAAAGCGTAAAAGGAACAGATCTTCGCAGTTTGTTTAATTAAAGAGGGCTCCCAACACTGAACGTGTTAGGTAAGAGATTCCTAAGTAGTACCAAGCACTACTTAGGAATCTCTTACCTAACACGGTAATTTTTTTAACTTGGCTTTTAAAATATTTTCGTCCATCTTTCTTAATTCCAGTCACTTCAGAGTTTCATCGCCATGTCTCATGTGTGTGATCCTTCTATTCATGATGCCTGTCAATCTGGATTTCATAAAATATTTCAAGAGACGAACAGGTAATTAAATTTATTGTTAGCTATGCAACCCATATAATTAGCTTGGCGTAAGAGTTTGTTACCCTTCCACCAGCCGTCTGGCGTGCGTGTGACAGCCGGTCTGATATCTTCCATAGAGTTTCACATTTACAATCATACTTTTCAGTTTATTTAGGGGTTTCATCATCATCTTCCTGCTCTAGTCCCTTGTTACTTTCTGTCATTCTCTCCTGTCAACCGTCACGCTATCATGCACTCCAAGTTCTCTTACTCTTTTCTTTAATATCATTCCTCACACAATCTCAATCTTTTCTCTGGCCTTCCTCTCCCTCTGCGTTGCATCCATCAGCATTTATATTCATCACTCTTTTAATCGTATGCGTATCCCCCCTCCTCATTACATGCCCAAACCAAGCCAAACAAAAAGCTTTCAACTTTTCTGTCACTGGCACTAGCACCACTTTCTAACTTCCCCATAAAGTTTGTTCAGAGGGTTGCGGACTGTATAAGGCAACTTTTTGTCCCCTTGGCGAACTCATTATTCTCAGATCTATAGGATCTAGACATCTAGATTCATTTTAGGAAGGCCAGCAGGGATTCAAATTCGACGCGCTCCAGACCTATACCTTCATTATAGAAATTGTCTAAAAGATATATTCGTGATTTGGAGAGGGTTTTTGGCTAATGTTTTAGAACAGTTAAGTAGTTTATCATCGTGAAAGATAGTACCCAACTAGCAAAGTAATCCTATAAAGAAAGATTATAAGTCTGTCACTACTAATAATGTTCTTATAAAGGCATGCGGTAGACAATTTAACTTATAACAGAATTTGCCAAGCCTTAACATACTCAAGCGCATTAGTTTTTATATCTCGGTCTTATAGTTTGCTACAAGACTGACCTATAAAACATGTATAGGACACTTTTACTAGTAATAGCATTTCACAAGCGTAGATATTCTCAAGAGCATTTGCTTTTATATCTCTGTCTTATAGTTAGCTACAAGATTATCTTTTAAGACACTTTTAAGAATAAGTCTCTTATAATTGTTTACAGTAAAACTAAATAATCCTGAATAACATTTTGATCCTATAGTAGCATTTTGTGAGAGAATAAGATATTATAACATACTTGGCTGAGATCACTATAAGTTTACGCCGTTATAGTTTTGCTCGAGACTCTTTTAAATCTACTAGTACTTGATAAGAGCGCTATATAATAAAAAAAGCTTATAAGCTACTAGATCAATAACTTTATTAGTAAACCTCAGCCATTTTGTTGAGATTCAGCCTTCGTCTTGAGGAAATTGAACATGAATTTAACCGATCGGAAACGATTGAAAAGGAGTGGTGGTTACAGGAGAAAAGTGACAAATAGGTATAAAGAATTAATGAAGTCAAGTTCTTCAGAAATAAAATCAACAGGATCAGGAAATAAATCAAACGCGTCAAGTGCAAACGCAGGTGAAGTCAATAAGGGTTCTGTGACCGAAAATATTTTTTCACCCCTAGCCCACCACTCAGAAAGTGAAGAAGTTGAAAATTGGGAAGAAGAATACGATTTACATATCGAACAAACCACTGACTATGAAAAAAATCATGAATTGCTTACAGATATGCAAAGCTGGGCTATAAAATTTAATATACCTCATCTAGCCCTGAATGAACTATCTACTATTTTGAACAAAAGATTAAGTAATGTTTTACCTAAAGATTCACGGACTTTATTACATACCAACAAAGAAAAGTTGCATATTACAATCTCGGATCCAGGACAGTATTGGCACAACGGATTGATTAAATGTCTAAAAAATACGCTACAGGGGCTGGATTTGAATAGTTTAACAAATACGATTTCATTAAATATAAACATAGATGGGTTGCCAGTATACAAAAGTTCAAGATATCAACTCTGGCCTATTTTGTGTAACATCTTTGAAATATCTCACATCCCTCCCTTTGTGATTGGTAATTATACACTATTTCAATATCTTAGGTGCTTAGTTAAGTTGTATACATATATTACTAAACAATAACTTTTTTTATGGGATTTATGCGGGTGAAGGAAAGCCATCTGATCTGAATGCATATTTGGGGTCTTTTGTGAAAGAAATGAGGGAACTTGAAGAAGATGGATTAGTTATAACGTTGGCGTCAAATGAATATATAAAATCAAAGTCAAAATAAGAGCTTTCATTTCTGATTCGCCAGCAAAGGCCTTGATCAAAGGCAAGTTTAGTTTTTTTTTTTTTTATAACTAGGAGATCAAACGGGCAGACGGACCAGATGATAAGTGATCACTGCCGCCCATAGACACCTGCAACACCGGGGGAATTGCTAGTGCGTTGCCTACCTTATTGAAGAACTCTTTTTACGCTCTTTATGATAATGTAAAAATATGGATGTTTGTTCCGCTTTGACGCCTCAACGGCTGAACAGATTTTGATAAAATTTGGAAAGTAGATAGATGAGGCGCTGGATAACTTTTGAACGCAGTGCTGGGCACAGACCTCGCGATATAAAACGTAGTCCACGCGGGCGCAGCCGCGAGCGGAAGGCTAGTTATTTAATATTGCTAAAGTATAATCTTTATGATCATTCATTATAGTTTTCTAAACAGTGCTAGGACTGCGTTGATGAAAATGTAGGTATGGTTTGTCTATCACTACTGTTATTAAAAAATACAGGGTTATTGGAAAAACACCAACAACGTCTTAAGAGGTCATTGTACTCATGTCATTATAAAAACTTTTACATGGGACCAAACCTGAAATCGCGAAAAAATAAATCGTTGTTCATAATGATGAGTACAATGACCTTTTAAAAGGTTGTGGTGTTTTTCCAATAACCCTGTATAATTATGTACATTTTAATTTTTTACAGGTGTCATAAATTTTAATGGAAAGCATGGCTGTCTAAAATGTACCGTGATTGGCGAATATTCACATAAATCAAACACTGTAACATTTCCTAAGTTCGATTGTCCTAAAATAAACGATAAAGACTTTCGTGCTAAAAAATATGAAGAACACCACAAACATGACTCTCCATTATTGAACCTAAGCATAGATATGATAGAGGATTTTCCTGTGGCAGACTCATTACACCTAATAGACCTTGGCTTGATAAAGCGATTGTTGATTGGATGGCGTGATGGAAAGTTGGGAAAATACCTAACCAAATGGAGTGCTCGAGATATTGATATTGTCAACAGTTTTTTACTGAATTGTCAAATGCCCAAAGAAATACACAGAACAATGAGATCTGTAGATGTTTTGGCCCACTGGAAAGGTTCTGAGTACCGATCTTTTTTTTATTATCTAAGTGTTATAATTTTGAAACACGTGCTCAAACCAGAACCATTTTATCATTTTTTAAACTTGTTTTGTGCCATAACGATTTGTTCAAACGAAAAGCATTTGCCACTCTTGCGGATTGCTGAAAAAATGTTAGAAGATTTTACAGAAAGTTTTAAGACCTTCTACGGGCGTGACTACGTTACTAGTAACATACATAATTTAATACATATAGTTGAGGAAGTAAGAAAATTTGGAATTCTGCATAAGTTTAATGCTTATCCTTTTGAAAATAAACTATACGCTATCAAACAAACTATCAGACAAGGAAACAATCCATTACAGCAAGTCGCGAAAAGAATAATTGAAAAACAGTTAATCGAAACAGAACATCTTAACGAAGAAATTGTACACTATCCATTCATAAAAAGGAACCAGCGAAGCGGTTTATTGGTTTTGCATCTAGAAACTTATATTTTATCATCAAAGGATGAAGACAAGTGGTTTCTTACTAACGAAAATCATGTAATAGAATTAAAATCCGTCATGATGAAAGACAACATTAAGCAAGAAATAGAAATCATGGGATATCGTTTTGATAATATCCACGACGCTTTCGAAAAACCATTAAAATCTTCTTTTTTGAATATTTATAAATGTGATTGTGCTGCTATTGAAAAATCGGAGGTAATTTGCAAAGTTCAAAATGTAAAATGTAAACTTGTTAGTATTACATATAACTCGGAGATATTTTTCTTACCATTGTTACATACGCTGTGAATTTGAAGTTTAAAGTGCATAAAATAAAACAACACTATATTACAATTATGTTTTATTCAAAATTAGGTAAAGTCTTGGCAATCAGTCTCATTCATGAGTTATCAGCTACATTATGTTTCATAAGCACTAAAATGATCTTAGCTGTCTTGTACTAATAAACGTTATAAGTTATAACTTATAACTTACAAACTTAAAATAAAAAACTTACTAAACAAATAAAATAAAACTTTACTAAAGTTAACGAAATGTTTCAGTGTAGCTATGTCATAAAGATAATTAGAAACCTATTATAAATGCTTAAATTCTTCAACAATAAAATATCAACAAACTTCAACACATTAATTATCTTTAGTCTCACTATTACATAACAGTAGTCTTTAGTCTCACTATTACATAACAGTAGTCTTTAGTCTCACTATTAGCATGATTACAGTACAGTTACTGCACATGAACGTTAAAAATCAAAAATTGTATCAATAAAAAGTCACGAAAAAAGTATTTAAAAAGTAACCTCAATGGTAAGTATTTTAAAATAAATCAACTAAAACTAATAAAAATGAACTTAGTAGTTCATTTTTGTTAGTTAAATAATTTCAGCATAGGTAGGTAGAGATAAACCACTGTAAAAATGCACGCCCCTCCACTAAAATTTCTATACAAAAATTTGACATGTGTATGCAACAAGCAGTGGAGGGGCGTTCATTTTTAAAATGGTTTATCTCTACCATTTATTATAGATAAGTCACATAATCACGTAATACAAACAGATAACAATATCTTTAGTAACTAGATCCAAATTATAAATTCAGAAACCTAGAATTAATTAACTAAAAACTGGTATAAAAACCTTGACAAAAAATCTTTTCATTTCAGACAAAAATTTCTTCTGTAACATCTTCAACTTCTATTTGGTTACCAGTGGCTTGTTTCTCTATAAGAAGCTGCTTAGGAGACGTTTCGTTTGTAACCAGATTTTCGGAAGAAGTCTTTTTGTCGCTTTTTTTACCTCTGCATTTTTTTGTAGAAGCTCGTTTTGGTTCGATTTTGCACCGTTGATCAGCATTTCGCAAAATTATTTGGTCAAAAAACAGTCGACATCAAGAAATACAACCATCTTGTTAATTAAATCCTAAAAAAAGTAAATTAAAAAATTAGCAGGCATGTTTCAAGGGAACCCTAATTTGTTTTAAAATGGAGGCGAGTTATCTGGACTGAAGCTGCTACAAGTACTTATTTACCTACAATGGTTCTACAAAGTACTTAATGAAGAGCAATTTCAAAACATGGCGAATATTCATCAGAATTGATGAAATATTTTATTTACAACAATATACTAATGTGCTATTTTTCGGAGGGGAATGTGAAACTAACTAAATTGCGGTACACATTTACAGTAAAAATGACTTCCCCACGAGTTCATACACTATATTTACAATATATATTTACTAATTAATGTTCTACAATAATAGAAAATAATAGTAATAGAAACTTACGTTTTTATTAAGTATTTACCACAAAACAACCGGAACCACCAGCCGCGCAACAACAATGAAAACCTCTATTAAAATATACTTATAACTAATAACTAAGTATGTTACTAGTGCATTATAAACAAGATTGCTTTAGTAAGATACTTATGTCAGATACTAACAAGAGCGTTTGTGCTTGTAATTGTGTAGTCTCATATCATTATAGAAGCTATTGCGCTTCGTCAAGTATATTATAGGGCTTAGTAACATTTAATAACTTGATTATAAGATACTTATAGAAATAAACTCTCCAATAACTGCGCCCAAATCCAGCTTTGTAGCATAATACAAGTTTTTTATAAGTGAAAATAAAAGTAGTCTTGAGATCGTTTTAGTGCTGATTTTGCTAGTTGGGTAGCAGTAGTGTCCAGACGGATGATTCACTACCTTGCAAAATAATTAACATCGTTTACCTTACCTACCCCACGTATTACACACATACGAATGACTGACGCTCGGACATAACAAATAATCAATAAACTATATTTAGAGAGGAACAGCGAGTCCCTACCGACCACGCAAACCAAATCATGTCTGAGTTGGAACATGGTGCGGCGGGATATTCACTGGAGCATACTCTTAATTATAGGTAAATTAACACAAATAGCTACCACCACGGTATAAATAAGTAACAGTATTATTCTTCATAGAAAACGGCCGAAACGACGCGCTTCAAAATCTCAGTGTACGCAACAGTATCGAGTGCGAGGCAGTTACGCGCGAACGCGGATAGTTTATCTACCGAGCGGCCGTAGGTAATTATTTCAAGGTCACTGCCGATATATAATACTGTTACTTTATTATACTGTGCTCCATAATAATGAAGTAAGTAGGTAGGTACCTAGCAGCCAAGGGGCTATCCATAAATAACGTCACATGAGGAGAGGGAGGCAGTTAGCAAAATGTGACACTGTGTGACAAGACAAGGGATGAGTCAGGTTCGTGACGTCACATGTATAAATCTAAAGTAACTTACTTTACCAACTTATCAATATTATATATTATAAAATAAGGTTTATTTAAAATTGCATAATATGTGTGGGCTGTGGGGGGTCAGCCATAATTACAAGGACGGGGGGGAGGGGGTTACAAAATCATGAAATTCTTGTGACGTAATTTATAGATGGCTCCTAAGCTGACAGGTAATATCTTGTTATGTTTACCTACCTGCTTAGCTGTTGAACTGTAAAGCCCATAAAGGTCTTTCAGGATAAATTATGTAGACAGAACAAATAGGTACCTATCTATCTATATTTTATGACACAAATATTAGGACTTACATCCTATGTCCTTGGTTCGAACCCCAGGTCGAGCAAAGTTCCATTGGGATTGTCTGTTACGAAATTCGCAGAAGCTCTCCGCAAAAACTGGATTTGTGTTCGGTTAATGGCAGCATATGGTCACCTACCTCACCCCTGGTTTCGTAAGGTAGGTTTACTATATTTTTCACCATTGCAGTCATAATCTTCTGCGAAATATAGGCCTGATATTTAACATCCATTTGTCCATCAACATCCTTCGACTTTTCAGCCGGCAGCAGTACTCTATTCGAATCCCTCAGAGATTCGAAAATGACCGAGGAGTTTGAGGAGTTCCTGCTGAACTTCGAAGGGTGGCATTCCTCGGCCGTGGTCTTCGTCGTAGTGATGTTCTGTAAAACACTCACGGAGTTCGCGTCCAACTTCTGTGTGGTGTATGCGTTGTTGCCTAGCATTGCTAAAGTGGTAAGGAGATTCTTGGTATAAGTATAATTTATTTGATTGTTATCAAATTACATCAGCTAATAGAACTGTTTGTTTTTTGCAATAGACTTGTATCTACGTAGGCTAGAGAATTAGAGAAAAAAGGGATGATGACTAAAAAAATGTTGTTTGTCCGTAATGTAGATTATGAAAAAATTACGTAGGTACACGTATTTTTTCTTTTTTTACGGTATCAAAAGATTACGGCGATACATTGAGTTATAATGTGCCATGTCGTCACTTCTAAGTAGATTTTAGACATACTTGTGACGTATCAACCCCCACTCCCCAACTTTAATGCGTTGTATCTAAGTCATTTTTATTAATATGATAAAGCAAAAAATACGTGTCTAATATTTTTATATTATCTGACTGACGGACTAAATAGTTTTTTGTTTTTTTTGACCCAGGCATCTTATTTATTCTCACGGTGCCTGAAGACGGGCGTTCGTCACAGAGGCAGGCCGAAAAACACTCGCAGGCGCGACGTCTTAGATTCTTTCTTGACTGTTTGGCTGGAAAAAGGCAGCAGAAAAAGGTGAAAGGCGAAGTATGGGGGAGATCTTTGCCCAGCAGTGGGACAGTATGGGTTAATAACTAGTTTTAATAATACATCTATGGTTAATATATTATTATATATTTATTTATCTAATTCTAATTCTAACCGACTTAAAATAATCTGATGATGCCGATTAGTCAGTCATATTATTATGTAGTAGGTAGCCACCTATCATAACAATACTTATGATGACTAATAAGATAACTATTATGGTTTTATGATTAATCTTACGCAGGTAAATAATACTAAAATACAAAAAAAAAAGTTTTAAAAAAACGCTAGGTATGTACGCTTATCGTTTCGCGATCTACGGCCATCGATTCTTCGCGAAGACAGCCGGCCCACTCTGCCAGTTCAGCTTACTAACTGCAAGTTAGGTATATTGGTTCGTTCAACTCTTTTTCATAGCTTGTTCTTCAAAAAGTCCAAGCATAGATGTCTCCAGCGCACGCACAGGCACGTTTCTTAACTATAACGATTTATGTTCATATATTACCTACTTAGAGTGTGTTCTGCAACATAAACCCACACTACCTGATGATGGCAGCCACACAGGCCAGCTCAGTACCATTCCACCTGGTGACCGGAACACCGGTCAACGCGATGGTTTGCGCTTATGTGCACATCCCGCCTTGGAGAATGGTTAGTTCATAGCTTAGTATATCTGTGTATATTTTTGCTTTCCATAATATTTTTTTCTAAATGTCTTCGACTTATGCCAGCACCCTGAGGTCCCGGACCTTTAGAAGGCGTACGAGGGGCCGAGGTCAACTCGCAGAGGCCTGTTAGACGTTTTTAATTAAATGAGGCACCAACCGACGATTATCGCTGTTCGCACTATGCAAGTGCACCCAAGAACAACCCCCGGTTGGCGCCCCTGTTCTGGGACGGCAGTCTCGGTCTGTCTCAGTTATTTGTCGATTTGAATTTGTTTTGTTGTCTTGCAAATTGCAATTATATTTAATAATTAGGATCTAACTATTTTAAATTATTAATTATTATTACCTATATTACACAAATTTATTTTATTTAAGTATACATACACACGTTGCGGTATAAAACTGATTTACATCCGTCGCCTCACACTTCGGGTTCAGTTGAAAACCAGCGTCAGGCACTAGTTGTCTGGCATATATGCTGAACTGGGCCTATTTGGCGTAGCCGCGAGGCACACATTCCTGCTGGTATCATGCAACGCAGTTTTTACACTTTTTATTTTGTATTCTTTCCTTTTATCTTATTTTTTTTCTCTTTTTATTTGTGTGCCTTTGCTTGTTGTGCCAAATAAATGTATTTTCTTTCTTTTCTTTCTTTCTTTTGCACGAAAAAATCCCGTACTTGTGAAGCCCGTCGCTCGCGTCTAGGGACGCCATTACGACTTTGCGACCGAATTCGGTCGTATAGTGATCACTATCTATGTATGTCGAGACTGCAGGACCAGGGGTGCTTATGGGTATCAATTTAATAGAGAAAACGTGGCAGCTAGCACCATCCACTTGGTACTTCTTTTAATAATCCTTCTGCAAAGTCTGTCAAGCACCACCTTTGGCCAATTCACGGCTATGTTTCCATACAAGATATTTCATTCAATCTCTCAAAATGTATTTTTGAATCTTGACAGATGTACGCGGGTATCGGTCCATCAGTGATAGCAATAGTGGTGGTCTGGTTCACCGTGACGGTGTGGTCCACCGCCGTATGGACCGACATCAAGCTCGACCCGGAGTGGGCGGACGTCAACGTCTTCAAGATATTTAGGAAAAGGAGTTAGGTAGTAAGTCGTTTAATAAAGTAAGTAATGCTTGCATGTGGTTTTTCTTTTCAATTATTGGTGCAGCGCAGATTAGGCTCTGAGCCAAAATAAGGTGATGTCTGTGACTACCAACGCCAATCGATTTCATATTTGGTAAATAATTAGTACTCAATTGGTACTAATTAGTAGTCGAACAACAAAATGAGAAAATTGACTTAGGGCGGCTTGCGCAACATTTGGTCTAAACAGAATTTAGTTAAATGCGTTTATCTTGCTAAAAATGTTTAGCCTAAATACAATTAAAAAGGTCTTGCTCACGTCCGTTTGGATGGTAATTTAACTAATCGTAGTTAGAGAGTCGGTAAAGTAGTTTCTTGCGTTCCTTTTTACGTTTTCGTGCGTTTTACACTTGACTTAGAGCAAAATGGTTGCATTTCTTTAAAAAAATTGCGTGAAATGGACCGACGAGCTACACATTGGGTGTTTATTGAAAAATAAATCCTTTCCTATTTCTATATATTTTTGCGTTTTCACCACCCGGAGATAATATTCTCACATGAGTGCAATCTAACGCACCAATTACTCTAGGAAACTTTGCAATTCTATAAAAATCATACGCTGTTTTATTTTGCTCTTCTGTTGTGTTTGGAAATTTTATACACGGTGACATTTGAATCACAGTTTTGCTAGAACAAACGTTGTTCAGACCATGGTCTACTACCATTCCATAACGTCCAATAAGAAAAAAAACGTCATTGGTTTTTGAAAAAACACAAAAAAGACAAAGTTAAAAATGTCGGGATTATCGTTACTACCTATAACATAGACACTGCGGCGTGGCGCGGCGCTCGCGTCTCAAAGTAGATGCGTGTGATGTTTGTGTAGTGAATACTTCGTAAAAGTACGTAGGTAAGTAGGTACCTACATGTTTATTTTAAACGTTGCTCTAAGCTAGGTTTTAAACTCAAATCACACACACACAAACAGCAGACCCACAACAATTATTTATCCGAATGTTATTAAACAACATTTAATAAGTACGATAAAAGAGTTAAACTAACTACTTGATATTACTATTTATTCAATAAAATATTTTACTGTGGCAGTTACGATTTAAAATGACTGTGAATAAAATTTAAAACTAGTAATTAATTTATTTTAACATGAAACTGCTATGTGAATTCAATTCAGTACTCCCAATCAGCTGTTTCGCCAAAGTTCACGCGCGGCCATCGCAGTTTAGGTACTTTACTAAACATCTAAACGCACGTGCCGGCCGCGGCGGCGGGCGGGCTGCGGCGGCGAACTCAAAGGTACCGAATAACCGATGAACCGGTGTCATATTATGTCGCCCCGTGCTCCGCCATCGTGCGGTTACTACGACAGAAAGCTTATCAGCAGTCAGCCAGCAGGGCATGATACAAGGATACAGCACTCGCGTCATTCATTAGGCATTTTAAAAGTCAGTTTTGCTGTTTTGCAATTACAATTGAGATTATTATTAGCGATAATATTTTTTGAACACTTTAACCGACTTTAGTGCACATAACTGACAAAATAAAATGTGTCTACTGAAAAAAAAGTAATTTTTAATGATATTACAATCATCACATGTACTATTAAACAAAGATAAGCATGCTCACTTAAGAAAATATTCCTGCGAGAGCGCAGCTAGTGACAAACCACACCCCTTCCTAGTTTCCCCCAATTAGAGACAATATGCATTTGTGTGAGTAATGACCGAGTAACATAAAATTATAAGTATTAAACCAAATACAAGGAACAACTGCAAAACATTTGAGATCATCCTAAGGTAATAAAAAAACGTATGGGCCGTCCTCTCATTGCCACTAAATAACAATGGGACTTAGATAATGAACTTATTTTTATTGCAGTTGCAAGAGTTGTGCGGCTTGCGGCAGCTATAAACAAAAAGCTCTGATAGCATTGTATGAACTGCGCAGAGTATTGGTTCAAATATTACTGTAATTTCCAAGTATTCCCAAATTGCCCAAGTATAAACAAACACATAGAAATTTAGATAGTTATTTACTTTTAATAAAGTCGATTATACACAAAAAATTTCAATATAAACATTTGATACCTTCATGCAGTGCCGGTCAACGCACCTATTATACCTACCGTATTCAGGGAGCCGTGAGATAAAAAGTAAACAAACCATAAATGTCCGTTCAATCGATTTTGAATGCTATTGCCTTGGTGGCATGACAAATGGCAGCTGCAGTAAACAGTTGGTATTGTAACCACTTTTTTGCCTTTAATGCCATAAGCCTACGGAATAGAAGTCAAAATCGGTGGAACGGACTGTAGTAAAACGGTTCGTTTCAATGTCTCATCTTATTGTGAATGGAATATGATGCGGTCGCTGCGGCATGCGGCATCACATAGGATATGGTGAAAATTGGAGAGGCAGTGAAAGTGTTCATAAATAACCTATATCTATAGACCCGATAGAGAGAGGAAAATATTAAAGTGGATTAATACATATAAATTGTAGTTTGACATATTTGTTATAAGTTATTACAAATTATTTTTGTAAATACTGCAATACCAATAATACATTTTCTAAACCAAACAAACAGAAGATATGAGTACTAAAATTAATTCTTGTCAATAATAAAATAATATTCAATTCAATAACAAAGAGCTTACTTCGCGCTGGCCGTGCCCATTAAAAACTCGTCTCTTATCAGAAACAAGTGAGCATAGTACGCTCCTAGTGTGAGTGTCACACATTCTATACACGATTATACTAATACGAACACCACTAAAATACGCTTTGTGCATCCTATTGGTCAAAACTCGTGCATTGTGCGATCGAGTCGTGAGTCGTGCTATGCGATTATCGCCTTTAAGGTGAGTATGCGGAAGTTAGGCCGATTGTACCTAATTTGAAACTTTTTTTAACTTCTTTTTTTATGAACTTTTGTTTCGAACAATTCACCAAAGATTATCCACTTTCTTCGTCATTCTTTTTTATAACGTTCCCGACGCTAGTACCTACTTAATTACTTTTGTAGCTAATGTGGGTGCGTTTACAAATTCAAATCTCACCTGCATCTTTCTGTGGGGGAATCGAATTCGCGACACGTAACGTAGCAGCCTATCGCTCAGAAACTGCGCCATCGGCATCGGTACGGACAATAATTATTAGGAAGCACAGCACTACTTATTATTACTTGAGTTTAGCTTTCTCCTATTTCATTAATTTAAGCGCCGAAGAGTTTTTAACTTACTGTCTTATGGGTGCTAGTGTGCTTCATGATTTTCTGTCATTATTTTAGTTATTTTCGGAACTTCTTAGTGTGTGTGTGAGTATGTGTGTCGTAATCGAAGCTGCTGCCTAATAATGCATCGCGATCAGAGAACATTATCCCGTGCGGTTCGCTCCCGCACGGGACAGCATTGTCTACAGGGAAATGTACCTTCATAAACGAAATTTAGTAAGCACTTATTTTTGTACGTCTTACTAGAAAATACCAAAGTTAAAAATTAACTTCGGTGGGTATTTTATCACTGATAATTGGCTACTTTAAAACACATTTTTATGGCTTGCTATGGCTTTGGCTATGGGTATTTTCTGGCTATGCACGGCGCGGCGAGGTGGTTGACCTCTAATAATTTTATCATTTCGTTGTAGGTGCGAACTTACGGTAGGTACTATGAGACGTGGCTTTCATTCTTTCCTGTAGGTACTAGGTATGGGTACCTATTGTATCTAACGTGACATTATTAGGTATTATTTATTTATTGGGAAATTACAGGAACAAGACAAAAACAAAACTTAAACCACAAATCCGAGTCAGCTCCGTGTGCACCAAGACAACATTGATTTCAATTTTCCACATTCCAATAGTTATAACACATTTTCACAATAAACGCGCGATCCTTGTAGTCCACGTGGACTCCTCATAACTCTTTTGAATGCCATATTGCTACCGCGATGAGTACTTTGATGTTACGGTTAATGTTTGAACACGTTTGAGCAACATAAGACTTATTTGAGAACGCCTAGTTTAGTTTGTTTTAATTACATATTTGATGCAATAGAATGGTAGTAGACCATGGTCTGAACAACCTTTGTTCTAACAAAACTGTGATTCAAATGTCACCGTGTATACTTACATCTTATACAATAATGCAATGGCATGAGTAACACGATGCACTATTCTACAAGCTGTGCTTTCTTTCTTTTCTTTCGTTAGACGTAACCTTCTTAAGAATTTGTCGTCCGAATACATTCCAAATATGTAAGTCTGCTCTCTCAAACAATTCCCTCGGTCTGTTGATATGTTCTATAATCTCCTCATCGTCGTCAGAATACATTTCCCACAAATCCATCTTACAAACTTCCTACCGATCTCTTTACAATCTTTTATAAAATAATAGTAAAATTTCTATAACCTCAAAATGATGACGCGCGATTGCTACTAAACGTATTTAGCGACGCTAAATAGCCATCTTTGGGTATTTAACTTTGACAGTTCGTTAAACGTGATTAGTGCCTAAATTTTTGTTGTGCAAGACGCTAATTATAATTAGCAGACTAAATGCGTTTACGTCGCTCTTAAACTGTATTTAACAACGATGCGCTAGCCGCCCTTAGAAGGTAGTCCGGCGATAGTCACGCTCCCTTCAGTAGGGCCGCCATGAGCGCCGAAAAAGGGGGCATGCTACAGCTATTCTAAGTAAGTATACAAATAATTAATACTCTTATATGTGATTCATTTCGTAAAAAAAAAACAGAACTGAAACATTTGTATTTACCGATAAATCAACTATCGCGCTCGTTCAGCAGGACCACGACTTTGAATGTTGATTCCAAGTTTGAGGAGCTTGTCGCTTTCCTCAAACCTACATAGAAAATTAGTACCCTGCAAGATAAAATTAGTACCCAAAATTCAAAATTAATGCTCCAGTAGTTTACGAGATATAGGTACCATTACCATGCCATTGGTGGATTACCCCGGACCACCTTCAAAGCAGGTGTTCACAATAACTACTAAAGTAACAATTTTGTTGTTCGAGTACTATTTAGTAGCAGTTGAGTAGTAATTATTTTGGCGTTGGTGATCCGGCAGTAGTCACGGACATCCAAAATAGTTGGATGTTTCGCATTTCGCGCTCGGGCGTAAATATTATACATCGAGCGTTACAAAGTCAAATAATTTATTTCAATTAGCCACAAAAAAGGCACTTTTGAACGTCAAAATTTACAAAAAAAATATAATAATTGATTCTAGTCACCCCTTCCAAAAGGTAGTTTTCGTATGGAGAAGAATGGGTAAGAAACTCCACCGTTACTCTTACCGATAAAGCTGCGAGCGGATCAACGTTGATCCACCTGTCCCGCGACGTCAAGCCGCGCTGGAACGATATCGTTCCACCTGGTTCACGCGGTAAAAATCTCTAATTATACATGGAATTAAGGGTTTATATCGTTTGTGGCAATTTTAGTCTATGGGGAGAATGATATTCTAGTACACCGAATGCTTCACTACCAAAAAAATTAACAGGGAACACTAAAAAAAAAGTTGAAAGTGACACATTCTTCACTGTGACGTTCGCCATGGTGACGCTCAGTACAGTGACGATAAAATGTCGATCGATACAATTATAATGGTATATAATAACGAGTTAGGGGTAGATATCCGTCAATAAAGGTATAAATAGTATCCTAATAAAAAAAAATATATGAAATAAGTCACTGTAACTCGGATGTGAATTTTCAAAGTTACGCGTAATAGTACAAAAATGACTCCGCGCGCTATGAAGTTTGAGTTTCAATCATTTGAAAATGTTACGTAGGACTCTCAAACAAACGCTTTTGTTAAATTACTTATCTATTCATTATGTAACTTGCAAAGTTTCCTGTAAATTGAAACAGTAGTTTTATCAGAAATAAAAGTTACGCGTAATAGTACGCAAACTCACAAAAATGGCTCCGCGCGCTATGAAATTTGAGTTTCAATCATTTGAAAATGTTACGTAGGATTCTCAAACAAACGCTTTTGTTAAATTACTTATCTATTCATTATGTAACTTGCAAAGTTTCCTGTAAATTGAAACAGTAGTTTTATCAGAAATAGCCAAACAAAACAGGAACAAACAGGTTTTTCCCGCCTTATCTGATAATAACATTTTTTTTACAAATACGATTCTCGTCCTACGAGCATTGTTTATACGTAATATGATGCTCTATGTATTCAACAACACAACACAGTTTACATTGTGCGCCGAGAGCCAATATAAACAGCAGGAGACCATTTTTTGTGCCCATTGTTTATTCTTATCGCGGCATCTGTCAACGCACGGTGCTTGTGCCCACTTATGACGTTTTGCGTCTCGCAGCTTCGGAGAAATGTTTTCACAATATCTTGTATCTACATTAATTATATAATTATATGTGAAGACGATGCACCTAGAATAAGATTACTATACCACGATAGGTAAAAAGAATGAAAAATGAAGGAATGACAGATAAATTAATTAAGTGATAGATGCATGGTGCTCACATACTCGTATTTACAAACATTGTAAAATTATACGATATTCCTAACATTTTTATAACAAGTAATAATAATAAGTCAGTATGTGAGTTCAAGCAATCACAGAATATAAAATCAGTATTATAAATTAATAATATACAATTAAATTGGCAACCATTTAGATTTTGTCTAGATTCTAAATTGTCCTATGGAGCAGGACCAGCATGTTTCCAAGCATTTTTGTCTTGGATATAATCCTCTAATTTGTAATATGCTTGTTTACAAAGTGTACTTTTTATGTGAGTTTTAAATTTTCTTTCATTTAATTCTAATATATCACAAGGTATTCTGTTGTAACATTTAACACAGTACCCCATAAAAGATGTATTTACTTTAGATAGTCTGAAAAATGGTTGATCTATTTTATCTTTATTTCTAGTATTAAAATTATTTCTATCACTTATTTTATTCAAAAGATGTAGATTTTTTCTCACATACATAATATTTTCATAAATGAATTGGCAAGCTGCCGTCATAATATTAATATTTTTAAATAGTTCCCTGAGAGATTCGCGACGACTTAGATTATAAATGGCTCTGACAGCTCTCTTTTGTAAAATAAAGATGGATTCAATGTCAGCAGCCCAACCCCACAGTAAAATGCCATACGACATAATACTGTGGAAGTAATAGACCAAACGCGCGGTTTCTACATCTGTTGTCCTTATCTTTCTAACAGCATAAGCGGCCGAGCTTAGCCGCCCCGCGAGAGATGTTATATGGGGTCCCCATTGTAATTTCTCGTCTAGCGTGATTCTTAGGAAAACTGTTTGATTAATAAATTCCAGTTTTTGTCCATTCAATATGATGTAGTGAGATTCGCTGCTTCTAACATTTGGTAATTAAAATCGAATACATTTGGTTTTTTTTAATTATTTAGTACCACATTATTTACCGTAAACCAATCTTGGACCTTGACGTCGTCAAGATTTTGTGACCGTCGCGCGTCGGTTTATTTTAAAGATCAAGGATGTGTCATCTGCAAATAAAACCATCTTTGGTTGATTTTGAAATAAAAAGAGGAATGGACCCAATATTGAACCTTGAGGAACGCCCATTACCATTTCAGACCCTAATGAGTTTGTGCCGTTTACTTGAAATTTAACCTTTCTATCTTTCAGGTATGATCTTAGCAAATCAAGAGCTGTATTCCTAATCCCATAGTGCTCCAGTTTCAGCAGAAGTGTCTCATGATCTACGCAATCGAACGCCTTCAAGAGGTCGCAAAAGATTCCAATGGCATCTTGTGCTTCTTCCCAGGCGTAAAAAATGTTCTTTAAAGAGACTATGTACCTACCACGCAGTTATGGATAGCTTTTGAATCTTGCTTAGTAGTGGAGGGCCTGGGGGTTTTGACCTCGGACTTTTGAAACAGTGAAGTATTTTTTTTAAATCGAGGTGTGATTTTGTTTTTTATGCTATAAATTGAAATGTTTACAAAAAAATATATTTGTGCATTTGATTTTTAGCATTGAAAATGCTTTTCCGATCGCTTCAGTAGGGTAACCGTTTTCAATAAAAGTGCGACCGAGTCCGGGTAGTGTTCTTAATGATTAAGATAGAAAAATGAAAATGGTATCAAAATATGCATTACTGAAAGGACTAACAAAAATAGTTTCACGCTTCCCGCTAGGTCTCACAGCGACATTACACAGGGTTTCCACAATATTGTTGTACAACCTATCCAATACAATTTTGTGGACATCCAAGCTGCATGACCCACGACTGCATTCCGTGAATTCGGTGGGAAAATCAATGGCTAGCTAAATTAAGTCGAAGAAAATAGGTATTTGTTATAGACAAAGATGAAAATTGTTTAAATAAACAAGTAGATACCTAAGTATTTTATTGATAATTTTCTTCTTTATTTAATTTTTCTTTACTTCTTTTTCCCGATTAGGTACTATCTTTATATGTATAACTATAAATAGATACGTTAACTTAATTTTGATATACAAGAATATTCTACAGCATAATATTATTAATTTATTATTATAGGTAGATCACAACTTTTTATGTGAACTTTTTTGTAGCTAAAAATTCAATTTGGAAGTTTTAAATTTCATTCACTGTAACTGAAATCCGAGGTTTCCATGTTTTTACCGCTTCAGGCACTCCACTATAGATGTAGGTAACGTATTTGAAGGAAGAGGGTCCGACATGGACATCTTAAATGAAAGTAAGAAATATAGCAAAAAACATTTTTTTTAAATCTAGAAATCTAGTCTTATCTTATTAATCAAAATTTTATTAATACACTAATTCAAATCATATTCCCAATGATTTTATTTTAATTCAGACTTCAATAAATTCAGTAGGTATAGAATCTAACCGTGCGTTTGCACTGAAGAAACATCACAACAAAACCAAAACATGTTGAAATCTCGAGTTCCTGTCAAATATTGTATGGAGCATTGACAGAAACTAAAGATTTTAACATGTTTTGTTGTGAATGTTTCGCCAGTGCAAACGCACAGTAAGCGCTACAACGTGTGCACTGGGCCTAACCTGCGACAAGAATGAACAGGGTTGCCAACCGTAAAACAAATTTCCTCGTACATATGCAGCTAAAAATCTCGTATTTTGACTTTCAAACCTCGTACATTTATTATGCATTTAAAACGTGCTAAAACCAAAATTAGGGCATATATACTGGATCATACACATAACTACTGGATTTAGAACTTTTTACTCAATGATATTTCTACTAAGTAGGGCCTCCCATTGCTATAATATCTTTTCAACCACTGATAATAAGGAAAGCCATCTTGTCTGTGATGGTTTCAGTATTTTGTGAGGCTCCACTGCAGCAAACGACTGGAAGTTAAGTACGTAGTACAACTCAACACGCGTGTTTAGTTGTACTACGTTAGTACGTGTAGCTATTTGAAGTTTTTGTAAAAAAGAAGAATTTTATTGTTAAATACTAGTCTTTTCGTTGTTTCGTCCATTGTAAACTACCTTCATTATATATTATGAATTCAACACATTAATTAATGACCTGAAAATGCAACAAATGGAACAGAGAAAGTAGAAATTTGCGCTATGTGTGACAGAGACGACTAATGCGAAGAACGAAATGTTTTATTAGTCGGGGATTTCCCCGGTTGACGGGATAGCTACCATGGACAATCATCGCGTAAATGCGGCAATGAAATTTTTGGTGTAAGAAGTTTCAACAAGTTCTGATAGATGGCACTACTCTTTACTGTTAATAATGGTGATGCAAAATATTCGTATGGCCATATTATCAATATCTCGTACATATTTGTACGAGGTTGATAGTGTCCTCGTACCTCGTACGGAAGACCACAAATCTCGTATTTGTACGAGGAACCTCGTACGGTTGGCAACCCTGAGAATGAATGAACCAGTGCGAGTGAATTATCGTATCAATATTCGAAAATGATCGTACCGGATGAAAAAATATCGTACAACAACTCTGGGTCGTGCGGAACGTGAAGCTAGTTCGCAAAACTAGAAACAGTAAGTACCTATAGGAATTTTAGGAAGTTGTGAAATGTAAAAGAAAGTGACATCATTATTTTCAGTTCAAGCAACCACAGCAACACTTTTGATCGAGTTTTTACGCATTGCGCTGAAAGTAAAGCTCCTTTACCAGTTTTTGTTGCATGTTTGTTTCGTATTGTGTTTTTCGTAACATTACTTTTGCTAAACAGTCGTATTATTTTACTTCGGAGGAGGGTTGCAAATTATCGTACTTTTGCGTACGATAATCTATATTGTATCGTACATCGTACAGGTGTCTAAATTATCGTACATGTACGATAATTATCGCGCCCCCTATGTAGAGCGGCTCGAGTAGTGGGGAGAGTATCCCCACTCTGGCCTTAGTGATGCATTGCACTGCATAACTCGGTAAACGGCAAGTCCAGCGGGCACATGCTGTTTACAATGGTGACGCAGTCATATTTATGCTTGTGTCCGTACAATATGGTTGATGGATCATGACCGGTCTGAACATAACGCTCTCTGAACTTTCGCGCATGTTCTATAACTCACACACGCCTTTTTTTTTTTTTTTGGATGGGAGGATTCAAATGACCTCCCCGCTCTGAGTGGAATGGAAGGGCATGTCAGACTCTTACTCACTAAAACCCACCCGTATTCCTTCTGTTGCCTGTGCAATGCCAGGGGCCACGGTATCTCTTTCGGACTTTTCCGTAACCCCGGCAGGCAATGGTCCCGTCGGAGCCCTTCACTCGCTGACATCTCTTTGAGGCGCGCGTGGAACACAACGCGCCGTCGACCCGGGCCTGGTCCTTACCGGACGGCGAGCTACCCATTGCAAGCCCGCGCCTACGGTGGCCGAGAATCGGCTATCGATTCCCGACGCCCAGGGCGTCTCCTCTTGCAGCAGCTAGGGGCGTGAGGGCACGAATTTTGCCTCTCGCATTTCGCCTCCTCCTTCGCGAGCATTACTGCTTCGCAGAAGAAGACGGCCTCCCATGCCCTCTCGCTCCGTACCATGGCCTGGACCTGGGCTGGACGCGAGAGATCCCCGCCACCGATCGCCTCCAAGAGGACACGGCGGTGCTGGAGCATACGGTGGAGGTCTGCCCAAGCCAGGCAGACCTCCACCGTATGCTCCACCGTGTCCTCCGGGCGATCCACGCAGTGATGACACCCGGGAACTCACACACGCCTCATGTCACCATTTGGTTCCTAAAATATGTTATTGCGCAGTCTTCTGCCCAAAGTTCAAACCGGGCCTGATTCATCGGTCGTATGGAGTATGGTTTCGGTAGTTTTTGGGCAGTAATAAAGTAAGGTTGTTCAAGTATAAAACAAAAACTGTGAGTTATTTGCAACATATTATTTATTTAACAACACACTTCGATTCACTATTTACAAAATGAGCACATTAGGTACGTATTGCATCACATGACACTGAAATCTTTTCAAGTAAGTACGATAAATAATCATCACTTTAAAAAACATTATTTTTGGTTTTTTTGCAGTAGTATCTTTTAGGAAATGAAAATTAAATAAACATCTGTGACTGAAATTAGGACCACAGCCGACTTAATATATGGAATAATATTTTATTATGTCACTAAAATAAAGAAGCTGCATATATGTGCAGTAAAAAGCGCACTTCAATTTGTATTTTGGATCATTCTACTATTAAACTTTAAAAATATCGAAAAGCTACAGTATACATGCTTTTAATTTACACAAAAAGCTTAACTATACAATTTAAAAAAATATTTGGAAATTAAGCAATTTTTTTATCATAAACAGGCATAATTTGTACATCAAAATTGGACATAATATAATTTTAATTATATTCACATGATATAAAATGAACACATCGATTTAAAAGCCACTGACAATAATCATCGGAGTATTTTGACGACCATACACCATGACCATTATTTAAATTTAGATTCAAGATATAAATGTATAAACACGTAGAAAAACGGCATTAACCAGTGACCTCTCTAAAATGTGGAGTATTTACTAGAAAACAATAATTATGTTCGTAGTTTATACAAATTGGGCAACCGTATTCAATTAATTGTTTTCAAAAGAGCTCCTATGTACGCAAAAAACATTCACACACACATTATTAATAATAATTATGACTAATTTGCACTTTTTCACACACTTATATAAAATGCATCACAATATTATTTATCTCACAACAAAAGCACACTTTGTTCTTTATGGACTTAACATAAGGCACCCTGTTATCTAATTACGTAACACTTTTTCGTAAACGATTACGACCATCTGTTTGGTTTTGACAGTTCAACAACATTCATTGCGTTATTTACGTTGTTGAGCAGATTTCTTTTTCGAACTAGTGTTGTAATGAATGAGCAATCTGTTTAAAAACGATTCAGATTCTGATTGATCGTGTATTACGCAATTAGGGTACTGATAAACTAAGGAAGCCTTTACATGGAATATTTTACATAGGTAAGGGTTCAAAAAAATAAATATTTTTGGAGATAAAGACTTCCTCTACTCATAGTAGGGTTCATTCTTTAAAGTCCAAACACAAAATACGATTCACACGCCACTCATATATTATACACGGTATTAAACTACTTTAAATAAAGATATTTGAAATAGACCTTCACATAAATAAACACTTTCTTTATAAAATATATTTTTGTTGCTAACACACTCGCAAACTATTTGGTAAACGTTTTATGAGAAATGACTCACTAGTTATTACACGACTGCGGCAAAGCCCAAAGGGAGTGTAATGTTTTTGGTGTAAAATCTACTGAGATTCTTAATTTCTTGGTTGGTTTAGTACTTTTGAATAATCCGCACCAATAATTTCGCTTCTCATCTCACAAATTGATTTTTTTAAACCAAATATCGCTTGAATAAGTTAGAAAGAAATTAATATCTTGAATTGCCGCTTTCACCCTGGCTCTACCTCTACCATGTGCCAAGCGAAATTAATCGTTATATCTTTGATATAATACATACCGTCATATTAAAAAAAAACGATTACATTTCTCATAAAATCCCGTTGCAAGTGTGAAAAGCGCAAGTTTATATAAATCCTCACCCGCTATATTCCGTTACAAAATATAATTAATAAAAATAATATATTATATTTAAGCATTATTATTGTCCCAGTAGGCTGGATTCTGTAGGCACTATGTTTTGGCCACAATTTCGGTATTAAGTTTATAATTAGACATAATTTTAAAATATAGCAGCATGTTTTATGATTGTGTAATTTGCATGAAAAGAGAAATCTACAGGATGGTGTTTTTGTTAAATAATTTTACATTAAGCAATAAATCAGCCTGTATTAAAGTTCCTTTAAATTGTTATCATGCCAAATGTATAAAAACCGTTTCGTGTAAAGAGATTTCTTATTTCCCGTATAATTAATACGATATAATTTATCTATCTCTCTCTCTTTATCTTTGCTAGTTATTTTAAATTATGTCCAACTGTATTTAATATATATTTTATTTATTATGTATATATTTTGGCAATGTACTAAGTCGGTGGGGCGACTGTCATACTCCACATACATACATAAATGCTGTTTTAATATTATTTATCATATATCATACTGTAGAAAATACGAAAATATTATTTTAATTTATTAATGACTTATTGGCGAAGTTGCTAAATAAGATGGTTTCATTATAAAATAGACCCTTTTCGAATAAGCACTAGATGCTGATTTTTGGGAACCTAGAAAAAAACAATCTAGTAATATGCAATCACTGCAGGATTGCTAAAAATGCATAGAAATAAAAAACAACTTCAACATTTTTATCATACGAATGTCTTGAACATTTTCAGTACGCAAAAATAAGTAAATATTTATCATAAATTCAGACCAAAAATATTAAACGACCTTGCCAATTGTCTATGATTTATAATTATCATTATATTGGCGACATTGAAATATAAATACAGATAATATAGGCCAACCGACTCCCTTCTGGGTTCTCTTGTCACAAAACAAGACTAATAAAAAATAATATTTGAAGAAATATTTTCACTGAGATTGCGTTAAATAAAACTGAGGACTTTCCCCTTAGTTTAAAAATGGTACAAAATGGCACTTACCTGTACATTTTTCTATCTTTATAGATACTTCTAGCAAAATGCACATAGCCATTAAAATCCCTATACATATTACCGATTAAATAACCTATAAAAAATTGGGTTTAACTTTTAAATGGAACGTAATTGCATGTTATGCCACCCGTATTATTGCTTAGCAATGCAGGTAGTGTACAATTGAAGTTCGGGAGGGTAGGCAGAGCGATGTATGACGTATTGCAGTCTAAAGTTACGTTCTTGTTGGCTAATAATGCTGTGGTGTTGCTGAGATGGGTCACTGGGGCCAAGAAGGGGAAGATAATTGAGCCCCATGTGGGGTAGGCGCCCCATACGATTAGGGTGGTGATGATTTTCGGGCCTATGCCGCCGACAGCCTGGAAAAAAAAACAGTTGAATTTAGAATATTCTTCTTTTTTGCCGTCTCTCCTTTCACAATGCAGCATACTACATCCACAGAGAATTCTATTAGGCGCATCTCCCAGACAATACAAGAATGACCTACTCTTTGCAGAAAATTTGTGATGACTTTATCCATGGCACAGGTGAATACAGACGACTCTTGCTGCCACACAATAAAGTGCAATTTAGGTCGCACAGCGCTAATTCCCTACAGTTATATTCACCTAGAAGTTGCCTTTCTTTCTATCGCGTAATTCTTATATCTAGTCACTCACACGCACAGAGTTTGCCCGATAAGACGGGCCCGCGACGTACTTGTAGCTTCATGCCTAAAATGCGGAGTGAACCATCTGTATTCATATGTGTCCATAGAAGTCGTATACCTTAACGAAGGCCGCATTCAGTCCCATGGTAGCCTTTAATACTCCTACGAATGGGAGGCACTAATAATAAACCGCTACCACAAATCAGTATGCAAGCCTGGTACAGCTCGCGTCAAATAACTTTGCCGCTCTGAAGTGAACTACAAATGACTGCGCAGTAGTCAATCTTACTTATAAAACAGTAGCGCGCATGCCAGCACGCATGCGCAACCTAACTTCAGAGCGGCAAAGGTATTTGACGCGATATGTAACTTAGCTACTTATTCGTTTTACTTGGACGTTCATGTTTTGTGTCATTTAAAAATGTCAAAACCAGATTGTTTTTCTTTGTGCGCTTCTACTTATATTCCTTTACTGACCCTATTATAGGAATGGTTTATTTATGTGACCAAAGTACTTACCATCTTTGAAGTAGGTATATGCGCAACTCCGGCGACGATCGCGTTGGGCGGAGTGCCGACCGGCATGTGGAACGCCATCGAGCATGCTAGTGTGGCGGGTATCATCAGGTAGCGAGGGTCGATGTGGAGTACTCGAGCCTGGGAATACAGTAAAATGGTTGAAGATCTTGTCATAGTAACCGTATCAGGTCGCCAATGATATTAGTACAGTAGCTGTAGTATTTTGAGCGAAAACTGTATCGTGTCAATAGAAGTGAAAAAAATTGTCGTTGAAACGGGGCGCAATTTTTTTTACAGGTAATTGTTTTTTTTTTTTTATTGTATCTTGTCGCACGATCCATGGCTCTATAAGGCTATCATGTAAAGGGACAATGACGTTTTTTATTTGTCGTATTGTCCGTCCCGGGCGTACGTGCTACAAAGTGACCGACCGAAGCTTCGGTTTCAGCCATTCTCGGCCAACCATATTTTCGTTTTCGGTCAAACGGAAAACCAGAAGTTCGTGAATTGTCGCCGTTTCATTCGGCCTACTTCGTAAAGCTCGGCAACATCAGGTGACGTACGGCTAACTTGGGCTTAGCAAAATTTTGTATCCTCTAATGGAAATTTAAAGCTTATATTTGCTCATTCTCTCCCTAGGTGAAAAAAACAAAAAAAAAAAACAGTGTACAGCTGTTTTTTTATGTCTAAATAATTTTCGTTTCGTCCAAAAATAAGACTAAAGGCGAAGCTTCTTTTTCGGCTGAAAATCCATTTTCGTTCGGATACTACATATTTGGCTCCAGAATTACACAAAATCACTCATTTTAACATCTGATGCTTATGAAAAGCAACAATATCGACTCTGCAGCCACACAAAGCGTGCGTTGCTCCTTATACTAATGTAAGATTAATAATTTGTTAAGAACATTATATCCTATTTTTTCCTCTGTATAACTTACCATATTAGCCAACACCGGCAGTATAAGATTAGCGATGGCCACGTTAGAAGTGAACTCCGTGATGAACTGGGTCACTAATACCACTACCAACAACACCACGGCGTGGTTCAGACCCTGCAGGCCTTCTAATGAGGAGCCAATCATGGCGGACAGGCCTGTGGCTTTGCTGCCTTCTGCTAGGGCGAAGCCGCCACCTGTTGGAAAAGAGATTAATTAGAAACATAATTGATTTAAGTCAGTAATGTGGGTAGAGTTTTTCACCTAGAATTGAAGTTAACAGTGCGTTCTATTATATCCTAACTTTAGGTTGAAGGTGGATCAGCGCCTCGTCAGCACTGCCAGATAATAATATACCTGACGGCTTGAGACGCCATTTTTGTTCAGCTCAGTCTATGTTCATCCATCGTAGCGGACTGGTGTGCCTATGGCTCTCTCAATTTCTAAGTTGAATTATCCTGAAGTGATTATTTTTTTAAGCCATGTCCGTAGAGACCTATGGCAGTTCGGCACTCGCAAGTCGAAAGACGACAGGTGAAAATTACGTCGTATTTTAAAAAAGATATACAGGATTCGTGAGACAAATATGTATTTTGGCGTGTCATCAAATATGGATGTCATAACACAACCCGAAATGACATGATCGTATTCGAGTTAGTTATTTTTCTCGACTATGAGTATAGCATGGACTTACATCCCTCTCGACAGGTAAACATTTTCAAACTTGTACCTAACTGTTACCACCACTGTTGAATAACCATTTGAGTTTTATAGTACAGATAGTACAATCCACGACGACGTGCGTGTTGACCTGTGTGATGATTTGGTATCTATTCATAGTACTTATTCCAAAGTCATAATATTCATAATATTGATAGACTAGCTGCGCACCGCGGCTTCACCCGCATAAGTCTCGATCCCGTGGGAATCTCGGGATGAAAATATATTATGTCCTAACTCAGGTCATGGTCTACCCATGTGCCACATCTTTTGTCTACATCTTTTTAATAAAATAAGTGATAGACATAATTTTAATACTAGAAATAAAGATAAAATAGATCAACCATTTTTCAGACTATCTAAAGTAAATACATCTTTTATGGGGTACTGTGTTAAATGTTACAACAGAATACCTTGTGATATATTAGAATTAAATGAAAGAAAATTTAAAACTCATATAAAAAGTACACTTTGTAAACAAGCATATTACAAATTAGAGGATTATATCCAAGATAAAAATGCTTGGAAACATGCTGGTCCTGCTCCATAGGACAATTTAGAATCTAGACAAAATCAAACTGGTTGCCAATTTAATTGTATAATATTATTATTTTAAACATTAATTTTATATTCTGTGATTACTTGAACTCACACACTGACTTATTATTAGTAGTACTTGTTAAAATGTTAAGAATATCGTATAATTTTACAATGTTTGTAAATATGTGAGCACCATGCATCTATCACATAATTAATTTATGTCATTCCTTCATTTTTCATTCTTTTTACCTATCGTGGTATAGTAATCTTATTCTAGGTGCATCGTCTTCACATATAATTATATAATTAATGTATACAGAATATTGTGAAAATATTTTAAAAGAGTAACGGTGGAGTTTCTTGCCCATTCTTCTCCATACGAAAACGACGTTTTGGAATGGGCGACTAGAATCAATTATTATATCTTTTTTTTGTAAATGTTGACGTTCATAAGTGCCTTTTTTGTGCCTAAATGAAATAAATTATTTGACTTTGACTTTGCCAAATTTCATCCAAATCCGTACAGCTGTTTTAGCGCGAAAGCGTAACAAACATACAAAAAATCAAATCTTTTCTCTTTTTATTAGTTTAGTTAGATTGATATTAAATTGATATACGTGATTGTCGTTGGTCTAGTGGTCGCAAGCGCTACTGCTGAGCATGAGGTCCTGGGTTCGATTCCCGGATCGGACAGTGTTATTGGGTTTTTCTATCAGGAATTTCTCAGTAGCAGCCAGGATTATGGATTTGTGCCCGGTTGATGGCAACAGGCTCGCCCCCTATTACATGGGACTTAATCATAACTGGCGAAATGTGGGAGTACCTACTACAGGTACACCTCTGCCCAACCCTTCGGGGAAACAAGGCGTGATGTTATGTTATGATTGTGTTGTACTCACCAAGCAAGAACAGCAGTCCCCAGGGGATCTTTTCCTTGAGTATACCCCAGGTCACGATGCTGGGTGAAGGCTTCGATGCTCTTAGTTCTTCGTCTGTAAACAATGGAATAAAACATTTACTACCTAATTAGTCGCGTTGTATAAAGTTGCTTAAAAAATATCGAACTGTGAGTAGAAAAATCCGCCTAGCCTTTTTCCAACTACGTTGGGGTCGGCTTCCAGTCTAACCGGATGCGATTGCCTATCTGACCACCACAACCAAGTTACTGGGTAACACGATACCCCTTGGTAAGACTGGTTGTCAGACTCATTGTTGTTGGACTCTTCTAATCTGAACAGTCCATGCTGTGGTTTTTATATGACATTTATTATTTTTTTAATGTATTTTTTACATATAGAACTGTCACTTTGTCTTGTCAACTATGTAAAAGACATGGTGTCTATAAATAAATATTTGTTTGATAAAATAATAGTATCCTCTGGATTCTGTCGCCACCACCTGCAGAACAGTGTATTACAACACTTTTGGACTTCTGACTACCCGCATAGACTGTCAATGATCTACGAATGACAGCCGGTACCAACGGCTGAACGTGCTCTCCGAGGCACGGTGCGATCTCGATATGTAATGCATGGTTACCCATCCCCAAACCGACCGCGGAAGGCGTAGCTAAACCTTCGATCGACCTGTGCGGCTGTTACTATTTAGCTACGAACCCATTTCCAGGTGAGGTTTGAGTAGAATAAGCAGAATTAGTCAGGAAGAGAAAAAGTCTACACAATCTCCGAAAACCAGCCCTATCAGAAAACCAGCGCTGCGTCATTTATTGTTAAATGTCGCAGCATCATGCTGAGATAGGAGCCTTTTGGCCTTGCACAGGACTTTCTGCTTAATTTTAATTAAACTTTGTTTTTATTTTTATGGTTTTTTTTGCTTTTATTTTTAATAAGTGTGTGTTTTATTTGATCTCCTGTGCTTGTCCCAATAAATACTTTTTCTTTCTTTCTTTCTTTATCTCATGAATCATGGTTTTGATTAAGATTTACTCATCCGAGACTCGATGGAGCTAGAAGCATAGAGTTTTTTTTTTTAATAAAATGGACTACCATAATAGTTATTTGTTATACAAGAGTGCAAAGTTGCTTTTTAACCGCGTGTTCAATTTTGATGACCGAGCAAGCGAAGGATTCTAAAATTGAATCACGAGCGCAGCGAGTGATTCAAAATTAGAATCCTGAGCGTTAGCGAGGGAATCAAAAGAGCACGAGGTGAAAAATCTTTACACTCGAGTGCAACACGTAACTTTTCATTCCACCTCAGCGAGGAAATGACTAAATGCAAAAAAAAAAACGTTTGCGCATTATTAACAGTTTCAGTCAATTCTGTTGGCGTCAAGCAAACTTCCTCGTCGCTAGAATCACTCATTTTAGTTTTTTCACTTGTTTTCAAGTTTCTTGTTTTTAATATACCTAAGGTTTAACAATGACGTGAAAAAATGCCGCGTAAAGAACCGCGTACAAAGCAAATTGAAAAAAGAACACCAAGAAGGTTCCGAGTCTGAGTTTTTAACAAATTAAAAAAAAGTTGTATGATATATTCGGCACCATAGAGGTAGCAGTAAATAGGTTTAATGTTTTTTTTAATTCACAAACTTAGTGCACACGATGTTCTAAATTCAATTTACTTTATCCTCTAGAGAATAAAAACGGCTTTTCCACTCAGATACTGAAGATTAAAAATACTCTTTCCGAGATGGTGGGATGAAAAAGTAATTATTCTGTAGGTACTTACATGAAGAAGAAGCGGAGAAGAACTTGAGGAAGTCGCAGCACATCGGCAGAATGAACATCAGAATGACTATGAACATTGATGTCACACCATCCTTTACTTTCCTGCAATAAAAAATCAAAATCAGTTGTGATTTGAATGAATGGAAATATTTAAACATGAATCCAATGGCTTCCATTGGCAATTTGCTATGGAGACAAAATCTGAGCAGCATACATTTCAAGAACCTTTTGTGATTTCTATAAAGTTTTTTTTACTAAATACATAACTTACATGTCGGTAATGACGTTAGCCCAACCAGGCATGAATCCAGGGCTACGGAAGATGTACAGGAACACAGCCAGGATGAACAGGAGACCGGAAGCCTGCGACAGAATACGTTCAAATCAATATTGTTTACTGACCTATGGAATAGAGGCTCATAGACACGAGACGATCTTCTAAACCGAGGGCTCATAGGTAAGACTTGCTAGGCGATTATCGCACTTATTCGTTTAACCCAAGCGAGAAACAAAAACTTGAATACGAGGGTCATAAGAGACTCGCCAAACTTCGCCTTTTTGAATGATAAGGCGATCCTCGCCTTTAGACATGTTTGTGAATATCTTTTTTTTAATTCTAGTCAGTATATTATTTGTAGAACGGTAAAAAGGTTAATAAAATTAATCTTAGAACAAAGGTTAAATAATCTTTTTTATCTCCTTTTGCTAATAAATGGCTGGTCGAAGCGACGACGCCAATCATAATTAACTTTTTATTAAAAACTCACCCTTTCGTGGAAAGTGATAGGTCCAAGGTTCCTGTACTGTTCTTTGATGACCTTCATTGTTGTCAATGATCCTGACGACGCCATGTTTACTTTCTTAGCGGCTGGGCTGTTTGGTCTGCAGAAATGAATATCATAGATAATAGATAAGGTAGTTGCCTTCAGGAGCACTCGATTCGCGTGGAATCATTGATATTTATGAGCGACATAAGCAACTCGACAAATTTTGCAACATTTCGGATGAGTTTGCCTTTTTAACTTGTGCGGGAAATATTTTCATCGGACCACCCTGAAATACAGGAAAAGGCAAAGAAGACTGCGTATGTGGTTTTTATAGCAAGCGCATATTACTGCCGCATCAGATTGCATTTCAATTGCCCAGTATGGCTTCCTATGACCCCTCCTTCCTCGACCACTGATAGGGTTGCAGGGTGATGTAATAAGGTGGTACATCAATTTTGAGGGTTACATACCTGAACATGCCCATGAAGGTGACCTGGAGAGCTACCCATACAAGAATCTGCATAATCAGCATGGGGGGCGTACTGTACGCCATGAACCAGAAGAAGTTCACAGAGCTTCCGTATTCGGGGAACTCACTGGAAGAAAAACATTACATATTTATTTATTTAGCTTTCAACAATTTTTTTGTTTTAGGGTGGAGCTACACACTGGACTGGGGCGAGCTTATTGCTATGTAGAAAATTATACTTACGAATCAAAGATTCCTTTGAAGGCGGAGTTGGTAGCAGTTCCGACGAGAGTACCACATCCTCCCAATGTGGAAGCGTACGCTATACTCAAATAGTAGCAGATCGTAATGTCACTCGGCATTGGGGCTCTGAAACAAGTAAACAACATAATAATTATAATCAAGTCAATCATACCTAGACGTTAAAGTCTAGGGTCAAGATACATAAGGGACTGTTTTTATTGTGAACTAGCTTCCACCAGCAGCTTCGCCCGCGTGATATTTTTCTAAATTATAGCCTATTATAGCCTATGTTACTCAGTGATAATAGCATTCTACTGGTAAAATATTTTTTTTAAATTGGTCCAGTAGTTTTTCAGTTTATTTATTTTCTTTATAATATTACTAGCTGTGCACCGCGGTTTCACCCGCATAAGTCTCAATACCGTAGGAATAATGGGATAAAAGTATCCTATGTCCTAACCCAGGTTATGATCTAACAATGTGCCAAATTTCATCCAAATCCGTTCTGCCGTTTTAGCGTGAAAGCGTAACAAACAAACTGGCTCACTTTCGCATTTATAATATTAGTTAGGATTAGTGTAGACTATCTACAAAATATGGGTTTAAGTATCTCGGTGAGAGAGCTTTCTAAAACGGCTTGAAGGTGTGGAAACGCGACGGTGGAGCATACGTTGGAACGGTGGAGCATGCGATAGAGGTCTGCCCAGCTTGGGCAGAGCAACGCCGTGTCCTTGTAGAGGCGATCTTTCGCGTTGGCCCTGGTCCAGGCCATGGTACGGAGCGAGAGGGCATGGGAGGCCGTCACCTCCTTCTGCGAAGCAGTAATGCTCGCGAAGGAGGAGGCGAAACGCGTGAGGGAGAGGTAAATTTCACGCCCTCACGTCCCTAGCCGCCGCAGGAGACGCCCTGGGCGTTGGGAATCAATTGCCGATTCCCGGCCACTCGCCACTCGCCGGGGTTGCGGGAAAGTCCGAAAGGGATACCGTGGCCCCTGGCATTGCACAGGCAACAGAAGGAACACGGGTGGGTTTTAGTCAGTAAGAGTCTGACACGCCCTCGCGCTCCGCCCAGAGCGGGAGAAGTTATTCCCACCCAAAAATAAGGTGTGGAAAGCGATCGTAGCATAGTGCAAGCTACGCCGTAGTTTGCTGATTTCTACATGTTATTACGTTTACGTTTGAATGTACGTCGGCTAACGGCTATTTATGGTCCTCTATTTACAATGATTGGAAAAAAAGCTTGATTAAGTAATTAGTCAAACTTAAATAAGAAAAATTTTACTTACTCTTCTTCACCAGTCTTTGCGACCGCCTTGGTATCTTTGCCATTCTCAGCTGGTGGATTCTTCTTCTTGTTTGTATAGACATCGCCAAGACCTTGCTGGAAATTAAATTATTATCCGATTACTATGGACTCATTAATAATAAATGAGGTAATAGTATTTAAAAAAAAAACAATCTTTACCAGAATTGACAAAGACACGACTTCGTTTTTTTTTAACTTATTTTATTAGCATCACTACTGTCATTTTAAAAAAAGGGGGCGACTAACGAGATCCCGACTAATAGAGAAGTATGGAAGAAAAAAAAAAAGTTGCGACGACCACAAATAAATTGAAATACGAGCAAGATTATGATGATACTGTTATTTTAAAACCTAAATTAACTTCAACACGTAAGTATTCGATTTAAAGACTATGTTGGTATGTTGTCAAATGAGATGAGTTTTTTTTTGGGTCATCAACCCTAGGAAGGAGTGGTCGCTTGAAATATCAGTAAGAAAAAACAGTTTTTTGTGTAAACGCCACAGAAAAAATAAAACTGATTTACTTAACTCATACTTGATGTAACAAAACTTCCAACGCTTATATTGACCCCAAAAAATAATAACAATCAAATCTTTTTTTTTTTTACCCTGTGGATCACTGGCCTGATTAGCCCTTCAAACTATGTGGATGGCTTCACTAAATTTGGTTTCGAATCTATACAAGCTATTGTAAAATTACCTGTTCTAATACTTCTAAAATGGCCTCAACAATGGGAACCATCATTGTAGTGGCAGCAGCATTCGACACCCACATGGATATGAACATAGTCACAAAAGTGAGGCCGAAATTCAGTCTGAAAAGGAAGATGTATAGGTACTTATTTTTGGTTTGACGGTTTTTAAGCTCAGTTAAAGATAGTTCAACTCATCGGTGCGCGCGGCGCCATTTGTGCGTGCGCTTGTAATTATACAGCTTTAGTTTGTGTTGCGCTCGGACGACGGCTGCCGCGTCACTAGTTCACTACCACACAAATTCAAGCTGTATAATTACAGCGCACGCACACATGGCGCCGCGTGCACAGATGAGTTGAACTATCTATACACATTTTTGCTTTCAACTTCATTTGTCCTTGAACGTTCAAGGACGCATGCGTCGCTGATAGTGCACATTTTAGCATGCTTAACGTAAGTACAGACGCCAGCACATCAACCTACCCGACACTGTAAAATTTTCGCAAGCAACTTTGAACCTTATACTTTAGTGATAAAATTGAAAATCTATTAAAGAAATTTGACAGATTTTAGTAGGTTGATGAGCTGGCGTCTGTACCTAGCATGTGGTATCAATCACACTAATGCTTTTACCACAATAATGTGGTAAAAGCTATGAAATTAAATGGATACTGTGTCAAAGCTGGCTCCATGGCCACAAACGCCCAAATGTTCTTAGAGAGACGAAAATCAGCGTGAACTTGCTTCGATCTGACAAAATAAAAGCATTTTGGCGGGATTTTGACAGAACAAAGCGAAATTTTATGCTAAGTTTGGTCACTCTGTTGTCCTGTAGTGCTGAATAAAGATAAGTAACAAACCTTCTATGAGAGCACCCAACAACTTGCACAGTCCATAATGCAACTCTCTTCGGTAACTTGGAATGTTGTACTCCTGCGGCTATCATCAGTCCACCCATGAACATCATATTTGTCTCCTTCATATACGCTGCACAGGTTTTGTCCGAGTCTAAGATACCCATGGTCGGGAACAAGACGATGGGCAGCATAGAGGTGACAGGTAATGGAAGGAGTTCCAACACCCAGTATATTGCCATTATTAGGACTACGTACATGCATCTGTATGCCTAAAAAGTAGAGGTTTTTAGTGATTATTTTGATATAGACTTTTTACCCTATGCATTAATGTGTTCATGCTATAGATAAAATAGACAAAATAGTGTTGTAGCTGTGATGTAGACTATTGTTCTCTCGCTTTCTCTCGAACCTCATCTAGTTTTACTACCTACCTACTTACAGAAATAAAATCATGTATCCTTATTGAACAGAAATTAAATTAAATGACAAGGGCCCCTGCCCTTGTCATTTATTTATGTGTCATTTTAAGGGTTTATACAAAAAAGGAAGTGTGTCTAGCTTGCCTTGTAAAGTTTTGAAAAGTATTCAATTTGAGTGCCACTTCAAGATTATTATGATAAGTAAAAGATTACAATGATTCATAATTATTACAAGTACTGTGCCTGCTGGTTAAGTCACCATTTCTTTGGTTTCAGTTGAGTTCAGCTGTGATTCAAGGTTTTAGTATGATCATTTTATTTAGCAGGACAGAGCTTGGCTCGATTAATGGCAGGATAATTATCACAAGTATTATTTGCAAGCAAATGCCATGGTGTTTTATTTATTTATTTAGGGCTTCCATAATTAAAACGAATTCCCTATTTTATAATTTTTTTGTCATAATTTCTAAGATACAACTATGTTTTTCTTTTGTGTGTCTTAGGGCTGATTTTTAAAACGCGTTCAAGAGTCGTCAGTGTCAAAATTGTTATGGAATATTGTACACTGACAGCTCTTAAACGCATTGAGAATGTGATGAATGAGTTCAATTTCATTGGTAAAATCCACTCGTTAGTGTATAATGCATTTGTTTCCTTTCTCTGTTGTGTGTAAATAATTTGTACATTTTTAAATAAAAGAAAATAGATGTTACTTACAGGATCGTGGTTCAAAATGGGTATAGGCAGCAGTATCAGTGGAGTTAACACCACAATAAGTGCCTTCCAGTATATGGACACAAACAGACTCAGCCTCTGCCATAGTGTAGCACTGGAACCAGTCTTTGGGAAGTAATATGTTGTGGAACTGAAACATAATTGAACAAATATAAATAGACTGGCAAACCCATATAATTATAGCAGTCTGATTACCTACCTAAATAACAAAAGGTTTAAAGGAAATGTAAGTAAGGACGTAGCACAGTCAGTCAGTCAGTGTTGTAATTTCGACCTTATTCCATACCTATATTGGACTAGAAACACCTAATTTATTTGTAAATCTTCGAAATATTATAACTCGTCTTGCTGGATATTTTTAAAATTACTTAAAAGCTTATACCATTCTTCCAATCTATTTTTATACTACCATAGATAGAAGTGATGCAACAAGCCACCAACCATACAAACGCAAGCTGTTGTAGCAGAAAATAATTTAATGTTAACTAGCTATTAGGCTAGGGCTACTGAATTTGGATACAATTTCTCGAGTTTGGGTGTTTTAAATACTTAAATTAATAACTTACCGTTCATCGGGGACACCGTTTTCTATTATCGGGTTCGACATGGTGAATATGGTTATAGGTCTCCAAAAATGTTTTGTTTATTTATGTTTCACAATATCCACATTCTTGGCACCATCTGAAAGAGAAGCCGGAATTTAGCTACTATAGCAATCACAGTCGACTAAATACTATGATAATTAATTAGCAAAGTTAAAATTACCCGCTAAAATTATTCAAAGTTTCAAACGAATCGTGAAGTCATTATTATCAACACAACACACATCACCAATCAAAACCAAATGACAACTAATATTTTCGCAATTCGAATTCGAGCTTCGAGCAATCATGCTTTTGCTTGTCAGTAAAAAAATCATGTGTAGTTTTAGTTATTAACAAAACGTTTAATGACTAATGTTCCTCGTAAATAATTGGCTTATAAAAAATATACATATAAGCAAAAATATACTTTTTCCATTTCTAGAAATAATTCCAATAATACTAATACTAAAAACACGATGATTACAAATGCTCGAAACGTAACGTAACGTAAACCGGCTACAAGCAATAGGCAACATTATGAAAATGCTGAAAATGTCAATGTCATTGAAACCAAAACAAGATTTGATATTCAAAATATCTTCCACAATTGCCTGTGTTATTGGTTTAATTTATAATTAAAACCTTAAAATTGAACTGTAATCTATTTTTTGGTGTCTTTTAATGTGGTATTAGTGATATAGTGTCTACAATGACAAAGAACTTGACTAAAGGCGAGGTAGAAGGTATGTATATATGTATGAGCCCTTTAGGCTCAGTTTTATCATTTATTAAGATAAAACTATAAGTGTTCGGTGCCTCGGCATGTTGTATAAGTTTATGTTTATACTGTAATGGTAATATTCTTTCATGGCGGTTCCTGTTATCTATTTGAGGTTATAATTTTATGACCAATCTTGATATTACTCAAAAGCTGCAAAAAATGCTGTTAATCTTTAATAATCGTATTGTGGAGTCCGTAAGTCGACCCATAAATCTGTAATGCATTATTCTTGAAACAGTTTTGCATAAAAAAAAATATTCACTCCCTTCTCTTTCATATTATTTTATCATTCCTCCCACAATCCATCTATCTTATTTTTTATGTAATAGTATAATCAAATTGTTGTTATTGTTTATCCCAACAACACTGAATAACATTATCCATATTCAATATCATAAAATAATTGCAAGTTGTAACAAGTAAATGACTTGTACTTAATACTATACCTAACTTTTGTAAGAAACTACAAAGCTGTTGGTAAACAGCACAATTTCCTATAAATTATAATTTATAGATTGTCATTGAACACATTTTTGTTGGGTTTTTAAAAAGTGCTGGCTAGTTCTTTAGCCAAAGTATTAGAATTGCCAATCAACGTGACAATGCTGCCAGTCTTCTGGGCATGTTTGCGGATAAGAATGACACGGATGACTTCTTTTATGCCTAAATGTGCTTAATTCCCATTTTACATGTCACAGTTTGTTCGTTCAGTGTGTCGTAGAAAAAACGTGTCTAACAAAGCCTCCATAGTGATCCATACAACACTAACGACCATGCCTACTACGCGGTAAAGAAACAGTAGTTTTTCACAACAAAAAAATGTTTGTGTACAAAGATCCTAAGTGTCTTTTTTATTTAATATAGTATCTAGTATAAATAGTTAGGTGTGTAATAATAGTATACATATAAAAAGTAGCAGCCCAGAGTCCAACCTATCGGTGTTTTGAGCTTCTGAGAGAGGAAACTCCTAACAATACGCGCTAATACATACAATATAGATATTGCTATTATATTTAAACAAAAAAGTAGGAAGAAGTTTAAAAAATATAAAGATTTTGACATCACACATCTATCAATATATACCCACTTCTTTGAAGGACAGTGCTTATCTTATCAGCATTAAAAGCATTTGCAAAATACTTGTGATTTTCAAGACTTATTTATTTATTATTAGGCTCTTCAACAGTGAGTACACTATTACTTTACAATTTCTGTATCAAGTAGGTAATTATGAATAAATATTAGGTATATTGTCTTACATAAACAGACTGACACTTCCAGTTTCCCATACCACTTTTTCCATTCAACAGTGAAAAATAAGACAAGATGGGTCTTGTCTTATTTTTCTCCTCTTTTTTTTTGCATCATTATTTACGTATTGTATGTTATGTATTTTCTTTCTTTTAGTTTTCTTTCCAACTTTTATTTATGAATACTATAAGTGTGTCTTCATCATGTGCATAATATTGAACTATTGAGGGAAACTATGCTTCATTTTTAGCAAAGGAAAAATATTAAAAATAAATAAAACTTCAAATACTATACACATAGATATACCTAGTCTTGCCATAAATATTGTCACAAAGAAATTTTTCTATTTAAATGTTTCAATTTAAATAGTAGTTTAAAACTAAGTATTTTCATTATTAATATATTGTAAAATAAAATGATGACTAAAATGTTTTTTTTTGTATCATAATTTTGTCCACTTTTCTCGTCGTCAAAATCGACGACGAGTAAATACGACTAAATGATAGAAAAATCGGAGATTATCTCGTGTTGAATTGTCAAAAATCGAGATAACTAAGGTGCCATGTTAGGGTTTATTGAGAAAACATCAATTTTGACAGAAGGAGTCGACTATTTTGTATGGAAGCGCTGTCAGAAAACGAGAAAGTGACCGAAATAGACAAAAATTACTCACGCGAGAGTGAGTAATGGTCGCGTATGTCATGTTAGGCCTGCTGGTCGCTGCGACCACTGGTCCTGGTCATGGACGTCTAGTCCGCGAGGTCCCTAAAGGTGCCTACAGATTCACGGGAGAGAAAAACATCGCACAGTAGGTACCTAAGAGATCTCGCGCACTAAACGGCCACGACTCCGCCAATTGTGGCCGTCTAGCTAGTGGTATTGTATGGTCTGCGGCTACAGGTCCCGTCACGTAAAAAGAACGCTGGCCGTGTACCCGCACACTGAGCGATTTATCGATTCGAGTCTATTCCATAGTACTAAGTAGCTCATAAAGTACCTATTATGATTCTACAATAAAACAATTACCCTTACTATTACAAAACAATACTTATATTTATTATAAAACAATTGCCTAGAACACTAGGATGCGACTGTACCCGTGCGCAGACACATCCCAGTGCAGTGCCGCTCAGCGTTCTTTTTACGTGACGACAACTGTAGTTAGCCGTTGCGACCAAGTGCGCGATTCGTATCGATTTCTAGAGTTCACCTGGTCGCTGCGACCGCTGGTCCTGGTCGTGGACGTCTAGTGCGCGAGATGCCTAAAGGTGCCTACAGATTCACGGGAGGGAAAAACATGTTTTCTTTAGTTCTTCTTCGTCATGAGGGGCAGAAGTAGGTTGTTAGGTCAGTACTAAAGATCGAAGCACGTGTCGACCGTCAATAATCTAAAAAATCTGTAGAAACAATGATAATTTTAAGTGACTTTACTCTCATTCAAACAAAGTTGTAATTTGATGTAGCAAATGATTCAACCACATGGCCTGTAGGTGTATAATTTGCCGCCAAAAACTTTGTACGTCTTCGTTCATTTTAATATTATCGACTCACTGGGACAGCCCTGTGTGTATTAATAAAGTTTCTCATCAGACAAAGTCCAAAGGAAAAAATAAATAAGTTGTTGTACTTATATTTTTTTTGCCTGCCGTTGTTGTTTTCGTAAGATGTTACGGAATTTTTGTTGTGGGAATGTTACCTAAGGAAAATTCAATTTCACCACTGTAAACTATTTCGTTCTTCTAATTTATAATCTCTGATTTATGGTAAGTAACGTTTAACTAAAAGTGACAAAAACAAACAAAATAGAAATGAATTCTTCAAAATTCTTAATCATACTTATTCTGAAGCTATCTCGGTTACAATTGTAATGTAAAAAGAAGTTAGGATGCTGGTTGGCTATGTCGCGCCGTAACCCACACAACTGCTAACAAAATACAAAACATTTAATTAAAGGAAGATAAATGAATTGATAACATCTCTTTATTAATAATAACACATAATAACCAGACATACTGTCTCCATTCATATCTTCGTAATGTTTAGACTACGATTCAAAATATCATAAGTAAATAATTACAATGCTTAGGATATCAATTATATCTGTTCCTGCAAAACATCATGTAATGAAAATTATAGGTATGGCGAAAATGAAAACTTTGATGCAATGTTGGTAAGATCAAAAAGGAAACTGTAATGACCGCAACACTAAACAGAAGAAAAATTAAAGCATTTTGTTATTGATTGAAGACAGAAAAAAATGCTGCCTATCCCCTGGAGGCATGTGTTCCAGCAATGAGAATATTATAGGATAATAAAAACAAACACATGAATATAATATAAATATTACTATTGTACGAGTAGTAGTAATATCGGATATTAGTATAATTCGTGATCAGAATAGCGTCACAGACTCGGAAGAAACAGTATATTAATTTATTCATCTGTCATCGTCAAGTTTTATTAGGACAGATAATACTTTGCGCCCAATTTCATTGGTTCTTGACCGTTTAAAACGTCATAGCTTTATTGCTTTTATTTTAGATGTGGCCTTGATTATAAATAGTGACATCAATGTCTACGCGATATCATCTTGTTAGAAGCTTTCGGTGGTAGAGCACTTGCTGGCAAACCAACCGAAGGTCAAACTGATGGAAAGTGGTTCCTTGTTCGGCAACTGATCGTTTGCCGATGTGCCAACTATGTAGGTAACATTGAAAGTTGCCTATACCCCTAAGCCTATATCCTTCTAAATCTAACCAGAACACAGGAAATCTTATTTGGCGATAGAAGTAGTGAGGTATAAGCTCTGTACTAAATGAAGATCATGGATTTGGAACATTTCCAAATACTGTAATGCTATCATCCTAAACGTTCATCAATATAGTATAGAACTGTTACTCCCAGTGATTTGCGTTGTAGATACCATTAAGAAATTATGTTCTAGGTCAAAATCGTAGTTTTCCTCATTGCATTTTGCAAGGTAAGTTTATGAAGGTAGGAAAGTTTTGTGTATGAATTTCGATGGCTATAAGAGTAGGAAGGCCAAAGAAACGTTGGATGGACTGTGTAAATGATGATATGGCTAGAAAGAGGGTGAATAAAGAAGTATGGAAGAAAGGGACATGTTACGCCGCGTTAAATTGAGATAGGGACAGGAGAATGATCTTGATGATGCTGCATAAAACTCCAGATGTTTTTTCTTAATTATTAGAAGACATTAAAAAGTCTTACGTAAAATAGTTTAGCAACATTGATATTGTCGTTATAGTCAGTTCGTGGCCCGTCTTCCTGTCACGTTAACCACGATTGTTCTTATCAGATCCATAGTTTCCGTCATTGTTGTACCTACTGCTAAAGCGCCTCTGTTGTGCGTTGCATTATTAAAATTGAATAAAATTAGTTATGTACATTTGCACTCTGCCATAGAAACTATTTCAGCAATATTTTAAATTATGGTACCTACGCTTTTTTTCTTATATGTAGTGTATTCAGCACAAGAGGGGTTTGAGGATATCTATCAACTTCGCAAATTTTAGAATCTGCTAATGCATGAGATATTACATTGCTTTTTTAAAATTTGACATCATATTTTATGGGCCAGAACATACCCTTTTTTTGTGTTTGGGAAATCATCAAATGACTTCTCCCGCTCTGGGTGGAGCAGGAGGGCGTGTCAGACTCTTACTGACTAAAACCCACCCGTGTTCCTTCTGTTGCCTGTGCAATGCCAGGGGGCCACGGTATCCCTTTCGGACTTTCCCGCAACCCCGGCAGGCAATGGTCTCATCGGACCCCTTCATTCGCTGACATCTCTTTGAGGTCAGCGAATGAAGGCGCGTGGAACACAACGCGCCGTCGACCCGGGCTTGGTCCTTAGGACGGCGAGCTACCCATTGCTCACCGTCCGCAAGCCCGCGCCTACGGTGGCCGGGTCCCGACGCCCAGGGCGTCTCCTCCTGCGACGGCTAGGGGCGTGAGGGCGCGAAATTTGCCTCTCCCTCACGCGCTCCGCCTCCTCCTTCGCGAGCATTACTGCTTCGCAGAAGGAGGTGACGGCATCCCATGCCCTCTTGCTCCGTACCATGGCCTAGACCGGGCCGGACGCGAGAGATCCCCGCCACCGATCGCCTCCACGAGGACACGGCGGTGCTCTGCCCAAGCCGGGCATACCTCCACGCTATGCTCCACCGTGTCCTCCGGGCGATCCACGCAGTGATGAAACCCGAGCGTTTCCTCCCGTCTTATCCGAAACAGGTACCTCCCGAAACAGCCGTGTCCGGTGAGGACCTGCGTCAGGCGGAAGGTGAGGACGCCGTGGCGCCTCTCCAGCCACTCCTCAAAGAGGGGACTTATCGTCGCAATAGTGGCGTGCCCAGGACTGGGTTGCGACAATCGCCAGAACCTACCCTACGTACGTTTTCACCAAATTGCCCATTCGTCATACATTCCAGTGATACGATTTTAGTCTTCCCAAAAACCACTACCCTCCACTGTTTCGTTCCAAATATTATATCTTTATTCCTGCTAATATTCGCATATAACTAGAGCTCGGCTCTAGCTATATTAGAACATATCTAATATAGCTAGAGCTGAGTAAGCGCAGGGCAAAGACAGAATGCAATTTAATAGGAAAAAATAATAAATACCTGAAATACTTTACTTATATGAAAATGAACACGTACACAGTCACGTAGGCACCTTTTATGTATCATAGGCTGCGAATTATATTTTGGCGTAAGGATAATACTAAACGACGCGACGTTGCTTTCGAGTGTGATTTCATTCGTATTATGCGCTTGCTCTTGTGGGCTTGTGGCTGCATTTTTGAAAAGCCCTTTTTGACGAGAAATATATGCCTTGACCTTCTGGGATTTAGCTCGTGTCGTGCTTCCTGTGCGAGGCTTTGTTAATAATTTAAAAAAAATATGCGTAAAACGTGACAGAGATGTATTACAAATTGTACCAATTTCCATATTTCACATCAGTATAAATTATTGTCATGTTAATTTGACATTCACGAGTCTCACTCTCAAATAAGAAAAACGTGACGAAAAGATTTCGAAGTCTTCCCAAAAAATACATTTTCCAATGCACACGTAGTGTAAAAAATACGTGTAAGGTTTTTTTTTTTTACTGAATTTTCAAATTTTAAGGTGTTAAAAAAAATTGTTGTGTGGACAAAATATTTCTAATCATTAATAAAACGACATTGAAATGAAAATGATGTGTTTACATTAGAAAATCTTCCGCGTTGTCGTAATCTGCATAAAATAAGTATTTAGAATCATTACTGTTTTCAAACGCGTGACGGGTATGACGTCAATTCTAACGTGTATCTCAAGTTTTGATTACTTAATTTTAATGTTTAATAAATGAACGATTGGCTTCACTTTCAGTTTTCCAAGTTTAAAATATCGATTTTATTGCGAATTTGCTACTGCCCGCGGTTTCACCCGCGTGAACCTTAATAATTTTTCTATCAGCTACCTACCAGTGAAAGTCCCGTCAAAATCGGTTCAGCCGTTTCGGAGATTAGCCGGAACAAACAGACAGACATACAAAAAAAAAAATTGTCTAAGTAGAGTTTAAAGTTTATTAAGCATTTCATAAAAAGTTGTTATTTTAACATTACAAACAAAAGACACTTCTAATTGAAGTGTCTTTTGTTACTACTACTATTACTTACTTACTTATTAGTATGTATAGATATAGAATTTACAACAGGTACACTATGTGCTTCTATGTGAACATAAGATGACAGTACAATACAGCTATCTAATTACGCAACACATTTTCGTAAACGATTACAACAAATTTGTTTCATTTTGACAGTTCAACAACATTCATTGCGTTATAAACGTTGTTGAGCAGTTTTTTTTCGAACTTATGATACAATGGATCAGCAATTTGTTTCAAAACGATTCAGATTCCGATTGATCGTCTATTACGCAATTAGGGTACAGTTTAACTAACCAAAAGCAACTGATACTACTTAGTAGGATGCCAAAAGGAGCCATAAAATATCAATGCTGACAATATGACAAGCTACTTAATTGAACAGTTTATATATTTTAATGGATTTGTTAATTTTCCTACAGTTTTGAGTAGATTCATGTTGATTGAATCAACTGAAAACTATAGGAAACTTCCACCAACCCGCACTGGGCCCGCGTGGTGAATTATGGGACACTCCCTCCCACAGAGAAGTGGCCTGTGCCTGTATTCCCAGCACTGGGAACATTACAGGCTAATTATGCTTATGCGTGTTGATTGACAAGAAAATGTCTATATTTCTGACATCCAACGAATATAGATAGTGCAATCCACGACGACGCGCCCCACTCCGCTCTGCTCCGTACTAAAGTACAGCTTACAGTACAGTAATCGCGGAGTGGGGCGCGTCGCCGTGGATTGCACTATCTATAGCTATGTATAGGATCATCTGATTCTAAGTCCAAGGTTAATCGAAGACGCCTACACGTTTCCCCGTGACGCAAATCCTTTGGGATTTTATTAATACATCGGGAGGCGTGCCTTTTACGTCAAACCGTCTGTTTTTCTGCACGCGTAGCATTACCACCGGTTTTGTCGACGGAAGAATAGACAACAAATTACCTAATGACAGATTATTATTGTTTATCTGTGCTGAAGATGGAATGTTGGTGGTTACAACATGATAGGTTTTCAAACATCGGGTTATTTTGTAGGTGGCACGTTGCAAAGCCCGGGCCAAGTCGTTACGGGTCGTCAGAAGCCCGAAAAATCTGACACCAGTCTTACCAAGGGGTATCGTATTACCCAGTTACTGGGTTGTGGAGGTCAGAAAGGCAGTCGCTCCATGTAAAATACAGGTATTCAGCTGCGTCCGGTTAGACTGGAAGCCGACCCCAACACAGTTGGGAAAAGGCTAGGCAGATTGATTGACGTTGCAAAGCCCGTGGTGCTGCGGCAACTTGAGGCTTTCAAAACATTATAATGTCAACACATTTGTGATTAATCATGGCTTTATGAGTAGGGAAAAACCAAAGAAAGTCCATCCAAACTGTGTGAAATATGATATGGCTAGAAAGGGGGTGACTACCGGGATGACTATTATGAGAAGTAGGGAAGAAAAAGATGTTGCGCAGACCACAAATAAATTGGGGAATGGTGATGACTTCTGATGAAAGGTTTTGCTCGTTTTTAGTATTCTCTTTAGTACCTACTTATTCGTGGCAGAAGTGCTGAAAAAAACGCGTCGATCGTCGAAAATCGAGCAGGCACCTCTTGATTAAGGTTGTGTTTTCTGTTTCGGTTACAATGCTGTTATGCACTGTTCTCATTTGATCATCTGAACCTTTTTTTGTTAAAGAACGTCGTGGTCGTCACGACTAATTATTAGGTATAATTATGAATTTGTGACATTACTAAATGACTGCCTCGTTGGTCTGCTGAGCATGAGGTCCTAGGTTCAATTCCCGGGTCGGGCAGTGTAATTGGGTTGTTCCATCTGGTTTTTTTTTGTAGCAGCCCGGAGTCTGGTTTTGTGCCCGGTTGATGGCTATAGGCTCGCATCCTTTTACATAGGTACCTATTAAACATAACTGGCGAATGTTTTTGTTGAATTTTATTATTTAGTCATATTATTCCTAAAATTGTCAGTAGGTACAAGAAAGAACTAACTACACAGGTAGATAATGGTAATTTATAATTAAATATACACAGCACGTAGGTAAGTTGTAACCAGTTATTTTGAGGATTTCACTTTTAAAATAGTGATCAGCAATGCCAATTACTTTTAATTGGTTGACTTTTAAACCCTTTGATTTTATAAATAGCCATTGTAGTCTCCAAACTACGATTTTAGTAGTCATTTTTAGTAGATTCTTTCCTCTTAACATTTATTCTATTCTGGTTCAAAAACCTTTAAACTACATACCTATAGATAGTGCAATCCACGACGACCCACTCCGCTCCGCTCCGTACTAAAGTACAGGGGCCCAAATCTGCTATTTTTATAAATTCGTCATTCCAACACGATCCCATTGTAATTTTGCTAAAAGTTCGTAATCTGCTAAATTCATAATGGTCGATCATTCGTTGATCATTGTATTCTAAAAACATGATACACGTAACGAATTAAAAGAAATGACTGCACAATGACGTTCTCGTGGTAGGTCACTGGTCAAAGGAACTGTCAAAATTTTAGCAGATTTCCTCCTAGTCAGTCATTAATTTTTCATTACATATGTACGAGATTACCAATACGCCATTTCTTTCAATGGCGTGTCAGTGGCTGACCATTGGAAAGTCATAATGACGCCAATATGTTAGTAGATTACCAAACTTGTCAAAATCAACAATTATGAAATCAATGATAGACCATTCTGACACTATTGTAATAGCAGACTTGAGGCCCAGCTTACAGTACAGTAATCGCGGAGTGAAAGGGTGTATGGGTAGAACCTAGCTAATGACCTCCCAAATTCCTTAAAAAATTGTGTCGGTCCATGCGCCAAACACCCTGTATAATTACCACTATCATTGTTGATCATCTAATTGATTCCGCGACGTTTGAAACTCCTGCGCAACAAGACCGTAGCGTCAATCAGTGTTTATCGATCAATTGCACTCTCAATTGTACGTAATGCTAATGACTTAAACGGCGCAGAACTTGATACGCAAACAACCAGTAATTGTAGGAAGTAGTGAAGGACACGTTTTTATAGGCCTTGTCTTTCAATGAATAAGTATGAAGGCTAAGAAATTAATTAAAAGCAAAATTAACGCTTAACGATGAAGCATGTCGATTTTCATTAGGAAAGTTTTTATTACTTCATCTATACGAGTACTACTAACACTAAGTATGGGCGACCGAACTCTGCTCTGGTGAAGATAGAGAATGCTCATTTAATAGTATAGGAAAGTTCATACTAATTCCATGTGTAGTACTTTAGTACATAGTAATTCCATGCTGCAATGATAGTAGGTACTTACTAATTCCATGCTTGCACTGATAGGACAGGTCCACTCAAATCTGTGTGGTTCTTTTCTCAAAAGACCATTTCAGACTAATCTACATGGTCCTCATATGGCCTGACCAAGATTATGTCTGGACTTTAAAAGAGACTGTGACCTCTGAGTTTGTTTCGGCCTTTCTTCTCAGAGTAGTCAGATAGGAAACGCCGAACTCATCTAGCATTTTTTTTTTTTTAGATGACGTGTAAATGTGATTCCAATATCCTATTTACAGAATAAACAATTTCATTTCATTTCCATGCTGCCATGTCATTCTACAGTAATCTTGTTCTAAACTTTGAACGAGCAGGCTCGGGTGAAAATATGGAGAAAACGAATTTTCCCAGATATGAGACCTAGCTAGATCGATTTTTCGCCCCCGTAAACCCCTATATCGCAACTTTCATCGAAATCATTAGTGCCGTTTTCGAAAACGTGATTACAAATATTTATATAAACATAAAGACTAATAATAAAGTTGAAGTTTTTTTTTTTTTGGCTAATTTTTGGCACTACCGCGTTTATTGAAAGTATACTGTGCCAGTACGCACCCACACTGTACTAGTGCAGTATACTTTCAAGAGCAAAAATAAAATATAATGTCTTGAAGGTAAACTCGATTTATGCGCGATACCTACTCAAGTATAGTTTCCACCTCATCGGGTAATAAAGAAATTCAGAAACTATACTAGGCTAGTATCCGTTAGCAAAATCAATTTGACTAATAATTAATAATTTTACTCTTGTGCATTTGAATGAGATATTGTAAGCATGCTTTTAAATTAGTTTTAAGTTTATCGCTATAAAAATGGGAAGGCGATTTTAATCCTTTTTTTTGTATTAAAAAATCTTGCATTTAACATCATGCTAGGACATTTAGACGCCGAGTAATAAAAAAAGAAAAAAAAAAAAAAAAGAAAGAAGAAAGAAAGAACGCTAAGCAAAAATGTAAGTATCGGGGCACAGCTACTTAAACTTATAGGATATATTATTTAATGTTAAAACAAGAAATTTCATGTGGACAAGGTAGCGGGCAGAAGCTAGTCTACCTATAAAATAAGTTATTGCTTTCTCATTAATTAAAGAATAAGCAGTCTTAAAGCCAAGCCTATAAAGTGCTTTTTTATAAAATTGCTATCTAACCCTCAAGTGTCGTAATAGATTTACTGGACAGCTACGGAGGCAAAGATAGTACATTTGCAAGGTCAAGAGCAGAGACAAGGTTGAGGTTGAGGCCGACTTGTGGCTGTCTATGGTCGATATCTGTTTACCGGTTGTCAATCTTGTATACATCATTATCATCCTTTTGTGTAGGCGTAATCATAATTCTCGCCTTAGAGGTTATAGGTTCATTATTGCTAAGTGTTGTCAAGTTGTTGAGCTTGTTTTTGAACCCATATTTTTTTTATAGTGCTGAATAGTTCCTAGTACCCGCGTGGTAATTGCGTAAAACACAGTAGAAATGGCTTTCATTTTAACAGTTCAACAAAATTCATTGCGTTATTTACGTTGCTGAGCAGACAAATTTTTCGTAAAATGAAGCAATGGATCAGCACTATCCTTCAAAATCATTCAAATTGTGATTGAAAGTGTGTTACGCAATTTTATTAGGGTATTGATTTCTGAATTGAGATATTGAATTTCGCGAGCGTCACCTCTTAACTAATGCCAAAGTAGAGTTTGACAATTTCTTATGCCTGGTTTATTAAACAGTGCCAGTGAGTGGACCCAGTGACTCGTAATTTTGGACCCAGTTAGTGGGTTCATGTAGGCGAGAGCGGCAGTAGACAGGCAGAGGAAGCTACTGGGGCCGAAAATAGACACGTATGTTAGTCAACTTGACTGACTTGAGGGCGCGAAGTCAGCACTGGACTGGGTCGAAACTAGTGTCTACACGAGCCCAGTTGCAAATGAGTGCTGCACTGCCCTAAATGTGCTGTCACATTACAGGGTTCGTATAAACCTGCATTCAACTTGAGATTTAATCAATCAAGTCAATTCCACTCTCATCTACTTATTGTACTGATAGATAAAACACACTTAAGAGGGAACAGGGCCTGCGATTCTCCGTACAAATGTATTCCCCTTTTTTCTTCCTAAATAAGTAGAGTAATATGTTTTTTTTTTTTTCATAAAATCAAGGTCTGCTGTAGTCCCTGTTATTTCCTTTTTTTCAGCAACTTATTGGTAAAGAAAAAATGACACTCCAAAAATTAGGAGGACTTCCAGACAAATTCGAAAAGTTTTTAACATAAAAGAAAATGATAGGAACCTAGACATACTCTTTCTTAAAATTTTAATGTAAATAATAATTGAATCGGCTCAATTTTCGAGGAGAAAAAGGGACATACGAAACGTCGATCTCGTCAATTTTTATTGTGATATGGTCTGAGCTGCAGCTGGACCGCTATCGCACTCTACGGTGGCAGACTTGAGGTAAGACGACGACAATAGTTTCTTCAAATACCTATTTTGCCTAATTCCTCTCAGGCCTTGTTCCCTCTTAAATCGCTGTGTCATTTGTACAAATAACCATATATTCAAACGAATGACGTAAGAATTAGTATGATTATTGAAGTAACAATAATTGATATTCGGTTTTTGGCGCCCATGTAGAGGCGTTAATTAAAATGGCCTTTTTCCTCATAAATATGCTTTTGTCACTATGCTAAATTACTTTGTAGGCAAGTTCGTCTTTCTGTGACAATATTGAAGCAGCGTTTGCTTAAATTCAAAAGGTGAATTTTACCAATGAAACTGAACGAGATCAGCACATCTTAATTCGCACATCTTAATGCGCATTCAAGAGCTGTCAGTGTCCTCATTGTTGTGGAATATTGACACACTTTCATTGGTGAAATTCACCCTTAATCTTTGGTATTAGTTGCACGTGTAAACAACGTGTGAAGGTAACGATCACATTTGGCAAGGCTTACTTATTATGCATTCCTTTTTACAATGAAGTAGTAAGTACTTATCAAATTCGTGCGGGAAATGTCCTCTTATTTCAATCCACTTTCTTTTTTTTTTGGGTGAGAAATTCTCTAATAACTTCTCCCGCTCTGGAGCGGACTCTTACTGACTAAAACCCACCCGTATTCCTTCAGTTGCTTGTACGTTGCCAGGGGCCACGGTATCCCATTCGGACTTTCCCGCGACCACGGCAGGCATCGGTCCTAGCGGACCCCGTCAGTTGTGCTGGCATGTCTATGTGAAACTACGGATTTCGCTGAGGGAGTAGACACCCTGGTCCTTATCGGACGGCGAGCTAACCATTGCTCACCGTCCGCAAGCCCGCGCCTACGGTGGCCAGGAATCGGCCTGCGATTCCTGACGCCCACAGGGCGTCTCCTGCGGCGGCTAGGGGCGCGAGGGCGTGTTTGAGGCCCGTACCATGGCTTGGTCCAGAGCCGGACGCGAGAGATCACCGCCACCGATCGCCTCCACGCGGACACGAACAGGAACCTCCCGAGACAACAGTGTTCTGTGAGGACCTGCGTCAGGCGGAAGGTGAGGACGCCGTGGCGCCTCTGTAGCCACTCTTCAAAGAGGGGACTTATCGCCGCAATTGTGGTTTGCCCAGCACTGGGTTGCGACAGTCGCACTCTCCATGACCCCCGGAGCTTTGTCCGCTGTGCCGTGATTTCTCGCGGCAGCGGAGTTACGGCCCATCGTTTCGCCTCGTCGCGATAGTTTTGAGACAAAAAGTACCCTATGCCCTTCTCCAGGATGCCATCTATCTCCTTGCCATCCGTTCATTGAAATCCGTTCAGTGGTTTATCCGTGAAAAGGTAACATAAGACAGACATACAGAGTTACTTTCGAATTTATAATATTAAAGTCACACTTACTTCATAGCCTCTTACTCACACAAATAACACATACACGCACTCACACACACTCATGAATACACACACACAAACATACACACAATCACTATGCGCGCACTAATAATTTACTAATAATTTACTCAATTTTCATTTCTTTTCCTTTTGTTTAACTTAAGACTCCTCCTTTAAAATGGAGGAATTGTCTACTTATTATTATTTTTTTCTAACTTAGTACTTTCATTATCATATTCAATAACTCGATAAGTGACACAGTACTGTAGTTGAAGGGCGGAATGTCCTAACACAAGCATTTATTTTGCTTAAAGGGTCATTTCTAAATGTATAAATGTAACTACTGTAAGTTATTGAAATAAACATATTATTTATTTATTTAAAGTATAGTATGGATAAGTTAGGATGTGTTGCTAAAGTCTGACATGACATTAAGTGATTGTTTGTTTTTCAATTTGGAGTTTGACATTTGCACCTGTCAAATTAGAGTTGAGTTCAGAAACGAATATCTACACCATTGAATAAATAATCAGCCTGCGTTGTCCCAGTGAAGAGCAAAGTCCAAAAAAATAAGCAAGATGTTTGTCATTAGAATCTACTGTTCAATCATTTAAAATAGTAAAACTAACGACTCATCTTCATTCACAAAAAAATATAAGTAGGTCTGTAACAAATAACAGCAATCAGTTGGTTTTGTATTCACCACAGAAGGTATTCACATAACATTTAGTTAAAATCCAGTTTACCAGAAGAAACAAGAAGTTTAGCCATATCAAAAGCAATACCGTGTCGAGCCTAGTAGTCATTTTTGTTTTAAGTGGCGCCTCTAACTATTATGTTTTTGTCTGCGTGCTGCCCACTGTGATATGTTTCGCATCTATCTTTAATAATCCCTATCTTCAATCAATCAACTCAGCCTATCGCAGTCCACTTCTGGAAATGGGCCGGTCCTAGGCTGCTGCGTCACAACACCCTGTCCTCCGCCTTCCGCACCAGTCTGTCCCAGTCACCTTATTAGTTTATTTTTTATGTCTATATCTATTGTAACGGACGCCGAGCGTGCTTGTATAATGTAAATAAGACGACGAAGTCATATAAAAGTGTTAGTTTAAAAACGAAAATTGAGACCCTATTAGTGCACCAGGATACAAGTAGCGGCGGGGCCTTGACGGACTTTTACCATTATAAGTAAGTTTTCTTTAGTTTCTAACTAGGTTTTAGGTGTCTAATTTTGTTCTAATTAGCTTCTAATAATTGAATTAATTTATCTTTTATTTTAAGAACCCAACACAACAATACAGTCCACTTCATCTATATATACTTAATTATTATAAATTAAAGTCGCTTTTCTCGTCTGTCTGTGTGACTGCGTTGATCTTCTAAACTAGATTTTGATGCGGTTTTCATCATAATTTAGAGAATGCTCTCATTTGTGGCAATAAACTTTTTAAGTACGTACTTTAATTTATTCTTTGATAAGTCGTAAAAATCAGGGCGGGTCACTAGTTTTTAAGTTTTGTAAATATATAGAAAGCTGAATTTCATATTTGATTTAATTTAAGAATGACAGATAAGGTATAAAATATGAATCATTATTTAATCTTGCCGTATCGAGTTGTAAATACCACAAAACAGTGGGCAACACAATCATTTTGCATTGAGTTCCTCCTAAAATGTTCTATAATTATGTAAGTTATCGTTTATTATCGATCGTGTATTGATTGATTGATCAATCATCGAGAATACATTGAATTTAAACAATCAGATGTAGGACAATTCCACGCAATACACTTTTCACCAGACAATCAGGTGAGACAAAATGAAAAATGTAGGTAGGATGTACTTTAATGACTTAGTGTTGCAAAAATATTGACTCATTTTTATTTGTTTCATTTATTTATGTAATAAGGAGATACTAGTGTTTGAACTAGTGTTTAATCATACATATAAATATTGGTATAGAATGTGACCTACATATACATATCAATAACGGAAGTAACGGAGTACTAGAGATGAGATAAGACCAGAAACGTCCTCGACAATTAAAGTACTTACTCATACAGCACGGGTCGATCGATCAGGTTAAGCGACGCTTGCCGGGGTTGGTCCGTGGATGGGTGACCATCTTTACATACCAAGACCCCGCCGCCGTGCCTCGTTACTGGTCGTGAGAAGCCCGGAAGTCTGACAACCAGTCTTACCAAGGGGTTTCTTGTGTCCCAGTAACTGGGTTGTAGAGGTCAGATAGGCAGTCGCTCCATGTGAAATACTGGTATTCCACTGCATCCGGTTAGACTGGAAACTGACCTCAACATAGTTGGGAAAAAGCTAGGCAGTTGATGACAGTAGGACGCACGTCACTGGTAACAAAACTAGTATAAGCAGGTCTCATATTCTATTGAGGCTGCGTACTACACGCTAGGCCAGCCTAAGGTGTGACCACCGACGTGGGGTCGACACTACTGCCCTAGTGCGTAAGGGGTGCTGCAAACAAACATGATTTGGCACAGGAAGTCTACTCCCTAAGCACGATGACCGTAGTTTTGGCCGAAGTTACGGAAGTTTAGCTCCGTATCACCTACGGACATGACAGCACGATTTGACATTTGTCCCTATTCGCGATGTGTTTTTACCTGTTCGAAATATTTTATTTGTCTCTTGTTTTGACTGATAATTACTTTTGGACGGGCCCGTATCTTTGTTGACTTACTTAAAGAATAGACCCCCAGGCTAGGCGGCTATTTGCGGGAAAGTCCGAAAGGGATACCGTGGCCCCCTGGCATTGCACAGGCAACAGAAGGAACACGGGTGGGTTTTAGTCAGTAAGAGTCTGACACGCCCTCCCGCTCCACCCAGAGCGGGAGAGGTCAATTGACGATTTCCCACCCAAAAAAAAAAAAAAAACAGGCGGCTATTGCCGGTCGGCTGTGCCGAATCATGCCGAACCGAACGTGTGTCCGAACACGCCTTAAAAATCATGGAGTTTCTTTTTCAACGTTAGTTTGTAAGAAAACCAGGAAAACGTGCCATCAACAAAGATTTTCTCGTAAAGAATGCGGCAAGAGCCACCAAACTCTCTTTATAAATACAACTGGTATAGGGTTAGTAGGTACTAAATCGGTAGCTGTTTGGATGTGAGGCCCGAAATAACCCGACAAAATCAATGTTCCCATGTGATATAAGCGTGGTGATCAAGGACGTTTCAATTTAGCATCCTCATCTGAGCAGATAGCTTTTACTGTCAGTAGTCACTTCTGTAGGTAAAGGATTATATTTTGAAAAGGGCAACGCCACTATTTGAATTATCCCTCATTGAGAAACGTATCTTCTACCTAAAATGGGACATCACTCTTTAAAAATAGTCTGAAAATATAGGTAGGTACCTACTACATATTTTGTTAACAAAAAAAGGTTTTTTTTAAATCGGTCCTGAATTGACGAAAATATCGATGAAAACATATATAAATATATATACAGGGTGTTTGGTGCATCGTGTGCCAAATTGAAATGGTCGACAGAACGGGTCATATGCTATCGATTAGATTACTTTTAAATACAAAATTAGTGACATTAGTCACTAATTTAAAATAGAAAAATTAAACCAAAATTTGTGATTGAAGTCACTAATTTTGCATTTAAAAGTAATCTAAAACAATGCACATCTAAATTAAATTAAATTTCAGTTTACGCCTTGTAGTTTTTTTAAAATTTGTATTTTAATGTACCTAATACTTGGGTCTTTTTTTTATAAAACAAAAAATGCGATTTAAAAAAATCCACAGGTCATGAGAGGTGTTTAGGGGTCTGAAAGGATAGCAGGTGATCCCTTCAGTCGACCATTTCAGTTTGGCACACGATGCACCAAACACCCTGTATATATATAGACGAATTGAGAACCTCTACCTTTTCTAATGAAGTCAGTTAAAAACCAGAAAGAACGGTTACAGCTTTAACGAGTAATCCGTCATCTTGTCTGCTACGATATCGTTACTGCCAGTAGCCATGTCAATGCGTATTGTATCCAAATTATGTACAGTTTGCTTTGTAAATGCCAAACGTTTTGCAGAATTGTGTATCACATGTCACCATTGTATCGAGTCTCTTTCCCTACCACGTTCAGCATAATAAACTTGATTCAATTTACCAGTAGTAACCGGTTAAAAACCAGTTTTATCTACGTTTCATCTGGTATTAAATAAATAACATTGCCTTTTTTAATGTCAACTATAAAATATCAATAAACTCTCAAGCGAAGTTTCCAGGGCGTCAGTTCGCGATAAACTCTAAAATTTCTGTTTTAAATTCAGTTTTATTTGTATTACTAGTCATGCTAATCAGTACGAACATATTTAATTGTAATAACAATTCACAATGTTAACACTAGAAATAAGGACAAACTACGAGCTCCCTTTCACCGGCTTCATAAGGTTCATAACTCATTTGTTAGGCTTGGTATAACCTTTAATCACAAGCTACCCTCTTCTTGCTACATTTGCCATTTAATGCGTTTAAAACTAAAGTAAAATCCAAGCTTTGTTCAAAGGCATACTTTTCTATAAACATCGCTGTGATTAACTCAAGACAATATTTAAATGTGCTTTCTCCAGAATTAGCTTACCTACTGACAGGTTATATGAGTTTATATACACATAACATAACATCACTCCTTGTTTCCCCGATGGGTTGGTCAGAGATGTATCTGTAGTAGGTACACCCACATTTCGCCAGTTATGTTTTAAGTCCCATGTAATAGGGGGCGAGCCTATTGCCATCAACCGGGCACAAATCCAGACTCCGGGCTACTACTGAGAAATTCCAGATAGAAAAACCCAATAACACTTTACCCGACCCGGGAATCGAACCCAGGACCTCATGCTCAGCAGTAACGCTTGCAACCACTAGACCAACGACAATTGTTTATAATTTGACTTTATAAGTTAATTTATTTTTATTTTATTTATTGTTGACATAATCTACTCATTACAATGTGTTTTTATGAGTTGTATTGCAATATGTAGTTAGCGACCTCGGCAAATTGATCATAAAGGCTCGTGCAGACCAGCGCGACGCGACGGCGCGACGCGACTCGAACAATACAATTTCTAAGAAAACTTCACGGTATAACAATAGCCGGCGTCGCGCTAGTCTGAACGAAGCTTAATTATTATTTTTTGCCTGAGCAAACGGCAGCAAGATCGTCATGCTCGCTTAGATGTCACTGCTTGCGGTAGCGTCGGGGGTCGGGTTGCCTCCTTCCCTCAAATATGGCAAGGAGGGGCTGATCTTTGCGTTATGCTCGTGAACGGGTGCTGCTTGTAGTGACTGGTCGTCTTGCTGATCATGGTTTTGTTATTGATATTAGTAATTAACTGTTTATTTATTTTACCTCGATGGTCCTAGTTTATCAATTATAACTTCCAGTTACATCTATTTATGTAACTATATGTAAGCGGGCACGCCTTTATGCCTGGAGGCTTTTTGTTTACGTTTAGTCTTTTTGTTTTGTAGTAAATACAAGAGAATACTCAGGGTTCTCGATATTTTTGGTTGGTATATTGGCGTGTCCTAGCTGTCATAATTATGGCTATTAATTTATAATTTAAATTATGTTTTGTGTTGCGTAATGTAAATTATTTTGCATACTATTACATAGATTTTTTTTCTAACTGAACAGACAGCTGTGCTGCTGGGGAGTTTGTTGCGCCACTTCTTCTTCCTAGCTAAAGGACTAGGAAGTGGTGAAGGGAGGGTGTTTTGGGGGACTGTCTTATGTAATTTTGACGTTAGAAAAGTGCTGATTCTCAGCCTAGTTTGAATAAATGACTTGAATTTTTGAAATTTATTTGTTTAGATTTTTTTCATGTGTGAAACATGTGTCACATGAAAAAAATCGTCGTCAAAGAGCAGCTTTTCAGCTTTTTAGCAATTTCATCTTTGACGTAGGAATATTAATGGTCACGAAAATCCGGCTATAGAAATGTACCATGTGTTTAAAAAACTCGTAACATTTATATTTATCACGCACTTGATCTTGAAAGAAAACATCACGAGGAAATCGCGCTAGTTTAATAATAAATGCGAAATGATACTAGAAACAGAGACTGAAACGGGATAACCTTGGGATAATAAGACGTAACTTGGGATTAAATAGCACACCATTCTGCTCTTAATCCCCAACGAAATAATAGTGAAATTGGTTATAACGATGGAGACCTTAATGATTCACAAGAAACGTCACCAATTTCCAAGGTGACAAGAGTATATTGCACTTCACATGGCAGAGTTCCAAGTGGAACTTAAAACTGAGAATTCTGTAATAGAAATCTTAGATCACGCTATGCATGATCTTACTAAAAATAAAGATCAGCCTACGCTGATTTTCTCTCAATCGAATCAATTCAGCCTATCGCAGTATACTGCTGGACAAAGGCCTTTCCCAGGCTGCGCCACAACTGCTGCAGCTGCGTCCCAGCCACTTTCTTAAGGTCGTCGGTCCATCTAGGCCGGGCCTCCCACAGTATGCTTACTGATACGCGGTCTCCACTCCAGGACTCATCTGCTCCATCGGCAATCGGTCCTTCGACAAACATGGCCAGCCCACTGCCATTTTGCAGTCATTCTGCTTACTCTGCAAGCCACATATGTCAGTAACTCCGGTTCTTTTCCGGATAATTAATTTCTGACGAGAAGACTTGACGAAGTTTTCCAAACGCTGCCCAACCCAACTGGATCCTTCTATCTTCTTTCTCAAAGTTGTGTCTACCGAGTTGGATGACGAGAGATTCTGTGTTAGTCAGCTATTCTTTGTGAAATTCCTACTGCATGTGTCTTGCTTTTCATTGCTAGGAGTAATTAAGTTAATTTACCGTTGAAAAGACTAGAAACGAAGTTCAATAGTAGACTTTCTAGATTACATAATCCAAATAAACAGGCCTTATCGTGTAAACATATTATAAGTACACAATATTCGTGGCGTGCGAACAGTAGTTATCGTCAGAAAACACATTGTTGCATTTTCCTGTACAATTCTTAAATTGTTACTAGGTTTCGCTCTGTATAATGTAATGGCTTCCTTTTCATCATTAACAATGACCTTAGTATCGTATTATGGGGGTTTTGTGCTTTTTATTACTGCCATTAATTTTATGTTCGTATAAATGAGAATCATTCATGATTTTCATGATGATTTACTTTTTCTGGTTTAAATGCTACAGCTGTGTTAGGTTCCTCAACTAGGTTTATATGCAATCGGTATTCGGAAGTGAACCTTTTACAGTTAAGGAAAAACATATCTTCTACTATCTGTATTGTGATATTTTTATAGCTGTAGTTAGTCATTATCTTAAAAAAGCCGTTGTCACCAAATCACATCAAATCAGTAAAAATAGTAAGACATTCAACCGAATCCTACTATCTTAGCTATCATCAGATCTACTACCTTATCGTTAACATGACGTCAGGGCGTCTGCAACGCAATTCAGGCATTTATGTGACAAGGGCAGATGACTTCCTTGAATGACTCCCATGACTAGATATGACTTGCGTATTTTTTCGGAGAAAATATAATTATTGTGTATGCTGTGTGAAAAATTCTAAATGATGTTCTGTCACTAGTAGATCATCCTCTTTCTTCTTGTCAATGTTAACAGATCAAAACTAATGGATTATGTCAAGGTGGAAATCTCCTGTGTCTTCATTGGAATCATTAATAATTTTTCCAAGATTCTTTTTTTCGAAATGTATAAGGAAGTCTATGTGTACACACGGCTACACATCAAGCTATACATTACCAGTTTATGCTGATCTCGCATTGTATAAGAGAGATGTATGTATTGTATGAGAGATCCGTACAATGCGAGGTCAGCTTGTAGTAGTGTTGTGTACCTCTATAACTTAGGTAACTAGTATTAAACAAAGTAAATTTTCGTAGTATCTACTGTGTGACCACTTAGTTCTTCCAAACTTCACAATGGATTTTGATACGGTTTTCACCATCGTTTAGAGAATTTATTCTAGAAAGTTTATGTGTATAAACCACAAATAATTATATATTAATGCATTAATATTTAACTTAGGTATAGCACATGTCGCAACATTAATAGATTACTTCCTTGCGAAACAACGGTCGAGTGACTAGTTTATGATATAAGGATATTATTTGATGTCACGTTCCTGAAATAAATTCGTCTTATGACGTCAGTGTAACACAATACGAGTATTTATAATCGGTTTAACGTTACGCCGACACACCTCCATCGTCACGTAGCTGCAACCGTGTAACTGCTGCTTTCCGATTGGTCAAATAAATTGTGTGGCGATATGGCGTGCCGTCGTCTGATTACATTTGCACTACCACGTTACGCTTACGAATCGTACGTTTGTTTAATATTAATTAGGATTTATGTTTTTGTGATGAAAAGTAAATGTGTCTGCGTTATAGAATCAATAAGGAAATCGAGATTCGTGGTACATTTGGTAATGATGACTAAGCATTTGAAATAGCAATAGAACCGTGTTGCGTTATTTATTTATATTAGACTCATAGAATTGGGTAACCATTTAATATAAATGCAAACAGAGGCTTCGTAACTATTATGTTTACGACTTCGTAATTAAATTCCAATCGTTATTTGGGAAACCTTAGGAACCAAGAACAACCGAATATGAAACACCTTTACATAAACATGACATTGTTGGTTTCAACCTGTAAAAGCATTTTGCCACGATTATAGGCAAACATATTGTGCATTTGATTGTGAAAGCAAATGCAAGTTATAATGCAATCACCTATAGGAAGTTACCATAACAATGGCGTTGGTATAGCATTACATTAAGTCACGTCGAAATCAAACTACAGGATGACGGGTGCTTAGGTGAATATTATAATAAACAAGTTAATGCCAGGCGAAGTGTACCAAACGTTCAAAACTAAAATCAACACTAATTAACTCCGAAATCAGGACGTCTGGCAAATGCGCAACACGAGACAAAATTATATAAGCAACCTTACCATTAATGTATAAGGAACTTTGGTACAAAACAAATAAGAACATAATTTTAATAAAAGGGAAAGGTTAAATCTTTAACCAGTACAAAAAACGAATTACTGGCAGGTCAAAAACCCTGATGCAACGGATTAACAAAGAGCTTAAAATAGTAAAAACTACGTCATAAAATTTTTATGTAAAATTTTACGATGTTACCCTTAAATCTAATGGAACTCTCAAGCCAGATGACACATTAGAAGCCAAGCCCCCAGAACAGTATAACCGACATTCAAGTAAGTCCAATAACAAATTATGCAACTAACACTAAACAGTCGATACCCGTCAAGCGACTTTTTTGTTACACGCGCCCAGGGCGGGTCAATCAACTTCTCTTCTAATTTTTGACCGCGTAATAATATTATGCATTCAAAATTAGCATTCCTCATATCTGGAACATTTCCATGTAGCACTAATGTGTTTAACGATTCATTATTACTCTCTTTAGGCTTTAGAATTATTTATCATTATTCTTTATCCTGCATTCTCATATCTACGCGGTCATCATCATCACCTTGTCAAGTATTGTTAACTCACCGCTCTTTACCCTTAGCAGCTGATGCATAAAATACGAATGAATTCTACAAGAATCTTGTTACTGTTCTTGAGATTTTTCTACAAGAACATATTGTCTTTTAAGGTCTACTGATTTCGAAGGCATCAGGAAACGATAAGAATTTCCAGTTCTTTAATGGTTTACATTTTTAAAGTCATTTCGAAACTTACACATGGCTACACATCAAGCTATACATTTCCAGTATTAACTGACCTCGCATTGTACAGAAATCCTTTACAATGCGAGATCAGCATTAACTGGAAATGTATAGGTTACCCTTAGCAGATGCATAAAATACGAATGAATTCTACAAGAATCTTGTTACTGTTCTTGAGATTTTTCTACAAGAACATATTGTCTTTTAAGGTCTACTGATTTCGAAGGCATCAGGAAACGATAAGAATTTCCAGTTCTTTAATGGTTTACATTTTTAAAGTCATTTCGAAACTTTCACATGGCTACACATCAAGCTATACATTTCCAGTATTAACTGACCTCGCATTGTACAGAAATCCTTTACAATGCGAGATCAGCATTAACTGGAAATGTATAGGTTACCCTTAGCAGATGCATAAAATACGAATGAATTCTACAAGAATCTTGTTACTGTTCTTGAGATTTTTCTACAAGAACATATTGTCTTTTAAGGTCTACTGATTTCGAAGGCATCAGGAAACGATAAGAATTTCCAGTTCTTTAATGGTTTACATTTTTAAAGTCATTTCGAAACTTACACATGGCTACACATCAAGCTATACATTTCCAGTGTTAACTGACCTCGCATTGTACAGAAATCCTTTACAATGCGAGATCAGCATTAACTGGAAATGTATAGGTTGATGTGTACTGTGGAACGTAATGACGATATCCAACGCATTGTTACATCAGCTGCGTCTCGTCCCGAATTTGTTCAGTGTATATTTATACAAGTGGTAATAAAACGTGTTTTATCTTTTAACTGTACCTACAACTACATCCCGATTAAAACAAGACCTTGTAGTAGGTACTATTATAATGAATGTCATTGCAGTGTCAAATTGCAATGCATTTAGCTGTCGGGCTAGTTGAAATAAATATTTATGTACATGAAGAAATCTGACACCTGCTATTTATTAAAACTATTGTCTTAGCTTGTCAAGACTATTGCTGATTTTTATCTATTGTTCCGTTAAAGCCTATGCATGAAGTTATTAATGTGCAGATCTTCCTCTGCAACCTCTGCACGTGACAAAATGCACTTTCACACCTTATGATATAGGTCTCAAAACTTCCTTATGACTGCTTAGTTTAGCAACATTTAAAACAGGTTGTTGTCCTTGCTTCGGTTTTGCCACCTCTCTTTTCCTGGTCTCGTATATTACTATCACCTAGTCCGAACATGGTCACTTTAGTGCCTATTCCATCTTATTTATGTTTTGTTTTGTCATTTTTGTTTACTTCCTGCATCTGATTAGGCTACCACTTTTCTGATTGAGTGTTTCCTGACTTCCTGTATCGATATTCTGATATTATTTACTGACTATACTCTTATATCCTATAACTTTGTCTTAAGCATCATCAAGGTAAACAATTCTTATCGAAAGCAGCTTTACTTTTCCTATCTATGTTTACAAAAGTGCAATATTACGTTTTCTACTTGCTCGTAGTTTGGAAATATTAAATACACGACCGGTGAGAACTGGTAGAAAGATGTTAATGTCATGTTTTTTTATAAAGTGTTTGGTGTCAATTTTCAAAGAAGCCATTTTAATCAAGGCTTAACTAAATCGAACTCTGGTGCGATTGGTTGTCTTGTCACGTTGAGAAATTAAATAGACTCGTCTTATCAATCCCGTTCAACCTATTAAAATTAAGTTACTTTTTTTTTAATCTTACTAATTTTGTTGGGGTCATCATATCGCGTGCGAGACCACCTTTGATCCTCAATCATGAAAACATCACGTTTTGCATAGTGCGATAATTCTACCTTGCACTTTGCCTTATAATATTTACCTTACGGCAGATATTGATGAAAAATTTGAAAAGCTCTTTATTCTAACAGATTCTCTTAATTTTTTCAGGTGTCCATGAGTTTTAAGTAATCAATCATTGCTGCTTCTACGGTTGCACTGATCAATTCCAAATACTTCTTTTATGATTTTCTCGGTTTTAGCCTTATCTTCACCTTTCTCTACTTTTGGTATTTTTCCTTAGTTATTCAAGTCTTCAAGTCGTAAATATGTTTCAACATCTGTAAACTACTATTTGTGCTAGGTAAAGTCACGTTCAGCAATAACCGGCTAAGTTTTAGATCGTAGTTACAGATAATTAGTAGAATTACTAGGTCGTTTAACAACGTTGCACTAAACTACTCGTTTCGGTAAGTTTACTGTAGAATTAACGAGATGATTAGGCATATTCTGTCTGAGAAGTCCTCGTCATATCAGAGTTCTGTCATACTATGTCAGACTTAATTTTGGCTATATTGTTCTATGCATGGACGTCAGAACTTTTCTAACCAAAGTTGGTAGGTATTTTATTTAAAGTGAATTTTCGCTTGTGCCATATTTCTTAAAGCCGCTTGTGCCATGTTTGCCTGTACCAATGAATTTAAAAGTCAACAAGACACTGTCGTCACATCTTTAATTGTTCCGTTTCATCGCAAACTCATGTCGTCAAGTTTGGGACGTGCGCGCAAATTGATTACTATATCAATGTCTATTGTCTTCAATCATAGCCATGCCAAGGTCTTCTCTATGTCCTTTATTACTATTTATTGTGAAATCGAAACTAGATCTTTCTGCGTCTATTTATTGTCCATCAATAATGTTTGTAATTTTCTAAATCCTAGCAAGATATTGGAATGACCGTTGCGCGTTGTTATCTATTTACCTATGATAAGTACATTTTCAAAAAACTTGCATCTTCTTTTGAACTTCTTCTGATATTGTATTTCGATACATTCATGATTGTGTACTCTGTAGCAAAGTATATGTTACCGTACTAAAAGTATCGAGCAGACTCCCAAAATAACTTTTTATTATTTGTGTCCATTACGCAACCGGTTTTGATCGATTTATTTAAAGGATTCCGATCGGATCTGTAGTCGTCTTTTTGTGAGGGTAGACTTGCCGGAGGAAGTACTACTACTATAAAACCGTAGTGATCCAAATCGATGGCTTTGTCCGCTTTAATTCCGTACTTAAGGTACTGGATGCATTGACCAAAAATAGGTCACTTTTTTAAATCTGTATTGTTATTATACTGCTATAATGAAACTATGATAACCTCTGATAAAATCATTAACATGATCACATGATAATCACACCTTTTACGGACATGTCACCTCTTGATCTCACAAATTATAAAGTTGCTGTTGAGATATTAATAGAATATCATCTACCGTACAATTATAGATCACGACTGCTGCATGATATTCAGATAAAGAAAAGTCAATGGGTCAGGTTAAAAAGTAGTCATTAATAACAAGATAACAATGGAACTTTAGGTAGAGAAGACCTTAAAAGTTTAGAAATAAAACAACATAGAAAAAATTATGAAAACATTCCCAAAAATACAACAATAATAACTAAGAAACATTGAATATTATACATAAAAACTAGTCAATTTAAAAAGTCAAAGGACTAAAGTCTCTTCCTTATTCATCTAACATTCATTGGTGATACTAGATAGAACTGGAAATCTCACATACAATTTTTAATAGCCGTGCTTTGAATAGTAAAGTGACTACGGTAAGCAAGGCACGTGTCAAACCCTAATGGAAAGTAATTATTCGGTATTCAACATCAATGTACATAGATTGCACTTGTGGCAAGAATGAGATCACTTAAGCCAGAGGAACCAAAGGATAGTTTTGTTTGCAGAGCCATTAGAGAGGGGATTCATCATCATTTCAATGTTGCACAGTGCAAATCTTAAAGAAAATCTATTGCCTGTCTGTCTGAGTACCTAGGACATATAGTATCGACTCATTGCAAGGCCATCTTTTGTTAATCATCCTTATGAAACTTCACTAAAATTAAAAGAATGCCTGCAATATTTTCTCATTATGCATAAGGTCAGTAATTTAATCATGTGATATATATGTTTATGTATCCGTTATGTAACTATCAGTTGCCCGGGTCAGTATCACGTAGAAGTTGGTATCACGATTCAGTGTTATCTTAATTAAAACTATGGCAGTACTGTCATGCATGTCTTTGACAGTGACATTCGGCTTTCGCTTTCCTTTGTAGACCAGCAGCTATGGTGGTACGATCATACGTCACTATAGATGACACAGACACAGATGACTACAGTTTGTTGTATTATTATCATGCTAGAATTATATTAATAAGAATTATTAATTCAATACAACTTATTTTATGCGATGTTCTTTCCAAGGTCATTTCGCTCGTCGGACCACTTAGTAAACATCATAATGATGTATCTTTCGAACACGTGTATGCATTTTTAGATTAAGTTTTGCCAGACTTGGTAAAGAATACGATGTCCTTGCATATATCATCTAAATAGTGCACTTGACTTGCATGATAATTTTGAATTGTCTGTATTATCATAAAAGGATGATTTGATGAATTTTGATGAATCATAAAACTTTGACCCTCATACAGTGATTCTTGATATCAGGTCAGAGATAACGGGCTTCAAATGAGAGCGTATCCGCAGACTTGACCTGGGGCCAATACGTGGTTCTCGTACCAAGATATACTTTATAGATCAAGTTCGTGAAGACACTCGAGTTGAATTGTTGGAATTTCTTATCTCTAATTCCCAAGGAGTCTCCGCATAGTTGCAATATATCCCAACAAGTAATTGCCTGATGATAACGTGTAGTATTATGTCAAAGCTATTATTATGTATGAACTGTATTATCGACAAAGATGACTCTAAATGTGAATTACTACTCTTTCTATATTTCTGTAGCACTATTTTCCTTCCACTGGGGTTTTGGCTCAATTATAATATTGTTAGTACCTAAGTGTTATTAGTGCGTTGCCTATTTTGTTTCCTTCTCAAATAAATATTATTGATTGCTGTATTTAGTATTTTAGCTGCGGTTATTCAGCCATCTCTTTGTGTGCTGTGCGGCCGGGGTCCAATTCTTTGTTCTGCATTCGTGAATCACAACTTTATATTTAACATTTCAGTAAATGCATGTCCTGTTTTATTCACATTATGTCTGTCTAATCTTTAATTTCATCAGAGGAGCTAGTGGCTAAGTAATACTGATAATAATAACTGCGCGGTTCGATCCATCAGGTTAAGCTACGCTTGCCGGGGTTGGTCTGTGGATGGGTGACCATCTTTACATACCGAGACTCCTCCGTGCCTCGGCAAGCACGTTAATCCGCTGTCATTCGTGGATCTTTGACAGACGTTACGGGTAGTCAGAAGCCCGAAAGATTGGCAACCAGTCTTACCATAGGGTATCGTATTACCCAGATACTGGGTTGTAGAAGTCAGATAGGCAGTCGCTCCATGAAAAGTACTGGTATTCAGCTGCATCCGGTTAGACTAGAAGCTGACCCCAATATAGTTAGGAAAAGACTAGGCAGAATGATTGACTCGGTATCTTTATTTTTTGCAAAATTGACGTAAAGGAAGCCGAGTAGAAATTGCTAAGGGCTTTATCTATTGTAACTTGTAAGACTTTCTGTATTTGAAATAAAAAAACCGCTCATCAAAATTCAAAGCATAACTCGTCAACCACAGATTTCTCATAAAATTCTTACCTTCACAAGTATATTCCTTCCAAATAAGTATTTAAAATAAATTCTCAGAATTTTATTTTTCTCTTGGAGTTTAATACCTTCGTAAACTCAACATCCATTTACATTCAAATTATATTGCACAAAAGGTTGATTAATCTCTGGCTTCTCAAAATCTCCAACGTCTGCCTGTGAGTCAGCTTCGGAAGATTTAGCCCAAACGTAATATATCTTTTAACACAAAATACAATCATAACGTATGCACTCGCCGTCCAGTATTCTTATGACGAAAGCATTCATATTCATAATTGGTCACACCGTCTATGAATTTGTAAGTGATAAGCAGTTATTGCAGCTTGTATATTTTACGGTGTAATTCCTAGTTTAACAATATACGTTCCAATCAATAGTAATCTCTAAACTTTTTATTTCTACGAGTAAAATATCTTTATCAGTTGAATGTGCATTAAAAAATTAAATAGTTCACACACATACTCAAAATTTCGAATCAATGAAGTATCCGGCCAGGCCAAACTATCGTAGATCGTACAATGTAACTGTGCCCTAACATTTCATGCTAATGCATTAAAATCAGTGCACAGACTTCTTGTAAAATGGGAGCAATGTATCGCATTGACCTTTTCCAGACCACCTTCACGCACTGTGTTTCATTCACCATAGCAAGGAAGTGTTTTGAAAATACTTCGTCATGTTGTTTCTTTGAAGTTTTAACATCAAGTGTCAATTTACCTGGTGATAACTGTGTAGGTATATGGTGCGTTAGATCCATTATTATTAACCCTACTTTGGCATTATATTATAGTTGTTCGTAAAATTCTTGATGAGTTCTTTGTTTAGTCATGGATCTTTTATTTCCCTTTTAGATTGATATTTAATTTGTTCCACTCTCCATTTCTTTGTCGGAAACTTGGTATAGATGACAAATTGGTTGGTCACTCCATATTCTACCATTTATTTACTATTCTAGCATTCCTTAAAATTGCGTACACTTATGGCAAAGCAAATGTTTATCTTGGAGATAATTCGTTCTTATTATATTATGCAGTCTTCACTTTTTTTCTAAATATATAACTTTTATGGCATGTGTATGATGGCGGCTAAATTAAAAGTCTATATAGCAGTAAGATAAAGTTTTGTGATTATATATTATCTTTGAATTGTGTTTTCAATGTCATTTTGACACACCTCCTTTCAACGCCTTTCAGTTTTCCGCTTACGTCATGCGCTCGTGAGCACGAAATAAATAAAAGTGCTTAACTTGAAATATTGATTCCATTAAGAATTGTCTGATATTTTTGAACAATGCAGAATGTTCCTTGGGTTCTTTTAAAAAATTTGCCACAGTGAATTTAAATCAGTTACTACAACAGCAATCAGAAGCCTCATTCTATGGTCACATAGTCAAAGAATTGATTGTTTAAAAAAAAAAACCTATTATTTGTTCAGATGATATCGACTTGGAAGGTAAAACAGGGGCATCCAGTCATTGTCTGCTTATTGGGTCAGCGCATGTCATTCGGTCTAAGCACCTCTGTTTTTCATTTCTTAAAAATAAAAGTTACAATTATTTTACAGACTTTTGTAATGGAGTTATCTTGTAACCTTGGTTCTGTGTAGTGGTGTAAAGAACTCGTAATGATACTGGAATTCAGATTTGAGTTAAACTCTATTTGAACAACAGATAACATTGCCTGAAATCTAAATCAGATGAAAATATTTGCACACTGGCAAAAACTGATTGGAATCCGAAATTCAAGTGGAAAGATGTACACTCGTGAAATCTGAATAAAACGCGATGTAATGTTGATACTTCATTCGATATCATCTGTAAACACGCGAGACTTCTCACAAAGCAAAACATTATACATAAATGTTATTCCTTTTTACTTCCATTTCCACATTGTTATGAATTTATGATATATGTTAGTTGTAATTGTACGAATGGAAAACTGCTTATTTTCTACTATATTTATATCAATCTAAAATCAATCTGTCTAACCATTGCCCAACCATGTTGGGGTCGGCTTCCAGTCTAACCGGATGTAGGTGAATACTACCAGTATTTTAAATGGAGCGACTGCCTATTTGATATCCACAACCCGGTTACTGGGTAATATGATACCCCTTGGTAAGACTAGTTGTCAGACTTCTGGACTTCTGTCTGACTACCGGTAACGACTATCAAAGATCTACGAATGACAGCCGGGCCCAACGGCTTCACTTGCTTTCCGAGGTACCGAGGAGTCCCGATATGTACTCGTAGTAGCTTAACCTTCGATCGACCCGTGCGGCTGTTTTTATTTAACCACGAGCCACGAGTTTCTACTATATATGTATACAATATCTTCCTAATCATTCAGCTTGTTATTATATATTTCAGAATCTTCTTCGGAGTTAGCTTAAAACTTTGGAAGTTTCCTCCGATTTTCTTTGCATGTTTACGCAGTCTTGGCTAAAGGCTGACCTAGATTTTATTTTAGTTATTTATCAATACTGCAGAAATTTGAAGACTGTTAATCCCGAGAATTACGGCTTTTGTGGCTTCTTCTAAACTTCGTTCACGTTATTTTTTGACACTTGGACTGCTGTCAGAATTTTTAAGGTTTGAAACCTCTTGTTATTGTAGACAAAATAGGAAGAACATGCTTGATGATTAACTGATTTCTTTACATATATTTCTTATCCGATTAGATTTTTTCCGAGATTGTTTTTTTTTGTCCAAATATTAATCTTCCTCAAAAAGTGCAATGTCAAATAAGAGCCAGACATTGGCCTTTAGAGTATTTGTATACAAAAAATAGGATACAAATTATGATTTAGTATTTCTGATTTATATATATCAAACAGACAAAACCATTGAGATTAGGCACCCACATAATTAATACGCCTACGCTACATCGATGATAATTTTAATGAAGTTGAAACTTTATCTATTAATATGTGTTGTTCTTGAAAATATTCTGTTCAAAACAGCATTATAATTGCAACGACTAATAAAAAGTTCTCTAGATTAATGGCATCATGATAAGGTTCTCTATTATCGTGTAAATACTAGTAAAAGTCTCTAGGAAGGATAATAATTATCATGTACAATGTCAGGGCCTTCATTATTTACATTTTGCCAGTAGCTAGTAGTGTTTCGATAATTGAATAGGTTTTCCGTTTATGCGTAATATCGTCATGGATTAGTTTAGGTAGTTACGCCATAGAGATTTGTTATGTGTACTGTGATTCTAATATATTCCGATATTTTGTGTTTTGGTAATTTTCATCAGGGTAAGTTCTAGCTTTGGTTTTGAAAGTAAAATCAAAGAGCCTACAATACTTGTCGACTCTTCATTACCAAACATCCTTATTTTTTCCGTCTTTAATGATGTAGTCAAATATCAGTAGGTATATTTATTCAATTGCCATAGATAGAGTATATTGATATATTTATATATTCAACATATTTAAATAATGTGTGGAATTATTTATCTAGTTTTTATGTCTTTGCCTGTTGAATATTAAATAGAGTTAGTCTGACGTTAATTTGAACAAAAGAATATCGAAGTCATGATTGATTGTATGTTAAGTGATTTTGTACATTCTTTTGTTTTTCTTCACATTCAAGTAGTTTTTGTTAAAGCCAGTAGTAGTTACAACTGGATGGAGTTTGTTTTGAAATTTTAGCGATATATTCTTTGACTTTTAACTTATTGTATCGTTTACCATTGATAAAGAGGTTTTTATTGGAGAATATTGCGTTTTTATCTTCTTCATTTATTTTATTTCACTGTTACCCAGTCGTGAAATAATTTCCATCGACATTTTTTCACCACATTACGATAACAGTCACTATGATTTATAGTAAGTTGTATTAAAATTATAATACGTGTCATTAGAATTTACTCATGACTTGAATTTAAATGAAGCTATTGATGTATTAATATTATAGGAAATAATTGTTCATTGCATTGAAATACTCCTAAATGTGTAAAATCCGAAAATAAATTAAGTCTCACCGATACGGAATTGGGAAATCCTTTGTATCCTCACGGAATCAGGTACCAGGCGTCGGAGACAAAAATAACACCACACGTATAAGTTATTATTAAAAGTTTTCACAGTACGAAAATATTATTTAATCGCGTAAATACGACGAAGAGTCGTGCATCCCCTACGATCCGCGGGCGCACACTGACCCGTTAGACTGACTGAACGCCGGACGCTCCCGCGCTTTTTTCTTCGACAGTGCTCCGTGTCGGGCAAAGCGAACGCGTCGCATTCAGCCTATTTATTTTTAATTTCAATCAGGAGTGTGTGAACCTCCGAGCACGTGACAATGGCAGGTCAGTATTCTACGGACATAAATGTTTTGCCACTGTTATCATTTAATGAATGTTTTTCTAAGGTTAAAATTTTAGGTAGTGCGTTAACCTGCGGAGGTCTAATCTCTATTCCTGTGACCTGTTTCTGTCAGTGTTGCCAGATTGTCTGTGATTTGTTACTATATTTATGCACCTGTCTTCGTTCATTGAAGCCGACCCATATAATTACGGAACTAGTCTTGGCAGTAATGTTAGGGCCGCGCCTTATATAAATTTGCGTGGAGTACCGACATTTTTCTTGGGAGAAAATTACCGTCATCCGTTGCCATGATGGCATTCGAAACGTGAAGGCAAACCCATGATTAGATCCGATTTTACATTATTAATGAAAAAGTTACATGAGTAGGTGTTTCCTTCCATATGATATGAAGCTGTTAATTTTCCTGTTTAAATAACTTTAGATATAAGTACAAATTATTTATCCAGTTAAAACCCGTTTTTTTTTAACCATATATTATTTTATAACCATTTATTTTTTATACCAACAACGAATAGAGAATAGATTTTACAACTAGTGCACAAAACCTATTATTGATCGAAGCACAAAACGAATAGTAATGTCGAGGATAAAATGGTTTTGTGAACTCTACTTTTCACTTCGATTGCGAGGAAATAAAACAGTAGTATAACATAAAATTTCTTTAATTAAAATTCAAAGTAAAATTAATACCTACAGTTTTGAATACTGAAGGAAATGGTTTTTCCCGGCATATTAACGGTATTTATGTCTTAAAAAACACATAAGGCATAAATTAAAGTAAATATTATAAAATAACAAATTCTACGAGTATCTATGAACTTCTTATTGTGTTTGGCTGTATGGCTCATTTTTGTTTTCACATTTATGAGTAATACGTTAATGCAATTGCACAAGTGCAATAAGTGAAAATATTATTTATTGATATGTAATATCTTTCCTCTTGTTCCTGCAATCAAAATCAACTCTGTGGGAGTTATTTCGTGAAAGGGACGGAAGTGTGTCACAGGAAGCCAGGGGTAGCGCGCGCTATTTGATTTGACCAATGAGAGCGCGCGGTGTTAGAGTTGGCTGTCAGAAACGACCCTGACAAGGCCTCGCCCCTTTAATTTGCTTATCGCCAAGATGAGATGTCAGATGTTACCCATCTTAAGCGACTAGGTACTGTAAGGTTCGCAAATTTTTTTTAGGTATGTACTAACTCCCAATGCATAACACCTAAGCTGCCCCGGTCAGGCACATGTACCGAGCACAAGAACCCTCTGTGTACTATCAAAATTAGATACTTCAACGCAATTAAAACAATGATATAAATACGTGCGTACCCGAGGGCTTTAATTGCGTAACACACAATCAATCACAATATGTTTAATTTTGACAGTTCAACAACATTCATTGCGTTATTAACGTTGTTGAACAGACAACATTTTAAAACATGAAGCAATGGATTAGCAACATCCTTCAAAATGATTCAGATTATGATTGATCGTGTGTTAAAGAGCTATAGCTACAGCACCCTAATTCCGTAAATTAGGGTGCTGTTGTCATTAAAAATTAAATAGCTTGTACTTACATAACTCTATTCAACTATTTTAAGTTGGTCCAGTTTTTATTATTTAAGTATTTGTTTTAGTTTATGGTCCTCAAAAAACTATGGCTGATTTAGAAACATCGACAAACGTTCACAGATTACTAACTACTTTATTAGTGTGTCTATACGTCACTTGCGTGGCTTCCATCATGGGCCATTGTTGGCAAATGATATAAAGCCTTATGGGGTCAAGGTCAGTTGAGCGGAGATACTTACAAATTAAAATGAGATCCTTTTGATTACAGCTATAACGGAAATGGTTTTAATATGCAAAATATTATGCACAGCGGAAGTACTTTTTAACCCGCAAGATAAAACTGGTTTTTAAATATTAAAGGATGTATGATTGCATGTTTTTAGTGACAGTTAAAAAGTCTATTCCAAAATGGCGGCTGTGACACTGGGGCCCTACCAACACCTCTTTTAGCAGTATTATTTTAATCTTACCTGAGCGTGGGAAAGGGATGCAGCTAGGCGTCCTGTATAGCTACTTCTTTCTCGCAATGAAGTAACATCAAAATAATAATGCTAAAAGAGGTGGTGGTTGGCCCCCTGATCACGAAAATGAAATTGAAATCAACAGTTAAAGAGATGTCTGAAATTACCTATTACTAACTATTAAATTTCTTTATTCACATTGATATTTTAGTTGCTTATTTATATTTATTACTTTACCTTGCTTGTGACAGATCGCATGCTGATAAAATCGGGTTCATTAAAATGCAACAAGCACGATTTCAATGTTCAAAGATTGTCTGTGAAAAATATAAGTAGCTCTGTCTATACTTGACTCCCGTCATTTAAGAACTTGCAATCTATAGAACTATAGACTCAAAATACCTACCTATAGACATGGTCATATCTTTTTAGTATTTTTTTATTAAAGGTTCTATACTCCATAGTTTAGGTAGTTAAATAAAGGTATACAAATCGTAAAAAGGATTTTTATAGATGACACTTTCTTATTTAAAAATACGTTAAAACCAAATTAAATTTATTTCAGATTTTGACAATAGAGCCCTCTTTTATGAATGAATTTTAAACTTTAACATTTATTCTTAAACTACTCTTCGTAGATGTAACTGCGTGAGCACAAAGTTTTAGTTAAATTTATAGTAAAATATCCTAGTTCATCCATCATTTCCTTGGTCTTTCCCTACTCTTATAGCCACATTCATACTAAAACCTTCCCTCACGACATTTTCCTCCCTCCTCCATTACTAGCCCATATCATGACAGCCGATTTCCATTCCATTTTCCCAAAATTGTAATTTGCACGTCTCCAATTTTGAAGCGTAATTCACATTTATTTATTTATTTTATTTTATTTTATTTTAAAGTTTTTGGAAAACTTACAGCTAGACACTTTTGCACAACTTAGAGTAACAAAATAAGGCCAATTAAAAGTTTTCACGGTTATAAGAGAACATAAACAAAAAGTATTTGAGAAGGTAGACAGTTGAGTAAAGACAGTATCTTATACGTTTCAAACAGCGCAAACTGTTAGCAATTAATTTACGTGATCAAAAAAGAAATTACATATAATCTTTTTTAATTTATATATACCAGTATTGAAAACGTCGATGTCGACGTCCCGGCAGACCGCATTATACGTATGACTCGCTCTGACTAAGTATGAATTCCGTCTGTAATTCGTTCCTACCGTAGAAGTATGCAAAAGATAAGGATTGCGCAGAAAAGCAGAAGGAACCCGCAGTCTGATTTTGTTCAGCAATTCAGGAAGCTCGGTTGAACAGTTAGCAATTCTAAATAAAAACGCCAAATCCGCAATACTTCTTCGCTCAGAAAGAGGAAGTAGATGAAATCTTTTACAGCGTAGGAGATAAGTGGGAGAGTAAGTTTTAGACCGGAACTGAATATACCTCAAAAATTTTCTTTGTATGCCTTCCAAACGATTGATGTATATGTTATAATTAGGATTCCAAACTTGAGAGGCATACTCAAGATGACTGCGAACAAAACTACAGTACAGTACAGTATGTAACCGCTTAAGTTGTATTTATAAACCAGAAGCAATAAAAAAAATATTATTAGCTACAAATAATTATAATACGCATTATTGATGTCATAAGACATTATTATGCGTAATAGACTGCACGGGTACTGATAGTAAAATCCCAAGGGGAATAAATTGCTGAAATGTAGTACACCCACATTTCGCCAGATAAGTTTAACCGATAGAGGCCTATTTTCCGAGGCCGGTTTTCCCCGACATACTTTTGTTCGAATGATTTAGTCGATTATTCTATCCGTCAGGCCCATAAAGTAAAATTTTCCACAGACTATATTAGCCCTTATTTTATTTAAACAGCGTGTACCTGCGTGTGCGCAGGGTCACATTCGTGCTCGAAGTATGTCGAGTTGCCATGTCCATAAGGTCACAGCGGGACTCAACCGGTAGTACCATGTCATAGGGGGTGAGCCTAATGCGATCAAACGGGAACAAATCCAGACTCCGGGTTACTACTGTGTGAGTAGTCCGGCTAAATTATTAATGCTAATGTAAGGAACAACTACCCTAGCTCTAAAATAACTAATTTAATACCTAATATAATTATTTAACCTCTCGTAATAGTTACTAATCCCCAAATGGATCTAAAAGTCGTTACCCCAATATCATAATCCAAAACTGTCTAATAAACTACCTAATTACAATATTTCAGCGATAAAGAAAATTATATGAAACACCAAGATATTTTGTCATTCCTTTATATTTCTTTGGCAACATGAAATTAAATATTTAACACCATACCATCACATCTACTGGTTCCCCACATCATATGACTATTTATAAAATATTCTTTATTATTATTTATTTATAGAATATTCGAATATTTACAATAAAACTAATAGGTTACCTTCATTTACAGTAGAGCTCCACCAATCTATATTTTTAAGCCGACAGCCCCTAGAACGTCTTAGCCTCGTAAGCGCCCGACCCAGAATGCCGTTGTTCCGCCATTTTGACATATCGAATCTTTCGGTGTTGCCAGTACAATATCCAATAATTATGTATTCATAAATTGAAACCTAACACTAATCATTACAGTTAGGCTACTAAGTATCTACTTAAAAACAATTAGAGTGAGACGCCTCACAAGTCTACAACTATACTCCATTTGAAATAAGATTAGACATTAAAACAAACCTTTTTTACAGCCGTTTCAATAGATTTGAGACTGACTTCTATACCGTAGGCACAAGGATGGCATTAAAAGCAAAAAAGTGGTTACAATACCAACTGATTACTGCAGCTGCCATTTGTCATGCCACCAACGAAATTGAAGTCAAAATCAGTTGAACGGACTTTAAAAAATGTTTAGTTAAATGTCAAATCTTATTTCAAATGGAGTATATAATATGTAGATTCGTATACGTATCAGCTTATGTGTTATATCATTCGGCTTATTGCCTGACCTACGACTAGTAAAAAATGCCAATCTTGATATGCAATCCGTACGGTGGGTGTTGGGAAAGCGATGCGGAAGTTTATAGGAGTGACCCTCAGATAACCACATGAGGAACTATATTAAGTATACAGCATCAAAAATGTGTGGCCACATTTAAAGGTACAGACCATCAAACATAACAACTTTCTCGATGGGACCAACATCGAAATCGCAAAAAGACCTTGGCCGATCCGTGAGAGTCTATGTGGTAATTTTCAGGAAATAAAAAAGCCACATTTTCTTTCCATGGGGAATATTACCTGCTATCTAATTACACAACACATTTTTCGTAAACGATTACGACAAATTTATTTCATTTTGACAGTTCAACAACATTCATTGCGTTATTTACGTTGATGAGCAGGTTTTTTTTTTTAACTTATGATGCAATGGATTTCCTATTTGTTTCTAAATTATTCAAATTTCGATTGATCGTGTATTAACTTCTAACATGGGGCGTGGGCGGCCGTCAGCGTCGTTTTGTATTGATCACATAATTAATTTATCTTTAATTGCTACATTTTTAATTATTTTTATCTATTGTGGTACCTAAAGTAATTTTATTCTAGGCGCAACGTCTTCACATATAATTATATAACTAATATACCTATACAAAATATTGTGAAACATTTTAAAAGAGTAACGGTGGCTTGCCCATTCTTCTGCATAAAAAACTACCTTTTGGAAGGGGCGACTAGAATCAATTCTATTTTTTTTTGTTGTAAATTTTGACGTTCAAAAGTGCCTTACATGGGTCTAGCGGGTGTCATAACTTATGACCCATTTTGAAAATTTGCAAATTTTTAATTGATTTGGGGTAATATTTTTGGTACAAAAAATGTGAATTTTAAATAGCAATAACTTGCTGCTTATTACTTGCTTGCTTATTTTTAATAATAATAAGATTGTTATTACTTTTTGGTAATGGTATTGCAGTACCTATGTGCCCCTTTCGAACAACCTATCGAACACTTCCAAAAAGACAAGGAAAGACAAGTCAGCCTGAATCCTACATATCCATATATATTTCTGTTGCAATTGCAACACAGCGTTTCTGTCATTAGACGCTAAGGTAGGACCTTCACGTTGGACACTAAACCATTAGTAAGTCACTGCAAAGTAACTCTTATGTCGCTAAGGTAAGGTAGAAATTTGAATGATTGCCGAAAGTTTTGTCAAACTGGCGGAATTCATTCTAATTTATACTTTACCTATAAATAGATGAGATAACAGTTATATTGGCCGTGAATGTGATACAAGCACAACGCAACTGTGATGCCTCTGGACCTCAACCCGTAGCATGACTACAATAGAAACGGGTTTTATCGACGGAAGAATAGACAAAATCCGTCTATTCTTAGGTCGACAAAACCCGTTTCTATAAAGGTACTACGCGTGCTGAAATTGCTCAGATAGGTTAGGTTAGGTTACTTATAACAATTTTCATTAGAAAAAAATATTTTTTTGAAAATTATTCTTGAGTAGAGTGTTCTTACTTAGTCGTTTAGCTATTGAATCGTTCGAAGAATTACTCCTATCTGAATCATAAGCTAGCTAGTAGCTAGCATTAGGTACTTATAAAAACTTAAACCTAGAGGCAAAAATGAAGAACAATATTATAAATTCCCAAGATTGTTCTTTGTATAAACAAAACGGAGCATATGTTTTTCCTTCATTGTTGGATTGGAATAGAAAGTTTACACTAATATTTTTTGATTTACTGCTGTTTACAGTAATACCTACGTCATTCTACAGACATGCATTGGAACATAAGGAGGACTCGGTGCCACAAATCATTCCCTGCCCAGCAATTTTTGGGATAAAAATAATTACGTACACTACCTACTGTACTAAACACCGATACCTATTTTTTTTTAAGGAATTCTTTTACTGTCTTAAAAAGAAAGACTTACCAGCACGCACGCGTAGCATAACAACCATAGAAACGGGTTTTCTACGGGTTTTTTCGACGGAAGAATAGACAAAATGACAGATTGTGATTTTTTATCTGTCATTTTATCTATTCTTCCGTCGACAAATCTGTTTTATTGTGGTCATGCGAAGGACTGTTTAAAATACTAATCCGTTGCTCGTTTACTCCAAAGCTATAGATAGGTACTTAGGTCCGTATTACAGAACCTCACTCAAAACTCAAGCATTACTTAAAACTCGTTTAAAGCCTTTAAGTAATGCTTGAGTATTGATTGAGGTTCTGTAATACGGGCCTTAGTACATAGTCAGAAAATGTAGTAAAATGGACACAGCAGGACAATTTTTCCCGTCTGCCCGGGATTGTCTTTGGACTCCTAACCTAATGCTAGTTTCAGGTACTGAAATATTTTTACCTAAGACGTAAGCCCCCCATCATTAAAACTTTGATCTAAAATAGTAAAGGTCATTCGTTATCAAACATTTTTCCTCATGGAATTCCAACCCGAATAGTTCCGAGTAGAATAGGTTCCAACAAAACCCTATCTGTGCGCAAGCGCACGACTAAAAATACAAAACGCAGTAATGCCGAGTACTGGCAAAGGTCACGTTCGCCTGTTATGCTGACGTAACGAGGGCGGGTCAGCCACACCCACGGCTACGCAGCTCGACTGCGAATCAGCAGCGGGCGGCGGCGGTGGCGGGTTAAGCAACAGCTGGGGGCTTGGCTGCCGTACTATCACTTGCATATCGGATGTTCTAGAATTGCAGAGAATGTTTTGAATGTGCGCGATGTGACGTTGTCATTTATTGTTCGAGTTGTGGCTGTGTTGTTATTTGAAATTTAAATTAGGAATGTCATTGTTCTTTTTTTATTTGCTGTGGTGCGTGGCAATACGTCAAAATATCCACTTAATATCGCCATTTGAGCTACATGTGAAATAATCCGAATGTATTTTCACAACTAGCATTATATTATGTACCTACTTAATTAAGTATTTAATTGGCTACTACGGGATATTTAGATTTACATCACTTACATAAATAATTATGCTTAGCTGATTCATCATGACGACATCTAAATAAGCATATTACGGAAAATAACTATTGCTAACAACGAAATGGCGTAAATAGTATCTACTTACTTAGTAGGTACTAAGTTACTTAGTAAATAATTATATAGGTAGGTACACTACTTTAAAAAGTTTTCCTTTCGGTTGTTAACCTATTTGCCTTTTAGGGCCCTATCTCACTAGGGTTCCAGTGCCGGCGCAACCGAACTGCCAAAAAATGTATGGTTGGATGCGCAAGCGCAACCGATCGGATGCCTGATGAGATAATCACCATAAAGCTGTGTATATGCACGCTCAGGTGCAACGCGACCATGGTTGCGCCAACATGGTTTCCTAGTGAGATATAAACCTTAGTATTTCAAATTAATATGCCTTCTGCCTTTCCTCAAGATGCAAATGCGCAGTGATAGCTAGCAAAATTTCAACGTTATCTACTTACAAATCGTGCCATTAAAGTTGAGACTTGACGCACCACGTGGTTTGTATTGCGCAGTAGCCGATTTATGGGTCTCTTTAGTGGTATGAGGTCCCCGCCAGGGCGTCATCGGGGCGGTGGAAAGAGCGGCGGGAGGCGCGGTCAACTGTCTCAACTTTAATGGCACAACTTGTACTTGACTTTATTATCTGCGGTGTCAAAAAACAATTTAAAGGCTCATGATAAAAGTTTTTCATATTGATAAAAAGGAATTTTTAGCCCCTGAAAAATTACCTATGAATCCAGTCAGCCTGTTACCGTAGATTGCGTTGTTTTAGTTTTCTAAGAAGAATGATAGCTTTTGTAAAAGGAAAAGCGTACAATGAAATAGGAATTTTTCAATAATATTTTTTAATTGCAGTTCTTTCTCAACAAAATAAAGACATGTCCTTGTATTTTGTTGAGAAACAACTCATAGAAGAAATGTCTATAATAAATAGAAATGCTGCATTCAGCAATGTTATATGTAAAATGAGGTACTTAGATAGGTTATAAACGTTCCGCAAGTGGCACGTCAAAAGTTGGCTAATTAGCCACATTTTCTTAGTTTTGTCTCTTTTTCGCTCCCGATAATTACGACATGCCCTCCTACTTCCACGTGTCATATAATAGTGTGACATAGTGCCGTTTTTGAAGATAGAATGTTAGGTAGGTAACCGATCTACGTCTTTTTACTTCTAATATCATTGGTATTCAGAAAAGTTGGACCGAATTTTTTTGTTTTAAAATGTTTGTCATTGTCCAAATCAGGTCCTTACGGAAAAACAAACTTGAAAAGTTGCTGGGAACATTGGGTAATTCAGGTACTGCAACACTGAAAGTGGATTCTATGGGATGTTTTTATGAATTATTGATTTATGGTCAGGACCACGTGTGTCGGGTTAGCTAATATGTAATACTTAATGGCAAATAGTAACATTCACCGCGTCACTTGACATTGAAACGTGCGCCCCCTAGCGGAATATTTAATAAACAGCCGCGGTTGATACTTCCTGCATATTAATTTGTGTACTCACATAATCAACGATTCGGCCTTGACCAGTCTGCGATCGTCGCAGGCGCACCGAAACGTGCAGATATTATGTTATCAAAGCTTTTAGAAGTTCAAGGACGGATCTGATAAAAAAACATGTGTAGCACTAAACCAGAATCAATTTGTGAGCATGTTATGTTGGTAATAAAATCAACTCATCAGTGACATAATTTTAGTTTTCTTTTCCTCCTACAGTTTCCTTGTAGTAATCGTTATTGCGACATAATGTCAGTGTTGTAATAGATTTCTTGTAACTTCCAGGTAAACTGCACTCAAATAGCGTAACACATTTTAAATTTCAACGCTGATTCGTTTTAAGGAAATTCCTAATCCATTGCTTCATTGGTTTGCAAAATTTGTCTGCTCAACAACGTAACTAAATAGCGCAATGAACGTAGCTGAACTGACAAAATTAATGAAAGGTATTACAATCTACACAATGTTCATATTTTTGTAGCGTCTCCGTGATAATTGAATATTTAATTCGATAAAATCTAGCCTCTGGCTTACAAAAGGCAGTCTCCTATTTCGAAATGCTTCTCACCTACTGCGTAGTGGCTCGAAACTCCATTACACAATCATATTAAAATTATGGTATTTTATGTCGTTACACGAGCTGCAACATCATTGCATACGCTTCTTTGTCTATCTACGGACTATCTTTACGACTTAATACACTGTAACTTAGCTCTTATAAAATATACATCGTAACGTTAATCCTTTTCTTGTTACTTTTGCTCATAAAATTAATTACAACAGAGTTTTAAGAGAACTTAATGAAGTCACTCACTACCTACATTATTAGTTTCTAGCTCAACAGAAACCTTATCTATTAAATCCTCTCTAAAATAATTATCAATGACAAAATAAAAGTAGCATTGAACTACTATAGTTCGACCAACACCGCTGCCTGTACCGTATGCTCTAGAGCAGGGAGTACCAATTTCCATGGTCTCAGAAAGCCGTTTCCAGGCTCTCACTGATCAGAAAAACTGCTGTCTCATGTTAGCTTATTGACGGACACAAACAGCTAATCAAATTACTTGAATTTGTCAAAATTTTATTTAAAGCCACCTGCATAGCTATTCACAACCAATCGACAGTTTTCCGAATCGAAAATGACACATTTTCGGATAACTGATTTGCCTAGTCTCCGACAGCACATAGCTGTCAGAAGAATAACGGTCGTCTTTTTGTTTTAAACTGTAAAAAAAATCGGATCCAAATTAAAATCCTAACATTCATTGATGTTCGATTCGGAACGGAAATGTATCGAAGAATATCAAATGTTTGTGAACAGCTATGCTGGGCCCAGGTTTCACTATACAAATCAATCTGTGAAGGGTAAAGAGTATATAAGGTCTATATAATCCTTGTTTCCAGTTGATGTTATTTCCACTTAAACAAATATCAACTTTGAAATGCAAGTGCAAATAATTTTGTTGAAAAATTCATAAAGAATATGAAGTTATAGCGTAAATCTTATGTGCATTACAGTGGTTTTTCCTAAAATTCATGTTTGTTTACATGTTTGACAAATAAATTGCGAACACAGATTAGGAGCACTCATGGTCTTATTTAACTACTAATGGCCGGGCTAACAGAGAGTCAATAGGAAAGGACTTCTGCACCCCAATGGGTTACACCCATTCAATCACAATCTAAAAGATTTTGAAGGAAATTGTTAAACCATTGATGCTTCTCATGTTTAAAAAATTCGTCGTCTCGACAACATAAATGACGAAATGAATATTGTTGAATTGTGAAAATGAAACGTATCGCCATTGTAAATGTGTTATGCAATATCCAGCTAGTCCAGCTGGATTGTATTCCAAACCCTAACCTTTTGAATGAGGATCATAATTGCAACGCTAGGTTGCTAGGCTGAAAGAAACTCAACACGTTACCGACGCAAATATTTTCCAGCGCCGCTTACGCAAGAGCATCGAGTTCACTTGGACTTTGAACATCAATAACACAAGGATACAGAAGGTTATACTAACTTTATGCCATGGTATTTATAGTTGAAGTGAGTTACGATCTTAAAACAAAAAGTTTGCTATTTCCCGAAGACCCGAAATAGTTTTACCCACGCCAAGTACTCACAAGGCAGAACACACTTTGTACACAAAGATGGCTATCTTTTGAATTTAGTCTGATATTGATTGCTTAGGTGTTGGAAAGAGTATCCATGGAGTTTCTTGCCCGTTCTTCTCCATAGGTACCACTATGCCTCGGAATGGGCTTCATAGCTTCATATTTCTGACAGACCGACTCCTTGACGATTCAAAAGTGCCTGTAAATGGTTTAATAGAAATTGGTTTGAGTTTTGAGTTGCTTGAATTTAAATGTTGATGGAGAGGAAGGCCAAAGAAAAGATGGATGATGATGAGGAATGATATGAGAGAGAAGGGAGTGAACGATAGTCGTGTCGAGTCGACCCCAGGTAACATGGGGCAAGGGCAGGAAAATCATTGATTGTTGGGGTGTTAAACGTTGTAGGATTTCGGCTTACGGATCCATTAAAAGACCAATTCAACAGTGTTAAATTACTGAAGCAAGTTTATTGATCCTTTAGTTAGACATTTTTATTTTGGTTCATTAATAGTAACCAGTGCTTTTCTTCTTTTTCTTGTCAAGGGAGTAACTACTTAAATTTTGTCCGACTGAGAGGAGGCCAGAGTGAATCACAGTGTGATGTGTCACACCAAATTTTTCAAAGCTTCCTCTCTCTTACTACCTCTTACTATCTTGCTGCGCCGGACATTATATGTGATCATTATGGACCCTCCATAATGATCACTTAAAATTTTAACTTACCACCTAAGTACACATTGTGGAATGCATATAAAGTATTGAGTATTGAGCAGTGGAACGTTTTAGGCTAATGCTAGTACTATGCTATCTTATTTATAAATAACTTAGACATAAGAGCTGTAACAAAGCTGAGCTATGAAGAGTACACATACTTATCATGATTGTGTGTGTACAGGAATTTCATGACACAGCGCGGCAGCGGTTTCATTTTTCTACTGCTGCGGGTATATTATTATACGTTCTCTATCATACAGGGTTATTTTAATCAGTCACATACTGCCACCACCAGAATAGACTAAACTAACCAAGTGTAATATTAGTATAGATATTAGTTTAATAGTAGAGATGCGCAAAATGTGTCAGTAAAAAGAAATGAATGAAGTATATCTTTTTGCTAAACGAAGTAGTCCACTCATTTACTTCAGTACCTACTTCATTTAGTTCAGCAAATCAGGACAAGTACAGTGATTGATAAGTTAAATTGGCTATCTAAACTCCGCAGACGCGATGGTATCGATATTTAAATATGATAAAACCAAAAAATTATTTATTTGATGTTTTGTGGGGTCTGCTTTTTTTGCTGTGTACTTAAACTTCACAGACGTGATGAGTATCGATATCTAAACACGATAAAACATATGAAAACAATTTTTCTCAACTCATACTTCAAGTAACAACACTTACAGGGGTTTGTTGGCGTACAATTTTTTTTTTTTTTTAATTAAATTTTATCCTTTTTAGTAATCGATACCCATCGAGTCGCTGGAGTTTATCAAGCCAATTAAAATAAGCCTGTATAATGTTGAGATAACCTCACCAAGTTTCTCCTTAACATTTTGGTGAGATGATCTATAAAATAACCTATCTTCCAATGCTTCTAAAAACTATAAGTATAAACAGGAATTAGCAAGTTTCAAGCTATATTCTAAACTAGCTATAAACCTAGTAATTTCCTTGGTTTATTAGGTCAAGCTTGGTCATAATTCTAGGCTATTACGCTAGGTCGCAGAAGTAGCAATCATTCTTATTATAGTTACCGCTATAGTGGCGAGTTTAGCGATAATTGACACATGAAGGTACTTAGCACAAGACCTTCCTTGTCAGACCTAGTATCAAAATGGCGTTTTGTAAGGATAAAATCTAATGTCTATGTAACGTTGATAAATACGCTGATCAAGGTTGAAAAAGAATCATGTAACGCACACCATACGTTCATTTGAAGAACCTTTGAACGATAGCCCATATTTCTCATAGCATTGTTGAAATTAAAGACTACAGTACAGCGCAAATAACAATATGGATATAAACTGAGATAACATGAAACCGACTCAACAGCATTTTCATTTCCATTGTTAACAATCCCATAAAATATATTGTTAAATTCTAAGCTATAAAACTGAATTCGGTTTACAAAGTAGTCTATGTAAAATATTTATCTCATTTGATTACGTCAGCAGAATGTTTTCTGTGCACCAAACCAATGCAAACGCAGAAATAAATCTGACGAGCCCCATGCATAGACAACATCTTGAAATATTTTTATGAAGGTAATATTTCAAGGTGAAAAGTGTTAAAATGTGCGTCAGAAGGCAGATTACGTTTGTGGTTACGTATCATTGGGGCTGTGGCCTAAATCACTATTACTAGCAAAGCAAGACGCAGGCACACCCCGAGGGTTCTGTCCATCCTAATTATTCTAATTCTATTGAAATCACGAAGGTGTTTTTCAAGTAAGAAGAACGATTTATCCCCAGAAGAGCGTTGCAAGTATTTTATTCCAGTCGACTGAAAAATACTGGCAAACCGCACTAAGGTTAAGTTAATTTTACAGAAGCTAGACATAAATCCATAAATCAAAAGTACTGAAATGCATGTTTTAAATGAGATTCAAAAGATAGAAGATAAAGAATTGCTCCTTACTCATCAAGAAGCAAAAGTACGAGAAGAAGAAACTGACAGACACAAATAACCTAGACGCAATATATCTCCAGATAAAGCCAGTTCTAAACTTTTCTCAAAACTGAATAGCCATGTATCACTTGTTAGTCAAATTAAAACAAACAAATTCTGTCAACATCAACACACCGTTTATGACACCACACCACGTCACGATTCTCGAAACTAAGCAAATATGATCAAGAAGTTAGCAGATTTGTAAATTAATTTTGTAAAGATCTATTGGATGAAATCAAGGATCTTCAAAAATATTAATAGAACAAAAACATCTAGTCTTAGCACGTAAATATAATGATCTAATCCAGATCCAACGGAATCATCAGAATTTTCATAAGCAGTACGGTATGTATAATTAATGATGAACATATTCGTTTCTATACATTCATTTTAGACAATTTGACGGAAGCTTTAAAAAGGTCTTCAACAGATATTTGGTAGGATAGCACTAAGACTGATCATTACAACTATATAAATAAATCACTAATCGATTTCTTAGATTTTAAATCAAGATGAAGACCAAACAGCAAAAAATGCGGTGACAACCTTGCAGCTCTTCAGGGTTTAACTAAAAAGAGATGGTGAACCATTGTATTGAAGCAAAGACAGAAAGCATTTTGATATGAACATGAAAGCATTATAGCAAAGCATATTAGAGTTAGTTTAGTTAACCTGATCGAAAGCATGACTGAAATCTCATACACAAGGTGGAAGGGACGTCGACGCGAAAACTGATACCATGAATTCTGTACATGATTCTGAACAGTAGTTTATTTTTTGAATACCCGACGAAAAATTTCAACGCAGATGTCCCTTCCACCCTATATAGTTTGCGCAATGACACCCAAAGTATAAACAAATTGTTTGCCCTGTATATTAAATTTGAAGACAGTTTGGCAGTTGAAGCGATTAAAACCAGTCCGTATGTGAATGACACTGCACTGTTATCAGATAAAAAGTCAACTTCATCCATGGGCGATGCCCCAAATTCTTGTATTTTTATTTTCTCATCATATCGTATATCTATCCTAACACTAGTTAGCTTGACAAACAAATGTATGTGTGCACCTGTCGCGATAAAATGTAATTTTAATGCTTCATTCAACATTGTTCTGTTTGCATTTATTATATTTGTTGGTGGTTCATCTGTTTTAGTAAAACGGATACAGGTGATAAGATCTTGAAAATTTACTAGAGATCGTCGCTCATTAAACTGCACTAGCTTTAAGAAAGGTCCACGAACGACTGTAATAAGGCCAAAGAGCTTTCGCAGGATTATGGTTCATGATACCTATAAGAAGGAATCGAACAAGGGAAAGGCAACTCTACGGAGGGGCGTATTCACAATCTATACAAGGCCAGGCCTATACCGCAGCCATAAGAAACTGGTCGCGTATACACTGTAATGCTATTTTTTAATCTGTCATTACAATGTATACAGGAATCCTGCGTACTGCTCGTGTATAGTTTGTAACGTGGACGCGTGCGTCCTGGTCCAAACTATACTACATCACTTATGCCTGACAAGAGTTAAGTGCGTAAACCAAAAAAAAAAAAAAACAGAACTGTGTGAAATGGGTCAGGTTAGGTTAGAACTGAGACTAACCGCGCGCGAGCCGAACGAGCGAAGCGAGCGTTGCCGAAGTAGCGGCCGGCGAGCGCTACTTCCAAGTGGCTCCCAGCCAGGCAGGCTTTACAGCAGGTACTGCGGAAGTGGGGGGCAGAGAGGGTCAAATGCCCCCGCCCCTAAAATCAAACGGGGGAGCCGCTACCCCCTCCTATTTTACTACTTGGTAAAAAAGGTTTCTCTGTGCTATCCTTCACAGAGTTGTTTTTTTTAAATGAAAAAGGGCAGGTACAGACGCCATCAATCTACCCGAAACTGTAAATTTTTCCCAATCAGCTTAGAACCTTAAACTTCAGTGATAAAGTTGAAAATCTATTAAAGAAATTTGACAGATTGTAGTAGGTTGACGTGCTGCGTCTGTACATACACGTCAGAAAAAGATTTGCGTAGAAAGGTTTTTTTTTATCTTTCCGTGTTGCTTAATTTCGTTATACAGCGTGTTCTTTTTGATATCCCATAACTCTATGGTATTAATGAGACCATGTCAAAGAATCAACTATAAATTAAAAGAGATACATATATTAAGACGCCGATATATGCCAATGGCCTTGAGCGGTTAGCTTGCGTGTTCTGTGCTGAGCTCATGCAACGCGTCGTACATCCAGCCAGTAATAGGAGCGCTGTCCTAGAAAAGACGCATTATTAATTTATTATACATAAAACAAAAATTATTTTAATAAAACACCTAAATATATACTAAAAGATTAATAATTATATTTAAAACGGTAAAGGTTTCAGAAAAATACGCTTGATAGTTTTTGCATGATTCGGTCTTTTTATCCGCGTTAGACGAAGCTTTAAAAATTAATTACACTATGTAATATAAACATTCTAAAATATTCACAGATTAAGTTATTAAGAAAATGCTCTAATTTAACATATATTTTTTTCCAAATCATTAACTTTTCTCGTTTAGGCGTGATCTTCGTCGCTTTGATAGCTGATCGCTGACTGTTTACCTCCGGCGAGTACTCGTCTGTCGCAGCGAGAAAAACTATCAAAGAGAGTACTCGCTCAGCCGTGCTGGCTTGGCGGGTAGAACATTCGCTGAAAGACTCACACATACATACGGCAACTCGTTTTAAGTTACTAGCTCTAGCTACTCGATCCTCGTTGCGGCGGCGCACAGTGGTCTGAAAATCGAGCTCCATACTCATAGAAAGTTAAAGTCAGGAATTTAAAAAAAAGAATTGTAACGTCTCTGGTATGTTCTCCTTTTACGTGATATTAACGTATGGAGAATATTAGTAGCTCCACGCGTAAGAAAAAAAATGTTTGGGTTTTTTTTTTTAATATGGGAGAAAACACATAAAGTACAGTTTTGAAAATTGAATGGAACTGAAAGGCTGGTGCTCACTCGAATTATTGTACCATGCACGGCGGTCAAGATGACATCCAATTCATGCACCTTTGGATGCCGCCTTAGCGCAGCAATTTTTTTTGAAATTTTGAATTTTCGTTAAGTGATTTTTATAATCTTTGACGTGGTTAAATGAAGTTGCCGATCGATTTACTTATACTATCGTTAGTATAGACTGCTAATGACTTTTATGATAAGAATAATTAAAAACAAATTAGATATTGATTAAATACTTTTATTTTTTTACAATTTCATTCCAATTTAACGAAGTAACTCATTTGTTAATCACCGTAATTGTGGTTGAGATATAATTAGATACTAATGACATGAGCATTAATGGAGTGCACCTTTGGGTGCCGCTTTGCACGTAGTAATTTCACTTAAAATAGATTGGTCTCACAATATTTGGATTCTCCCATACTTTTTTTTGCGACAAACAAAGCGCAGAGGCACATAAAAATACTAGAATCGTCTTCATCTGCCATAGTTTTCTTATACAAACTTTGTCCTGAAGAACCATCAAAGCTGCATATAAGTGTCATTTCTTTGCCATCCGAGGAAGATTTCACATGTAGGAATTTTGATGTTCCAATACTGCATGTCTCCAGCTCCGTACCCTAATTACGTAATACATTATCAATCGGAATTTGAATCTGCTCAACTACGTAAATACCGCAATGAATGTTGATGAACTGTCAAAATGAAACAAATTTGTCGTAATTGTTTACGGAAATGTGTTGCGTAATTAGATAGCAGCACCCTAATTAAGTAATACACGATCAATCGGAATTTAAATCGTTTTGAAACAAAGCGCTAATCCAATGCTTCATAAGTTCGAAAAACAATATGCTCAACAACGTAAATAACGCAATGAATGTTGTTGAACTGTCAAAATGAAAAAAAAAATTGTAATCGTTTACTAAAATGTGTTGTGTAATTAGATAGCAGGTCTGTAGGATGTTGAAGCACGTCACGGTGGTTAACAAATGAGTTAATTCGATCATGGAATGCAATTTTGTAAAAAAAAAAAAGGGTTGCGGGAGTGCTGGCAGAAGTGAAAACTTGAATATTAACGTTGTGCATTTTGATATTTTGGAATGGTTAAAGAATAATTTTGCACCAGTCAACTCTCCCTCCGTCGTACGAATTTTCGATCAGGTCACGTGTCCTGACGCGAGTTTAACATTTTTTACCCATCTCAAAAAAAAAGCACAACGCCGCGCTGCTAAAGAAGTTTTCACTTCAAAAAAAGTATTATTTTATAATAAATCAAATCTGCCTAGCCTTTTCCCAACTATATTGGGGTCGGCTTCCAGTCTAACCGGATGCAGCTGAATACCAGTATTTCACATGGAGCGACTGCCTGTCTGACCTCCACAACCCAGTAACTGGGTAATACGATACCCCTTGGTAAGACTGGTTGTCAGACTTTCGGGCTTCTGACGACCCGTAACGACTATCAAAGATCCACGAATGACAACCGGGACCAACGGCTTAACGTGCTTTCCGAGGCACGGAGGAGTCTCGGTACGTAAAGATAGTCACCCATCCACAGACCAACCCCGGCAAGCGTAGCTTAACCTGACGGATCGACCCGTGCGGCAGTTACTACTTAGCCACAAGCTCCTTTTATTATTTTATAATAAATATCGTTTTAATTTTTCTCATCTTTTAAGTCAAAAATTCAAAATTTCTAAAAAAAAAACGGCACCCAAAGGTGCATGAATTGGATGTCATCTTGATCGCCGTGTATGTTACAACAACTCGTGTGAGCACCAGCTCTTCAGTTTCATTCAATTAAAAAAAAAAAAACTTAAGTGTTTTCTCCCATACAAAAAAACCTAAAAACTTTTTTTTCTCACACGTTAAGCTACTAATACCATCCATACGTTAATAGTTTACGTTATTATACGTTAATTCTTTTTTCTGACTTTGTGTAGCGGTGGAACAGGTGCCTGACAAAGGAATGTTGCGGTCGCATTACGTGGTTGAGTTTCAGTAGTAGTTAATAGGGAAAACATATAATATATAGTATAAACGATAGTGTTTATAATTATTTCAGTACGGAAATGTCTCTATTATTGGCATAGTTAGCATTTCTGTTAGCAGTATCGGTATTGTAGTCTAGGATTGCCTGTCAGCATGTTCAATAACAATTTATTTAAGATTCATCGGAACTTATACATGCGTTGCGTTTATACAAAGTTCAATGATGTTATGGATTTGTCAGTCTGTCAATATGGAAACAAAAGAACTAATGTGCGGAACATGCACCTCATACCCGACAATCAAATCTCCAAATATGGCATAAAACTCAGCGGTTATTGTACTCTCTCAGAGACCGCGTGATTTTGAATGTTTGCACTTTTACTCTACAGCTAATCTTGACAAGACAGAGTCGTCACTTTAAATAGTTGTCGCACAGATTATGCAGTCTTTCTACCCTCATTTGTAACCATAAATATTTATCTATGGCTTAGACACTCGTTATAACCAGATGCATGTTACTTCCGTTAATAAAAGGCCTATTTTTAAAGTAAAGGATGATAGCGACGATAGAGTGATACGGTTATCAAATAGAAGCTCTATGTGTTCTGCCAAAATAAATTTAGCAATGATGAAGTGAACAGAATGTTCAAAATTATAGGTACTTGGAATTTCAAAATGTGTTCAGATTTTAATTGAAATCCTGCCCTTAGCCACATTTATACTTCCTTTAAATAACCTTGCAACCTAAAATAACCTTAAAGTCATCGCCAGTGACAATATTATAGCTCAATAAAATACTCTATATAAAACAACAACTTGTGTTGTATCAAATATTATTCATCTGTCAATAGAGTCTAATGTTTATTACCCAAGCTACCTAGTAATTACTTTGCACGGTGGGCTGTGCTGGGGCGGCTGCTGCAGGTGCGGAAAACCTCATCGGCGAATATATTCCAATGGCAAATATTGGGAGGTATTATGTTTGAGCCGTCTGGGGTTGAAACACTAGGGCCATGGGGTCTGAGTGGTCACTTGGTTTTCGAGACATCGCCAAGCGGTTGGTCGACTCTTCACTTGGCCAGAGGGCTAGCCTATTTTTTTGCCAAAAAATCAGCATTGCCATACATGAGATACATCCTGTATACATGTACATTTAATTATTATTATTTTAAGATTTACCTTATATAATATGTAAGTACTATTTAGGTTACACGGGTGGTCTGGAATAGTTGATCACAATGACCTGTTTTTACGGTGTCAACTTACTAGGTGAGCTACGTTTTATTTATGTAAGTAGGTACTAGTACTACCATTTATCATTTAATCCGTATAGGTTGCATTGTTTCGATTAATTATGCAATGTGTGTCTTTTCTTCAAAAGGTAGCTGGGACAGACTGTATGTGGAAGGTGGAGTACATGGACATATTACTTTCATTAATGTGAATGTGGGGGGGATTATGTAGATCACGTTTATTTTTTATTTTTCAGTTAGTTTTAATGATGGTCTGGCAGTTTGAGTACTTTATGCGGCCTACCCAAATGTCCTTTCTTTGGTATTGTTCGTCGAGTCGTTCAGCTCCTTAAGTTCTGAGTTGAGCTCCACGATTACTGTCAAATGCTTGCACTGACTGAACAGGTCCACTCAAATCTGTGGGGCTCTTTCCTCAAAAGACCATTTCAGACAATAATCTAAGTACGTGGTCCTCATATGGTCTGACCAAGATTATGTCTGGACTTTAACAGAGACTGACTCCTGAGTTTGTTTCGCCATTTCTTCTCAGGTAAGGAAATGTCGACTCCATCTAGCTTACTTTTTTATATTACGTGTAAAAGTGATTCCAATATCCTATTTACCGAATAAACAATTTCATTTCTATATTGTGGCGCAGTCTGGGAGAGGCCTTTGTCCAACAGTAGGAAGCAGACAGAGTTGACCTTGATGCTCGTAGTTGTGATTCGTTATTTGGTCATGTATGATTCTAGAAAATTAGATTACTGCATTCTCTACTAGAGGAGTAGGTAAACTCATATAATTATTGGCTTTTTAACATAAAACATAACATCACGCCTTGTTTCCCCGAAGGGTTGGGCAGAGGTGTACCTGTAGTACAGCCACATTTCGCCAGTTATGTTTTTTAAGTCCCATGTCATAGGGGGCGAGATTATTGGCTTTTTCTATTCTTATTTTATGAATAGGAAAAACTAGCGAAATATGGTGGTAGCATCTTATATTTTCCTGTAGGTTATCTTATTATTAAGTAGTACCTGATTGACCGTGTTCTGCTCGGGAGAAAATAGATATGTTTATCGTCCAGGTATACCAACGTCGTATCACATTCCCGAGACTGTGAAAAAAGAGAAAACTAATTTTCCCAGATATGAGACCTAGATAGATCGATTTTGCGACCCCGTCATCGAAATCGTTAGAGTCGTTTTCGAGAACTTGGTTACAAATATTGTTAATTTAATAGTATAGGATATTATAAGTCTGTGGCCATTTTCCGTCGCAGTAGTAACTTGATGTACGCATATGTTAATACCATTTTGTATGCACGTATTTCTGTGAAAAATAAACTTATTTTTCTCTCTTTCTTCCTTTAAATGAATTTTAATACATATTTATTCATTGGTCTACAATTACATTTTTTTAGTCTTGATGCAATACTGAGTAGGTACACTGCTTTTCGTGAACACAGCTGGTTTAATAGATCTAGAGACCATTAAAGGTAGGTGTTATACGGGTTCGCGGGAAAGTCCCAAAGGGATACCGTGGCCCCTGGCAACATACAGGCAACTGAAGGAAGACGGGTGGGTTTTATTCAGTAAGAGTCTGACACATTGAAGGTACGTGTTATAAGATGCATCACGTTACAAAGTAGCCATCGATGAACCAATCTCTTTCATTCTAGGTATTTTCAAATTGAGATACATCTTTCTCTCAAGGGCATGGAAGCTATAAACTAACAAACAGCGATTGTCTATTAGTATCTAAATTCAGAGCTTCAAACATATTTATTTCAATTCAATTTGTAGGCGTGGCACATTAATGTATCCAGTATAAATTGACCCCTCTGTTATTACAATACCCCTCAGAAAATATGATACTCAGAGCTTTAAAAAGAGACTGTCACAGATGTATGAGTGAGGGAGAGGACGCTCTACAAAGCAAACCTTTTTTAACCGACTTCAAAAAAAGGAGGATGTTCTCTTTTAAATAATTTCCCCGATTACTCGACGACGACGGCTGGACCGATTTGGAAAATACTTTTTTGTTTGAAAAAAGAGTTAGAAAATACTTCCTAGGTGGTCCCATATAAATTTTATTAGTTGAGTTAGCTTCAATAATAAGTAGGTATTTTTCCCACTTAGCCTATGTGAATGATATTATAATAACTTCCTGTCACTGTTATTTACATAGCAGGTATTGGTACCTATTCGAATTTGTGTGGGGTAGGTACCACAACAAAAAAGTGAAAAATATCTAACTATAATTTCGTAAGTCTTTGGTTTTGTATTTTCGTTTTTTGCCACCGACTTCATAGAAAAAGTTTTTAAAATTAGACGTTCCATCTTTACAGCCCGGCTTCTATAAACAGTTCACTAGTCCAGGGTTCTGTTATCCTGGTATTTCATGGAGCGTAGTGGTGACGGTATCAATAACAAAGGTCAGGTGTTAAGCAGGAGAATGAGTGGTAATTGAGGGCAATTTAACACCAAGTTTTTAATAGATGCGCCGCACGCGTCACTTCTGCGTCGTATTGTTTTGATTTTCATTTAGATATTGATGGAATCTGTGGAATAATTACTAGCCTAAATGCAATATGTTGAGCACACTTTCGGTTTTAGTGGTTTGACCTAAGGCCTCCTCCACTCTATTCATTTTTTCTGATTGTTATTATAATATAATATAAACTTTATTAAAATTAAAAAACTGTTTACAGAAACTGTGTTCTATAACAACTGCATTTGTGTATTACTGTGTCGCAGTCATTAACGCCCACCTCCAAAAAGTCTGAGACATAAGCAAAACTAAAACAAATCGTATTAAAAATAATATAAACTTATACAATGTGGATCTGGACTTACGACATTAAATTAAAACGAGCACAGTACTAGTCCATAGAAACATTTTAAAATACGAAGATTAGTAGTTAATGGAAAATTGAAAAATTGCAATTTTCAAACAAAATAAGTAGCCGGGTCGCGGCGGGGGGTGGCGCCTGCGCTGCGGTGCGGGGCGTAGGTGGACGTGGGTAGGTTGTTTAGTCGGAGAACAACAAATTAGCGGCATAAACTCACTAAGTGGCGCGTTGTTAATTAAAAGATCACTGGTTGAATAATTAATCACATAATATCACATCACAATCAGAATTTACATCAATAGTCAAATTTATAAATTTTCATGGTTTCCACCGTTGTTCATTATGCACAAGCGACATCGATACCTAATTAACTAACTAATATTAAACTAACACTGAACAATAAGTCACACTAAATCGTCTTTAATCACAAATAACAACTAATTTTTTTCGCAAAATCACAACAATGCGCGCGCGGCTCGTCTCGTGATAAAAAAAAGTAGCCGTGTGCGCTCCTCAAAGGGCGCCGCTGCACTGACTGTGACCGAGTCCCGAGACTGCCGAAAAAATTCCGCTCACACACGCACACTCGCAATTTTCTATGCACCACTAATGCATAATTTGTGTAAGTAATATTTCTTTTTCTTTCTAATTGTAGTATTATTTTGTGGGACTGGGCGGGGCGCGTCAGAGTGGAATCGTATGACACCTTTCTCTGTCTCTCAAGCATATTGAGACGTAGAGGATAGAACCGTACGTTTTGCACAGGTTCTTGACCTTACAATGTTTACCTATTATTACGGACTCAGATCTACATCATGTTGAAAAATAATTTCCTGTGGCTAAAGTATTCATTGGATTTGATTGATTTTTTGTATACGGGTAAAGAACATGACACTCTTTATGTGGTTTTGAGGAATGTCAAGCGTCCTGCTCCACATTGTATAAAAATAAGAATATTTTTTTTTTTATAAAAAATTAGAACTTTAAATTAAAACTGAAATGTGATATTGTGTGTTTGGAATGTGTAGTTTTGAGCGTGGAGTGTATATGTGTATGTGTGTGTGTGGGAGAGAGGTGTCAGTATGTGCAGTGTGTGTGTTTGCGCCCGATAGATAAAGGGCAATTGGAGAGTGACCTTAAGTTTTTACATATTTTTAATTCGTAATAAGAAGTGTATGAAGTCGTTTATCCGTTAATTTATTGTGGCCGTCGTGAAGTAGTTTAGTTCGTCTCGCCATCTTTTGATTTGAAAAGTCCATATAAATATAGGTATAGTCAACCGCACATGGTAATGGCACAAATGTACTACTGTCAAAAGTAAAGTCACCTAACTGCTACGACTTAAAGGCGCTGTCAACGTCAGTCGTCAACTGATTACCACAGATGTTCAGTTGAGTGTACCTAGTTTTGCTTGTCAAAGCGTTTCTGTTGCTATTAAAAGTATTTAGAATTTTTTATCAATAAAAAACGATAATGATACAGGAAAATATGGAACTAAGATTCTGCAACTACAAATTTTACATATCCATATGACAAACGACACCCGAAGGTTAGCGCACTCCCCAAGGCTGCTAAAAGCTGTGAGGTATCATCATGATATCCGCAAACCTAAATATAGGCTTACTTAATAGGTCGCTAACACTTATCAGTATATTAACTATGGAAAATTTGTATTAAGTATTGGCTACTGCTTGCTAAGCCGTTTGATGATCACTGCACACACTTTCTGTCTGTTTTCTCTATTTTTAACAGACTTCAAAAAAGGAGGTTATATTTTCGTCCACTTTGTGTATCTTGATAATGTTATAATAATTCCTGTCACTGTTGTTTTTTACATAGCAAGTAGTGGTATACGAATTGGTGTGTGGTAGGTAGGTACCTACGATTATGAAAAAATATTATTATTTGTTTTTTATTTTTCACTTCTTTTGGAAGTCGGTTTTTTTTTTTGTAAAACATTTTTTATTTTTTCCGGTAATAATTCTGAATATGAATAAGAATCATTTATTAGCAGAAAATAAAGGTGTAACCAATTGTAAAAGTTAGTGGTGGTCCATATTTTGCCTGTTTAAGTCATGTAAATTAATTTTACATTTGTATCTAATAGGTACCTATTTATTTTAATAAGATATAAGTACAGAAAAATACCTATATTCTAATAGAATATTTAAAATGAGATACATTTTTAGTTACAATAAATATAAGTAGACACATATCGAAACTTAACCTTAATTAAAATAACATTTTATGTAACAACAATTCTTTAAAGTTAAACTAAATAAAACACGCTACAAAACTTTAAAATGGAAACTTTAAATAAAATAAAATCTTTATCTTGCAGAAATTCTTGTAAACTATAAAACAATTTTATATCAACCATCTACGCAGTTTAATTTTAAAATATTTAAATGGAAGCTCCCCTATGATCTATGGTAACTTACTAATTTTTTTTCAAAAGTCTAACTATCATTCTTACCAAGGGGTATCGTGTTACCCAGTAACTGGGTTGTGCTCAGATATGCAGTCGCTTCATGTAAAATACTGGTATTCAACTGCAACCGGTTAAACGAGAAGCCGACCCAAACATAGTTTAAAAAGGCTAGGTAGAACTTATAAGATGATGGTTTCGTTTGGTGGGAGCAGGATACTCGATTCAATATACGGATAAACGGTGCGGTTTTCAAATTCAAATCATGTATTTACTTGAATATGGGTAATACATAAAACAAAAGTTATTTAACCACTCAAGGCCATTGGCATATATGGGCGTCTTAACGTGCTTTCCGAGTCACGAGGGATCTCGGTATGAAATGGAAGGTCACCCATCCACTCACCGACCGCGGCAAGCGTAGCTTATATCTTCGATCAACCCGTGCGTCTGTTATCATTTAGCCACATTATAATTTTAAAAAATCTAAAAAACTTCACGGATGGAAACCAGAATATTCCGGACTATAGTTTCTTAGTGTATTGTAGGTAGGTATTTCATATGTCATTGTTAAGTGACACGCATTGTCTTCGCGATGCCGATGCAACAATACTAGCAACTGCTAATGTTTACAAACCAATAGAGCCGAATGGTGACCACTGACCTGTGTTATAATTGACATAGAAACACGGGCAAATTGTTCGTAAAATCGTAACGTACCAAATACCGTAGGATTCGCCGGCAGACATCTTGAACTGCGCGGAAAACGTTAATAATACTGTATCATTTGAGGAAAGTGTGGGCACTTTCCTCAAATGGTGAGCAGGTGGGAATACCATCCGTCTGAATTTTTGGCATCCCGCTCGGCCTTTGTCCTTGACCTTGTAATTATTCCAGACGTTTAATAAATTATAATATAGCTAAAGCAAATAGCAATACATACTTTATGAAGCTAAGTAAATTAAATTATTTCGGATTTTTGGCGCTTCCGTAAAAAAACTAAGAAACCAGCAATATCATTTAAAAAATGTCCCTGCCCGCCACGTCTGTCTGTCTGTATGAACGCGATAAACTCAAAAACTACCGAACGGATTTTCATACGGTTGTCACCAATGGACGCAGTGATTCATGAGGAAGGTTTAGGTATGTAATTAATTAAGATTTTGTGTACGATGTATTATCAAGCGCTAAACACCGTGCGAAGCAGGGCCGGGTCGCTAGGTAAAAATAAAAACAAAGTACAGGTATGTAGAGGTGATTAGTAAAAGTGATTGCCAGCTGATTGAGATTGCTAGCTGTCATATGGCTATTAATTAATCATCATCATCATCATTTCAGCCATGGGACATCCACTGCTGAACATAGGCCTCCCCCAATGATTTCCAATTTGGCCGATTGGAAGCGACCTGCATCCAGCAGCTTCCTGCGACCTTTATTAGGTCGTCTGTCCACCTTGTGGGTGGACGTCCTACGCTGCGCTGGCCGGTATTAATTAATAATTTTTGCGTAATGTAAATGATCTTGCATAATATTATATATAATCATTTTTAACTGACAGACAGCTGTGATGCTGGGGAGTTTGTTGCGCCACTTCTTCTTCCCAGCAAAAGCACTAGGAAGTGGCGAATGGTGGGCGTTTTGGGGGACTGTCTTATGTAATTTTAACGTTCGAAAAGTGCTGATTCCCAGCCTAGTTTGAATAAATGACTTTTGAATTTGAATTGTCTACACATTATTAAAATGTGGAACTCGTCATTTGGATATTCAATCAAATAGTTTCCCATTTTCTAATTAAATGTACCTGGGAAATGTTATTCCCACCCCACGCTTTAACGCTAAACAAGTTTTGAAACAAAGGTATTATCAAACTAGCTTCCCACCCGCGACTTATAGTTCGCGCGTATAAAACTTCCCTGTATAGGTACTTTATTATACTCAACTATAAAATCTATAACACTGATACACTGACTGACAGATTGTTCTTGACGAACGGCTATCACTAAAATAATATAACATTCAGATTGTAAACACACGGGAATTCTCATTAACATTCACCGAACCGTAGATATTTATTTTTAAAATAACGATAGGTGACAGAAGAGGCCTAAACTTTTAGTTATTCTGCGTACGTTCTACGAACTATCATATTATAATCTGCACAAATAATATATATTTTTGAAAAAAAGTAATTAGGTAATGCCGAAAACATAGTTTAAAAAAAACCGTTTGTCTGAATGTTTGTTTCAGCATCACGAAAATACTATCGTTCAGTAATTTTAATTCACACTAATATTCCACCTACAAGGTGGACAGACGACCTAATAAAGGTCGCAGGAAGCTGCTGGATGCAGGTCGCTTCCAACCGGCCAATTTGGAAATCATTGGGGGAGGCCTATGTTCAGCAGTGGACGTCCCATGGCTGAAATGATGATGATGATGAGTAATTATGGAAAATCGCTAAACGTCGATCAGCTGTTTTACATAACGGAGCTGTTTTGTAAAACGGCTAGCGGTTATGTAAAATAGCTGATTCGACAAACCATATGCGACATATAGATCAAATTAACACTTTGAGGGACACTAAACGCCCCTATGCGTGATAACAATAAAACTTATATTGTGTTCATGAATACGTTACTTAATAATGTTATAATGATGTTTACTTACAGAGTCCAACAACCGGATGTGGGCGAGTGCTTCTTTCGTCGGGGTGCTTATAATCATCGGGCTGCCTCTCTGGTGGAAGACTACGGAAGTCTACAGGTAAGACATGCCAACTAGAGCGGCAGAAGGGACGAGAGGTAGTGAGTTAAAGGTCCCGAACCTTCACACATATACTAGTGATTTTCTCTAGTAATCCAAAGTGCAACTGCTGTGACCATGAGGGTTCAATTACTAGGTCGGGCAGGGCGTTTGGTGTTTTTATTCAAGAAATTCTCAGGCCCGTCACAGAACTCAAGCATTACTTAAAACTCGTTTAAAGCCTTTTGATTGGTTTAAACTAGTTTTAAGTAATGCTTGATTCTTGAGTAAGGTTCTGTACTGTAATATGGGCCTCAGTAGCAGCCCTGAGTAGCCATAAAAACAAAGTACAGGTTTAGGGGCATGAGGAACAGGGTGTAAAGTTCACTCATCCACCATAGAAAAGGGAGGATCCTCCAACCAGACGGGTGTTGTGTCTGGCGGGCTGACTGTCGTTCGCGCGGTAAACTCTAATTGCGCGATGCAGGATTTGTGTGACGTCATGTCTTTGATGCGTAGTTCGTATGTGGCGGCTTAACCGCTACACAGGTAAGTAGAGGAGATTAGTAAAAGTGATTGCCAGCTGACATATGGCTATTAATTTATAATTTAAATTATGTTTTGCGTAATGTAAATTATCTTGCATACCCATAGCCAGCCATCAGTAGTTCCCGAGTCTTTGCAATGGCAATTTATAGGCTCTTCCTGAAGCCAAACCTCTGCCAAAGCGAACTATTTCTGAGAAAAAGGCGTTACGCTAAGTATGGTAGGTACTCCAGACCGTATTTCAGCCACGGCGCGGCGGCGGCCAATCTCAATGGAAACTAGCCTTCGGCGCGGGAGATATTATAGTGCACTAGTGTGTGCGAAGACACAGGTGCACTCTCTCTTCCCTCACTCTCATAGTCCGATGGGACGGCAAACCGACACGACCGGAGAGAGATCAGGCGCAGGACCAACGGCTTAACGTGCTTTCCGAGGCACGGGGATATTACACCGCCAACTTCCAAACTCCGGGCTGTTACTAAGAAATATCTAATGGAAAAACCCAATAACACTACCCGACCCGGGAATCGAACCCAGGACCCCACGCTCAGCAGTCGCGCTTGCGACCACGAGACCAACGGGGTAGTATAGGTATGTATAACGATAGATGAGGTCGGCGATTCTTAGCCGAATTCAACTACTCTGAAAAGAAAGGCCGAAACAAACTCAAAAGGTCACATTATGTCTCTTTTAAAGCCCAGACATAATCTTGATCAGATCATGTTTAGACCATTAGAGTGGTGTCTGAAATGGTCTTTTGACGCTCTCTTATGCACCAATTGTAGCGTATTTTTACAGTAAAAGTACTTGCACAGCACGGACACGTTAGAATACCATTTTGGTAATGGTATTGCATTTTGGAAGGTGGTCTCTCCTACTGTCGAGATCACTCTTCCGGTGGTCTCGCCTCCAAATAGCCGAGACCTCATTTGCCAAGTCGTCCCAACGAGAGGGATTGCATCTCTTCACTATGCCTTTTCTGGACTTCTTCTTCTTCTTTTCGTGTGGTTAGGAAACACCTGGTGAGTTTTAAAGCCGCCCACGGGCCTCTGACTTGGCTTCACATGCCGTCAAGAAATATCTCTCAGACATGCCGTTAGTTTCCTTACGATTTTTTCCTTCACCGTTTTTTGAGCAAGTGATAATTATATAATACGCACATGAATCCGAAAAGTCAGAGGTGCGTGCCTTGGATTCGAACTCGAGACCTACGACTTGTCAGTCTGACGGTCACACCACTAGGCTATCACTGCTTTTCTGAACTTCTATCTGAGGACCTGGCTGTCTTGTTTCCGCTTACCGTCCTTGAGTTCAGAAAAGGAGAAGTTTTAGTCAATAGATAGGTACTGAAAATCTAGGAATAATATCTACGTTATTAATATCTACATTCCTACTACTTACTTAGTATTCTTGATTAGGTACATAAATAAACTAAGGCGAATGAAAAGATTAATAGAATGATAACAGGAACCGAGTCTAGTGTCTCGCTAATAAGTATGACATCTACATGACCCTCTCAGGGCTTCACACACTACTGATAACTGATAACAACTCTTTATTGATACAAACCAAAATTTTATGACAATGACTGTTATGATTCTTTCCCTTATCACCCCAATTGCTCTATGACCGCTGATAACCTTTCGCCTCATTTTTATTCGTTATTTACTTTAGATAAATGCAATTTTATGGCCAACCTTCGATGTCCTTTATTTTACGGGTTTTTTTTTATACCGCTAAGTGAGCTAAGTAATGGGGTAAATAAAACTAAGTGATTGGTTGACTCGACGTGCACAGATTGAATTACGAAACTGCTTCAAGAAATCGATTATGTCTACTTAGCTTAGCCACTCCCCGTATCGGCACGAACCACGTACTAAGGCTGAGATCTACAAACGTTAGTTATAGTTTGACCGAAACCGATGTACTGCGCCTTACGAATGCGCGGCGAGACGGGGGGCACCGTTGACAAATGACCCCCGTCTCGCCTATTGATTCCATTGGTCTTTGCGAATTTTCACTTTGCCACTCTTGCCGTTGCAAGGCCCACTTTCAATTATTGCCATTCAAAAATCGTATGCAGCTTCTATTTACACCAAGTCAGACAGGAAACATTTCTAGCTAGAATTGTATCTGATTTTATTGTACGGTCACGAGCATATATATTATTACTATGGACAGCTCGGCTATAATATCTGACTTCATGATTCATCGGCATCCAGTATATGTCGTCAAGATGACGGCAAATGTACCTATGTGATTATTTGTGAAGAAAAGCGGTGGAAGTGGCACAACAAATATGTGACATCGAAGGAACACCAAAACTATCTGACGAGACAATCTACCCCAAAATAAAGGATACTAACGGTTTAACAAATATGTGTCTACTAAGTTAAATGCAGAAGAATATGACACTTCGTGATCAAATCTATCTATGCTTTAGTATCGCGTAGCTTCGCCATTTACGAGACAATGCGCAATACTTATCAGTACATACGCACTAAACCTTACCTAAAGAAGTACCTCTAAGGAATTTGCTATTGTATCTCTTTTAGCCTAGAACTAAGATTTAAATTATTAGATTTGCTCTCACCGTACTAAGTCGCCCGAAAAAGTCCATCCATGACAATTAAGTCAAATAAATTATGCGTTATTGTGTGTGACAGAGGTGCCAAAACGAAACAATAACGCAGCCATTTTTTGACGCGGTAGGGCGAATCTAACGATTTAAATCTAATAGCCAAGAACAAAATGTTGTTTTAACCGTTTCTCATTCCAGGGTATCTCTGCCGTACGACAAGATCAGCTCGTTCAACACGCTGTCGCATTCGATTACCACTGAGCTGACGGTTTTGGCTAACGATGAGTCGACTGCTTCGGAGATCGTCGGCCTCATTGAGAGAGCCTTTGAAAATTCTGGTGGGTAATAATTATTAGGTATTATTATGGGTATTGGTGGTATCTAATTGAGATATGGGGATCAGCCGCTAAATCTAATCTAAATTCACTACGAAGAATACAAAACAAAATCATTATAGTATTATTTCATTATAACTATCTATATCCAACAAAGAACTTATACACAAAAACTAACCTACTAAATCTCACACAACTTTATACATACTACACCTACATTCTCATTAAAAAATCACTACGAATTCCGTACAATCAAACATACAACTAAATAAAAAAAAACAATAACATACAACACAAGAAGTAAAAACAAGTTTCAACTAATGACTGCACGGGCACGGACTAATTACGGCAAAAAAAACAATAGGTATTGGTTGATGGACAGCTGTTCAATAACTTACCGGAGGAGTTAAATAAGTGTGATAGTATAAACATATTTAAAAAGAATCTTAAGAAACATGTATGTACCCTGTAACGTCACCAGAGGCCAATATAATATTATATTGTAAGTACTTACATCTAATTAATTGTAGTTATTATATAATAACTACAATTAATTAGATGTAAGTACTTTTGTATCTCATTCTAAGTGAACTGTTATAGTTCTTATGATAAATAAATTCTTTAAACCTAACCGTCATAAGTAAATGATGATCTGCAGGCGTAGCTTGGGACCCCCTTGAGCTAGATGGACAGACGACTTTAAGAGAGTTGGGACAGACTGGATGCGGAAGGCACAGGATAGGGTGTTGTGGCGCAGCCTGGGTGAGGTTTATGTGGATAAAACTCAAGGTTTGCCAACGAGCGCAGTATACTAGGTCTGCAAGACAGGTGTGCCGCATGCCAGACAAACTGTGTGCACAAATATGACAGAACTGGTGCCCTGAGACGGTAAAACGCGGTCGCGGCAGGCCACGTAGGAGATGGCGGGACAAACCGTCCAAATTAGAAGGATGACGCGTGGGCTCGCGAAACATGGAAGGTGGAAAGAGAGGCCTTTGCCTAGGAGTGGGAAAGAGAATCCGAGAAAAAAAGAAACGTACTCCTGCTCTCGCAGCATGTTATTTCCATACGTCATGTCGTCTCGGTATTCACATATTTATCGTTTCTGCTCATAAAGATTTATGGGTAGACAAAAACGTACAAACTGGGCCGACTAAAGGAAAATGATGACTATGAAATCAAAATAAATTCTCTCTTTGACTTGCACTTTGCACTACCTATAATCATTTATATTTCCAGACGTAATAAAACTAAAGATAACCAAATCCATCATCTCCAAACAACTGCACTCGACCCTGGACTCTGTAGCTGACGAGCACGAGGCGGTGGAAGAAGTGGCGGCTGCCTACGACCTGAGCAAGCACAATAGCTTCTATGTGGTGCAGAGGAAGCCGCTGTTCCAGGACACCTGGCTGGCTGGCGAGAGGGTCATGTTCTTTAGAGACGCTAAAGGTAATATAGGTTCTAGCACGAACGTGCGACGTAAACGTAACGTATATTATATATAGTCATTTTTTAATTTTTATTAATCATAGTCTGGCCAGATTTTTTTTAGCCAGCCCACACTAATTTTTTTTTAACTTAATAAATTTGATATAAAATACTTTTCATCCATTAAAACTGGTGGGTGAATGTCGTCTCTAGGTCGGATGTTAGACCATAGGTCTCTAAAAAAAGAAAACATTTTTTTTTTAAATTTCTGTCTATCTTTATTATTAAAATTGGTTTTTCTACGAGATTTATAATAGGAATTATGGACGTCAGATAAATTTAATAAAAGCCCCATTCCAACTATTATTTTAAGTTTATGAACAAAGACTTACAGACTGCTGGATATTCTAGCAAAAACATTTAAAAACTCGCTTATTCTGACAGCCTCAACAACCGTAGTAGAAGCGCTCAAAAGAGTAGTCTACCAGACCTCAGTGGTGGAAGGTGCCAAGTCGGAAGCAGCCGATACAGCCCGGCAAACGAGGTTTCCTCCAGGAGGCGGCTACCATATTGTACTGTCTGTGGTGCACCCCAGACCTGATGCGTTGATGGTGGAACTTGATGCTGGAGAGGCTGTTGAAGGTAATTTTATTTATGTTACTTGTATTATAATATATAAGTTATTAAGACACGAATAACGTAGGAACATGAAAAATACATAAGGTATATAAATCTTTTGACATGGAAGAATTCGGAAAGCCGCGTAAAACGTTAACTAAAATCAGTGAATGTTTAGAGGTATGTGGAACAAGGAGTGAAGTTTACCTACTCATCCTCTATAAAAAAGGGAGGATCCTCCGACGTCCGGTCGGAGGATCCTCCCTTTTCGGTGTCGGGTGTCGTGGCTGGGGGGCAACTGCCAAACGATTGATGTCGGATAGTCATTATATGTCGTTCTCGCAGTAAACTCTTAATTGCGCGATACAGGATTTGTGTGACATCAAGTCTTTAATGCGTAGTTCGCATGTGACTATGTAGATGCCGCCACAAATGTATTAAGTACTGATGAATAAATAATGTATTTAATTTGAACTCTATAATAATAGGAAAATTAATCCATTTGTTTACATGGATGGTTTTTACTTGTGGATTAACATATACCTATGCGACCTAATGCAGAAGTAATTTACTTTATTATTTGTAGTTTCTTTCTTTAGTGTTTGTATCACTTAAAAATGTAATGCAAGAATACTTTATTTGACTGGCTCAGTGATAGTCTAATAGTCTCAAGCAAAGGGTCCTAGAGACTCTACTCCATTAGCATGAAGTCTGTAGTTGCGGCCGAAGTTACGGGCGCTTTCTACTCCGTATCACTTACTGATGTAAGATTAGTTCGAATCCCGAACTAAGAATTAATGATAACACGATTTGACAGTTGTCCCTACTCCCGGTGCGTCTTTACCTCTTCGAAAATTTTTATTTTACTCTAGTTTTGAAATACCAACTACTTTCGGACAAGATTACGTCTGGACTTTAAAAGAGACTGTGACCTCTGAGTTTGTTTCGGTATTTCTTATCAAAGTAGTCAGATAGGAAACGCCGAACTCATCTAGCTAATTCTTTTAAATATTTTTTATTTTTATGACGTGTAAAAGTGATTGCAATATCCTATTTACAGACTAAACAATTACATTTCAATACGAGGCTTTTGACTACTTTTGCATGTGTATATTTTATGTCTTTTTTTCTTTAAATGTGCTTTCTGTTTGTGCAGAATAGACATATATTTTTTTTACATTTATTTGGAAGTCTACAAAGCTTACAACATGTAATATAATTTTAGGCAAGGCCTATTCCCATGCTATTTGAAGCCAGCCTATGCTCGCCCCTTAAGAGGGAACAGGCCCTGCGAGTAATTTGAAAAACAGGTATTTGAACAAACTTATATTGCCGTCATCTATCCGTAAATCTGCCTCCGTAGAGTGCGATAGGGACAATTACAGCTCAGACCGATTATATCACACCCTTTTTTCTCCTCGAAAACTGAGCCGATTCAATTTTATTTTACATATTATTTTAAGAAAAAGTATGTCTAGGTTCCTATAATTTTCTTTTATGTTAAGGATTTTCGAATTTTTCTGATAGTCCTCTACCTAATCACGGCGGTATGGTTTTTTTTTTGTAATTTTGGAGGCCATATTTTCTATACCTACCAATAAGTTGCCGAAAAAAGGAAATAACAGGGACGTGTCTACAGCAGAACCTTGTTTTTTTTTTTTAAATATGGTTGCTCTAGACTACTCTAGAGGCATTACTCAGGAAGAAAAAAAGGGGAATATATTTGTATGGAGAATCGCAGGCCCTGTTCCCTCTTAACATGGGGCTTAACATAATTGGTAAAATGTTGGTAACCTTTACCTACCCCTTGCAGAAAATGTATTATGGTATTCTTGGTATCAATGCAGGGTCAAATTAAAGTAGGAAGCGAAACTCCGCAGACGTAACCGCCATCGATATCTAAACAAAACAAAACAAAAAATACATTCATTTTTTTTTTTTTTTTTTGTGTGGTCATGGACCACAGTTTACTTACTTGAAATGTCAGTTTAAAAATGTTTTTCTTTTTGTATGTGAACTTCACAAACGTCATGGGTACCGATATCAAAACATGCTAGAGCAATAAAAACAAATTTTCTCCACTAATATTTCAAGTACAGATGCCATGCACGTCAACCTACCCGAAACTGTAAAATTTCCCCAATCAACTTTGAACCTTATGCTTTAGTGATAAAGTTGAAAATCTATTAAAGAAATTTGACAGATTTTACCCTGCATTCGTTCAATATCGGGTCTGTTCTTTGTCTTCAGACTACATCGGATCGTTCGTGGATGAGCTGAGTGTACTCCACAACTTTACGCTCAAATCGCAGTGGCTACATCTTATAGATTTCGATTTCCAAGCCAAGGAGGTAAGTGAACATAGTTTTATATAATCTACGTTGTAAGATTGGCGACAGAAGAGGTTAGTCAACTTTTGGGTTTAAAAATGGAAGAAACACCACAATGCAGTTACATTAAAAACATATGGTGAGTCATCTCACTTTCTCAGTATCTACCACCACAACCCTAATGCCGTAATACGCGATCAATCACAATCTGAATCATTTTCAAAAGGATTGCTTATCCATTGCTTCATAAGTTCGAACAAAAATCTGCTCAATAAAGTAAATAACGCAATGAATGTTGTTGAACTGCCAAAATGAAACAGATTAGTCTCAATCATTTACGAAAATGTGTAACGCAATTAGATAACTAGATAAGACTTTTCTGGATTTCAAACTCAGGTTCAAAGAACCTAGGACTGTAATCTGATGGCTCGGATCGGATAGGCTGATGATGGCGAGTGTGTTGGATCATTCGGTTCCCTACAAAATGGTTGAGCTGAATGGTGCTGATCCACGCGTCATGTTCGTGAAAGGGCGCCGTCAGTTGAGACTGGTCATCTCTTATCTGCCAGGGCTTATTTTTAATCGTTATTGTTTTTTTTTTTTTTTTTTTACACTGTTCTCACATTAGAATCAACAAGAGTAATGTACCCAGGATTTTGTAATTTCTATATTTAAAAGAGTGACCTTGGAGTTTCTTGCCCGTTCTTCTCCATAGAGATCTACGTTTTGGAATGGGCAACTAGCTTCAACTTTCTGACTAACTGACTGACTCTTAGACAATTCAAAAGTGTAACAAGTAAATGGTTTTGAAATAAATGGTTTGAGTTTGAATCGGTCATTTGGGGATCCATGGACAATTCCAAGCTGGACTGCAAAGGCAGTACTGATCCTTTATCGACGAAACACTTGCCTGCATAAGCATAATCCGCCTATAATTGCCCCACTGCTGGGAGACAGGCCTCCTTTCTCTGAGAGGGAGTGGGCCATAATACCCCACGCGGGTCCAGCAGTGGCGAGGCGTAGTAAAACGAGAGAGGTAAGCCGGTGTAAAAAAAAAATACCTTGTCTAATTAAAATTATTATGACGTCACTTCGGACTTTCACTACTTCTTGTTTAATTAACAAAATAACAGTGTCAATAAACCGTTTCATTAAATTCCTATTTCGATCTACTTTTCTATTATGAGCTTCATGCATATTTGTAAAAATAATTATATTTCTTACCAGTCCCGAACTCATAAAACAGCTACGAATACGTGTTTTGATGAATTCGTCAGATTAAATGTTAAAAAAAACCTTTGTTCCATAAAGTAGTAGAATCTGAGAAAAATTAACATGGGAATTCGTCGTTTGTAATTTATATTTATTTATTTAACCATTTATGTACACACAAAAATAAACAGACAAGAATAGAAGAACAGAAAAATACGTACAAAGGTGATGCTTATTTCTAATGAAATCTCTTCCAGCATACCTGCGATAGGACAGAGGGTAAAAAGAGATGTATTTATCTCGTAGTCATATCGCGTTCTTATTTTTTTTAGGTGGTCTGTGGATGGGTGACCATCTTTACATACCGAGACTCCTCCGTGCCTCGGAAAGCACGTTAAGCCGTTGGTCCCGGCTATCATTCGTGGATCTTTGACAGTCGTTACGGGTCGCCAGAAACTCGAAATCTGACAACCAGTCTTACCAAGGGGTATAGTATTACCCAGTTACTGGGTTGTGGAGGTCAGATAGGCAGTCGCTCCATGTAAAATACTGGTATTCAGCTGCATCCGGTTAGACTGGAAGCCGACCCCAATATAGTTGGGAAAAGATGCGTTCTTATTTTCAAAACTTAACCACCTTGAAAAGCATGTTTCCTCACGAAGTAAATAATTCATCAAGCAACAATCTAAAACTATTAATGCCGCCATCCTAATCCTACTGATCGTACTAATTACTTTTCAAATCTACTCTAAATAAGTAATTTCAACATAATAAACTATCTCCTTACCCCAAATACCTAATCACAACTTTACTATACTATCACTAATATGTACTTTACTATCACTAAACTCAAAACACTTAACCACTATCTTAATCACAAAACTACAAACAAATATTAATACTACTAGTAATGATAAACTAATGAATTCAATTAATACTGAGCAAACAACATGTAAATTAACTATTTAATGTGAACAAATTATATGGTTCTAATGCGATTACGTCAAAAACAACAACACATTGTCAATCGAGAATGATTATAATGTCTGAACTCCGAGCCGAACGCATTACGAAATTCAACGAAACCAACCGAATTAAATGCGTGTGCGAGAACGAGGTGGAGCAATAGCAATAGCTGCATCTCGTTCACGTGTGGACGTTTTCTACTTCTGTCCCTATCGTAAGTCGTGGCTTACCCGGCTGCTAAGAAACCGCGGTGTCACGTGACCGAAGTGACGTCAGGACGGACTTTATTTTGTAGAGGAAATAAATTCACGATAAGCCGGACGCGCCTACGAGTTATTTTAGCGCGAAATGTTTTGTTGTTGGGATATAAAGACAACAAATTTAATATAGGCGTTTTGTAACGTTTTAATTTTATGGTGTATCCCGTGTATCAAATACCTGCTTATAATACTACAATCCTAACTATACATAATATAAAATATAGATTTATATAGGTATTATAAACTAGCTGCCCGCCCCAGCTTCACACGGGTAGCACTAAGTAGTTATCTACGGTGCATCTACCTACCCTACCCAACCGACCCTACCTACCTACCCTACCTACCCTACTCTACCTACCCTACCTACCATACCTATCCTACCTACCCTACCCTATCTACCCTACCTACCCTACCCAACCGACCCTACCTACCTACCCTTTTTTTATATTTTTTTTTTATTGTGTGGAAATCCTCATGGATGTCCTCCACCCTGGGACGGGTGGAGGGGTCTGTCAGACTCCTACTGACTAAAACCACACGGTGTCCTGCTGCTACCTTTAGCCGGAGTGCTGGAGTGCTTGCGCATTTCATCACGCTCCCCCGGCTAGGTGTTGACCCGCATGAATTCATGCGGACCCCGTCACCCTCTGCGTCCACATAAGGTCGCAATTCCTCTAAAGAGAGGCGCGCGCGGAGCACGTCGCGGCGCCGTCTCGGGCCTTTGACTGTTCAGGCAACAAACTCCCCAAGTCTGTTGCCTGCAGGCCTCACCCTAAGGCGGCCGGAGATCGTTCCGCGCCCTCCGGCGCCCGGTGCGTCTGCTGCGGATTGGAAGGGAGCTTGTAAATTCCCTCTCCCTTTCCGCCGCCTCCTTCGCAACCATCCTCCTGACCATGGACTGGACCATGAAGCGAAAGAGCATCCGCAGCACCAACCGCCGCGACGAGGTCACGGCGTTGCACTGCCCAAGCAGGGCATTCCTCAAGGTTGTGCTTCGCCGTGTCGTCGAGGCAACTGCAATGGTGGCAACCGGGTGTCGGTTCCCGGCCTATGCGACACAGGTACTTTCCAAAACACCCATGTCCGGACAGCACCTGTGTCAGCCGGAAAGTAAGGGCGCCATGCCGTCTCTCCAGCCACTCCCTCACAAGGGGTCTTACCGCCGCTATAGTGGCGTGCCCTGCGCTGGGTTGCGCAAGCCGCTGCTCCCACTCCACCACTACGATCTGGCGGAGCTCAGCTCTGTACACCTCGCCTTGACGAGGCATCAGGTGCTCACTCTGCTCCAGCGCGTCCCGGCGCCACCGATATAGTGACGCTAGGATTTTGGCGTCAAGATCCCAAGGCCGTGATCCAGCCAAGAGGGTCGCAGCCTCGAAGGACCTACCTACCCCAACTATCCTACCCTAATCTACCTACCCTACTCTACTTACCCTACCCTACCTACCATACCTATCCTACCTACCCTACATTCTTGTACCTTAAAACCTTCACCTGAAAATAACAAACAACAAAAAAAGAATTGGCGAAATCGGTCCAGCCGTTCTTGAGTTATAAATAGTGTAACTATCACGAGTTTCTTTTATTATGTAGAAGATGCGAAAGTGAGTTTGTTGTTTTTTTTAATGGCTGAACGGATTTTGATGAAATTTGGTACACGGGTAGACCACGACCTGGAATAGGAGATACTTTTCATCCTATTATTCCCACGGGATCGAGACATAAACAGGTGAAACCGCGGAGCGTAGCTAGTAATTTATATAAAGTACATCCTAGGTTCTAACCTACGACCTACAACTCCCGGCCGTTTTCACTTTGAATTATCTGTAGCTGCCATTCGTTAACTTATGGAACGAATGGCAGCTACAGAAAATTCAAAATGTTGTACTTTTAGGTAAAAGACATTAGCGATTTCGGCCGCCATTTCGCCGTCCGTCAAGACCGCCTGCACTTGCTACTGACGAAGCTAGAAGAACGCATGGCGACGCATGTGTCAGAACTACCCACGATAAACCTTGCGCTGTACGCCGTGCCGTGCGAGAGGGCGCCACTCGTCATATACGATAGTAATGGTGAGTTTATTTCTGAAATCAATCAATTAAAGGAAATCGTTGGTTTTCTTATGGGAAATGGCATCCTGCATATTTTTTATTATTATTTATTAGTAAATAATACATTGTATATACATTGACACATACATAAGGACATACGAGCTCAAGAGCGAGTTTTATCTTTCATAACTTTTGAAAAATCTTAGTTTGGCTTTATAAAAAGGTTTTAATTTGTCGTATTTCTTTATTTTCCTTAGTAATTTATTATTTATTATTTCTGGTACTTCTAATTTTTAATACTTACTATTAATCCGTCGGGTATAAGGGTACACTCATGTACACTGCTATAAGGTTAATTCATTGAACCTTCCTTTTCCATCCAAAATAAACATAAAAAGCAAAAAACAAACATTTAAATAAATCGTTTTTCTTTTTTTCATAAATCCATCCATAATTCCGCAGACAAAAAGGTCCAATCCCACGTGCAAGCCTTCATGTCTCCTAAATGGGGAGGCGTGGTACTAGCCGGGCCGAGTGAAGCCGACTGCCGCGACGCTCGCGTCACCTGGCGACCCAATGTGAGGGTTGTGATGGGCACCTTCATATCACAGCTCAGGGAACTGCTGGGGATCACTGATGCGGTGAGTGGACGATGAAATTGTGATTTTTAGGGTTCTGCGCCTCGAAAGGAAAAAACGGAACCCTTATAGGATCACTTTGTTGTCCGTCCGTCTGTCTGTTTGTCCAGACCCTTTTTCTCAGGAACGCGGGGAGGTATCAAGCTGGAATTTACTCAGGTCTACTGTCCCTTGGAGCTGTGAAAAAATCAAACTTGTAAGCCAACGCAATCAAAAGATACAGCCGTTTATGTTGCAAATTTCCGCAATATTTCGACACTCGCAAGGGAATCAAAACCTACAGGGTACTTCCCGAAAACCGTAAATTTTTAGTCACATCATATAATAACAATATTTTTAATAATTTTAAACTTACTGGTTTATTCGGAACCCTCGGTGCGCGAGTCCGACTCGCACTTGGCCGGTTTTTTTTTTGTTTTGGATGTGAGTGGATGGACGATTAAGAAACAATATAGGAGCATTAAACTGCCTCTTTTCCATCAACCTGGCTAATTTATTTTTTATTAATTTTGGAACTATTTTACTATCTTTTATCATACTGCTAGTACCGACGAGTGTGTGAGAGTAAGCGGAATCATTTTAAATAAAATATTATTAAAAGTCCTACTGGCTTGATATTTTTTGGAGTTTGCGTTAATAATGGTGGGTGGACGGTGGGACACAGGCATAGTTGTTTTTTTTTTTTTTTTAACCTCTGTCACATTGGCTCTTACAGCAATTTTAGGATTTCCAGTTATTTCCTGTTCCCGTGATTAAACCACAATTTTGTTCAGGGATTTAATAGAAGCAAACCAATAAAAAAAACATCATATCTCGTTTCAGGAACACATCGAAGGCGGTCACTTGGAACATCTGCGCTCAGTAACTCCTCGCCAGTGGGAGATCGACAACCTGCTCCGCATCAGGACCTTGGAGCAACTCACGTCGGCAAAGAGGACGCTGCAGTCTTTAGCCCAGTTACTCGGTAAGGAGATATACAACCAAATTATATTTAATTTAACTAATATTTAATTTATAATTTTTATACCCATGGCTATAAAAAATAACGTGACGTCAGGAAGGCACAGCACTGGGGCAAAACCCTTCCTCTATTATTTCCACTGGTCACGATTTTGTACTGCTTTTCACTACGTATTATAAACAAAGTTCCCTCGCCGCGTCTGTCTGTCTGTTCGCGATAAACTCAAAAACTTTCGAACAGATTTTCATACGGTTTTCATCAATGGACGGAGTGATTCATGAGGAAAGTTTAAGTGTATTAATTCATTATGATTTTGTGAAAATTGGCTAAAATATGACAGTGATTGTTGAAGATGTCGGAAAAATCATGCCGACTGGAAGCTTCACTGGCGTGCGCCGCGTAAATCAATAGTTAATATGAAAACAATGCATTAAGGAATTATACCTCTTAATAAGGTATATTAAACTGTAGCAATGCTACTCGTATAAGTTTATCTGCATTTTTCATTTCTCTCTGGACCCAATTCTGAAGTCCACGCTGACAGTGTTACGGACAGAATTTAGTTGCTTAAAAGGATTCACCTATCTAAAAAACGGTTTTTTCTATTGGACCCCGATTCATTTCTTGCTGTCTAGGGACTGCGTTACAGCCATTATTGTCACGAATGCGAATAGCACTAGCTCTTAATCGCAGTAAAACGACAATGATTTCTTTAACACTGTATACAATTTGTTGGACTGTCTCGTTGGTCTAGTGGTGGCAAGCGCTACTGCTGAACATGAGGTCCTGGGTTCGATTCCCTGATCGGGCAGTGTCATTGGGTTTTTATTTCTGGAATTTCTCAGTAGCAGCCCGCAGTCTGGATTGGTGCCCGGTTGATGTCAATAAGCACGCCCCCTATTACATGGGACTAAAACATAACTGGCGAAATGTGGGTGTACTATAGGTACACCTCTCTCTCTGAAGGAAAACATTGTGAGGAAACCGGCATGCCTGAGAGATACTTCTCGACGGCATGTAAAGCCAAGTCAGAGGCCCATGGGCGGCTTTAAAACTCTGACACCAGGTTAGTCACTAACCACTCGAAAAGAAGAAGATAGGTACACCTCTGCCCAACCCTTCTGGGAAACAAGGCGTGATGTTATGTGTGTAAAATGTGTTGGGTGACAAATTAGATGTATTGAAAGGCTTCGCTAATTAGAACGCGTACTTGGTGCGCGTTAGAACGTTAGCCTGACGCCGCGCTGTAGCGCCGAATTGTGTTGTTCTATGACGTATGTTTACTGTCCAACAGAGCCCCGCTAGCAGTGCGTTACGTTAGTGTGGCGTCAAGATATGGACTGCACCATCATTGCGAAACACACGATCAATCACAATCTGAATCGTTTTGAAGTATATTGCTAATCCATTGCTTCATATGTTCGAAAAATTTGACTGCTCAACAACGTAAATAACGCAATGAATGTTGTTAAACTGTCAAAATGAAACATCGTGATTGATCGTGTGTTACGCAAATAAGGTGCTGAACTTTACCGTATTGTAACCCTTTCCAGGTGAAATCTCAAACATCGTGATCAACGACGAAGTAGGCGCTTCGATCAACTCAGCTGTTGACAGCATCCAAGAAGCCAGTGAGCTGATGAAGAAGGGGGCGCTAGTGGAGGCCTACAAGATGTCGCAGAGCGCCTTCTTAGCTGCCGAGACAGCCTTCATGGAACCTAGTCTGTTGGCGCTGCTGTACTTTCCTGATGATCAGAAGTGAGTATGGATTGAATGGTCTAAAGGGGTCGAGACTGACTTGCAATGTTTGTGTGTAATGTATCATTTGAAGCGAGCTTGGTTACAAAACGGCGAACCACAAGACGCGGTGAAAGCTCGCTTCGAACACAAGAATGCTTTTCTCATATTTCCGTTTCAAAGGAATTCACGACAAAGCGGACTGTTGAGTGGAGGATCCGGCGCTCTCATTGAGTGGCTCGGCTCGCTGCACTGACTACTCTAACGCGTTACAAAAACTGGATACATTACAAACAAACGGTGCAAGTCAGTCTCCGCTTTTATGGATCTAGGATGAAACTGATTCTTCCATGGTGGTTTTCAAGGTGTTTTCGATCTATTGTATTTGTGTGACGTTTTCGTCATTATTACAATCGAGGCTTTCGAGATAAGTGACTGTCCCTCGCAGTTTCTCTAGTCGTTGAACTATGCCACTTTCATCAGGTTTTAAAAACTGTTCCATGTAGGATGCAATCCAATTAGGTTATCATTTTCATATTAAACAAATAAAATAAAATAAACATACATAAAGTCAAACCTAGAACGTCCTCCATTTTGGAAGGTATAAAAATCATGTGACTCAGGTTGGCTGGACAAATCTTCAAAATAGCTTGCATTTAACTAGGTCAATAGGTCACTTTATGTGACGGCTAAACACCCTTATTTCAGAATTTGTGACGCTACAGAATCTTAGATAATCGATCGAAAACGTGTCCAGCCATCTTGAAAAACCACTTTTCGCTGGGCTCTCAATCTCGGTAACGGAAGTGATTTTGACGACTTTTTGCATATCAACGGACGTCACATAAAATTGTGACGGGCACCGAGCTAAAAGTTTTGTGATAAGTACAGTGGTTTAGTAGAAAAATGCAAAAATCTGTGTCCAGCCATCTTGAATTTACGTATAAAACTTATGGCTGGCACTTCTGAATCTCAATAACGGGGGCGTTTTCGAATATGGTTCCTTTACTAATACTTGGTGACGCAATGTGTGACAGTAATAACGTTTGATTTATGGCGTCACATGTAAGGGTTTACGAGAAATTAATAAAAACTTCATGTCCAGCCAACCTGAGTTCAAGATGGCTGGACACATGTATCTCCACTGCCTGATGATCTACGACCTTCGAAATGTGTTCAAAATTTTGTGACGGGGACGATAATGATAACCTGAAATTGTGACGGAGAAACTTTGCGTAGTTTCAAAGATATTGATCATTTAAATTTCCCCATACAAACACTGCAGTAGGGTAACCAATATTGTAGGTTTTATGTAGGACAAGTATATTTTAAGGTGTTTTCTTTAATGGACGAAAATCCGTGTATTGGTGATACTAATACGAACAACTGTAGATATTTAAATCAATAGAAGACAAAAATGTAGAAGTGAGGAAGGGGGGGGGGGGTAATTTTTATAACCATAAGAATCATCATACATATCTATAAGTTATTTGTTTCCGCGGACGAAAAAAATAACTGCAAAAAACTCAAGAAAAATTGAATTTCGCGGGCTACCACGAAAACGTCGAAGGACAAGACAAACCATACTGTCATGATAGCTGATGTTGGTGTCGCCATCTATTGCTTAAAGTTGGTACTACTAGGACAACTGGTCGAATCTCTTATTTAGGTTGTCTTACCGCAGATTAATTAATAGTTACTAGTACTCTGATTAGTGATAACACTTCGAAAAGTAAGTACATACACTGCCGGCTGTCGAGTTTAGTTCTCATTTTCAGTTACATAAGATAATGAACTAAACGCGAAATAAAAGTGGGCTCTCTCTTGCAGCGCTGGTGATCAATTATTATTTTGAATTAACACATACTTACTCTTTTCACTGCAGGAAAACCTTTTATTCCCACGGGGAAATCAAATACAAAGCAGGCGTGGCAGGCAAATCGATTAATTGGCGCGCAATGCTACCGGCCAATTAATCGATTAAAAAGAAATCCTTTATTTATGTAAAATTATGGTCACCTCACAATATTAATGGATGTTTGTATGGAAAAATTAAAATGGTCAATATCTTTGAAACTACGCAAAGTTTCTCCGTCACAATTTCAGGTTATCATTATCGTCCCCGTCACAAAATTTTGAACACATTTCGAAGGTCGTAGATCATCAGGCAGTGGAGATACATGTGTCCAGCCATCTTGAACTCAGGTTGGCTGGACATTAAGTTTTTATTGATTTCTCGTAAACCCTTACATGTGACGCCATAAATCAAACGTTATTACTGTCACACATTGCGTCACCAAGTATTAGTAAAGGAACCATATTCGAAAACGCCCCCGTTATTGAGATTCGGAAGTGCCAGCCATAAGTTTTATACGTAAATTCAAGATGGCTGGACACAGATTTTTGCATTTTTCTACTAAACCACTGTACTTATCACAAAACTTTTAGCTCGGTGCCCGTCACAAATTTATGTGACGCCCGTTGAAATGCAAAAAGTCGTCAAAATCACTTCCGTTACCGAGATTGAGAGACCAGCGAAAAGTGATTTTTCAAGATGGCTGGACACGTTTTCGATCGATTATCTAAGATTCTGTAGCGTCACAAATTCTGAAATAAGGGTGTTTAGCCGTCACATAAAGTGACCTATTGACCTAGTTAAATGCAAGCTATTTTGAAGATTTGTCCAGCCAACCTGAGTCACATTAAAAATCGTTGATGTAAAGTGGCTCTAGTGGTTGTCTATTATAAATTTTTTTTTTTGAAATAGAATCTTACTAGCAGTGTACTCATCTATGGGGTCAAACAACATCCAAAATTTCATTTTCGTTTACAGGTACGCGATCTACATCCCACTGTTTCTTCCAATCATGTTCCCGGTGGTACTATCACTGAAGAACTTGCTACTCTGGCTCAGAGGCAAACCCATCCATAAAGAGAAGACGGACTGAAGGAATAGTACTAATTAATTAATTAAATAATATAATTAATATTAAATGTACTGTGAATAAAGTATTGTTATTTTAACAGGAGTTTGTGTTGTACTTATAACAATTTTTTTGTGTCCACGAATCTTAGAGGAAAATATTGAACGAAAGAAAGGATTTCAAGAAGTTCGACTCTCAATTTCGAGATTGGGATCTCTCAATTTGGAGATGCTATACAAACAAGAGCATACGTCATATTTTGGTAATTATTCATTGGATAGAGGATAGGTTAACCCGTCAAACGATCGCCTAGTAGAAGCCGTTGGCCGATGATTATATTTATTGTCATTTCGATTGTATTTCTCTTATGAACAATCGCCGGTTGAAGACATTATACGAGTTAAAAAGTGTATTTTTCAGCAGACGTTAATCATTACTTTAGTTTAGGCAACTTTATGAATAACCCCTATTTTGGATAATACTAAAGGTAAAATAGGTGACTGTCCTTGTGAAGTGATTGGCGATGGTGAGTTTCAGTTTCGTCACGATGTTTTCCTTCATCGTTTTTTGTGCAGTGGTGATAAAATAATTTAAACAAAGTGCCTGTCTGAGTTCAACTGCATGAATGTGGTGGGATAAAGACATTGTATGATATCATACTAATAATATCTACTCCACTGTTCAGTCCATAGGCGAAATACGTGTACAATTCAGTCTGTCAGGAGAATGCCCAGTACTATTCATTCTGACATAGCTCATTGGTACCTTACCATTGGAAAATCCCCGATTATTATAGACACCATTTGCCCATGGTGAAGAGCGCGGGTAATACCTTATTTTAGAAGTTATTTAGGCTAGATTGGTAAATAAAACAATATTGTTGCTTCAATTATATAATGTATCATTATTAATACTTGAGGTACTTAATCAGAGTCGGAATCTGATCAAAACATTACATAACTAACTATATTACGATATCATTGTGCAGAAAATACATTGTGTGTGTTGTTTCAATTATAATTTAATCTAATTATACGCTTGTGTACTGAGGACGGGCTTATCGGTAAAAGGTAGAGGATTTCTTCGTAAGCATTCCTATAAAATTAAATGGAAATGATTTACGATACTATTTTTTCAAGTATTATTATGATACTAGTTTTTGTAAAGGCTTGTTACGCCACCTCCAGATAAGTTCCAGTTAACTTATGTGGCAGATAATGGTCTAAATATTATTCTGCTCCTTTTTTATTTATATATTAGATAATGGCTAGCCTAGCCGGACACTGAGCACGCCCTTAGTTAAAAAAATCGTTGTTGAATATGTAACTAACTATAATATTATAAATGCGAAATTGAGTTTGTTTTTTTGTTACTAACGCTTATAAGATAAAACGGATTTGGATAAAATTATACTTTTTATCTCGGTAGTACCTTCCGTGGGATAATTTCCGACGGGAGAATCCGCGGGCAAAAGCTAGTTTTATATAAAAACGTGATTTCTTTGGAACAAATTATAAAAAGGTTATACCACAGACATCCTTAAATCATCATAGAATAGCTCGCATACCTCACAGTATTATGAACTTAAAGGCTAATTGACATGCAATAAGTCCGCCCCCAATGCATATTATGTAACTTAATGACTATTGAAGTGAACTTGAAATGAAAACGATGATTGATATGTGGACATGTCCTTCAATAACTCAACCATTAGCTTTATAAGAAACTGTCTGTCTCGCCGCATGCAAATTAGGTATTTATCAATAGAAGTAGGTATACTTTTCGTATAAGCATAGATTCAGAAAGTTACCACTGCATGACCCATCGATGGTGCATTTGGAGTCTCATATCGCACGTGGGCGCTTATTCGTTTTTATTGACATACACGTATGATCATTAAAAACCTGTATTTTGCGATTACTCGTAAGGGGTTGGTACCCATAATCATAGCTACATAGGGAACGTGTTAAGCATAACTTCAGTTTTCAGCAGACTGGTACTTTAGTAAATTCCATCTTTCAGAAAAAAACTAAAGGATATAACACCAATTTCACGGGCGACAGAACAACATATTTTTTAGGACATTTCGTATTATTTTAAATGTAGATCAATAATTAGAGCTCCAATTTCTAGCTTATCTCGATTCATTTCTTTTAAATTTCTATTTCTCGTATTGTAAAGATACACATAGCTTAGATTCTTGAACACCTTATATTTACTTCTGCATATGTACCGATTGTATTGATTGCAAAGAGCACGCGAATTTAATGCATTTGTAAATTATTTTTTGCAACAGGTAAATAGCAATTCGGTAGTATATGATCGATTCAAATCGGTACACATCTCACATTCATTTATCTACTAACGAAGGACAATTCACACGAGTTATCTAAGTACATTAGGATTCATTCCAATCGGTTTCCGTGATCATGGCCACGTTTTCCCCTTTGCCCGGTAAGTAATCGAACTCCCAGAGGGAATTAGCCAACACGAGAGTCTCCCCTTCTGACAACTCGAAGTTTAGAGTGTAGCAGTCATCTTCGCAGGGAGCGCGCGGTCTCAATTGCATGAAGGTCTTGCCTTTCAACTGAGACATGATTATCAACCCGACGTCAAGCTCCAGGTACTTATATCTATGAGTATCATAGTTCTTAGACAGTAACAACCAATTAAAATGGGAAGGAGGGATATGAGGGGACAGAAAATACGGCCTAGGTGCGAGAATCCTAAAGGATTTAACCGCACGAATATCGCAGTTCTGAAAATGGACAAACCAACTCGGTATGTCGGTGTTCGTTATTCTAGAAACTATTTCTTCTAAGTCCATAGGCTGACGACCGATTCGTATGTTGGTGAGGATCCTACAAGGAACTGAGTCACGGAGTCGGTCATCGTCGCTGATGAGGCCGGTCAGGTTGAGTTCATCGCGTGAGGACCAGTCGTAGTGCGCATCCACGACAATAACCGGCGCTCCACGGAGGAGATGGTGGTTGAAAACTTCGTTGTATGAGGTGTCGGACAAACGCGCAATATTTTCTGGAAAAAAGAACATCTTAATGAAAATTTAATTCATATGGACATGACTATCTGCTTCCTATCGATTCCTAATTTAATAATTCATAACAATCGAATAAATTCAATTCGAAACGGCAAATGTTTGATAAATGTAAATGGGATACGCCTTGCACACCAAATACGAAGTTATCTAATTGGAATGGAAATTGGTTTCATTCGGAGTTAGTAGCGGAAAAACACAAGCTTTTTCAGTACAAAATCAATAATTTACTAGAAATGTATTAAAGTGAAGACCTTGAAATGTCGTGGCTAAATTAACTCCAACCTTATTGAACCTTAGAGTTATTACAAAGTTTAGATAGCATGCCTTATTACGGTTGAAAGACTGCATTGCTTAAAAGTTTGTTTCAACTGCAGTCGACATCAACTTTAAATTAAATCCTGAAAAAGCATCATGTGTACAGTGATCACTTTGAGATTTAGACGGACCTTTGTAGGTACCCTACTTGGCACACGGGTAGCTACATGCTACATAATATCTACGCCTTATTCTGCTGACAGGCTAAAACTACTAACGCCACGTGCTACAATGATTGAAAGTTTTGACACGAACTCTATGAGTTTCTGAGATTCGGATCCAAATTGATATATATGTAAGTAGATTATATTGCACTTCGAGTATTAGTGTTTTTTTATTTCGGTTCTGGATTTGTCTTTTGGACTGGGATCATTCAACTATACAGGCGGTTTAAATTAATATGCCCAAAAAACTTGAGAAAAAAACGATTAGGTAAGTATCATCTACTTTAAAATATTTAATGTAGATATTCAAATATAAAACCAACTTCTATCAACTACCCTAATATCCAAACTAATAATAATACTTATTGCTCTTGTGCACAACGACATAAATTATCATATTTTTCTCTTTTGGGTTTTTTCTTGTGGCCTTTGTGTACAAGAGCATTACAAATGAGCCTTCATGGGTCAATAAACACCTAACTACAGCGGATTTTTTTCCGATCATAAGTAGGTACTTTTACAAATATTTAAAGCATTCAAATTATCACATAGTGCTATGAAAAACTAAAATTAAAAGGCGATCTAGATACTGCTAGTGCTGCTATGTACGTAAATCCAAGACTTTTTCAACAATCTTTTTTCCGTCATCCTAGCCATCTGAGGAAAAGAAAAGAAAATTTGTTTTAAATCCAAGCGAATGCACAAAATTTATACTTCTGATGGCATTTACGCTTGTAAAATAATTGTATGATTTCTCCGAGCAGTCGTCTACTTATTTTCACTTTATCGAAACGTTTAGGTGCGAGTAAAAGTGCGTCTACATAAATATCATCCCCTAATAACGCAAGTTAAACAAAATAAGTAATATGAGGCAAGCGTAATCACCAACAATATCCAGTCAATAAGACTTGCAATAACAATTAGATACTTACTGACTGCCTCACAGGCTATGCAATCCGTTGTTGACGCGCCTCCATCCACATTAGGAGGTTCCGCTGGTCGCGCGATCATACACTTATTGTGGTACAGAGGGGTCCAGTCCCAAACAGGTAGCAATTTGATTAGGACAATCCTGGCTACCGCGGATGCATGCCATTTGAAAGTATCCGTCTGGCTAACAGTGTATCCAATCGCTATCCCCATAATCAAAACCAGAACCACCCTTGTCCAACGCTTGATAGTAGCTTTTCTCACAGAATTCGTCAAAGGCCGACAAATCAAATCCATTTCTTCATCGCTCATGCCAGCTTCCTTACAATATTCATAGAAAGAACGCACTTCGGAGTTAATTAACTCGAACTTTTCACGTTGAGACATTTTTGCCCCGTTTTTGAGACTCATCTTGATGACCTAGTCCCGCGGCGATCAATAATAAACTCGACGGTTTTATTGATAGGAATGAAATTTCGCGCGCGCGCTGAAAGCCTGATTAGATTTTTAATGTTGCAGTACTGTTCCAAAGAAGCCAATGACACAGCAACATTAAAATCGACTAAGCAACAACTTACTTTATTTTTTTAATTTTAGTAAGTAGTTTATTATTATTATTCGAGATATAATTATAATACACATTCTGTTTTAGATAACAAAATTATTTTCTACCTTACACATTTCGCATAAAACTTATACATAAATGTTTTATTTACATTTACTCTTTCCATAATATTACGGTTTTTCTCTAAAATAATTAAAATCGATTATTATTTTCAACTATGGTACATATTTTGTTTGTGGACCTCGGTTTATTTTGTTTTTTTATTTTATATCTTGGCAATACTAAAAGTCAAATACCTATCCGCCATATTGAAAGTTCTAAAGTGGGAAGTCGGTCAAACGCTGACCCTATTAGTTATTTCTATTTATTGTATGACGGTATTTATTAAAAAAGTTATCCTAAAATTTTCTTACACATTTAGTAAACTATTTGTTGTGTTTTGAATATAGGAAAGTGCGTTTATACAAATTTGCAATTCGCCTAATGAATACGTCACAGCGCCATGTTGTATTCCTGCTCTGATTGCAGGCACGAGAAATCTGCCAACCCGTTTATTTTCCGGGATTAGTTCCCGAGAATAAATCGAACTGCGATTTTGTACTCAAATATATTTTAATTTATATTTGTTGGCAAATGTCAAACAACTTTAGTGGAATAGATGAATCCCTGTCATCGCATTTTGAGTGCTAATTCCTAATATCTACTGCATTTTTGTGCATCCGCGAAAGTTGAAAGGACTGTGTTGTAAAAGAAAGAAGTGATAATTAGCCAAAATTCCGGTCCCTACGCGCAGACGAGAAGGTGCCTACCCGCCGGGGCAAGCAGGCGAAACGGACATGAATAACAAGCGCAAAAACCGCCAAGGGCCACCGAGGTAACTACCATTTACCATCATCTTTGAGCATCGAGCTGACATGTCTTTGTTGTTGGGACTTGTGTCCGCTTAGTAGCGAACATTTTGTTGTCACGTTGACAGATTTTGGGAGGTTGTTAAGCATGGATACGCTGACAGTGTAAACAAAAATGAGATTGTGCAGTGTTGTGTGGTGTGAGATCGGCGCGTGCGATGCGGCGCGTCGCGGCGCTCTGGTCTAGATGTTTGGCCTACTTTTGCTCCGTACTCGATACGATTAATATAGCCGCCTGATCAGCTGTTGGCGATCCCAGAACGCTAGTCGCAAACCGTACTAATTATGAACTGTAATTTACTATCTAAGCTCAATATTGCAAGCTGTCACTTTCATACTAAATTCTGCTAAAACAACCAATAACTAGACAGCAGGCGGCGTCAGAAGTGCCGTTCTATAACATTCTATAATAGGAAGTAAGGTAAATGCTTTTATTTTCAATCACTTTCACTAGTTTGTACGATGGTGGATATAATTACTGGCAAAAGTCCAAAGTTCTTAATTAGAATTCTCTTATTGCTGTTAATTTGTGTTTAATGTTGGTTATACCATAAGAAATTTAACTGTTACTGATAAATTTTCATGAGGTGATTAAACCGCTAATTGATATAATTGTGCGGTAATGTTGAATGTTTATTATCCATAACATCATGTTGCACATTTAGGAATTAAAGCAGACTACCATTACTTGTCTACCTTTACATTTAGTTACGAGTACACACTTTCTAATTCGCACTGTACATGTGTTCTGTTGCTCTTTATGATTTATGAAGATTATAGTTTGAAGTTGATGTGTCAGTGCTGCTCACTGTCATGAAAATATTGTTTTCAGATAGGCACAGTAGTGTTAGCTAGATCATTGCTTACAAACATCACAATAACCGATCATGGGAAATTAAATGGATGATTCATGATATTTTTCTTTTATCAATTAACTTAAATTGCATGATCAGTATTAGTGTGATGAGATAATAGTCGTATTTTATGGTCTTTTTAAACTCCACAGCATTGATAGTTTGTTACTTACCAACTTGTTTTAATGTTTGAAACATTTTACGATAGCATCTTGAATGTTATGTGATAACAAATTAGCAACATTGCAGTTCTCTGGAAGTGTTGATCAATGTCCAATCAAGAGACAAAAATCAATTGATGACAGAGTTTTGCTCAGAATATGTTCATAATTGCGAGCAAAATGTTAAACTTTAGGTTAGTTACATACAAGAGACCTTTGAATTATTATCACTAGATATCTAAATTTTCTCCAAAGACAAGCAAAGATGAATTAATTAATGAATAAATTTAATCTCTTGCTAAAAATATCACCTGAATCATTTTTATCACACATCAATCATCAAATTATAGTTTCAGTTATCATCAAATTTTAGTTTTATCATATTATAGTTAGGGCAATTAACCTCCAAATCATAAAAATATTTTAGTAAAAACTATTATTCCTTATCTGTATAGCAAAACTATTTTCTATCTATGGCAAGCAATTTTATTACTTGCATTGAAATGCTGACTTTCTAAGAAAATATGATAATTTGCAACACAAATGAGATGGGTTTACCATACATAAATACATTTTTTGTATTTTATGAATAATGGTACATCCTGGTGTTGGTGATGATATTGAAACTAAAAGATAAAAAAGATAGTTCTATAGCTATAAGTGCTATATTATTTCTGACTATGAATAGGCCTTTTTGTCAGGTGTGCGGCTAAAAGGCATCTGAGTTTTAGTTAGAAGATTCTAATCAACCTTTTTGTCATGTTTTCACTATCAATTTATGAATTTTTGGTGCAGTTGTTGAAATATTGAACCATGTCTTCTGGAACTATGCTCACTTTTGAATCCCGCTTTAAAAATGTAGGATTATGTTCTTTTCTCAACTCAAATCAAGATGCATGGCATCATGTCATCATCCTCCTGATTTTATACCTGATTTCTTCCATACAATAACATCTTTATCAGAGCTGTCATCTCAATATTCACTCTAGCCATATTATCTTTCATAAATGTATGACTAATACCTGGTTTCTGAATTGAGAATTTAAAGCTGAGAATTTGTCAAATGTCTTTTTTAGCATTACTTACATGAAAGCTCGCAAAATTCTAAATCTCTGCAAAAAACGTAAAACAAATTAAATTAAGGAATCTCCTGTAATGTTAAAGTAGAGTTCGACAAGTTCTTAACTTCTAATTCTCAATTCAGAAAATGGGTGTGAGTACCTATAGTATAATCAGCTGTGGGAACATTATAGGTTCTAAGATTGAGGGAGTGGGCCGTAATCCACCATGTGGGCCCAATGCGGGTTGGCTTTAGTTCTAAAATTAATATTTTACACTTGTGCACCAGTGTATTTTTAACTTAGTACAAATAAGCTATTATCAGTTGGAGAGAAGTTAGGAATTGGGTTACCTACATCTAACATGATGTAGTGGTCATATTTGATTGATAAGATAAAACTCTGATTTCAATGTGCAAAGTTTTCTTAATATTGTCATTATTGGATTGCAAGAGTGTAAAATGACTGAGAATAACTGATTATAACCAATCAATGAAAGTTTATTATTTTAAACATTGATTCATTTGAATATGAGTAGATATTGTATTGTGTTGAAAAATGGTAAATCCCAAGTTTGGTACAAAATTTAAAAACACCAACACAATCTTCAGGGAAAACAACACAATGATAACAAGACTATTACAAATGTACATAAAATTATATTGTCAAGAATTGTGAACTAATTAGGCAGCAAATATTAATGGTAAAAATGTAATTAAGATTACTGTTACTTAAAAATCTAATCATTTTCTGTATTTTACATATGTATCAACATAACCAGGAAATTATAATTCAAAATATTATCCCAGTTTAACTGAAAGTTGCCTTTTTAAGTTATAACAGACAAAAACGAGCATAATGAAAAAGCTAAATGGAATTTATGCACATATAAAAGCAACTACCTTTTGGAAGGGGTGACTAGAATAAATTCTATATTTTTGAAATTTGATGTTTAGATTTGACTTGATTTGACTTGCAATAACTATAGGTTCTATTTTGAGAGACAAATTATTTCTTTTCCCATTACTTACTTACCTAATTACATAAAACATTAATGATATTTTGTTGTGTTAAAATTTAACAAATGTTTGAGTCCAATATTGCTACAATAACATTACCAAACAAATTCTAAACAAAAATGTTTGGAAAGTGACACTATTCTTCTTATCAGGCTAATAAAGTAGATTATTTATGACCTGTCATTCAATGGTTGCTCAGCCATTGAAAGTGAATCAGCCACTTAAGTTTTTGTCAACAATTTCTTTTTACTTTTATGTTTAAAGCATTTTCTTGCTTACAGAAACTTTTTCTAGCTATTGAGTCAACATTTTGGTATATTTGAATTGGGATTCCTCAATTTGATTGTATATTTATAAAGTCTTACTAGAGGTTACAGGCTAGGATATATGTATTTTTTAGGTTCTATGAACTCTAAACCCATATTTTTAAAGAATGATGCAGATGATGAATCTCTATCCTTAATTTAAGATTTATGTTTGATATTATTCATGAAAATGGATATCAAGATTAATGACACCTTGTATTATGTTCTGTATTTGCTGACCCGACAGACGTTCTGTCAAAAATTTCATACGAAAATAGCGATCCCATAAACTTTCCACAATAATTGGGCTATCCAATGCAATTTTTTTTTTTAAATCCGACTGGCAGTTCCAGAGATTACCCCCTACATACAAACAAACAAATTCTACCTCTTTATAATATTAGTATAAGTATAGATTTGCTGACCTGACAGACGCTATTCTGTCCAAAAGTTGATACAAAAATCCCATCCTTTTTTTATTTTACTTTTATATAATTTTGTTTTCTTTTTAAACAAAAAAATATTATTACTGTTTGTATTACCTGTGCGTGTCCCAAATAAAATATTTCCTTTCTTTCCATAGAAAAAGGACATTCAGATTTATAAACAAACTTTAAAAAAAAATCTTTCCCTAATATTCCCATAGCCTAATCATCAAAGCCTAAATTCAAGAAGCCAGGTGGGAAATATGACTGCTACATAGATCTTAAATCTAGGCAAGATCTGACTTTTATTGTAGGTTGCAATCCTAGGCATAAGTTTCTAAGGTCACCGAAGACAGAGTAACTCACTGATGTAAATTTTATGTCCGTTTGATTACATGAGATAGATACATCTTTAAACTTTAATTTTAACAGTATAGCCTTATCCTTAAATTAAATATTGTATCTGGTAGTTCAGGTTGTTTATCTATTTATATAAAGGCTAAAACTAAACACATACACAGCATTAACCGTTTACAGATAGTGCAATCCACGACGACGCGCCCCACTCCGCGATGGACTGTACTGTAAGTTGTACTTTAGCACGGAGCGGAGCGGAGTGGGGCGCGTCGTCGTGGATTGCACTATCTGTAAATTGTTAATCATTATTTCGTTAGTGAATTTGTATCCCACTTCTCGCAAGTACTATATCCTCTTATCATATCATTCATACATACAACTTATACATCATCTAGATGTATGGCAGAAGTCTCTTCTAAACTACTCCGTTCTTTAAAAGAAACTGTGAGAAACCTGTGCCTAAGAACATGCTCTCAAGTTGCACCACATGAGTTCTCCACCTTTCATTCACCCTGCTTTCTTCCCTCTGTAACATCTTCCTGGAATAGACTTACGACATCCAATCTTAGTTAGTAAAATATAGTAAAGTAAGGCACAATAGGAAAATAAAAACCGGCAAAGTGCGATTCGGACTCTCGCACACGAAGGGTTCCGTACTACCGTACATTATTTAGCAATGAAAATACTAAACGAAGAATATTATTTTTTCATCTTAATGAAAATTGCAAAGATAAATTTGTATTTCATAATGATACTATGAATTACAAATTATTATTTTTGCAGTTGCAGAAAATCACCCATATTTAAATAAATACCTTATGAATCGGCGTTTTTAATATTTCTTGATTATATATAGTATGTAGTACATGACATACAGAAGTATCAAATTCCTAACTTGTTTAGTTGTTGAGATAGAGCTCGTACAAAAATGGTCTAAAACTGACAACTTTTACGATCCTCTATTTCATAATTTTTGAAAATAAAAATATATTTGTTCTGTACTCGATGAGCTCAAGACAATGACATTCCACAGGCGACATTGACATCGCCAGGGTTAGGTTAGGATTTTTTTTTTAAAATCAATAATTTATTGTATGGAGACCACCGTAATTTTTTATTGCATATTCTGTGAAAATTTCGACTGTAAACCTATTAAGGTTCATGAGATTCAGTTCGCTGACAAACAGACAGACAGACGGACGGAGGCTTAGTAATAGGGTTCCGTTAAAACGGAAACGGAACCCTAAAAAGTGCTAAAGCAACTCTGCAGTTTTCACATTCCTCTAATAGTTTGCAAATACAAAACTAGAATCTTCAGCATGACTACAACCTATTTGCTACTATGTTAAAACAATGGCAGATCACGAATAGACATCGTACTTGTTATAGGTCAGGGGTGAGCAGTGGCACAGTTTGATGACAATGTCATAATACAATAATATTCACGTCCTTATGTTACATCATGGTAGACTACTTAGGTTAAAAGTTACTGTATTACCTCATTTTTAAATTTATTTTCTGATAATTTTTATGCATTAAAAATAAATCTTAATAAGTATAAGTTATTAATTAGAAGAACGGCATTTAGTCTTTATTTATACAAACAATGTTTTTTTTTTTAATTTTAATCCTGTACTTTTTCACTCGCACGCATATGCGCATGACAACCATAGCGACTGCCTCGTTGGTCTAGTGGTTGCAAGCGCTACTGCTGAACATGAGGTCTTGGGTTCGATTCCCGGGTCGGGCAAAGTGTTATTGGGTTTTTCTATCTGGAATTTCTCAGTAGCAGCCCGGGGTCTGGATTTGTGCCCGGTTGATGGCAATAGGCTCGCCCCCTATTACATGGGACTTAAAACATAACTGGCGAAATGTGGGTGTTCCTACTACAGGTACACCTCTGCCCAACCCTTCGGAGAAACAAGCCGTGGTGTTATGTTATGTTAACCATAGCGGGTTTTGTCGATGGAAGAATAGACAAAATAACAGATTGTGATTGTTTATCTGTCATTTTGTCTATTCTTACGTCGACAAAACCCTTTTCGGTGGTCATGCTACGCGTGCTGGGCAATGAGTGCTCTTCCGATATTCCTCCTATTTCTCTCAATTATGTGCTTCTTTTCACCAATTCTTGACGGAAGCCGTCCCGCCATCTTCGTCAGACCCTGTCTAGCTAAAGAAAATAGCAAAAAAAATACATCCACTATAGAAAATATCACGTCTAAACACTGCATTTCGCTTAGCAATGCAATGTTCCTAATCATGCTAGCTTTCGCCAAAGTATGTTAATCCGTTTCCAGTCTAACCAGCATGTGGCTGAATTATCAATATTCAGTTGTGCATTCTTTGCTTGACATATTGCTATATCTCCTAACGACTCGTTAGGCTTTTCGATAGTGGTTAGTGAAATCTTCGTAATAAATTATAAGGTATTCCAGTTTAACCTGTACATACGGACTCAGTGATAGGAATAAGCTTTTATGAATATGCAAGCTATGCGTTATCAAGTAGGCTACGTAAATTTGAGTTTTGATCCGGACACTCATATTTAAACATGAAAAAATAAAAATAAACATTTCTGAAAAAAAAAACTCAAGTTACTGAATCTGTTCTCAGACCTAAAATAGAATCCGGAAACAATTTCGCACGTGTGCAGTATATTAAAAGACATGTAAAATATCGCTAACTAAAGTTTAGCACAAACTGCCATCCTTGACCTTCAGACAACAATAAAACCTTATTTGTGCGACTAGCCAATGCCAAACCGGGTTTTAGTTTTCCACATCCATCATATCAGATTTCTAAAGTCCCCCTTTGGTTTTAAATTGTGTCAAAATGTATAACCACAAAACTTGTAATTAATGGCTTGTTGGTATGCTAAACGCAGTTTAATGTTTATAACATTTATAAACTAACCTCCTTACTAATAAACGTTGTATAGCGTCTGTTTAGTTACACAACGCTTTGTCTTCTTCTTTCGAAAGTCAAATTACTGACGACTGAAAGAGAGAAAACGGTGTGTTTTATATATTCACCCGATACTAATACGTTTATTAGTAAGGCAGTAACAAATTAAATGTTCTTGTCAGACCCATTGACAAAAGTAACTACATATTATGGTGGAACCATAGTGACTTCTCTAGTAATATTAAACTCGCCACAATGAAAAGATTTCTCCAGTCCTGTCTCCAGTCTTGACGCAAAACTGTCATTTCGGTTGCAATTTAAAAACACCAACCTTACGTACCTGGTTCGGATCGGCACCCAATACTTGATATCATAGTCAATACCGCTTGATATCTATCAATCATGCTTGAGAGACAAAAACATTGTTGTATATTTTAGACACACACCATCCGTGTACCCTGTTATTGGGAAAAGTTTAAGTAAAAGGCTTTTAACAGTACTTTGACAGGTTTGTAATTAAAGTATGAAGTTTCGTGTTGGGAGACAAGTATAAGAACGTTGATCAGAAGCTACATTATAGACAGAAAATGTCAATTTCCTCGTAGGAAAAGTTAGTGTCACTAATTCACTATTACCCAATAGCATCAATTATTTCCATTCAAAATACGCTAATAGTTTTACCGACAAGGCAATAAACTGTACATGGTATTCACATCATAGAATGTTTCTTGAGAAAGTTGTATTTGTAAACACTATAAGACACAGCTGAGCAGTGAAAGTCATCGCAAAAGCGATAAATTGTTCCATGTTAGTTGTTGGTAAGTTTATAATGCAGACATTTTTAGTGTAGATTGTATTAAGTGCTAGGAAACTAATGATTCGTTGCATTATTTCGGCCTAAGCCAGGTTCTACTGATATAAAAGCTTTTCCTCGTGTGATTGAGGCAGTATCGATAAATCTATATACCGCAGAGACCACAGAATCCTATTGAGCCATACAACCATAGTGTTGATGCCGTTGCAATTAATTAAATTGATGAAGAGAAGTGAATAAATTCTGAACATGTTCTTGGAGATGCATGACAAAAGTATAATGAAAACGAGAATTCACCATGTAAGCGATATTTATCTAAAAATTAAGTCTTAAGTTTTCGCGACCGACCGTGTCTGCATGACTGTAAAGGAAATTTGTTCGATCACCTTGTTCTACTAGACAATGTATCGTGGTACCTATTTTTGGACACCTGAAACAAATTTTCCCCGGTTAATTTAACTCAAGTGGGATGATGTAACCGTTTTAAGAGACGTAAAAGTCTGCGCACCGAAAAAACTCAAGGGCGCCGCTTTTCAGTTTAGGTCAGTGACCGGAGAACGTAAATACTGAAATCACATGATTAGCACAGCACGCTAAATACTTGATTCAATCGCTTATGAGATAAACGGTACTTACGTTAGATTCAGCTTAGAATCTTGTCACCTAAACCTATATAAATGAATACCAGTTAAATCCTAACTCAGTTCCGTTATCCCGTAGGTACGAATATCCACCATGGACATTAATTATTCCTTTTCAACGACCGACAGTAGAATGTAGGTACGTTCTTACGTTGTCATCACATCGCCTTTAGCTTGAGTCGCCGAAAAACACACAACATCGCTCTCTCTTTTATTTAGATGTAAACTTATCCCTACGCTATCATAACTATAGCAAGGAAAAGTAATGGAAGTGCCTGTATCTCAGACAGCCAAGGGTTTTAAACGCAGGAGTTGCATTAAGGAAGCCTATAGGTTCCGATGGAGTGGAGCGGTGAACGCGAAAACAGAACAATAGAATTGCTTCATATTCAAAATGATACAATTCTAATGGTGGATTTCTCCTCGCTTACCATTCCGATTCCTCATACAACTCTGGAGATAACTGTCTTACAGCTCTTTCCCAAACGAGAGGTATTTTTAGTACCCACAGTTGTTAACCAGTTCTTTTCTGTCAGGTCACCACGAGGCCGAGTGGTGCCAGAGGGCGTCTATAACAACGCGCACTTCATGCACGCCGCGACGTCGCACGTAGGAGACATCGTGCAGGTGCTCACGCAGTCAGGCAGCCTCTGGGAAGGCGTCTTTAAGACTTTCAGCGCTCAATTTGAGGTAAGTCCATGACCTACCACAATATATGACAGCAGCAAGAAGAGGTAGCAAAAATTGTGCTATAGCCGTCGGTCGTAGTCAGGCAAGACGGTGAGCCAACGATGAGATTATTGGCTATTGGCGAAAATTACCAATATAATTATCTGGATATGTTTTTGGAGCAAATCATTGACCCAACCCAATAGGAGAAGGAAACCCAAAACCTGTAGTTTTCTGTAGAATGCTCTAGTATTTACGCTTTACTACTGCTACACATTTTTTACTTGATGCACTTTTCTTTAAGAGCAAAATTTGCAATAAAGTAGGCTTCTGCTGTTAATCCTAGGTGTTAACTCAGTCAGAATATTTTCTTACACGTCTTTCTTCGGATATTTATTTTTACATACCTACTGTATTTGTTTCATAGTCCTAAAGTTGTAAGCTATTAAGTCACGGTTGATAACAAAAAGTCGGTTTCCTGAAAAACACGAACCCTTTTGAACCGCTGCTAATCCCGTAAAAGTTGAGGAAAGAAACCTCACAAATTTACTACGTATTTTTCCGCCAGCTGGCTGGTAATAAAGAAAGAAATAGTCTTAAAATGTATCCATTAGAAAAATGGAATTCAGAAATAGAATGATTAAAATATCCGGTTGAAAATAGAACCTCGAATTAGAGTAATTATTATATCCGTACGAAAATAGAATCCAAAAATAGAATAATTGTTATAAAAATGGCGATTTCAGGGTTCCGTGTCACATAATAACTAAGTGCCACGTGCTATTTTATCCGGACTGCGCCAGCCATTGACTGTTAGACATGCATCAAGGTAAATTTAAACTGGTAATTGAAATTGCAATAAGTAATAATGTCTGTAAGCTGTAACTGAGATCAGGTTTAACCACTGTACAAACTTTAAGGGTAATCAGTAATCAGACCCCTTCGTCCTTCAGAAAGTACGTTAAGCCGGTTGTCGTCTGTGGGGTCTTCAATCATCAGTTTCAAAGTCATATAAAATATTTGAAATGTAATCATCTTTCCACTATGTCAGATGATAAGGTTGATGATCTTGAAATGACTGATACCGATAAACCGCTGTTTTTTGCTCGTTCATGTGTGAAATATTATTTTTCACTCAACACTGTTTGTAAGAGTCGAGTCAAGAGGCTCAAAATGTTTAACATGGTACTTCAGTCACCAAGCGTGCTGAAGTGGTGATTACTGTAATGGCCGTCCAAGATTATACGTTTAAATAAAAGGAAAGTTATAGACCACTAATGTGTAAAAATGAGACAGGACGTTTCCTAACAATACGTGTGGTCGTTGAAAGTGCCAAAGGAAGGAATCGGGCGCTTTACAAAGAAAGAATGAGAAAACCAAATGAACTAAGGCCACGATAAAAACAAAAGTGTATCGATTAATATCACCGTCTGTGTAGACAAGATTATTAACTTGTATTAATTAAAGTATCTACAGTATATCGTCTCAAGACTGAGGAAGTCTTCGATAAACTGACAAGACCCGTTAGTATTTTTTATTAAGCTTAGATAAAGCTTTATAAAAAATCTCTATAGAAATCATCTTTTAGATGTTGATTCAAATTGTGCCCTGAAATTAAAGGTCGACTAATAATTAAGCTCTCAGGTCGACAAAGAGAATTTGGAACTCTGAAAATAATAAATCAACCTGCCTAGACTTTTCCTAACTATGTTGGGGTGGCTTCTATTCTAACCGGATGCAGCCGGATACCTGTATTTTACTCCACAACCCAGTTACTGAGTAATACGATATCCCTTGGCAAGACTGGTTGTCAAACTTTCGGGCTTCTGACTTACCCGTAACGAGTGTCAAAGATCTACGAATGACAGCCGAGACCAACTGCTTAACGTGCTTTCCGAGGCACGGAGAGGTCTCAATATGTTATGGATGGTCATGCATTCACGGACCGACCTTGACAAGCGTTTCTTAACCTTGAAGATCGACCCATGCGGCTGTTATTAATTAGCCACGAGCCCCTCTGACTAAACTCGGAAAATAAAATGGCACTATGATGAACGTTGCCCTAAACAAATCAGGCGTGTGTAATTACATTAAATTACACTATTTAAATGATAATGATAATGTTTTGAGTGGGATAATAATTAGGTAAGCGTTATTTAAACATCATTGATTAATGACTTAGCATTTTGATGCTTTTGTGTAAAACTAGCTGCTGCCCGAGGCTTCGTCCGCGTGGACCCTTATTCTATTTCTAAAATAAAAGTAGCCTAAGTTACTCCATATACCATCAGCTATCTGCCAGTGTCAAAGCCTCGTCAAAATCGGTGTAGCCGTTTCGAGGATTAGCCGGAACAAACAAACAGAGAGTTATAAGTACCGTACGTAGGTATATGTACTTTCATAATTATATGCAATTAGTAAAAAGCTGTTATTTTGAAATTACAAATAGATACTTCAATTTTATTTATTTGTTTGACTTTTATTGAGCCAATCTTGACTGGGGCCACTTTTCTTTGATTGTCATTCATATCAAGTGCGTGCATTACAAAATTAAACGCATAATACATTTAAAACGCAATGTAAATGCCACTTGTAAAATTGATAAACGATCGAATGTCTTAGACTGCGTGTTTCACTCAATTCGGGAGTGAAACAATAACGATTAGAATGGTATGTGTGAACTGTCGACTCGTTGAAGCCATTTTAAATATACCAGGCTAATTGCCGTTTATTTTGGTACATAAAAACTATTTTTTGGTAAGTTTCTTACTTCGGTTGCTGTTGCTGGGCAATTACTAACGTATGACGGATTATCTGATGATTGACGGCTACAAACAGGTATAATATCCATACATAGATTACGAGTTAAACCTAAAGTGAGTCTAGATACCATTACCGTCTTGAGTAAGTTAAGAAATTAACGAAACAAATTTGTAGTACCACGAGCAAGCTCCGGGGCGCAGTCATATTATTATATAACCGTAAATAATACAGTAGGAACGACCCCAGCCAGCTGACGTAAATGTGCATAGATTCATCCTGCGACTCAGTCTCACCGCGCCCTCTACGCGGTCGCCAGCCAGCCGGGCGGCAAACGTCGAAACAGAGCTTAGCACTGCAGAAAAGCTACCATTTTCAATTACATAATCAATATTTATGGCTGTAATCGATATATTTGCACTCATATAAATTGTCAGATTGCTAGCAAGCATAGAAAATAGGCTAAGTTCCAATCGGAGGCTGATAAGGCCACGGAATTTACGTCCAACCACAGATCTTAAACATTCTAACCAATGCAGTGCTGATAACCTATTTTAAATACTTCGAGCTTGCATACCATATGTTTTAGCAATTGTTTTGCATATTGCGACATACAATTAACATTTAACGAATTACGTAATCACTCAGATTAATTTTATTGTCAACATTCTTTATTTGGTGTGTGCGAAATAAAATGCATCACCGTAACGCAGCAGTTTCGTGTTATCTGTGCTTGTCGTGACCCCCACGAAACTATGAAATGTAGGTCGAATCAATAAACGCATTGTAGTATGGTTTTGGACATTTAAAAAAGGATTTGAACGTTGATATCACCTGAGTGAAGTGTGAAGTGATGAGTGTGTGATGCTGTTCTTCCCATGCCGGATATAAAGATACTTACGTTTTTGTTTTAGTGACGATTTCCCATTCTGTGTAGTGGTTCATTCGATTTTTTACACAAAGGACTCGGTTCGGTACAGCCTCAGTTCTTTGAACCTGAGTGGTGTAATATCTGAAAAGTGCAATGTAATGTCGAGTTAGTCAGATTACCAGCTTATTTGGGAGTGCTCTCACCCCGCCGTCAGTGGACATGCGCGGTAAACCAGCTGATTTTATGCCTTTCAATTTCAGCTTTAGAAATTGGTAGGGGTAGGTACTTTTTTATTGCAAATGGAGTAGGAACTTTGCCGTTTGTATTTGTCATATCAATGAACTTGATATTGATAGCCAATATTTATCTCAGAAGATGACAGTGTCTAAGTCTTGAAGATACTTCAATCAGTTTTTTTTTTTTTTGCAAAAATATAACTGTTTATTATTTACGGGATTTATTTCCTGGCATAGGTAGGCGTTTAATGTATAGCAAGTCATCTTGATGGATGTCTGTCTCATGAACCACACGGGCGGAGATTCATAGCCCTCCATAAACGAATAGATGGCGCTGTCTGTCTCGATTCCCAGGGCATTAACGTTATGGCCCGGCTAGTGTTTCTGTGCTATTTCCTTTAATAGTGTTCAATAAATAACTTCTTGTTTTTGTAATGTCGAAATACCAATTTATTTTGAATATATCGCCGTCCATGATGGTGTCATTCTTTGATAATTTATTTGTTCACTGGGTAAGTCTCGATTGATGTATTGTAGTTGTATGAATGGAGCATCGTTGCAGCCATGATGCTGTATAGGTGGGACGGTCATAGATAAATGGCATATGTTTTGTACAGTCAGTTTAAAATTTAATGTCCCCTTCAAAACATGTATGTTTAATTTGTGCCAACTAAACTAACACTCGGCAATTTTATATGGTTTTTAAAATTCCTGTAACATCCAGTATTTTTTCCCACACTTTTCTTATTTTTAATTAGTGTATTTTATTTAAAGTCGTAAACGATTATAGATCATAAGTAGTTACTTTATTGTATACCTTCCTTCATTAATAAATAAAATATAATCAAATAAATAAAATTATTTTAACAATAGGCTTTAAAATAATGAAAAGTACAAGCAACATCAACTTTTTAGCATATTTTGTAAGTCAAACTAATCAATTCCACTCCTTTGGTCAAGTAAAATAACTACCTAAAATTACTTTGTATTTACGAAATCCAACTACATTGAATATAAAATAAAAAGTAATTGTTACCATCGAGTTTGATGTCAAAAATATAGTTTTTAGATTTTTTTTCTGTTTGTCTGGAGTTTGGATGTATGTTCCGGATTCGAGCAAAAACGGCTGAACGAATTCGGATGAAACACACACACATATTAATTTTGTTAGGGAAAACAATCAATTGCACTGTACAACTATTTTCATAATGTCCCTCACATTATCTGTCTTGCCAGCAACTTAAGCAGCTTTCCTTCCATTTTTAAAATGAATTACATTCAGTTAAAAGAGTATTAACAACTCTATATACTTCCAAGTCCACTGAGAGCGTAGAAATCCGACGACTGACGAAAAACGAAGTTTGCCGAGGGACATTAAGAAAATAGTTGTACTGTACAACACGACGTTTCCACAGATTACCTAGGTTAAAGATACAGTGAACACATTTATAGTTTATTCGTTTCCGTGGATAGTATATTCCGAATATTTTTCGACATCCACGCGGGCAAAAGCTAGTATTGCATTAAAAGGCTCGCTAAACCCTAGATTTGAGTCGCCAGCCCTCTAATTTGAGATGGCCAGGTACGGGGGGACACAGGGGGCACTGCACTAAGTCTGTATGGGGTGCAGGTAAGGAGGGATTAAATATAGAGGGGATTCATTGTTAATACACTGTAATTAATTTAATGTTCTCTATTGATGTCATGTTCATGTGTATTATGTAAGCGAACTTTCAAAGGGATGCTTCTGGAATGGTTTGTATGTCCGGTATGCAATTTTCTCGTAATTATTGTAAGAGGATACTAACATTGTTCACTATAGTGTGTTGTATCAAAGCAAAAGTGGTTATTTTGTTAATCTATTAGCCTGAATTATCCCACTGCAGTCTCATCTTGCGATTAATGTTTTAAAACATACCTATTTTACTAACTGCGCTCCGCGGTTTCACCTGCATAAGGGCGTTTATTTTGAAAGAGGGCTACGTCGCAAATAGATATAATTTGTTTCGCTATTTTGATTAATTTTGCAATATAACTGTATGGAAATAAGAAATGTGGCTATCTAGCGAACTAGAATATTGATTATGAAATTCATTAATTAATATCGTGACACCGAATATTTAGTTTTAGATGTAAAAAAAGTATTTGGAAGCTTTCCAAATGCCTTTGTTACACCTAAAACGGGTACAACATCAAATTGAATATTATAATTGCAATTCATTATTAATATTCTAGTTCGCTAGTTAGCCACATTTCGTATTTCCATACAGTAATATTGCCAAACTAATGAAAACAGGTAGGTAAATTTTTGACAGCTATTTGCGACGTAGCCTACTTTTAGGATAAACGTTCTCAAGTCTCAATCCCGTAGAAATATGAGGTACAAAGTATCCTATGTCCTAACTCAAGTCATGGTCCACCCATGTGCCAAATTTCATCCAAATCCGTTCAGCCGTTTTTAGCGTGAAAACGTTACAAACAAACAAAATCGCTTCGCATTTATAATATTAGTTTGGGTTAATTTCACGTTTGACCATCTGTCGAAAATACTGCCACGCGCTAAAGGCTTCCTTTGTCTATCCTGTTACACCGAGAAAATAGTTAGTGATTCCATTTCCAACCTCCTAAAAATAGCATAAAACAAAACATGCAGCGGAAACAAACGTCGACCTCAAAGCGTTAATGTCCGTTAATGCAACAAAAACGTTCAACTCAAGTCAGACGCAGCCCGACCTTCAAACGAAACGCACGTCGAGACGGTGGAAATTCCTGGTCGATGACACATGTTAATTGACTCTTGTTTTACGTTTTATCCAGTCTTTATGAATGCAAGGCAGCGAACTCGCGAATGAACGCGTGAACCTGAGGACGCAACGATTTTGTTGCTTTTTCTTCTTTAACCGCTAAGTTTATTTTAGTTAATTAAACTAGGTTCACCATCAACATCATTCAGCCGAAAGTCGTCCATTGCTGGACAATGGACATACACCTCCCCCAAACATTATCAATATCAAATAGTAGGTACTTTCCGTCCAGCGGATTCCCGCGATCTTCACTAAGTCCTAGGTCCACCTTGGGGACCTAGGCTCGCTGCTCTGAAACTTGAGTGTGTGATTAGAAAATCTAGGGTCCTATATACACGATAGCTGTATTATGCTTTCAAAATCTGGGGAGTACACATAACTTTCGATAAAAACTTACTATAAATACGAAGGATGCATGTATTTTAAGTAGGTATGAGCGTTCAACGATAGTACGAATCAAGGTCGTTGCCGTTGTTTAGCTCAGGTCAACGGTCGTACGAATTGTTAGCACATGTATATTTTGGGGAGTGACATATGCGCTATCCATAATAACCATTTGTGATAAAGGACATCGCATCGGTCTTAATAGTACATTCACTTCTATGGCAAATATTATATCTTTGTATTTTTATGTATTAACGTAAATGTGTCTACATTCAGTCATCCATGTTTGTACTTTACTCACGAGTATTTCGTAATTATTCAAATAGTTTCGAACTCCAACCTGAAACCCTTACTCATGAGGTCTTAGAAGCGGTCAAGTCATCATCATCTGTTTAGCTTCTTGTCTAACTGGATGCAGCTGAATACCAGTATTTTACATGGAGCGACTGCTTATCTGACCTCCACAACCCAGTTACTCGATAGCCTTTGGTAAGACTGGATGAATATGACAACCCGCGATCTGCTTGGAGTATTAGGCTAGGCGCAAACCCCCGGTAGCCTAACGAGCAGCAGTTCGCTTGTTTTTTCAAACGTTTTGTATGGATTCGTCACACACATGTGGCTCGTGGCAGCGACCCGCTACAGCAGTACTCAATAAGAGGTGACAGCTACCGGTGGTTGTGGCCGGTGGCTCGTGTCCTTACCCTTAGTAAGGTCTCCTTTGAGTCCGAAAACAGCCGGTCAATCTCGAAACAAAAGTAATTTATGTTATAAACTTGATTTAATTAATATAGAAATAATTACTTAGTATATGTATAAACTACAATTTAATAAAGCAGTCACTATTATTCCACTAACCTAGCAGATTCGAAATTCTAAATTACGAAATGCATGCTCATCCAATTAGTACATTAGATATTACTTAATTACACAGTCCAGTTTCAAAATTATATTACAAAACAGAGGCAGAAGCTGGTCCCGCGTACATTTTATAGCTGTCACAGGAACAGATACCAAGATAACGGAAATGTATACAGATTCGGTGACCTCTGATATTCGGGTTTACTGCTGAAATATTAAAATTACGCTTGTATTGATAAGTTTAGTTTATTTTGCTAAATAAAGCTGAAATTCGGATGGTTTTGAGGCTTTTAAATAATTTTACTATGATACGTTTACTGCGAAAATGATCCAAATAATGCGGTTTAATCAGTATTGCATTTAAGGCGACGATAACTAACTAAAACAACGAAAAAAAGGTAGATGTTGTCAATCAATTCAAGGCGTATATTATATATTTTTTATGTATGACCACGCATAACTTTTTACTGAGTAGTCCGATTTAAACGATTCTTGTTTTGTTCGGGAGGGCTAACTATACCTCTTTTTTAAATTTAACATTATATTTAATCAAAATAATTGGGTACCATTATTATCTATACATTGCTGCCATCTAATAGGAAGGTCATTTATGCCTTTGCGATAGAACTCTCGTGACTGTGTGAAAGCATTTTGTACTGCCTCCTGACAAGAAAACTTTTTGTCACCTAGAAAATTGTCCAAATCACGAAAAAAAAATTAGTCCGTTGGAGCAAGGTCTGGCGAATACGGAGGGTGACGAATGGTTTCTAATTGCAGTTCCTGTAGAGTTAAAACGGTTTCTCTTGCTGTATGAGGTCTCGCGTTATCATGGAGCAATAATGGTGAAGATCGATTCATGAGTCGGGGCTGTTTCACCGCTACTTTTGCTATCATTGTTCGGAGTTCGGCACAGTAGACATCTGCCGTTATTGCTTGACCAGATCGGAGAAAGCTATAGTGAATAACACCATGCTGAGACTACCAAACAGTTACCATTACCTTTTTATTGGTAATCTTTGCTTTAGGACACTGTTGCGGCGTTTGACCTGGGGTCAGTCATTGCATTTTTCGCTTACGGTTATCGTAAAGAATCCACTTTTCTTCACATGTCACAATTCGATCCAATATTCCTTATTTCTGTATCGATTCAACAAGGCAATACAAGTTTCAACACGCGTTTCTTTCCGCAGATCATTCAAATCATGAGGCACCCATTTCTTATATTTTTTTATTTGATTGATTTGACGCAAATGAGTCAATATTGTTGGTAAGGTAACGTTAAACCATGCCGCTAATTCCTGGGTAGTTTGGCTCGGATCGGCTTCCACCATCTCTTTCAATTCATTGTTATTCACCTGTGTGGGCGGTCTTCCACGTGGTGCGTTCTTCAAATCAAGATTTCCATCACGAAAGCGTTTAAACCTAAATCGCACGGTGCATTCATCAGCAGTCCCCTCCCCAAACGCAACATTGATATTGCGAGCTGTTTCTGCCGTGTTAGTTCCGCGTCGGAATTTGTAATAATACCTATTACAATAAAACGGCAATTTCATACTTTAACCCCTATTATTTCATAGTGAAATTAATTTGTAAAGTGATATCTAACGCGGATAAAAAACTGAGAATCACGCGATATCTATCAAGCGTATTTTTTTGAAAGCTTCACCATTTTAAAGTTTTATGTATAATAAATTAATAATGCGTCTAAATTGGGACAGCGTTCCTTGATGGGCGAGTCCTATTACTGGCTGAACGAACGACGTGTTGCGTGAGCTCAGTACAGAATACGCAAGTTAACAACTCAAGGTCACTGGCATATATCTGCGTCTTAACAGATGATATATCGCATCAATGAACCAATAATCCTAAAAAGAAAACTGTCATATTATGCTTGACTTTTTAATACCGGTATACAATTTGTCCACTATAAAACACTAGGTTACATAAAATAACTAGCTGCGCCCGGCTAAGCCGGTTCACCCGCATAAAGCTTCGTGCATACTAGCGCGACGCGACACCGGCTATTGTTATACAGTGAAGTTTTCTTAGAAATTGTACTGTTCGAGTCACGTCGCGCTGGTCTGCACGAGCCTTAAGTCTCGACCCCGTGGCAATATCGGTATAGTCTTATGATAGCTATTTTCTTGTCCTCCTCCGGTCATGGATTACCCATGTGCCAAATTTCATCAGAATTCGTTCAGCCGTTTTAGCGTGAAATCGTAACAAAGAAACAAACTCACTTTCGCATTTATAATATTAGTTACAGTTATGATAACGTGCACAGCACATGCTATACTATTAAATAAGCAATATTTGTAATCACGTTCTCGAAAACGGCTCTAACGATTTCGATGAAAGTTGCAATATAGGTGTTTGCGGGGCGAAAAATCGATCTAGCTTGGTCTCATATCTGGGAAATAATTTTTCCCTATTTTCATGCGAGAAGGCTTGATCGCCCAGGCACTTTAGAATAAAAAGGTATGTACAAATCAAAACGACAACCGTAAAAACTCATTTGTCTATGTCCATTCTCCACAGCTCCACACACAAAGCTCGACTTCCCTTCCAATCATCATAAGACAAAATATAAATCGCTATAGATTTCCTGAAACACTATCGCTCGCACATGTAATTATCAATAACTTCCAATGTAATAATAGACTTTAGCTACATAGTAATAAAGTTCAGATTATGAATAGCATGTGGCATATTCCTGGAATAATTGAGATAACCAGTAAAGTTGAGGTCAGCTGTTTTATGGTGGTAGTAGTGGCCGTTAAATTTATCTCTTGTGTGTAGGACAAAGAGATTTGCGACTCTTTTGTTTCCTCAAAGATAATATATATCCATATTTTGCGACTGAACATAATGATTTTACTGACATTGATTGACAGTTCCTACTTGCCAATGTTTATTAGTTGCCATGAGCGTCTGGAAGAGACAGAACCGCCTTTTTTTCACTTGAAAAAGGCGTCAAAAATGCAAAATATTTCTCCATAATAAAAAAGTGAAGTCTTGCTATCATCGATGCATAAAAAGTGTAAAAGTGCGTTGCATGATACTAGCTGCTTAGCATGGTAATTGTGTCATTATAACTATCGTAGATCGTTTACTGAATCAGTCATTAGATGGCTCAAGTTCACTATAACACATTTTCTGGCCGCACATTCAGTCAACCAACTCAGCTTATCAATCCACTGCTGAACTTAGACCACTGCCAAATTGAACCACAACACCCGTATCCAGTCTCTTTCGGCCGCCTTCTTAAGGTCATCAGTCCATCTAGCTAGGCTAAATGGACCGAAGCAGTACATTGATACTCCATTGATCCAGTAGCATATTCAAACGATACTATGACAAGACTCGGCTAAGTAATAACTGCCGCACGTGTCGATCCGTCAGGTTAAGCTACGCTTGCCGGGGTTGGTCTGTGGATGGGTGACCATCTTTACGTACCGAGACTCCTCCGTGCCTCGGAAAGCACGTTAAGCCGTTGGTCCCGGCTGTCATTTGACAGTCGTTACGGGTCGTCAGAAGCCCGAAAGTCTGACAACCAGTCTTACCAAGGGGTATCGTCACCCAATTACTGGGTTGAGGAGGTCAGATAGGCAGTCGCTCCATATAAAATACTGGTATTCAGCTGCATCCGGTTAGACTGGAAGCTGGCTCCAACGTAGTTGGGAAAAGGCTAGACAGATGATGATGATGACTATGACAAGACTTCTAGTACTAAAGCCAGTACGAATATTACCAGATACAGATTAATTAGCCTACTTCGCATTCTGTAAAATTCGCCACTTACAACCTGTTATCATGACTATGCAAGTATTGTAACTAAGTTAATCTATACGACGCTGCAATACTGTTAAATCGATAATACTGGCCACATGGGAATAATCGTCAATCAATCGCCTCAGGCTATTGATTGCAGTACATAGGTACATAACCTCTTTCGACTTATGTCACAACCACAATGCATTTATCAGTCCTTCACATCCATTCCAAACTAAATTATCATCAGTCCAGTAACTGTAAATCTTACTTCCTTATGAAGTTCTTGCACTCCACACATTATTTGCGTACAAAAGTTACATTATGTAACTAAAAGTCAAAACATTGCAATCCTAACCTCTCTAGTCGTAAATATTGCACATGGCGGCCGGTAGCTGCCTCGCTCCGTTATCGATTGAATCTGCGTGTAACGCAACGTCCTCTTCAAGGCGATAGACTGTCACAATATATATAAATGATTTGGACCACGCTCTTTCACCGACACTTATAAAATACTAGATGTACCTATATAGTCTGCAAATGTCAATACACTTTCGAATACGTCTGCGGTTTTATATAAACATGTTTATTATTATTTACATTTCCTTATCGATTTTAAGTCTAGACTCGATTTAAGATAGTTTGGGTTTGATATCCTAAACAAATTAGCGACTGTAAGATTGAATGGAAGAAGAATTTGTTGGACAGCCGCCTGGCAATGGGCCAGGATACGATAAAGCTAGAGGACGTAATATTAGATTACTGCTAACCACGGCTTAATTCAATGTTTGGACGACACTTGCTTCTTTTATGGAAACATTATAACAAATCTTTACTGTCGTTACCTTGCGTGAGTTTTGATCTTTATAGAATCTGCTGTTGACAGCAATATTGTTTTGTAAATTACTTCTACTAGAAAATAATTTTCTAATTGCTTAGGTACTAACCAATGATCATAGTGGTGGACAAATTAAATTATTATTAAAAAAAATATTTGATGAAACAATTGATACGATATAAAATAAAGAAAGCGTACCATGTGTTGGTAGGTCAAGATAACGGCAAGATAAAGTAATTTCTCAATACAACAGTATGCCAATGCAAATGAAATAATGTCAAAAGGTGCGGCGTCATGATAGTTTCGTTTTATTCGAATTGGAGTTTCCCCACCAAAACTCGGGAGCTTATAATGTTTTTGTAAGTTTTCTTCAACAGAAAGCTGATTACCAGTAGATAAATATAGGGGAAACCCCGCTTATGATTGGAAATCTATCTATTTTGCCTTTGAAACGTGAATGAATAACGCACTGTGTGAATCAATGAATAAATACGAATAGTGACACGGTTCCTTGCTATCGGAATGATACATGTATGAGGTCGACCGCATACATCTAGAATTCATGATCAGAAATTCCTTTAGTGTCACCCTGCGCACTTCCGAGAGAGTAATCTGGAAAGATAGGAACCAAATCTGAGCTAAAGATGGTGATGACCTCATACAAATTATATTGATTGATGATTAATAACTTTTATTTGTCTCGGAAGTCGTATCTAGAATTCGAAACGCATACTTTGATAAGATTATCTGACTAGACTGCAGCTGCAGTTATGGGCATTTTCACAAAAAGTTATAGGTCATAAAAGAAGTGAGATGTAATTTCAACTTCTTTTTTTATGCGAGATTGTACTTGTTTGCATCTTATCCAATCCTTTAGTCAAGGATTCCAATATGTCAACCCCTGTTTTCATTACCCTACAGTCTTTTTATTCTTGTGTATAAATTCGCCAATACATAATTTTCAACGAATTATCTCAGAGAAGCTATGACGAGAAAAAGGAAATCCCGCTTAGGGCGATGACCATAACTATATTTCTGACTTTCACACTATGCGTGTGACGTTTTCTTTCATTTCTTGGAACATGTAAACATTAAGATATTATTGTAGAACTTACCAAAACCGTTGGTACAGAAGTTTCATCGTTAACCTTTGACTTTTGTATAACCGGTGTTACTTACTGTAATCGGCCACTGACGGTTACATGTTTATATTGTTCTTTTATAACAACGTTTGATTAAAAACCGTATATTATTATGCTAATTATTTCTTTGGATAGTAAAGCTTACGCGCCAGTGAAGACAGCGGCAGCGGAAAAAAGAATTATTCATGATCATACTGGCGGACTACTTTAGGCAAATAGATTGGAATTTCTACATACATGATATCTGTAATTTTTATTATGGACATAATAGAGAGAATTCTATTATTTTGGTCATAACTGTTATTAAATTAATAAGCAACCAAAAATATGCTGCTACACATTCTTTTGCACTACCCATTTGCAAGAGAAATTTCTCATGAATCAGCTTAATTAAAGAAGGATAGGGAGTGGCATAATCTTTTTTATGATCCATACAGCCAAATTTAAGGAAACGCTTCGATATTTTTAGCATATTTTATTGAAATGATCGATTGTCTCCTTATGACCGTTTAATCCGTAACTTTACTAGTTATAGAATGGCTAGCCAGCCATGTTTACTTGACTTTCACAAGGTGATAAAAGGTGACACCGCAGTATATAAAAGTCATATGATATGACTTGTGGGTGATAGATTTGGTGTCCCTAACCTGTCGTTGTAAAATTTGTACCTATACATATACCATTATTTTGTTTAATTTTATTTTTTATGGTGAACTGTATAAATAATGTTGACGAATGGAGAGGGAGAGGAAGAACAAAGAAAATATGTATGGATTGTGTGAGGGATGATATAGAAAAAGGAGTGAATGCTATTTATCTACAACCCTTGGTATTCAACCAAGGGTTGTGGGTTGCATTTTTACCTTTATTGTGCACAAAGTTAAATAAATAAATGATAGAGTGAGAAAAAAAAAAAGATAGGAGGGAGAATGTAAGAAAAAAGTGTTACTAACATGGGACTAGGGGGGCAGATGATGATAGTGAACTTATAACAGTCAACATTTTTCAACTGTAATTTATTACTATTTATCAGTGATAGGCTCAAAATGTTAATAATTCTAAGGGTCCAATCAAGCATCACAAAAATGCTGTCGGTATCGAAACAATTAACGCAAAACACTTCAAATATTAAGTGACTGCAGTTTATATTGAAAGTCTTATTTATTAACGAAGGTGATCGTTCCAGACCGTGGTAAATATTATGTTTTGATTTGTCGGAAATCAATCATGATATTATGACTAGCTGTTTTGTGCTGGCTTCGTCTGTGTGTATTTTGTATCAAATTTCCAGGATGAAAGTGGCATGTCCGTCTCTGGATCCGCGACTGTCAAATTTCATAACGATCGGTTCAGCTTTATAGGCGTGAAAACTGTGAAAAATTTACACTGATAGAGTTTCTTTCGTATTTATAATTGACCGAGCGAGCGAAGCGTCTCTGCTTCAAGTCTGGCAAAATTTTCTTTACTCAGTGCGTTTGTTGGTACACCTCTACAGGTCGTATTTTACAACTGATCTGGACGAAACTTTGTGTACAGGTTATACGACATTATAGATTTTTGTTGCCATCGGGGTTTTTTGAATGCAGGGGCACTTCCTCCAAAAAGGGAGCTACTGGAATCCGCCTTAATGAGTTTGAAAGGTAGTAACATTAAGTTGGTCTCATAAAAATTTGGTGAAGATCTAATGAGGACCTACGGCGTGATCAAAATGCAGTAAATTGCTCACTTTAAGATTTCTACCAGTAGAATCGGTCCTTTAACTCCTAGGTGAGATTGATGGAGCACCTGGGACCACCTTCTCATAACAAAACTAGAGAATTCTTGCTCGCGAGGTCTACTGTTCGCAGAACTACTAGTATTAGTATGAAAGTATGGATAAACACAAAACTAAAATGGTTGAATGCAAATTTTGTTCAGTGAAAACACACATTCGATACTCAGGCGAGGTCAACAACCTACCTATCGTGATTATGATGAGTACAAGCATAATCTTATTTTAAAGATGCTAGTAAACATCAGTAGCATACAATAGCCGGAAAAGAAGCTATTTCGATCCAAAATACTTTTTACAGGCAAAGGTTTATTCACCCGAACACCTGATCCATAGCCTACAGTTTTCAGCCTAGGGCCTACGATAAAAAAAAAGTATATTTTGAGATGTAAAGCCCAATAAATTACAAACAATAGCGGCACACAGAACAATGCATTCATAACTCGTTTCGTGTTTATATTAACAAAATAGGTGTAATGTAAACACTCGTTCCATACTTTATTCAGATAAAAACTGTGTGTCAAATTGTAAATTATTAATTTATAATACTAGACGAATAGAATTTTATTATCTCTCTGCGTATTTTGTCGTGTCATTTAGAGATATAGAAATAAATATATGAGTGCCGTTAGTCATATCCGTTGGGAAATGTATGTGCAGTGGCAAGGTCATTATATTATGACTAAAAGAACGTCGTTTGATGTATTGTTTTTTCCAAGCTATCTACAAAGGTATCCCTATCAGGTAAGCCTCTTTAAAATCAGCTAAGAGTTTAAAATGTGAATGTCCAACAGTACACTCTTATTTTCTTTGTTTAAGTATTTACATTCGTTCATGGACAGACAACGCACAACCTAAACCACTGGATTTAGAAACATGAAATTTTGCACAAGAGTTCCTTATATTATATTATTATAACCAAAGTGAGCACGAGCGAAAGATATTTGAAAATTCATCCCATAGAGGCGTGTAATAGGGGATGAAAATTTGTATGGAATTTTGTAATTTTTGATAACATCATAACTTCTGTTATGAAGAATCCGCCTTTAACGCGTGTCGATTATAAAATACGACAATTGAAGATAAATAATATAGGTATATTATTTAGGGACATAAAGTCCATAAAGATATTCGAAGAACTCATTTATTTCAAGTTTTCGTTACCTTAACGTTGAATCTTGTTCTACATCCAAATAGATAAGCATAGATCTCAAATCCAGAGTCAGATGACTCATAATCCACCGTCATCGCATCCAATCTCGACAAAATATAGTTATCCTATTAGCCGGAAGACGTGCACAGGAGCACAAAGGACTCCCACATCGGACATCGTAACGAACGCTCCCGGTCTCTTGTATTCAACTATATGTACGGGCGTTGTTGTCTGTTGACTACGATAATCTAGCTTGATGGACATCTTATTATATCAGGCGGTAAACTTCCACTGCTGAATATAAAACACATACCTATACCTACGTATTAGATCGCTATAAAGATTGTATATTTCCACTAGCTGATGCCTGCGACTCTGTCTGCGATCAAGAATGAATAGTAGTAGCCTTTGTCATTCGTCAGGTCCCGGGCTATCCAACCTGTCAAATTTCATAATAATCGGTTCAGTAATTTAGGCGTGAAAGGTAACATACAGACAGACAGTTACTTTTGGATTTATTATACAATTAGTATGGATCCGTAAGTAGGTAAACCGAAAATTTATCGTAATATTTTCTTTGACATGGGCAGTAAGACGCAGTTTTCGATACAAGTAATTATCACAGCATAGGACATGATTTACCATGCTATTTATTTGTTTATCTATGTGCCCGAAGACAAAAGGAACGTGGTATAGACGTAAACAAAGGTTTAGTCGCCATTCACAACACCTAGAAATTAAGCGCGTTTCTGTCCTCTTTGAGGGAACTATAAACTATGTTCATCCATAGCCTTTTCAATTCAATGTATTATTTCCTCAGTTTTACACTATCCCTCCATATTTTACGGCAATTCTGTCCAGGTCTTTCTGATACGTTTAGATAATAATGTCTTCGCCACATCCCACGCATCCGCTGCTCACATTGCATGTCACCACTGTAAGCCACCGTAATTTAAATTGATAAACAGCACTTTACGAGAGACTCAAACTCCCCAAAACTCCACCTTTGACAGTTTTCTAGTGCTTAAATGGGAAGAAGCTGCATAACATTTAATTCTAGCATAAACCGTTTAGATTAAACTAAGCTAATAAATATTTTTTTTAATTTTCATAAACTACATTTTAAAGGGGGTGTCGAATTTTGTAGGCGAAAATGTCAGTAATAATAGTGTTCTCCTTCCTTGTTTCCAGGTTGTGTTAGAAGTGGCCCACCGCGTGGACCAAGAGGGAGTGGTAGCGGTTGACTCAGTAGTCGAGAAGCTGATCTTCAAGCCGCAGGATGTGGTGTCCATCAGGGCGAAGGATTCCGACCTTGAGTACGCCACCCATGATGTGTTCCAGACGGATAGTGCTATTTCTAGCAAGTTTAATGGTAAGTGCCATAGTACACTTTATACTAAAGGCTCCTACTTCACTCAAGTGCAATGGCCACACAAAAGAAACATGGTTAATTCTGCACAAAGACGTATAAATACAGTCTAATAATAATAAGTAGCCCAAATCCTAGTGTCATGTCAATTCATCAAGATTTCTGTGCTATGCCTAAGTTAATAATGAATTATACACATAATCCTTCCGGAATAAATGCCCTTAATTATGGTGAAAACCGAATCAAAATCTATTTTGTAGAGAAGACCTAACCGGCCACAGACAGTCACGAATAACGACTCTGATTAGTCGCTGATTTATGCACAGTATCTGGGCGGAAATATGGCACATCTTGTTTTTGAAAAAGTTCCAATGACCAGTGTTAGAGGCTCTTTTTAAAGCTCTTTGGGTAATTTCTGCGCCCGTATACGGTGTCAGATTTTGCTCCTATTCTTTCCCTCAATTTTACCCGATCGAAGCTTTATTTAATATAGTTTGGGGTGATAGCATTTATCCTTAAGACGACTTAGTGAAACTTTAAAATATGTAAATCGATGCAGAGTATCTGTTATTTGCGATGAAAGTGAACATCGTAAATAATAGGATCTTAGAATAAGAGAATAAGTTACTTGACAGGCTTCCTACACCAGAAATGTATTATGTAATATTCGTCGGTCTTGCTTTAGTTTAACCCAGTCATTTAAAATCACAATTTATTATATTTCAACCGTCAGCGCCGAATTCCGCCGAATTTAAAAACTAGAACACTACCAATAACTGCGCTAACTTAAGAGTTAACAGTAACTCGTAAACTTTACTTGAAGTGCTGGGCAAATCCACTTGAGATAACCATGTATGGTATAGGCAGGTGACTAATAATACATATACTTTATGTGTAGAAAGGCAGTTAGGGTAACTTGGTAATGAATGTGTGTTGGTTAGCTATCACTTCCTATGAGTAATCAATGAGTTTACTTAGAAATTGTACAAACGTCAGTTAATTTGTAGTGTTGTAGATTTAAAAATTATACTCCATAGGTTTAGGTAGTTAAAAAAGGTAAACAAATTGTAAAAAGGGTTTTATAGATGACACTTTCTTTTATAACCACACTACATTTATTTTAGATTTTTACAATAGTTTTCTCTTGTAATAATGTATGTTAAACTTTATTATTTAATCATAAACTACTCTTCATAGATTAAACTGTTTGAGTACAATTTTTTTGTTAAGATATATAATAATAATATATTATTTTGTAATCTGTCTATTGTAAAGAGCCCAAAACTAAACGTTAACGAATTTTAACGTTGCTAAATTAAAGAGTACAACTGAAACATAGTATGACAACTGAAGTGACAGGTATGACATTTAGTCGGTTACTCGACCGCTGTCTTGTCACGTTTTTTTTTTTGTTTACCTATATTTAACTAATGGAGTTTATATGTGTATAGTTATTACTACCGGATAGTGTGAGTAATATTAGGTAAAGAAAGGTATGCTGACGTGTGAAGGTAAAAGTAACTTACCAGTAATTCATTATATATTAATTAATCTCATGATTGAAGAATCACCCAAATGTAATCCCACAATCACACAGTCTTACATATCAAGCGCTGATTATAGAATGCAGGTAAGCTAAGCTCTGAACTGAAACAAGTTAGCTTGCTAAGCTAACAACTAAACGGCTAGCTTCACCCACATAAATTCTCAAAATATTGTGTATACTTTGAGAATGTATATGGCTGAAGAAAGCTGTTAAACCTAACTCCCAATAAAACCTATCACAGACAGCACTTATTTTGTATGTTAATGATAGTGCAATCCACGACGACGCGCCCCACTCCGCTCCCCTCCGTACTAAAGTACAGCTTACAGTACAGTCATCGCGGAGTGGGGCGCGTCGTCGTGGATTGCACTATCTGTACCACAACATTGACAATAACAATAACAGGCCTTGCGTTAGGTGTCGCCGCAGGGAACGGTAGGACAGGCGAGGAACGTTACCTAGAGCCGTGGGACGGCTGCGAAGTCGAAATTGGGGAAGCTCCGCAGCTCAACGGAGACGCTCTCCTCGAAGAGTTGGAACTCGACCACCGCGCCAACGGCTGGGACGCCAACGATATGTTTCGTAAGAACGAGGAGGTGTATGGAGTCCACAGTACCTATGATCACTCGCTAGCTGGTTACACGCTGCCGCTGCAGAGAAAGGACACTCAGGACTATAGGTGAGTGACGTAGGCCCGTATTACAGAACCTCACGAAAGACTCGAGCATTACAAAGCTGGTTTGAACCAATCAAAAGGCTTTAAACGAGCTTTAAGAAATGCTTGAGTTTTGAGTGAGGTTCTGTAATACGGGCCGTAGATAGTAAAATAATATGGCCAAATAAGTGAAAGGTAACAGAGGAGGAAAATTAATGAATTAAAAATAATTGCTTGGATAGCCGAGCAATTATTTTTAATTCATAATTTTTTTCCTTATTGACTCAATGGTTTGAAATCTTTTAACTAATATTTGAATACCTTTTCGAAATGTATGAACATCCTATGTACCGTGACTCTAACAAATTTGGCTTTGATTTTTTTTACTAAAATATTATAAACTTTGCGAATAAGAATAGATAAAAAATAAGGCAAGCACGCCTTATTTACAAAGGATGCTGAAGAGCAATATCTTTCAAAAGCAAATCCATAGTATAGAGGAATTTCATTGATGTACTATCGAAGAACTTCATATCTAAGCAGTTTGAAAACAAAATCCCGTGAACACGATGACCACATCTCTTACCACCCCGGTTCAATAGCGGCCGAGCGCTGCAAGCAGAAATAGCTCTTACGGTGTATAGATATGAACTTCTTCGATGGTACATATAAGGCTAACGGTAATCAGCACTCACTTACTAATAACTTAATAATAACTTTGTGACTGACGATACATAAACACGACACCTCCTGGCATTAAAGTTTACTACGTATCTTTATACCAAGTCATGACCTATATTGAGCTATGGTTTTTATAACAGTGCCAATGACTAGAGTACATCATCATTATCTTTCTGCCCTTGTGTTATTTGGAGTCAGTGCAACAGGTTTTCTTCTTCCATTCTCCCCTGTCAACCGTCACGCTATGATATGATTCATGATTTGTATACAATAATGTGTATAACTTCTTGTAGAGCATTGGTGGCCCAGTGGACGAGTTGTAGATCTTAGGTTCGAGCCTTTGTGTACTTAAATTATTTCTTCACCACTGTTCTCAAAACGGTGAAGGAAAACATCGTGAGGAAACCGGCATGTCCTGGAACCAAAAATTCGAAGACATATGCCAACCCCCACTGGGCCCGCGTGGTGGATTACCGCCCAATCTCTCTCACACAGAGGAGGCCAGTGTCCCAGCAATGAGAATATTATAGGCTGATTATGAGACAATAATATGTATTAACTAATCATTATTGTATCTTCAGGGAGCAAGAGGCGAAGGCTGAAGAGATTGCAGCGGAGATTGAGAACGCTGCATCATCAAAGGCGCGCATTGAGCTCGAGAACGGCGACGAAGAGGAACGGTTCGCCGCGGTCGTTCGGCCACAGGACGGCGCCTCCACTGCCGGCAAATACGTCATTCCAAACAAGAGAAAGAATATGCAGGTTTGTTATATATACAGTACTAGCTGTTGCCTTCGGCGTGGGGGTCGGAATAACTTACTGCCGGGATGAAAAGTATCCCTCATGCTCTAATCTATTATAGGTCATGGTCTACCTGTGTGCCAAATTTCATCAAAATCAGCTCAGCCGTTAAGGCGTGTTACTTTCTCATTTATAATATTGGTATGGATTGCTAATATAATATTAGAGAGTTCTCAACGGACCACCAACTGATATGGCTCATGTAAATGTATGTGTTTACCGACTACAAAGCTAAGAGGTTCGCACAAGGTACAATATAGTCGATTACTATCCCCATCTGACTATGTTGTACCTGCTACTACCACCTCACGATGCACCTCAGAGTCAACATGGAGCCAAATGGAATCAAACGATGCGATCTGCACTCAAACGTTTTATGCAAGGTTACTGAACATCAGTTTCTGGTCGAAGCTTAGTTAACATGTTCTGTTTTGGAATTATCGAAACGACAAGGAACGTTGTAGAGCTCTTCCTGAAGACTTCGTCCAGGGAAGTAATACTACCTATGCCGCCAAGTGGTTTTAGTGACTCTGTCTACCGCAGACTTCACCGGGACGTTACCGAGTATGAAATGACGGCGCCGTAATAGCGATACATACATTTAGTATAACCGCGTGTTCACCGCACGTTCGTCACCAGAGCGCCGTGATCCCGGCCGCGGAAGTTTCGAGTAATTCGGCGCGACCGCTAGAACTCGGCCCGAGATTGTGACGGGCCGATGTGCCGGTAATAAAAAACGTTTGATCTGGCCCACATACAGCCGTCTCACCTGCGCCATTCGTCCGGCTTTTGTTTTTCTATCATAACCACTGCGTTCGGTCGCGGTGCACAAACGATCGCCGTCACCGGGTCGTCACGTTCGGTTCGAATAATTATGAAGTGCAATCCACGACGACGCGCCCAAATCCGCTCCGCTCCGTACTAAAGTACAGCAGTGCTATTCTGTAACCATCTCACCGTGAAAACTTCGGTGAAGTGAGCGTGGAGTGAGCTGTCAATAGTGTCAATTTCAAGCAAAACCAAACTCACTTCACCTAAGATTTCACGGTGAGATTTTTACAGAATCGACCGGCTGCTTACAGTACAGTAATCGCGGAGTGGGGCGCGTCGTCGTGGATTGCACTATCTGTAATCTCGTTTTTCAGTGAGAGGGAACAGTTTTAGTACGGGCGCCGTCAGTTGGGACTGGTCATCTCTTAGCTGCCATGGCTTATTTTAATTTATTTTAAGTTTTTGAATGATTCTTTAGTTTTTTTCTTTTTATTACGGACGCTTTTACGAACGTGCACGTCTTTCTACATTGTTCTCACATGCATAATTTCAAAATGAATGATGCAACCAATATTTTGTATTAATTTTTTTATTTAAAAGAGTGTCCGTGGAGTTTATTGCCCGTTCTTCTCCATAGGTACCTATTACGCTTTGGAATGTGCTACTAGCTTCATTTTTTTTGGCTGACCGACCCCTTGACAGTTCAAAAGTGCCTGTAAATGGTTTAATTGAAATAAATGCTTTGAGTTTGAGTAACAATTTCTTTGTTGACCCAAACACTAATCTGTTCTATTTTCTGATAGTGAGATAAGCTGATCTTATCCTAATATTATAAATGCGAAAGTGAGTTTGTCGGCTATACGGATTTGGATTAAATTTAGCACATGGGTAGAAAAGGACATAGATACCTTTTATCCCGATATTCCCACGGGATCGAGACTTACGCGGGTGAAACCGCGGTGCGCAGCTAGTTATTATTATAATACTAAAACGCATCCCCAATTTTTATAGTCATCGTGATAAATTATCTCTTTACCTATAGCAACAATATGCAGACGTGACTAAAACATATAAACTATACATATTTATGTAAATTAATTCAAACTATGTTGATGCAATGCTGATATTTCCTTGTTATTTACATAAATATTAAATTTTAACATTTTGCATGACAGACAACACATTTTCGATTGATTAGACGATTGGTTTGTTTAGCATTGAGTATTTTAACTCTTTGTTCTTCTGTTAAGCTTATGTAGGTATATCATGTTAGTAGGTATAGCTTGATTAGTAGCCGTGTGTACCATCGAAGAAGTTCATATCTATACACCCCGTAAGGACTATTTCTGCGTGCAGCGCTCGGCCGCTATAGAACCGGGGCGGTAACAGATGTGGTCATCGTGTTCACGGGATTTTGTTTTCAAACTGCTTAGATGTGAAGTTCTTCAATAGTACACACGGCTACACATCAAGCTATACCTACTTTTCCAGTATAAGCTGACCTCGCATTGTACGGAAATGCTATACAATGAGAGATCAGCATAAACTGGAAATGTATAGCTTGATGTGTAGCCGTGTGTACTATTTTCGTAGTTTCACAGTAATCTAAACAATGCTGAAACAATTTGCTGAAATTGTATGTATTGAGGGCAATTTATTGCGCTGATGTCATTCTGCACAATCGTCTTCGGGTTTCATCACGGCTGTACAGATAGTGCAATCCACGATGACGCGCCCCACTCCGCGACTACTGTACTGTAAGCTGTACTGTTGTACGGAGCGCAGCGGAGTGGGGCGCGTCTCAGTGGATTGCACTATCTATACAGGGTGTTTGGCGCATGGACCGACACAATTTTTTCAGGGATTTGGGAGGTCATTAGCTAGGTTCTACCCATACACCCTTTGTCCCAAATGTCACGGTTGGTTACATATGATTATTTTTTTTAAATGAAAAAAATTCCCAAAATGTGTCCTTTAATTTGAAATAACTTTTTTGTTTGTGGGTGTAGTGGCACAAAACAAATTTTGTTGCATTCTCCAAAGTCTTTTAAATCTAAAAACATCTTTGTTTTATACAACTGGTTTCAAGAAAATTCCTTACAGGCTTCCAAAGTTATTTTTTTTTATTTAATGAATGAAATTTTACAACTTCTAAATTAATTATAAAAAAAACTAAAAGCCATTTTGAACTTAGCTTTATTTTAAAAAGTTCTTTAGTTGATACCCTTTCTAACGGTATGCTACATGTCATAGAAATTATTCATTATGTAGTCAAAATACTAGTTAGGAGAGTCAGGGTTAAGAAAAAGACTTTTTAAGGTTATTTGGTTTTTATTAAACTAAAGTTATAAAAAAGGAGGCAAAACACCGGGAAAGGTGGAAAGTAATGGGGGAGGCCTTTGCCCAGCAGTGGGACAGAATAGGCTAGTTAAAAAAAAGTTATAAATCTTGTTCAAATTGACCTCCTCCATTTCGTATGCATGCACGACATCTGTTTCTTATTTCAACTGTCGTTGTACGTAGTCGCATTTCTTCTTTCATAGTTTGGAACGCGCCGGTTATTCGTTCAATCAGAACTTCCCTAGTGGGCACTTCTGTCTGGTAAACCAATTCTTTTGCACGTCCCCAGACGTAAAAATCCAAAGGTTTCAGGTCTGGGGACCGTGCGGGCCACGGAATAGGGCCGCCTCTACCAATCCATGCGTTTGGAAAGGCATTATCTAAATGCTCTCGCACATTCAGTTGGTAGTGTGCTGGACAGCCGTCATTTTGGAAAACTATCGGCACACCTTCTTCCAAAACTGGCACAACAAGTTCGGGTAGATCATTGATTAAAAAATTTAAATAAATGTCTCCATTCAACCTTTCTGGCAAAAAATATGGGCCGATGAGATTGCGCCCAATAACACCAGCCCAAACGTTGACACTGAACTTTCTTTGAAAAGAACTCTGCCTTTTAACGCGAGGATTTTGGTCTTTGTGACTCCAGTGGTGAAGATTGTGGAGATTCACTATTCCCTCACGGCTAAAATTTGATTCATCGGTCCACAAAATTCTTTTCAAGAAGTTGCCATCTTCGACGTCTGTATGCAGTATAAATCTGCAGAAATCCATCCGTCTAGCATTATCACCATCTTCGAGCCCTAAAACAAAAAAAAATCCTTGAGGTACTGCCAATACCACAAAAGATTTTCGTTTTTCTGGAAATAACTTAAAAAAAATTCAAACATGAATAAATAACTTGTGAAACAAAGAAAATCAAACGTCTAAAAATTTATTAAGTATCTTTACTTGGTCGCGGGACTTATTACCGTGACCCCGGAACGTAAAGGGCTATTGAAGGAACACTGTGGATTTTAGTCAGTACAAGTCTGACAGTCCCTCCCGCCCTGCCCGGGGTGGGAGGACTCATTTGATGATTTTACCACGAAAAAAAAAAGTATCTTTACTTGACGAAATAACTAGTCATTGAAAATTGAAATAGGTTAAAACGGGTTTTTTGTTACAATAAAAAAGGGCTGGTGTGTTATTTACCTTGAACAACCGCCCAGACTTTCCATACTGTTAAGTTAAGTCTTGCAGCAACAGTTCGTATGCTTGTTGTAGGTTCCTCATCAAAAGCTTGAAGAATCATTTCATCTACGGCTACATTATGTTGCACGGCACTCACTCGAGGTTCTTGATGATTTAGGTTTCCTGTCTCTCTCAAACGTCGATAGGTTGTAGAGAAGGTTTCGTGGTGTGGTATACGTCGATCAGGATATCGCTCCTGATAAATTCTTCGCGCTTCGCGCGCATTGCAGTTAGCCCTGCCATACGCGAGTAGCATGTCGGCATACTCTTCGTTACTGAAGGTAGGCATTTTACTATCAACACCGAAGATAAACACAACAATAAAACAGTTTAAATGCGGAAAAAACAATAACAATAACAAGATTTAACAAACAAAACTCAATGAAAAAAAAGAGAAGAATGTGAAACACACGGGCACTTCCAACAGCAGAGATAGTCAGACCTCAACTGACTGCACCGTACCTGTCACATCCCGAACGTCCAACTCAATGTTAGACAAAGACAAAAATCATTTTACATGTGCAAGAAAGAGACGAACTTTTTACCTGCGCTTACATTGACGCGACGGTATCGTTCAAACTGGTTCCATTGTTTTGTGCGGTTCGGCCGTGGCATAGTAGTATCCCTTATTTTTACAACATAAATGAATAATTTCTATGACATGTAGCATACCGTTAGAAAGGGTATCAACTAAAGAACATTTTAAAATAAAGCTAAGTTCAAAATAGCTTTTAGTTTTTTTTATAATTAATTTAGAAGTTGTAAAATTTCATTCATTAAATACAAAAATTAACTTTGGAAGCTTATAAGGAATTTTCTTGAAACCAGTTGTATAAAACAAAGATGTTTTTAGATTTAAAGGACTTTGGAGAATGCAACAAAATTTGTTTTGTGCCACTACACCCACAAACAAAAAAGTTATTTCAAATTAAAGGACACATTTTGGGATTTTTTTTCATTTTAAAAAAATAATCATATGTAACCAACCGTGACATTTGGGACAAAGGGTGTATGGGTAGAACCTAGCTAATGACCTCCCAAATTCCTGAAAAAATTGTGTCGGTCCATGCGCCAAACACCCTGTATACAGATGGGTCACTCCGCATGTATGAAGCTAGCTACAAGTACGCGGCGGGCCCGTCTTGCTGGGCCAATTCAGTAAGTGTAACGTAGTCAGAAGATCTAAGAGTCACGCGATAGAAAGAGAAGCAACTTCTAGGTGAATATAACTGTATGTAATTAGCGCTGTGCGACCTGAATTGCACTTTATTGTGTCGTAGCAAGAGTCGCTTTTTATTTAAATGATTTTGCGGACTGTCCCATCTGTTTTAATATGTGGTTTTTACTAAGATATTTATATGAGTGCGGGATTACTGTTTTTGTTCTAAAATGTTAATACCTACGTGTTATTTAATTAAATATAGCTGAAAAATCAGTTTTGATAGTAGTGACATCTTTGTGTAGGAGATTGTCTGCCCTTTCTACCTATTTCTACCACCAAACAGTGTTTCTGTTTCAACTTCAATGGTTTGGGAACCGGTTAGTTACAGGCTCATGAAACATCTTAGCCTTGTCTCTGGGTTGGCAACATGTTTACCATGGTTCTGGAATTGCAGATGTCCATAGTCGGCGGTAACCACTCTATGTTAATAAAGGTCGCCTGTTTGAATGTCAAGTAATATATTTTCTCCACTAGAAATAAATTAAACTAAAACTCAATCAATCTGCTTAGCCTTTTCTCAACTATTTTTGGAGTCGGCTTCCAGTTTAACCGGATGCAGCTTTATACCAGTATTTTTCATTGAGCGACTGCCTGCCCGTAACGACTATCAAAGATCCACGAATGACAGCCGGGACCAACGGCTTAACGTGCTATCTGAGGCACGGAAGAGTCAGATTGTAAAGATGGTCACCCATCCACGGACCAACCCTGGCAAGCTTAGCTTAACCTGATGGATCGACCAGTGCGGCTGTTATTACTTAGCCACGAGCTTCTCTTAAATTAAACTAAAACTATAACTGATTTTGACCGACTTTAAGTTGCTTCTAATCTAAATGCTTTTTTTATTTGCAATATTCTTGGTCATATATACTCATTACTGATGGTCGTGTCCCTGAAAGGCCTTCGTGGCTCTATGTATGATGGTCTTTCACTTCGTTCTGTTCTCCGCTTCTGTAAGGGCGGTCGTAACAGAGTCTAGTGAGGGCAGTTACTTCGTCTGACCTGCGGCAGCGGTTCGGTGACCGGCCGCGAGAACTTTTCCCATCTACCTTACCGAGGCAGTGGCGAGGCGGGCAATGTGATTAAAATAACCGAGAATCCTTGGTAACAGATCGTGGATAGTCTATAGTGATTTTAATTTATTTTATTTTTGTTTTTCCAGACGGGCAAGCTCGTAGGCAAGCCAGGGGGCTCGGGCAACAACGGCGGGTCCCCGCCGTCGCCCGCGGGCCGCGCGGGGCCCCCGGCCGCGCCGCCCGGCCCCAAGGACAAGGAGCATCGCGCGCCGCGCCCGCACCTCACGCCGCCCGCTGATAGGCGCCAGGAAGATTCTGTAAGTTCACTTTGTAGTTAGATTACAAGTGGACCAATAAAAGGCGTATTTTATATTATACTTTGGATTATTATATCTATCAAAGAAACTATTTTTTTTACATCAGACAGGACTTATCAGCTCTTGCTGACTCACTTCTCTATTCTTACAAATATGAAATAATCATCATCTTATTGAATTTGAAATTGTGTTTGTCTCATTATACAGGCCATCCAATTATAAAATACTCGTGGAGGTGGCATGGGAAAGCAATGCAGACTATAACCTCTACAGTACATAATAGTCCCTTTTGCTCATTGTAACATAATATATTGATTTAAAAAATTGTCCATGGAGTTTTCTGTCCGTTCTCTTCCATTGGAACCTACTACGCTTTGAATGGGCAACAAGCTTGACAATTCAAAAGTGCCTGTAAATCGATTTGAGTTGGACTGGTAACTGCTACTTTTTATACGGCACGGTTTCTTTAAGTTACGGCGTATAAACCGCGCCGTAGGAAAAAAGTGTCAGCAAGCTTCCATAGAGTCATTTCGTTCGCAGCCGATGCCGAGCGTGGGCGCGGGTGCCGGCGGCAAGAGTTACGCGGCGCAGGCGGCTCAGGGAGGATACCACGTGCCGCCCTTCCCGCCGCACCAACCGCACCAGTAAGCATACCATTAAACATCCATAATCATACTCAAGTCCCATTAGGTCCCTCTTAATGGCAGGCGACATGGCAGCACACTCAGACGAAGATGGTGGCTCCTTCAACAAGAACTGGCCCTCAGTAGCTTTAAATGGAAAATAGTGGAAAGAGACTAAGGAAGTCTTTGCCCTGCAGTGGGACATCACAATTTAATAATAATAATCATAAGATAAAAAAAATATTTACTATTCACATTCAGCCAATGAAAGACTAGACTGCTGAAGAAAAGCGTCCTAACACTTTTTAATCGAGTGATCATGATGATTAGTGTCACCAAATTATGTCTGGACGTTAAAAGAGATTGACCTCCTGAGTTTGTTACTTTCTTCTCAGAGTAGTCGGAAACACCGAACTCATGTAGTTTTAAAACCTACACTGTTTGTCCTCCGCACCGTGAACGGCACAATGCACATGGTCGCTACTTCGGAGTCGTCATCTCGTTCTCGTTGACGTTTCGTTCACGGTGCGGTGGACAAACGGCCATCATTTATTTTTGATGTGTAACAGTTTTTCGAACAAATTTTAAAGAAGTAAAAATATAATTTATCATCAAACGAAGTGGTGATCGCAGTATGTTGTTGTAAGCTCTTATCTTTTGTCTCAGACAATTTACCTTCGTCAGCCCACTGATTCCGAATTTGTAAATGTTTATTACTGGAATAAAATTATATAACTAATCTGTATGTGTAAGAAGTCAATATAATAAAGTTTTTTTTTGTATATCAGGCCCCCAAGCAGTGCGAACAAGGTGAATGGTGACCCTCGGGCACCGATGCACCCACGGCAGGGATTCCCGCCTCATCATCACCACGTAAGTCAATAAATCTGCCCTTCCCCATCCATGTTGGGGTCGGCTTCCAGTCTAACCGGATGCAGCTACTTACATGTAGCGATTTCCTATCGGACCTTCATAACCCAGTTATTGGGTAACATGATACTCAGTATACCTTATATTTTACACGGATTCTCCAGAAGAGAGGAGAGTACAGTTTTATTTAAGAAATAAGTGTGCTGTAAACAACTATACTATTTTTTAATAGAAGAGGCTTATTTCTAGTCTATTAGGACCGAGGTGCCACATGAAATGTTTGACAAGCAAGCGAGAGAGTGAGCTAGAAACTACATTAAACTATTTTCTGAATCTGATCCTTAGAGCTGGGCATAGACCACACTCTGACTTTGATAATTTTACTAAACTTATCAAAGTAAGCGTAAAGTCATATTCGTATGACACGAATATAGACTTTATTCTTACGTGAATGTTCATATTTTTATGAAACGCTTGCTCACATTTGTTTACGCGAATATGATAATTACACATATTTGCATATCAATTAACCACTTTACATAGCAAAGTCAAAGTGCAGTCTGTGAATCTAGCTATTAGTGATCTTGGTACGAATGTTAAAAGGTTGCTCGGTCCAGACCATTACTTCTGATACCACGAAATTAGGTATTCTTGTACAGTTTTACAGAGAGAGGAGTGGAAAGGCGAAAGGTAGGCCTTCGCCCTGCAGTGGGACCACATAGGCTAAAAATAAATTAAATTACCTTTACATAATAGAGAAGAAAACATTAGTATGACATGTCAGCAACACGTGTTGTCCCCACAGAACCCGCCCGCGCCGAGCGACGCGCACGGCCGCGCGCCGCGCCACCACGCGCCGCCCGAGCCCCGGAGGCAGGACGACGTGCAGGTGACTATTGTGCTACTGCTCGCTACTGCTCGCTACTGCTCGCTACTGCTCGCTACTGCTCGCTACGGCTACGCAGGTCATACTAGCCGCAGGGCTTGACGGCACGGTTGGCGCAGTGGTTAAGCAATTGACTGCTGCACTGCGTGTCGCAGGTTCGATTCCCGCACGGAACAAATATTTGTATGAGTAGTTGTTCCGGGTCTGGCTGTTTGTGTATGTGAGTTTAAATGTTTGTAAACGCACCCACGATACAGGAGAAATTCCTAGTGTGGGGGCAACGTGTAGGCGTGACCGTATCGAAAAGACGTATGATCCGTCCCAAAAGTGAGGTGAGTGAGATATAAAGTTTGAAATCTTCTAAATGCACACTACTTTGAGTGACTATGTAAGAATTAAACTTTAGGTTAGGTTAGGTTTTTCTATCTGAAATTTCTCACTAGCAGCCCGGAGTATGGATTTGTTCCCAGCTGATGGGAATAGGCAGCGGACGCAGTGGGCGAGCCTATTCCCATCAGCTGGGTACAACATGTAACAACATGGGATTTAAAATAACTGGCGAAATGTGGGTGTACTATAAGTACAACTCTGTACAACTCTTCGGGAAAAGCGTGATGTTATGTTACGAACCTCATGGTTTGTATGCATACTTGGGACCAATTCTAGATGCAAAGACAATCTTTACGCTTTGAGGATTCTTTAGATACTTAGAGTTGATCAGAGTGGTAGTTCTCGTATTTATAAGAAAGTTCGCGTTCTAACTCAGTCTTAATCTGTCAAAATACCTCTAATTTACCAACATTTTTAACAAGTTTTTGATATTGATTGCAAGATTTTGAACGCTTTTATTTCTAATATGGGAATAAGCCTTCTGCTTTCTCTCCCATGGGGCAGTTGGTTTCGTATAGAAACTGTAGGCATTGAGTGATTGTACGGGCGAATGTTACAATCGATATTTACTAATCAGTGTTTTGTAATAATCTGTCTTCTTCGGTTCTTTAGTTAAATAAAACAACAACATATACAAGATTCAACACGATACATGGCGCCCATGGCGGTCCGGTACCGGTTTACAATGGTATATGGAGCGAATACCTTAGTACCAAAACGTGTCTGTAGCTGCGGGCCGTCCGAAATAGAATCGTCCTTTTCTTTGTATCTTCATAGACCATTTCACAAATAAAAATCTTACCACACATATTGACTATGTCGTTTTACCGTTCCAGGAGCTGCGCAAGTTCGGTCAGGACTTCAAGCTAGTGTCCGGCGCCCCCGCCGCGCCCGCGCAGCCGGCCACGTTGCCGCCCTTACCGCCGCAAGTGCAGCCGCAGCCTATTCTCAATCCACAACCACCGGTAAGAAACAGTAATAATAACCAGATCGAGAAACATTGTTAGGAGGTTCCTCTCAGTAACCCTGACACTGGTTTTCCCGATACTGGTGGGTTACTATTTATAATGTATTCATAGAAATGAAATAAAGTTGTATAATGTTCCGCAGAGCCAGCCGCCGCCCGCGCCCAGCCCGCCCGAGGTGTCGGCCAACGTGTGCGCGGCCGGCGAGCCGCACGCCAAGCGCGAGCGCCCGCCCAAGCTGCACACGCCGCCCGCGCACAAGGTACGGCTCGCGGTGGGACGGGAGTGGCACGTTGTATACATTATTGGTATACCCAATATACAACCAATGTTCACACTGCCTGAAATGCCGTGCGAAGCATTCGTTTTGTATTGGGTTTCAGGGTGCAAACTGATTTAGCACCCTGAACACTTCTTTGGCCTTAGTTTCGTGCTCTAAAATTGGGTTATAACTAAAGAGTAGTCGGACAAACTACGAGTTTGCAATAGACACATACATTACTAACTAACAACCCTTAAACAACTCTTAAATCTGTATAATAAATAAGGAAATTGACAACAAAAACAAACTGTATTTTCTTAATTTGACACAAGAAACTGATTTTAACAGCCCTCCGTGGTCCCAAAGGGCGGAGACTCCCCGATGTCCGTAGAAGAGCGCTCCGCTCCCTCCGCGTCGCCGCCCTCGTCCGCGTCACCAGGCATGGACCGCGTAGTCGCCATCAAGAAATCGACCCTCAACCCCAACGCCAAGGAGTTCAACCCCGCAGCAAAGCCCTTCACGCCAAGGAGTCCAAGTACTCCGAATCCTAGTCGGTGAGTGACTTGTGTAGTTACCTAAAACTTTTTAGTTGTAAGAGCCTGTTCACACGATGCATAGGGGCGCAGCACCGCAAAGATTTCGAACAACCCTCCCCGCTTCGTCTCGTGTACTTGCGGTGCGATGCCGGAACGCACCGTGTGGCATACCATGGACACCGCAGCGACACCATTCTCGCACCGCGCCTCCGCCGCAACGCATCTGGTGTTGTGTATCAGCCCTTAGTGTTTATTGTCCGAGGTGTAAATCACCCAAGTCTTAATTACACTGGGACACCGTGTTTTGTGCAGCCATGTTGACGCTGCCAAGACAAGGCGTGACCATGGGTGCGCAGCCAGTGTCGCGGCACAATCATATTTGAGAGTATCTTTCAAATTTGATCACTGATTTAGCCTTGGAACCGTTGTGTCGAGTCGGAGATTTTTTTTACCTTATTTTATTCCATATTTATTCACATTTCGCCATTTATGTTTTTAAGTCCCTTGTAAAAGGGGGCGAGTCTGTTGTCATCAACCGGGCGAAATGTGGGTGTACTAAAAGGTACACCTCTGCCCAAACCAAGAATCGTCATGATGACTATTCTATGTTTTCCTCAGACCACACACGCCAGGCACCCCTTCAGGAGTGGGCGTGGGCGTGGGAGTTGGCGTGGGCGTGAATTTGGGTGGCGTGAGCGTCATGGGGCCCGGAGTCAGCTATGTGCCTGCGCCACATCCTCCGCCTCCCATGGTATGTATCTATTGTTTTATAATGTTCTAGAAAGATGTAGATGAACTAAATTAAATATAGGGAAACACAGAATAAATTACGTATTTTATGAAATAAAGGCACGTCTTACCTAAACTACACGAATGATTAGTTAGCACAGATAGTATGATTTCATTAGTTCACAAATGACCTTTTTTATTTAAAATAATGCGCATAGAGAGAACTTTCGGTATATTTAAAAATACTCTGTGAAGTTAACCGTTTATACACAACAGTATGCTGCTTACGCTCGGTTCCTATAAACAATAACGAATCGTTTTACTTACCAATGGTAAAAAAAAATTGGCATATAAATAGATTCATAAACTATTTTGTGTGTGATAGCTATAGATAGTGCATTCCACGACGAGGCGCCCCACTCCGCTCCGCTCCGTACTAAAGTACACCTTACAGTACAGTCATCGCGGAGTGGGGCGCGTCGTCGTGGATTGCACTATCTGTACTTCCATATGGGAGGGTCTGCTATGCTAAGCTATGAGGTTTTAGCTTCATTGTTGGTAAAGATACAAGACTCTTAATTTTAACCAATATCGGTCCGTAAATTAGGAATTGGTCATTTGTACTCTTACGAGCGTTTATTCTGAAAGTGGGCAACGTCGCAAATATATGTCAAATATTTCGCTGATTTGATCAATTTGGCAATATTACTGTATGGAAATAAGAAATGTGGCTAACTAGCCAACTACAATATTAAAAAAAAAAATATATAACACTGAATTTAATGTTGTAACCGTTTTATGTGTAAAAAAAGGCATTTGGTAAATTTCTAAATACTTTTTTATATCTAAAATTAAATATTCGGTGTTACGATATTAATTATTGCATTTAATAATCAATATTTTAGTTTTTAGTAGCCACATTTCGAATTTCCATACCAAAAAAGGTAATTATTTGACAGCTATTTGCGACGTTGCCAGTTTTTAGGATAAGCGCTCTTAATGTATGAAATACCGTGTAAAGACGAGGCCCGTCTGGACGCCAAACGCCTATTGTCCGCACTATATTTTAGTCCGTAATCTGTCCATCTTTTTCTTGTACAAGGCAGTCTAAATCAGAAAGGCGCGTATAAAATGTTCCAAAAGCCGTACAAAAGTGCTAGATGACGCAGTGGGCAGCAATGTTACCCGCAGGTGGCCGCCGTGCCCTACGCCATGATGGCCGCGGCCGCGCAGCAGCCGCCCGCCTACCTGCCGCACCCGCACCCGGCCGTGAGTACCGCACACTCTACTCTCTGCACTGTGTACTATCGAACAACTTCATATCTAAGCAGTTTGAACACAAAATCCCGTGAACACGATGACCAATCTGTTACCGCCCGGTTCTATAGCGGCCGAGCGCTGCGAGCAGAAATACTCCTTACGGTGTATAGATATGAACTTCTTCGATGGTACACTAGAAGCGAGGTGGCTACAGATTTTAATGCCATTGTTGTAAGATTTATATTTGAAAAGTTAAATTATAAAAACTTATTGAACTTGCGATAAACCAAAAATCTGAAGACACCTTTTTATATCTGATCATTTTTAATTCGGACTCATTTGCGTTCAAGAAATTTACATAACATTAAGCTCTTCAATTCAAACTTCAATGTTGTAACGTCAAATTCAAAGTGATCAGATTTACTGCTGCAATTTTGTGATTTTAATGACTATCAGAACCACTTCATGTTTTGATAAACTTGCGGAAATCGAGGGCCTATTGAACTTTCAGTAGAAATATTCCAAATATTAGTATACGAAAACATGGTTAATGAAGCTAATATGTTGGCGGCCGGCAACAGATGGAGATGGGGTGCGATTGCCGGCAGTACGCGCCGCCTATATTCATGGTGCCCGACAAACGGGACCGCCCAGATGCGGTGAGCACACGAATATCGGATACGTGGGATGGGGAATTATTTGTGACGAGTAAAATGACACTGATAGTTAACCTTTTCCTACTAGAGTAGACTATTTGACGTCTATTTTTCAAATAAAGCTATTATAATTATTACGTATTCCTTTGATAAAATGTTGTAACATCAGCCAGGCTCTCTCTTCTGTAAAAATCTGACTGAATTTAAGTGAAGTGAGCTTAAAGTGAACAGCCAGTCTATGCTGTAATAATCTCACGGTGAAAACATAGGTGAAGTGAGCTTGAAGCGAGCTGTCAGTCCACCTGCTGCTAGGGACTGATAGCTCACTCCGAGCTCACTTCACCTAAGTTTTCACGGTGAGATAGTTACAGAATAGCACTACTATCACCTGACGCTAGGGAATCTAGGGGTTGAAAGCTCACTTCACCTTAGTTTCCAAGGCCAGTAGTGCTATTCTGTAACCATCTCACCGTAAAAATTTGGGTGAAGTGAGCTGTCATTCCACCTGCTGCTAGGGACTCACAGCTCACTCCGAGCTCACTTCACCTAAGAATAGCACTACTGTCATCTTACCTGACGCTAGGGAATCTAGGGGTTGAAATCTCACTTCACCTTAGTTTCCAAGGCCAGTAGTGCTATTTTGTAACCATCTCACCGTAGAAATTTTGGTGAAGTGAGCTGTCATTCCACCTGCTGCTAGGGACTGACAGCTCACTCCGAGCTCACTTCACCTAAGTTTTCACGATGAGATTGATTGAGGTTACAGAATAGCACTGCAGATTTTTACAGAATAACACTACATTTGTGTTGCGATTATTTTCTTTATCATGAATACAAAACATTAGCTGTTGCTGAAACAATGTTGCGCAGCTGTTTTGCAAATCAGTCTTTGTTTAAAAAAACTCGATGAAAATTTACTAAATACAAAATTTTCCTACATCAATCAAACCAATGTCGATCGTTACCTCATAAACTCTTTTTAGCATGTGTCACAAATAAGTTCTTCCTCCCACGTCTCGCCCGCGTGCAGTGTTCAGTTTTTCCACAGTGTGTCGTTTCGTAACATCATGTATAAACGGGTGCTTGCCTCGCTAACCGCCTGGCCAACCCATCACCACGGATTACGTATTAAATGGATACTTTATTACGAAGCTTGGCTAACAGATAGAAACGCAGTGCTTGTTTGTATTCAATTATTAAAGAATGCAAGAATCTCCATTCCATCTGGTGTACATTTTACCTGAGCACTTATATTTTTCTGCTCTATAGACATACTTCAAGTAAAAAAAATTGATATCTTCTAACGCAAGACCCTATTTCTCGTTTGATCTTTATATTTGGTGCTATATACCTTTCAAGTATTTGCGGCCTGTATTAATATTTACTCCGTTGCCGTATATTTCTGTGGTGTGTCACATTTCTTCTCTATCATTGAATTTAGAGCAAACTCGCATCGCGTATATATTCGTTTGTCAAGCGACATTTATATAACAAGTGAAGTATCCATTTCCTATGTAATCCGTCACCACGTTACACGGTCACATGGTCATTAACCGTCTTACCAACCAACGCTAACGCTTTCAGAGTGATTTTCGTTTTATTTAATAACAACAATATGTAAGTTTAAGTGTGATTGAGCACTTTGATCATGTTTCACATTTGAGAATGGTTGAAAATTTACTGTGGAATACAACCCGAAAATAATCTATGATGAAATTATTAAGTGTCAAAATCGCTTTCAATGTAGGAATATGTGTGTGTTTTTTACAGTACTCGTTTGATGTGGTAAAACGATTGTGAATTGACTGACCACCAATGAAATGATGGCGATGTTTTAATTCGGGGCTTATATCCTGATAGGGACAGATTAGACATGTTCATTAGGATCGGCCGACAGGACAACCAATTGATACTCGTCAGTATAATGGCTCTTAAAATTAGCAAACAGGCCAAAGGTACACTTTAGGGTCTGCTGATGGTGGCACGTGTGTTGAATCATTCGGTTTCCTTCAATGCTATGTCCATTATTGAGAGGGTTTTCATGAAAATACACGACACCATTTGGAACCACTTTGACAAGAGGTCTTCCATTTCGTTAATGAATATAAAATATAAGATGACGCTCATCATTCAGTCACGACTCAAACTCATAGGCGCTTTGACATCTTTCATAGGTGCCCGGAGCTGAAGTCTAAGTGAACCTGACATATGAACATTTCAGGCCCTCATTGCAGGCTATTTTAGCTTGAAATTCAATTAAAATCTAAACAAACTCGGATATGAACATGTAGGAATTCTCACATAGGTTGTGCATATGTATGCAGTCAGTTGCCGTGTAAATGGCATGTGACCTGAGATTGCCTACTGAGCTAATCACAACAATATGTGTTCAATATAATTAATTGCATAAGTAACGTCTTTGAGGATTGTAAATATAAAAAATAATTATAAGATATGCAAATTATTTATTCGGTTCGAAAGTACCTACCTAGTCTTTAAGACGTTTATATTTATAAAAATACTAACATTAATGTTGTTTGCAATGGTTTTCTATGTTAATACCAATTTGATTGTTGTTTTAAGTGCACTAAACATGATTAACATAACCCATATGGATTTCACGACAACATCACTTATTTCTTTCTTGGTCTTGGAAATAAAATAGCTTTATATTTACAGAGTTCTTCACGTATAAAAATCTACTTTAAACACTTATCTTCATTTATTTTACAGTCGTCCAAATAGAATAGCAAAAATTACGTATAAAAATCGACATAAACACTATTTTTAACTTAAATTTTCTCCTCAGGCCTTAAGCCAACCATCTGCTCAGAAATTTCCCACAATTTGATAGCCAAGTCTTCATTTCTAGCCTTCACACCCATATACCCTTCTCTGCAATCGACAAAGTACCCGCCAGACGTTTGGTCGATGTCATCAGAAATAGCTAGGAACAAACTAGTCTGAGCACCTTCCACTGGATTTTTAAAGAAACTGTAAAAAACCATAGACCTTAATTTCTCCAATATGGTTGCTTTATAAAAGCTGGTGTTTACGTGGCCAGGGTGAAGGCTGTTCACGAGTACGTCAGTGTCTTCCAGCCTTCTTGCTAACTCGTTGCTGAATAATATGTTGCATAGCTTACTATCGCAGTAAGTTCTCATATACGAGTGAGGGCTGTTCAAATCGCTAATAGTACCAAATCTGTGCAACGTTGAAGTAACAACAATTATCCTGCTTGGTGCAGACTTTTTTAATAAAGGAGTTAAGAGTAGAGTTAGTAGAAAAGGTCCGAAATGATTGACCTGCATGTCCCTGATTAAGCCATCTTCAGTCTTGTCTCTATGGACACCGCTAGCGCCTGCATTGTTGATCAAAATGTCAAGTTTTGCTTCGGAGTTTTTGAAGTCTTCGACGAATTTTCTCACAGAGGCGAAGGAACTTAAGTCTAAGTGCATATATTTGATGCTACGGTTTCCAGTCTTCTTGATTATTGATTCTGCAGCTTTTTGTCCCCTGTTCTCGTCTCGGCAGCCTAATATCACTTTGGCGCCTCTTCTGGCCAGTTCTAAGGCGGTCTGGTAACCAATCCCGCTGTTACCACCCGTCACGATCACAACTTTACCACTCATGACATTGTCGGAGTAACACTTCCCATTGGTTATTTTGTTGTAAGTTTTTATTAGGATCAGTCCAATAATCAGCCACACTAACCACATTTTGACACTGTTATAAGTAACAATTTCTCCACTTTTTTGTGCACAGTATTAAAATACTTGCAGATTGTTAGCACAGATGAAAATCACGTTATTATTCAAGAATAATGTTTAAAGTTGTGTTAACCGCGTCGTTCTCGCAATGTCACTGAAAGATTTATCTGTATACATGTCAAATCATGTGAACAGACTAATTATCAGCTGTGGCCGCGTGGCTGTTATCAAATTATCGTTATTAATTCTGTAGTGTACAGTTTGCGTCGGTCTGTAGTGTACAGTTTGCGTTCGGCATCGGTCAATCACATTCTGGGTTCAAAGTTGCAAGTAAATATAGGAAATATTAACTTTATTTATTGACTGTATTTTTTTTAAATATTTGTATAGACTAGCTGCGCTTCGCGGTTTCACCCACATAAGTCTAGATCCCGTGGGAATATCGGGATAAAAAGTATCCTATGTCCTAACTCAGGTCATGGTGCATATGTGTAACTACCCATATGCCAAATTTTATCCAAATCCGTTCCGCCGTTTTAGTGTGAAAGAGTAACAAACGAACAAACTCACTTTTGCATTAATAATAATGTTATCTCATTGTTAGGCCCAAAAAACTTAAAACGTGAACTTATTCATTTCAAATGAAAAGAAAGTTAGATTGTATTAATCATCAAATAAAATTGTATTTTGATGCTTTCTCCACAATCTGTTGCTAACAACGATTTAAAAGATTATTACCTACATACTATAAGTAGTTTAAGATATCAAGCACAGATATGCACGTTACTAAAATATCTAAAGGCCGATAAGAATGCTTCGAAATTGGAACGCTCAAAGTTCAATAAAAAACCGGCCAAGTACGGACTCGCACATGAAGGGTTCCGTACCACCGTTCGGGACCCCCTTTATTTTTTTATGATATTTTATTATTATTTGTTTTTATAACAGTAATAAAAATACACAATCTGTGAAAATGTCATTGACAGACAGACTGACAGCGGAGGCTCAGTAATAGGATTCCGTTGGCACCCTTCTGGGAGCCTTAAAAGTTGTAATCGCTTAGCGTTTGCAAAGTTATCAAGCTAGATTAAAAAGTATCTTGTGTGTTAATCCAGGCTTTAAACTATCTGTGTGGCAAATGTTATCCAAATCAGTTCAGTAGTTTTAGCGTGAAGAAGAGACAAACATACACACTCACAAACTTTCGCCTTTATAATATTAGTGTGATATGATCAAAATAAAACGTGCACGGTATGTAAGGTGATGAAATATATATACCTACATACAAACATGCTTACATAAAGTTCAGCGTAGATGTTGAATCTTAGCGTTAGATCAAAGTTCCCTCCCGTAATTGATAACCGAGTTATGCCAGCTTCATCTCAAATTATCTTATATTAATTGGCTTTACTTGTTTTGTTTCTATCTATATTAGTCGGTCCTACAGTGAATTCCCATGCAATCATCACTTAAAAAAACTATTTAAAAAAACTGTTCGCGTGCTTTCAAGCAAAGAAAATGAATACCTACTAGTAAGCGGGTTACGAATTTACGAAACCTGCGCTTCTACAGGGTGTCCGGTAAATAATGTATAACCTTGAAATATCATAGAATAGATCTTAACCTTTATAATACTGGTGTCTCATATTGGAGACAGATAACAATAAAATTCTATTGTGTCTGCTAATTGCGCGCGCGACAGATTAAGGCCGTTCTAAAAAAATACAAAAAACAAAAAAATCCGTAATAGTACCAAAGATTTTTAAATAACTTTTTTTACCTTATTTTACATTCTTCTTCACCACGACCACAAATGAATGAACTCCATCGGTTATTTTGTTGTTTTACGTAGACTATGCCGACAGAGATGCGGTAAATAATGTGACTAGAAATTTAACAGTTTTTTTTTTCAATAATATCTTACCGGACACCCTGTATAACTAATTATTGTTGTGTACAATGTTTTTGTTTCAAATCTTCAGAACATACAATCGTACACTTTGTAGGTATCGATTCACACACGGATATGGTTATCAAGGTATTTACTCACAATCTCGGGTTATCAACGTATAATTATACGAGAAAGAAATATGCGTATAATTTATATAAGCACATAAGATCTGTTGATGATCGATGATGATACCTAATTATTTGATTTTAATTATAAAAGAAAGAAAATATGTTTATTCTGCACAAATAAAACGCACAATAAAAAGAAAAAAAATACAAAAGTAGCCAAAAGCCTCGTATTCAACCAACAAAAAAACGTTATCGATCCAAAGAAAATATTGCGTATTATCACGAATATATTTAAAACTCTTCGGGGATTACAGGCGTGACGTAGTTATAAAAAATTAAAAAATAGACATTTGTTCTTGGCTTGTATAATCTAAGTTAAAAAAAAATACACGTCTAACTGTGTAGTGTCCGAACCGGGCTGAGACTACCAATTTAAACAAATGAATCGTTCCATTGCTGCTTCGTGCCACAGTTCAGAATAGCATAATCATCCCATACTTACACAAAGCCTCGTTAAAGGCCGCATCACACATGTAACAACCGACGAACGTGCTTATTGGACAGATGGCGAAACAAAGCTTCATGATATAAATTGTTGCCAATAAGCACACCACTTAACGGTTCGTGATATAAGCCTGTTCCCGGCTTAAGCGCGCCGCGGTCGCGAGTTCGCGACATAACTTGAATCGATGGTACTTTTAAATTACTTGGAAACAGTATGTGGCCATGTTCATGTAATCACAGCATCAGTGGTGTTCAGTATTTCCTAAAGAAGACTGAAGCTTGCTAAAACAACTTTAATGTCTCAACTTAATCATATGTGGGGTGTCTACAGTTGGCATATGGAGCCATGGGAGGTGGCGGAGGAGTTGGGGGGGTGTCAGGGGGAGGCGGACAGCCCCCCATGCAGTCGCAGCAACAGAGGAACTTCAGGAAAGGTAAGAATGACGTAATTTCGTAGTAGTGAAACGGTATTACTTCCATTGGAAAATATGAGGCGTTCCATACAGGGCACAAATAGGCGCTCAAAACAAATTGGCGATCGCAGTAAATTTTTATTGACACTATACCACAGGAGGCAGCAAAATGTGCTCTTGAATTCTGTTCTATACATATCACAGTCAGTAGTGGCCTAAAATAATGACGCCATCTATGGCATGGAGTTTTAAACTGATTTAGTTTTCCAATAATGTGGCATACTTATTTCCGCAAGTAACGGAACGTAATAACAAGCAGCAATAGCATAAGAGTAGCGTTGCGCATGATGTCCCGGAATCGGTTTGTGAACCGTGCAATCGGTTTTGTGGCGCACAGTTACTAGAGGTAGAGGTACTGGTTAGTACTAGAGTACTGTTAACTCTATATAAATAAATTTAAAAATCACTCCCGGAGTCCGGATGGTAGAAATAAGTAGCCAGTGATACAAGAGATTACCAATACTAAGTAATGAAATGATGTTGAAGAAAGATCACTAGGTCACAATGGGTCATACTCCTAACATACGTTGACTGTGTAGTGGGCGTAGGTTCGGGCATGCAGGTGGCGGCGGCGACGGGCCAGCCGCTGCTGGCGCCCGCGCCCATGCAGCAGTTCGTGCCCTACCCGCACCCGCACCCCGGCCAGCACCCCGCGCAGCCGGCGCTGCAGTACCAGCACATGGTGAGTGCGCGACGTGACGCTAATGTACAATGTATTAGCAACAATCTTCGTAAAATAAAACGATGGCTCACTGAATATTTTTGAGAAATAACTATACTAATTATTCTTGATTAATTGGTGTTTTTTCTACGTGTACTTCCTCTTTTAACTAAAACTGTAAAATTTTAAAATCTGTGAGTGAGAACGTACTTCTCGTAATATTCGGTCAAAGATTCTAGCAAGGTAACCAGTGTTAGTTTAGAGTCATTTGTGACAAGAGAATCGGCACCATTGTCTCTTGTTTAACTTACAAAAACGAATGGTGAATTAACATTTGGTTTTTCAGTAAAAATGGGTCTAAAATCCGTTACCGAGAAAAAGTGAAGTCTGCGTTCTCGCTTTTCCATCATTCAGTATTAGTAGAAGAGGTTTGTGAATGAGCTCGTCTGCGGAAGTAATACTAGCGTATCATCATAGCGGTTCGCAGATACGACATTCCAGTTTGTCTCTGGGATAGCAAGGCATCTGCAAAGCCTCTAGTATCGGAGACATCCGTAGCCTCTGTTATGTAATTCTGTTTTGTAAAGTGACGTTGTGGTCCAGGTCCGCATGTACCACGGCGGCGTGGGCGGCGTGGGCGGCGTGGGCGGCGCGGGCGACGTGCCGGGCGTGCAGGGCTACGCGCCGCCGCCCGCGCCGTCGCCCGCGGCCGCGTCGCCCGCGCTGTACCCGCCGCCCTCGCCCGCGCACACGCCGCACCCGCACCAGCACCAGCACCCGCATCCGCACCATCATTTCCAGCAGCCACCTTTCCAGGTAAAATACGTTACTATTAATATGTACTTTCTGTTGCCTGCGGTTTTACTCGCATCCTAGGAGAACGTGTATTTAAAAGTTTATTAGATAAAATCCAGGACATCTAATCTGCGTCTTTTGTTAAAATCGATACAACTATTTTAGTGATTAAGTAAAAGACGTCACCACAAAATTCATTTTTAATACATTTTAAATTACTCGTAAGTACGTTACTACGAGTCATTTAAAATGTATTAAATGTGAATTTTGTGTCGTAGTAGTAAATATTGTAGACCTTATAATATGGTATCGCGGTCCTTTTTATACCTGACTACGGCGAAGCAAAAAGAAGGGTTATGATTTTGACCGGTATGTATGTACATATCTTCATCTGTTCCCTCATAACTTCTAAACTACTCATCATAATTTGACAAATGAGGTATCATTGGAAGCGTCCGCTGGTTATAGGCTATGTGACCTCACATTAAATATGAATATGGCGCCCTCTAGAGCAGAAAGTCATGCTTGTCATGCTTTTGGCTTAATTAGCACATTAAAAAAAATTATAACCCCAAAATAATTTAAATAAAAATAAAAGTTATAAAAAGTAAAACCCAACTGCAAAAAAGTTTAAAAACAAATTTAAACTTTGAAGTTTTTTGATTTTGGTACTAAACATGAATCAATTATATTTAAAATTTAAAAAATCATATTGAATGTGAGCCCTTCATTGAATCACACTATACTGGGCGGATGCTGGTCGATGAATGAAACAGAAGAATGTGTTGCTCCAAGAGAATGCTACCCTAGCACACTTGGAATTTGAACTTTCCATTTGACTGTTAATAAAACGTATCGCTAAGCCAGTACACTTGCCCGCAGGCGTACCACCAGGTGCTGTGCCCGCTGATGGGCCCGGGCGGCTCGGGCGGCCACCACCACCACCACCACCACCTGGCCTACCTCAACCACGCGCCGCCCACCGCGTCGCCGCCGCAGCCGCACCCGCACTCGCTGCAGGTAGCCGCGCGCAGCCGGCCAGCCGTGGGTCTAAATGAACCTGGGTGGTGCTGCTTGTGAACGAACATCCTGTCACATCCAGTTATACTGTGATCGCGATTTAGTTTCCAAACATGAAAACAAATATGTGGTTTTGGAAAAATTACTTTAATACCCACACATAAAGTGCAGTTTGCACTAACTTGAAACATTTTTATGACTTTTTCATTCTTGAAATATAGTCTTGAAATAACATCAATTGGAATCAAGGATTTGATGAATAGACTTTAGTTCTCTCTCACCACGTTCATTTAGATCCATGTAGAACTACTTGCCCACTCACAATTATCTTATGGACTTGAAATGTCCTGTCACAGGAACACTGAACAACCAAACTGCTACCGGGTTTGCCATTAAAATTTCTTACTTTTTTAGTAGCCTATGTCAGCCATCAAAGTCCATAAAATACTTGTCAGTGGCCAGTCCCCACTAGGTGTCAAGGTACCGTCATGAAGGAGGTTACCATGCACTTTTACATCAGGCCAAGATTTGTCAAAAATTCGGGTGTCATGTGGAAGTGTCAAGCGATTTTAAACCATATGCGGTGCAACTACAGGTAATCTTTGTTTCGTCAGAACTTCGTCGGTGAGTGCATGTGCACCGCCAGCTGGCGTGGTTGATGATTCGAAGCTGGATCTAGTGCATTTCATACACGCGTTCGTACAATGTGAGTTTCATTCCGTATTTGAGTAGATTCGATAATCGATAACGCGTACTGACAACACTGACAGCCCTACTGAATAACATCGCATCTTTTGTTAATTATTGTGTGTGAGCACGAAATAGATAGGTACAGAAGGTCGGTTTCGTACAATGAGCAGAAACGCATGCTCATATATTTAGGTACGCGTCTACGTACAGCGAGTGCAAGCCCACTTGTGACTGGCATTCGTTTTACATCATTTGAGATCGCGAACGCGTCGTTATACAGTCCAAACAAAATACAGAGACACACTGGGAAAAGTTAGTCTATTTATACAGAGAAAAGAAAAGAAAGTTATTCTGTTTGAATAAACTCTTCTCTGATTTAATATTAGTTCTCAATTGAAAAACTGTCGTATGCTTTAAAACAAATCTGTGTGAACGTTATATGTGGCACCTGTTTTTGCTCATCGTATGGCGCCGGATATCTGTAGCTATCTATTTTGTGGTGTGGGTTTGCGCGACGATATCGCCGAGCAGTAGTATAAGTGCGCGTCCGTCGGCCCGCAGGGAGTGCTGCTGCCGCCCAGCCACGGCTCGTCGGGCGGCTCCACGACGCCGGGCGCGGGCGCGGCGCACCCGTAACGCGCGCGCGGGCCCGTGCTCGCGCGCGCGCCGCGCCCGCCGCGCGCCCGCGGGCCCGCGCCGCCGCGCCCGCGCGCGCCGCTGCGCCTGAGCCTGCGCCTGGACTGCAGCCTGTACGTGCAGTACGCCGCGCGCTGCCGCCCCGCCGCACTGTGCTAGTGAGGACGCTGCGCATAGACTGATGTGCTCGTATTATTTCCTTGCTTGTACTCTATTTTCATATTACTGCCGATGTAATTATATTAAAGGAAATAGTTTATATCGGATTCACATGTAAATAGTCGAAGTAAGCTATTCGTTGTAATTTAAATTTCAATCCGATATATCATGTAACTTTCATTATGTTGCGATGTACTGAGTTACGATCACTGGTCAATAACATAGATATTGGACGTAGAATCAATAGCAATGTTATTATAACACGATGTAACGTAGAACAGCCTGGAGGTCTCTACCAACTCATTGTGAAAGTATTGCTGGACAGTAGTTTCCTAATTTTGCTGCTGGCAGCATCACTTATGTTTTTCGCTCTCGTAGAAAAAAAACTAACTATTTTGATAGTTCCAAAAAACATTTTCAATTATTTATACACGCAAAAATTTATAATTCTGACCTAAATTTGCTGAAAAACAATTTGAAGCATCAAAATTTGTATAAAAAGTGCACTTGCAAAGTTTTTTTATGTAATATTTGTAACAGATGTCCACAGAGACTTGTGTGGTGGTAGAAGGGCGCGAGAAGTCTGCAGGTTTACTTAAAAAAGCTTCTACCACCACTGTGTATTGTTACAATTAGTAAGCGGAGATGTTTTTAATTTTTTATCAAAATTAGGACGTAGACTAGGAGGCCTTCATTATTTTATAAAAAAAATTCATCATCGTCACGAAAACATAATTATACTTTTAACGCCATCAAAATATTTGGCGATATTCAAGTATTTATTAGGCGTGACAAGATGTCCCCATTGTGCGTAGTGTTACAACCCAGGGGATGACGCAGCTGTATTAATTTTCTAACTTTAAAAATACAACGTAAAGTAATAACTTGTATGCCTTCTTCGTATCGATACGTTCATCGCAATAATTGATGTTTTTTTAATGTTTTTTCTAAAAGTTTTACTCGGTATTTTCACGTGGCAAAATATTTTCGAGTTTTAATTGTTATTGTTTGTTATATAACTTTAGTAAATTACATAAACTCTAGTACAGTAAATAAAAATAATACGGAATTATCCATTTTGGATATAAATGTACCATTATCTCAACACACACCATTATTGTGATATAAACCAAAGATATGAAAACATCTTTTACAACATGTAGTTGCCAATTATTAATGAAAAACCATAATTTATTGAACAATTTAAAAAATGGGTTCAATTTTGTATAAAATTAAAGTTGTCACGTGAAAAAACAGAAAATGTGTATTATCTTTGAAATAATATGAATACCTGACCATTCTTTCAAATATTTTGAAAGTTTAGTTAGTGTTGCCATTCACATGAAAATACTTTAGTTAGTTTAGCACGGCGGGGAAAAAATATTAAATATTTAAGAATGGATGGAAGATTGTGTGTATGTGTGTGTAAGAAAATAGTGCGTCTTGTACGGACGGAGTGTGGTCCGCCCGCGCGCGGAACTGGGGGCGGACATATGTATTATAATTAGATAATTCACTCTCTATCATACTTATCGATACAAACTGAGAGGAATTTGGTGACAACTCGTCAGTTTATTATATGTATTGCGAGCCAGGCACACACCTCGCAAAGTAAGGTGCTTGCCAGTTTTATATAAAAAATACGAAATAAATCGAACTAAATATCATAATAAAGTTTGATACAACATAGTTTACAACTATTATTAATAGAATTTTATATTAAATACATGATATTTATCGGCAAAAAAAAAACCTTTTATACTAAAAGTAGTAATTATCAAATTCCTCTCGGCTTTGTTCGGTAATCTTTGTTTCCTCGTTTATAACGACTATCGCCATTCTGAGAGAGCGGTCAGTTCGTTAAACTGTATTTATTTAGGTTTAGGGTTTATTATTGTGAAGGTACCCTCCGCGATTTCTTTACCAATTCCAAAGTGTCAATTGCACTTTAAAAATATTAATTTATGAAATTGGCAAATAGTTACTATTTAAATTCGTAATGTAAATTATGGGTGATATTTTATATGCCAGATCGATGTGGAAGATATTGCAACGTCTTTCATTGGACAGTTAAAAGTAAAATAAGTATCGGGACCATCCTAGATGCTCAATGTTAACTGAGATATAACGTTACTGTCTCACGAGTCATTAGTTCTATTTTATTTTATACATTTGCAGCTTTTGAAAAGGCAACGTAACTAGTATACTGCGAAACGATACGGATTCTTGAATTTAACGTATCGCACTGTCGTAGCCTCCTTATTGAAAATGCCAATTCACTTGCATTAATTAGCTTATTCGCTACAAATATCAGCTGTAGCCAAGTGCTATTTATTCTTTTTAAAAGAAAATAATTATTCGTAAAACATTTATATGTTCCTTTGATATGGAATGTAGTAAGTGCGCCTTTTCAGGGTGCATGTGTTAGCGAAACTCAGCCCTTAAGTGTAGGATATCGAAAAGAACTGCATAATATTATAATTCCGGTCACGAGTCGTTGCGAGACTCCTATCGTCCTTGTAGAGGTCACGGGGTGGATAGATACAACTATTTTTCGCAAATTACTATTCTGTGGACTTATGTTTTTCGCGTTGCAGAATACACGTATTTATTACGGCCTCATAATATATTTGATTTGCCACATGAAAACGAGGCCAGTCTTCTTAAATTCACCACCAATACTAATTTAAGTTACGAAACTTTATTTTACTTGTGTTCCCTTTATTCAAGCGTAACGGATTTATTGTGCGAATCGAAGCTTCTTATTAAAATATTAAACAGGCAAGGTCATGCAATAGTCTCATTTAAACGCATAACAGATATGAACTCTTTAGTTAAACTGCCAGCACCTGATAGAACTGTAATAAATTTTTATTTTGTAACGTCTACATGATATTTTTCAATATATAAAATTATGATATAATTCCTGTATGACAATTTAGTTACACCTATGTTTTAGAATGGAATATTATTCCATTTCTGGCTTTAACAAATTTTTGAAAACCTGGTTTCGTTAAACAAACGCTGGATTATACGTAGCCTTGGGTTCACCAATGTTTAAATCAACTGGTTACATATTTAAACAGTTCTATATTTAAATTTTCCTTAGGAAATTTGACATGTACAAATGTTTAAATACCTAACCGGTGGTTTGAATTTTGGTGAGCACAGGCCTAAATAAAATTCGGCAGAACTTGGCTTTAAAAAATTTGGATAAGTTACCCTTCGCGTTTCAAGGAATTGTAACAGGATGCGCTACAGACGCATGTAGGTTTGACAATAAAAATATAAACTTGATAGGTAGGTGTAAGGAAGTTAGGATGCATATACATATTTACGACGAAACTGACATTATTAACATAAATTAACGTCAGGATTGTCACAGAAATGCGTCATCGGATATATTTCGTTAAATAAAAGTAAGGCTCACAAGATTTGCACAATCAAAAAACCATTTTCTCCCATAGTGATGTATAGGTATTTATGTATAAGTTTCAGCTTGAATTGAGGGTCGTAAAATGCTTAATAAAAAAGTGTGGCATCAAGGGGAGCTAAGTCCATGACCTCCGCGCGGTGCTCCCTGGGTAGCGCCAAATGTGGACGATGACATTCACATTCTTTTATAACAATCTATCTGCTAAATGAATAACCATGGAGTGCTGCAGGATTTCTTTGAAACACATTCGAGTTCTTCCTATTATGTATAAGCACATTCCTTTCGTAAAATTTGATGGATAACATAAACAGATGATAATGAAACACTCCCAATGAGTTGCTCTGTTTGGATACATCATATAGGATATACACCGCAGCAGAATGTATGATTTATGTAGATTTAAAGTTATTAAAATAGACTTATTTATATAAATAAACAGACAAATTGCGATATAAACATTGACATGTATATAATGTAAATATTATGATATAGAAGGGAGTTACTAGTGTCCTTTCCCATGAAACGGCTTATAATTGTGTGATGTGTAAAGATTTTTCGACCATGTTAACATAAAAAAAAACACAAAATAAGTTTGCGGAAAGGGCCTATTAGACCCGTACCACGTTCGTGACTCGTAGTGTTCGAGAACATGGTATGGAGTCTCATGTACTGTTTTATTTTTCTTTTTTTCACATTTTTTTTTTCTTGTTTTAAATTAAATTTTTATCGCGTGAGTGACTCCACCGCGTATGTGTTGGTAAATGAGAGTGTGTAAAAAAAGATGTATGTGCGTGGTTGTCTGTTATGCGCCATAAAGTATCAATATATTTTTTTGTGTGTGTCACGACTGGTGACGCGAAAGTGTTTATGTTTTAGCTAGGGATACTTCTTTTTCTCGTAAAATTTGTACGTGCTTACGAAAGGCGTTCGAGTTCCTTTAGCCACATTATATTATAACGGTTGTGGTATACATTTTTTATAAGATTCCCATATTAAATGCAACGATGAAAGCGCCGTAATGTACTATTTAGTATATTATTCAACGCACATGTTGGTGCATTTACTAAAAGAGGGACAAATCAGAGGTCTGATTGTTAATTGCCCTCCTTGTATAAAAAAAAGATCAAACCATTAAAATGACGGGCAAAATCTCGTCGAAACTAGGATAAAGGGATAACTCCATTGTGCCTTTATCAATGGCGACATGTGACTACTCGATCACGAATAATGACTACTGAACTGTGACGTATCCAGAAACGGTACTGTTATTAATAGTTTGAGTAAATGGTAGTTGTTGAGACAATACTTTAGATCACATTCCTTATCGTTATTGAACCTAAGAGTCAATTGAAGCTAGATTGAATAATGGCGTGGCGGAAATTAATAATACACTTCACTTTATCGGATGATATGTTTTTATGGAATTAAAGCAATTCAACGATGATCAATTCAAGATGTTACTAAAGCAATTCTTTAAAAAAATATTGTCTGCAAAATTCTAATAATACTAATAAATAGATTAGTCTATTATTAAGATACAGAACAATAGAGTTAGATCCTTTTTAGTCTAAAACATGTCTGAACAACTACTATTTACTAATGTTGCTTTTGAAGCAAGTGGCAATTGTATTTATGTTCTTTCCTGATTTCCTAATTTGCATAAGTTGTCTATAATTGTATACTGCTCAGAATACGCCGCAGCTAGCTGAGATCAACAGCTCAGCCCAACGATTTGCCACTTGCTGTTAAGCATGATTGAAACTTCAAACGTATCATTTTTACAATCATCACATTATAAAAATGATAGTTGAAGACTCGATCCAATCTGAGCAGCTCATACATTTTTTACCTCGTATAAGGCACTTTCTTACATGTAAATATTTGTTACCGACTCCACTGTCGGCACGGACGATTCGAAAACCCATTGTGTATGTATAGATAAAATTCTATGAAACTGCCTTATAAATGTGTGTTGCCCCCGCGTACCCCGCCGGGGCATAATGTAAGAATGTTACCAACGTGTAGACCCTTACTTACTTCGAGGTTTTAACAAAATGCTCATCTAATGACAATTAAAAAAGATAATTCGAACCACAACTTTCTTTGGATAATAAAAGTAGCATTTTGGTAAAATTTCAGTATAGAAGGTGTAAATTTTGTAAAGACTGAAGGAAAATAATGTTTGTAAGGAAGTAAGCAGAGGTAGTTGTAAATTGAAATTGGATTTTATAGGAGTGAAATATAGAGCCAAATACTCTCATTGTATTAGCTTGATGCGAATCAGTAGAATTTATTGGACTAACAACTTAGTGCCATCTTTGAGGTATTTACTGTGAAATAGTAAAGATTTGCTAAAACTACTGCTTTGGCGCTATGAGGTATCTTCATTTTGTTATAAATCCTACCGATTCGTTTCAAATATAATATTGTATGAAATTGCTGCTTAATTCCGCTTGTTGATGAAAGATTTGATTTGTGGAAAAAGTGCTTTTCATTTGTGAGCCCAATGACGGGCGTGTAAAGAGAATGTGCCAAAAGTGGTATGGCATCGTTTATCGTTTGTTGGACACACAACACCTGTGTCGACGAATATTTTTCAATAAAAAAGTAAAAAAATGTGTTTTAAACACAACAGTTCTGTGTTTTAATTATAATTTCCCCATCGATATTCATTATGGCCTAAAATACTGTGCCCAAGCCGCGCCAAGCAAATTTATAGTTATTTATGCAACTGTTGTATATTAAGGGGTATTTTGGTTATATATATGTAAATGTTTTATTGTATAAAAATAAAACATTTACAATACTAAAAATAAACGACATAACAATGCAGTCAACTTCTTAGAATACATACTTTTTGACTAAGTCTTATTGCATGTAATATAATATTATCAAGATGCTTCTGCTACTTACAACAGGTACGTAAGTAGGTACCTACCTACCTCATCGATATAATAACGTAGGTAGTTATGTGAAGAATGGCATAGTGGACACTACTTTGAGCAATTTAAAGTTTATTTAAACATTTAGTATGGTACGTTTAATTTTTCAATCAAACTAATTTTATTCGTCACTGTACCAACATACATATTTTGTAAAACAAATATGAACAACGGACATCTCTAATCAATTTTTCAACGTGGATTTAAATGTGTTTTAAAAAGTAGAAACATAACTACTTTCGGATAGTCACTACACATAATTACATTTTTGTAACGTTTGAATGTTCTATTTATAGAGACAATTATGCTAATAATTTTAGGAGGTTGGTATAATGTATTGCGCGCCCGCTTTATTATAACATTCTAGATTTGGTCGGGTTACCACGCATACATAATTTTTTTTCGATTATCTCGTTAATTAATTAGTGTACAAGTCTGAAATTTCACATGTATATAATTGAACTGTATTTCTAATTATTGATGTAAAATTCAGTTACCACTACTACAGTAAACTCGGTTAAGTGCTAGGAACTATTAAAGCAATTTTCTATTTACTAAAATAACTTCAAAACGGTGCATTATAGTGGATTCGTTTATTGCGTAACAAATTATAACTAATTAGGCAGATCTCGTGTACAAATATTACAATCATCCGTATAGTCAATTCCGAGATACAGCAATCGTGCAAACGTTACTCCAGCAGGATTTTAAATATTTTCGCAACCATAGCAAATACAAATTAAGTTGTACCATTTGTTTCAAATTCATTTCTAATTATTTAGATAAAATTTATTTCAAAATATCCATTAGAAAACAGAAGAACTGGCTGGGGTAACGTTACTCCAGTCGGAAGTGTTTTTATCAAATAATAAAAAAACTATCAGCTTACCAAATTTAAAAAACTGCTTACCAAATTTAAAAATCTGCTTACCAATTACAGAAGCTGTATTTCTAATGATCTATTGCACTTAGATGACGATTTTCGACATTATCTGGCTGGGGTAACGCACACCCTAACTACCTACGCTAGGTAGATTTTATAAAAGCTAGACAAATGAAGCTTCTTTGTTTTATATGTCTGCTAACTACATCTTATCCTGAGAATTTGTGAGCTCTCGAACATTATCTAGACCGAAGCTATGAAGGTTTGAAAATACGACGAAACTTCGAGAAAAGGTAGTTAGTACCCAACCGCTTTTTGTTTTTGTCTCGTCGACGTACTTGGAATAAGCCGCGTTGAGTACGGTCAGCCGAAAAGTGTAAAAAATCAAAGCGAGTATTCTAGGTTTGAAGAGAGTACGCTTCTATGCTACCATGTAAGGTTCACAGACAACTTATAATAAAGTAGATACAGTTCGATTCAAACTTACTGGCAGCTCGGAAGTGCGCTACTCGCTGCGCAGTACCCCTCACCGGCTGACCCATGAATTCCTTACTGCGCAGCGACTCGCCTCATGTTCCGAGCCGTCAATAAGTTTGAATCAGGCGAAGTATGTTATTATACCATGGAATCGGGGTGTACAGTGCGTTCATTATAACTTGACCCGTGAGCACTGAATTTCGCAGTCATGTGATTGGTAGTAGTATTCTGTCAGTCGCCATTTTGAACTCTTATTTGTTTTGAAACTAAGACAGCAAAATTCAGTGCTATAGTTTGACCAGGACCGCTGTTCCACGCCTTAGAAATGCACGGCGAGGCAGGGGGCAGCGTTGACGAATGAGCGGCGGGCGGGACGTCACACACCGTGACCGTTGACGAATGAGCAACCAACAAGAATCCTGTCAGAATTAATTTATCTTCGTAGATAGAGAATGAACTTTCTCTATCTACGTCTATCTTAGATTTAATATAATGAATGATAAATAAAATAATATTGTTAATTAATTCGAATAATAATTTAATTATACACATACGTGTAGATATAATACTAAAATAACTTATAATGAATCTATTTCACATTTGAATAATATACTTGACTAATAAAGATACCCCATTCAGACCAGCGTACATTGTTTTCCGTGTTCAATTCGAGGCGCCGCGCCGATTGCGTGAAATCGCCACGCTTTTTAGCACGATAAATACATACTCACCAAACCGTATTCAGGTTGCGTTACATTAACACGTCGGACACATGGAACATCGACTAACGTTTTGTTCTTACAAAATATTGTACAGTTTACTGTTTGTCTTCAGATTAATGGATAACCTTTAATTGACCGTGACCAATGTTTTATTAAACGCGAACTGAACATAGCTTGATGGGCATGTGCCGTGCTAAAAAGCGTTGTGATTTCACGCAACCGGTGTCTCGAATTGAACACTTCAGGGCATTGCTTGCATATGTTACAATAATTTCACAATTTAGATTAAAATGTAGCACTGATATACAATTTCCACAATAAAAAGCACCAAATTACATAAATCTCGAAGAACATGAACTAAATGCAACGGAAAAGCAGGTACATACCATAAGTGGCCATCTTTAAATTACATCACACGAAATTCATGATTTTGGAGCCTCCCCCCCATTGTTCTTATCACACGTGGTCATATTTGTGTAGGTAGGTAATTTGAAATTAAACCTTATCGTAATAATGATAGAGTTGGTAATATTTTAACGTCTTTCGTTATCTTATGACCCATCGTCTCCCTTTGTCACACGATGTCACTCTTCGTTGATCCCTTCCTTCCCCGTAACGTGACGTAATTTATGGATGCCTACTTGTTCTTACATCTTGATATCATTTCATTACATTCATCAAATGCTCAAACATTTCTAATATGCCTAGTATGCGTCCTATGCACTCCTTGCATTGCTGCCTTCACTTCTTCAAAGAATGAGGTGGAGTTATGAACAGTGGTTCCTCCGAGGACTATTCTGACTCCTGGATAAGCCTGGTTGATCTGATGCACGCACTGGGCCTCTTCATAGGTGGCGCCACCTACGATGAAGACGAAAATGTCTTGAGGGCGCCTGCCGTATGCTCCGTCGTCGCCACCAAGGGTTGGGTACAGGTTTTCACGAAGTTTGCCTTTGATTAGATCTTCGAGAGTGTCTTTTAGAAGAGGCGTGTGTTGTGTGTAGATGTTTTCTACGCCGTTGAGACCCTGTAATTAGAAATAAAAAAACTATTGTTTAAAATGTATCGCACATTTATGCGTTGAGAATAAATGATTTGAAATGGTAGTCAGCGTTCACATTGCCACAATCCGTACGCTTATCCACATCAAATCTCGTAGTACAAAATAAACCAAACTACCTAGATGTAAGAAGATATAATTTGTAAATGTTAATCTCTTACCATCCCCGCTCTCACTTCACGTTGCGTATTGGATGGTACAAATAATCGCGTTATTTCACAAGTACAAAATAAACTTAATAACAATCGAAATAATGTTTTGAATTGGTTAGATACCGCGAATATTTTGATACGAGGGCGACACTGAAAGTTTTTAGAACTGGCCCCTTGTAAACGATATAATAAAAAAATAAGCTCAAATTTTGAAAATGGAACTACCAATATTATTATGTATTTATTTTATTAATTTGTCATTTGTTTACGATTTGGCGGCAAATTGAAAATTGTCTGTCGCGACGCGAGAAAATTTTCGTACAATGATTTTTAATGACTTTCGATGTCATTTAAGTTTACATGGAAGTTATGATAGACTTCGATTGGCCTTTCACGATGAAACCCCATCTCGTGCTACTGTTTACAACTGGTTTAATCTCGATAATCTGCGTGACAGACGGCCTTCTAAGGCGACGACTGAAGTTAACATCAGTGTTGTACGGCGTATGATAGAGACTGACAAAAGAGTGACTTATCAGCAGATTCGGACAAGCTTAGGCATTCCATCCTCCATGAACATTTTGCGGTCAGGAAGCTTTCTGCCCGGTGGATACCTCAAAATTTGACAGAGGCCCAAAACCTCCGTCGGGTTGGTTGGTGTCGTGAAATGGTTCAAAGATTTTAACGGAGGTGACTCAAATGCTGTGTTCGACATACTTACGGGTGACGAAATCTGGATTTATTGTTATGATCCTGAAACTAAGAGACAGTCTGCTGTCTGGGTGTTTCCTTCCGTGGAGTAGCCAACTAAAGTGAAGAGAGGTCGAAGCGTGGGAAAAAAAACTGGCCTCGTTCTTCGGAAGGACAGGTCATTACGCAACAATTGTTTTAGAGGATCGAAAAACAATTACTACAGAGTGGTACACTAACAACATTGTTTGCCACTTGTCATGGAAAAAGTCCTTCTCCACCACGACAACGCCTCGTCTTACACTGCCAAGCAAACAGTCGACTACTTGGCGACGTCAGACCTGGAATTACTGGGTCACCCGCCATATAGCCCCGACCTCGCACCTTGCGATTTTTATTTATTTCCGAAAATGAAAGAAAAACTTCGAGGAAAACGTTCTATGGACTCCGAGGAAGCATCGGCTGCGTTTCAAAATGCTGTCGATGAAACCCCTAAGGATGAGTAGGCAAAGTAGTTTTTTTTTAGTAGTAGCTTTTCTCAGTGGTTCCATCGGATGGAGCGATGTATTGATGTAAATGGACACTATTATGAAAAGATTTAATGAAACTGTTTTTGATTTTCTAAGAACTTTCAGTGTCACCCTCGTATTATACGCTAAGTGAAGCGTCATCATCAGAAACATACACAAAAAGAAACTAAACGACTGCCTATCTGACCTCCACAACCCTGACTGGGTAAATATCAGAAAAACATTTTTTTTTTTATTTTCGTTGAGGTACTGTGAGGATTTGTGAAAGTGTTGTTAACTTTTTACCGAAATTTTATATTTTCTCTTTTATGTGCATGTGTGTCTTTAATTTTTGTCATTGGTTTGAAACGGTTTTAAATAAATAATGCCAACCCACCTTAAACAGCCTCTTAGTAATTTTAACAGCATCCTGCAGCCCAAACAGGTCGCTCTGCCGAGCATGGGCGCCGCCATACTCCAGCAGATTGACCACACTCTTCACCAGTAGTTCCGGAGCGCCCCTGGTCTTCAGCGCCTCGATGAGTGAGGGTAAGGCGTTGCTGGCATGCTTCTCGTATCGTAGAGCGTAGAGAGCGACCAGCTTAGCCGCGTCGTGGTGACGGACGGATTCGTTGGAGAGGAGGTTCTTTAGGCGCTGTGGGTGAACATAAGTGATTTGCGTTGAATTAGGTTGTTTTTAAAACCTATTTCATATTTCCAGAAACATAACTACTAGCTGCGCCCCGTGGCTTCACCCGCATAAGTCTCGATCTCGTGGGAATATCGAGATAAAAAGCATAATTAATAATTCTCCTAAGATCGTTTACTTGTAGCTACAACGGTTAAGGTAGCTGCCCTTACTGCCTCATCTCAAAAATCCACTCTGTATATGTCCTAACCCAGGTCATGGTCTATTCCGCCAAAGGAGATGTTTCATTTTCGGCCATAAAATGTACGGTAATTAAAAAAACAAAAAAAAAACACGAATTGAGGAAAATATTTTTTCCTGAATATTCCCCTGATTACTTAGTTTATCAAATTATTGCCATCATCGGATTGGTCATGGCGTCGTCTTGCACACTGCTTTCGTCCCGAAATTATGTTACATTAGAACATAATAATATCACGTAGACGTTATTCATATAAATATGAAAGGCATGTATTTCTGTTATAAGATAATAAGATCTTAGAAAACTTTTTTGATTAATTTTGTAAGTGTGTGTGTAACGCTTATTGCGTTAAAAAAATATATTCTACTTTTGTGGATTGTAGGTTTGTAGGTACTTCACGACATCACATCTGTCAGTCTCGTTGGTCTCGACTTCGTGGCTTTCGGTGTCTGTACAAAAAGGTTTTTTATGGAACAAGTCAGCGAGGCTTCCAAAGCGGCCTTGACGTTCAGCCGGAAAAAGATTTTCGCAAACTGTGTGAATTTGATAGTTCTAGGTTATGTAAACGTCATCTATCCGACCTGTCATTGCTGGCTGTGGATGGTCGTATTTCTCCTGCCAAACGTCAAATATTGTCAGTTTTTATTTAGTGCCTAAAAAATATTAGATATTATGAAATAAAAAGTCTTTATTGTATTCAGGGGTTCGTTTCCCAGGTTTTCTAAAGCGTACATGTTATGGACGGAGTCCTACACATTAATGAAACTTCTCCTTTCATCTAAATCCGTTCAGCCGTTTTAGAGTGAAAGCGTAACAAACAAACTCACTTTCGTATTTATAATATTATAGTTACTTGCTTCCGCCATTGGCTTCGCCCGCGTGATTTCTTTATAAATTATAGCATATGTTACTCAGTGATAATATAGCATAATATTGTTGTTTTTTTTTTAATCGGTCCATTAGTATTTGAATTGATTAATTACAAACAAACATACAAAAAAATCTTATCTTTACCCTTTAGTTTTTTTTATTTTTATTAAAAAAACTGCCCTGCACTAGGAATTTCTCCTGTATTGTGGGTGCGTTTACAAACATTTAAACTCACATACACAAACAGCCAGACCCGGAACAACTAATTGTAGGTCATACAAATATTTGTTCCGTTCGGGAATCGAACCCGCGATACGCAGCGCAGCAGTCAATCGCACCACTGCGCCAAACGTGCCGTCAAAGAAAAGAATAAGAAGAAGTTTAGATGATATTTTAATTTTTTTCCTGGTCAGACTGATTCTGCTGTACTCAAAATTTGCTTTGAGTACAAAATACACATTGCAGACTACAGTCCTATAATAATTACATAGACAGGACATCTTCGACCTGTCTTTCTCCTTCGATATGACACATGTTTTAGTAAAAATTGTTCGTTATCACTATGTCTGTCATTACCTGCAGATGTTTGGAGTGGTCGCTCTGACACGATATCTCCTGCTCTAGCTCCGACACCTCCAACAGATTGTGCCTCGAGACGCTCGCAGACAGCTGCCCCACTACTGTAACATGTTTGGTCACTGTGCCTGACATTTTCTGAAACACAGTAGCATATCAGTTATGTAAGTGGGCAAAATTTATATAAAGCAGAGAAAAAAAAGTCTGAAAAATTTGACCACATCGATGTAAAAGTGACTGTCAATAATTGATTCGAAAGTGCCTGTTAATGCTTTGATATTGAGATAATAATAGCAAGATGTTCAACGTGATAACAATACAATATTATTAAGATAGCACTCGTTTCCAGGTTAGATAAAAAGTTTGTCGAATTCATATAAATGATACTATGTAAAGTTTTCATCCGATAAACATTTAACTTAAGTACTTCAACGTTTCCAGCTTCTTTTTGAGATTTTTTTAAATTCAACTATTTTTACCATTAATTCTTTACGCAAAATCGTTCACTACCCCAACCCTATTTTTGTTTTAGTATGGTAACATTATTTTGCTTCGAACTGTCAAGCTACTGAACCAAGGAACATATACGCACCTTCACGAATACGATTAAAATTAATCCCAAACAGGAAACTCATAATAGTAAGAAGAAGAGAGACGAAAAATGGATGGACTAACATCACCTCCTCACCTTGAATAATGGGTAGGTTTCGACAAAGTTCTTCATGTCAGCAATGCTCTCCACTTTCTGGTGACTCTTCGCTTTCTTCTGGAACTCGTCCATTAACGACTTCATGGTCTGGCCGATTTCGCCGAAGTTTGAGTACAGATTCTGGAATTGTTTTAAGCACAACACATTTTCGTTACTGAAGTTGCACACTCATAATCTTAATAGTTGTATTGATTTTTGATGGATTTGAATTTGACCAGGACAACTTGCCCGTACATTCCGGGTTTCGCCCTTTACACTTTTAAAGGTTCATGCACACACGTCAGTGACAAGTCACCGATCAGTCACGTCAAAAAATAGTTTTTTTTTTTTACTTTGCCCCACACTAGGAATTTCTCCTGTATTGTGGGTGCATTTACATACATTTAAACTCACAAACAGCCAGACCCGGAACAACTAATTGTAGGTCATACAAATATTTGTTCCGTGTGGGAATCGAACCCGCGACACGCAGCGCTGCAGTCAATCACTTAACCACTGCGCAAACCGTGCCGTCACGTTAGTTACGTAGAAGTTGTAGGACGTTGACTACACACATCAGTCACGTCACTACCGGCGCGTCACAGTCGACGTCGCGTCACCAGCAAGTCTGAACTTGTATTGATACTAACCAAACATGGATATAGAAAAATTGATTGACGCTGCTTTGACTGACTGACTATCTGTTGACACACGTCCCTGAAATTGACGTGACTGATCGGAGACTTGACGTTGCCATTTAAGTTCCGTTCTACATCATCTGCTACAAGGACCTTGGTGCGCTCAAATGACGTTGACAGGGAGGCGCTGGTAAAAAATTGTCCAATTATGGTTTTCATGAAAAGTCACATCATCGCCACCAGGCCACCAGTATGCGCTTTGACGAGAGGTCTTCCATTTCGACAATGATTAGAATATATAAGCACTTTGTCACTTGACCTGACGTCGCGGTGAACGACATTTCAGAAAACCTTTAATGTATTGATAAAACAAAATGGCGGTGTTAGTACCGATTTTAGTGCGCGCCAAATGATCTTTGTATAGTTTTACTTTACCAGATCTCTCAAAAGTTAGTTCCTCACCTTAGCATAAAATTTTGTCATCACATATTAGCCATATGATAAACCTATCATTTATCTTTACCAAATCTCTCAACAGTTAGTTCCTCACCTTAGCATAAAACTCGTCCTGCTCTGAAGACAGCACGACCTCTTTGAAATCCTTGTGTACTTCGGGTAGGTGCGCTAGACTGACGCGGTTGTTGTTGATCGTTAGCAGCTCGTGCACCATCGCCTGGTATGTCCACTACGAACAAAATAAAAGTGTTTTTCAACAATGGACTAAACTCTAACAAACTTAAATGTCCAACTTACAACAAAAAATAGACTTAAGTAAACCAAAAAAACACAAACTCAAACTCAAACTCGATGTGTCAGAATGTTGATGATCTGGACTTATTCACCACCAGTAAATTAAATCAGTAAATTAAAAAAAAACTATGTGTAACCGCTTCTTCGAGGATCACTGACACTTCTCAAGTTATTTTTTTTATTATTCGCTCCGAGTTCTTTTACTTCTTACTTTCTCTTACATGTCTACTGTCTCTTGTTCTATCCTAATTTTTGTCAGTGAAAACTTGTAATTGGCCTTCTTTCACTATTGTTCACATATGCATAACCTAGCTGTAAGTTTTCTTAAAATAATAAAATAAAATAAATAAAATACAAAGTGAATGAAACAAAAGTGAAGACCAAAACAGTACCCCACACAAATTCATGTGCCACTACTAACTTGCTATGTGAATATTACGAGTATATCATCATCAACCTAAGTTCAGGAACTGGGGTTCATGTTGTTTTACTTTATTTTTATTTATTTGGGAAAATAAACGGTTACACATTACAGTGAGCTAAAGAGCGAGTAAATGTATAACCCACGACATTTTCCACATATTATAAAGAAAAGTCATGAAATTAAAGCGATGTGCGCTAGCAATTTCATTAAGTAGGTACTAGGTACGATACCATGAGTAAAATTGATGACTTGACTGTTATAAAATGTTATATACAAGACTGTAAATGATGGTGTTTGGAAACAGAGATGAATGATAATAACTGTCGGAGTGCCCTAATTTTGTTACTGCGACCAATTTCGACGTAGCGCTCGCCGGCCGCTGCCGCGACACCACTCGCTTCGCTCGCTCGGCTCGCGCGTAGTTGGTCACAGTTCTAACCTTTTTTTTTTTTGTTTCCGGGGGGAAATCCTCATGAATGTCCTCCGCCACAGTTATAACCTAACCTATTAGGTCGGAGTGCCCGAATAGTTATATTCCAAGTCCGTGCTCGTATCATAGTTATATTCCTAGTTAGAGGATCCACTTTCATATAACTAGATTACGGTATATAGCTATATCCCTAGGGATATAACTATCAGGGATATTACGGAAGTCGTTTTACGGAACCGGAATCGGAGGTTTTAAAATTGATTGATCGGAATCGGAATCGGAACCGGAATAGAGCACGCGCATTGGCGATGGTCCGGAAGTAACAGGCACCTTACACTTGTACAATAGTTCGCTCACTTGAAGTAGTTAGTTAGCTTAGGTGTGTTGACGGAAACCACGGATTCTAGTAACACTCGAAAGTTTATTAGGTAGCCCGATTTACAAGTAAAGATTGGATGCTAAACCGCAGAGCTCGCGATAGTAGTAAATTGTCAACTGACTTAAAAATATGTTTAACGCTATTATAAGTGAATAAAGTAAGTATTGCTAATCATTTTCGTGAAAAAAGAATATGATTTATTAACTTAGTTGTTGAATAAACAAGTTTGATGGGTAATTTTGAGGCTGGAATTTGATTTGATTAGCAGACAGATGTTGAATCTCTAGAATATATAAAGTAGCCCACTTACAACATTAGTCGCTGAGTTATCAATTCAGCAGTAAATATATTTATCGGTAGCTCTTGAGTCATATTTTTTTAATATTCTGTTGGAATAGTAATGATGAATTAATATAGTAGAAGCTGTTCTATTAACTCGTTGCCTGCACACAAAAAAAGACGTTAGTTTGCAGGTGCTAAAGAAAACTGTTGTTGCTGCACTCATCATTTCCCTATCCAAAATAGTTTACGAACAAGGCCTCTAAATATTCTGAGTATCTATCTAAATTTACCTTTGGAAGAGCGAAGATGTCAATATTTTCAAAGAACTTATTATATTGACCAGTAAGACGACGCAGGGGTGCTCGCATGGGCGTATCCAGGGAGTAGGGGAGGGCAGCTGCCCCCTCTGGATTTTGTATGCCTGAGTACCGACTGTTGTCGATAATAGTTATTTATGCAACTGTTGTATAATAAGGCGTATTAAAACACGAATGTGGGTTTATGATAATATCACATGAGTGTTTTAATACCTAACTATGTACAGTTCCATACAAGACTTTATCTGCACCCAGAAACCATAGGGTGTTGTACAGTGTTTTAAGAACTCTATGTAAATTCATGGAAAGTTTAATTGCTGAGTATCTAATACCTACAAACAAACTATGTGGAGCGTATAGTTTAACGTTCGATTCTAAAAAAAATGAATTTACTGGTCAGAAACGACACGCTGCGGGTACCTCCAAAATAGAGGGTCGCTGATTTGAATTATAATCTACAAATTGCAAATAGCCTGACGGAAAACAGTACGAAAACCTTGAGGAAACTCAGGAAGGCCTACCTTGCTGGCCACGTCTGCGATCAGCTCCAGAGGGACTGCTTCCACTGCACTCAAAGCCCACTTCACACACCAAAGTTCATAGTTCAAAATGTTATTCCAATTGCGATGGGCCCAGGGACCCGCGGGTTTATTTATAGCGAAGATATGGACAATCTCAGCAATCACTTAGCTTGAGATGCGATGACGCGGCACACCGAATCCCTTTTTGTAGGATAATCAACGGACGCCCGCGCGGCGGATTCGACCGAGACGCCATATTGGCATATTTTTTCTGTTGCTCACGTGACATGAACATAGTCACGGAGCGATGCGACCAGCAGAGAACTTCATACAGGTTGAGCGGCAGGAACACCGCTCCAGGAGCGATTGCCAGACATTTTCAACAAAGCGAACCATTCCTTTGCGTACCTTGTCGGTTTTCATGTCCAACGTCAAGCATTATATTTATTTATAAGTAAGTATTACACGCACACCATGTTGGCGTAACCATTTTCCCCGGGTTGAAAGATCCTACTTTCGAAACACAAAGAAAGCAAAATTATATTATAATTGCATATCGTCGCGAAAACTCTACCTCTAGCGAGGAAACCTAACAAAAAATTAAGTTACATTATAAAGAAAATTTAGTTATATAATAAAATTGTCCTAACCCTAACCTTAAATAAGATAAGCTAATTAATGCTTACTGAGTAGGGAGAGGGCACAACTTAACAATCGGTCTGCTCTGAAGCATTCCACCTTGTACCTTCACTGACGCAACTCGACATATCCCTTTTTTGTCCGGAAAGATTTCAGTAATTAAACCTAACGGCCAATGCAAGGGCATGACATTATCCTGCATTGAAACAACGACCATACCAACCCGCACTGGGTTAGAGGGAGTGTTCCATTTTTGCCTTGTTTGGAGGGTGTGCAGATATTCATTTCGCCACCGCTTCCAAAAAGATTGGACGAGTTGATCAGTTAACTCGTATCGTGAAATAAGGTGTAAACGCGTTTCAGTAACTTCGCGAGCGGGTAAAAACACAAGCGGTTTCGTATTAAGGAAATGAGCAGGTGTTAGAGCGGTAGGTTCTGACGGATCTGAGCTAAGTGCATAGAGGGGTCGAGAATTTAACAAAGCTTCGACTTGAGCTAACATAGTGTTAAGCTCATCAAAAGTGAGTATTTGTTGACCGACGACTTTCAGAAGATGCGTTTTGACACTCTTTACCTCACTTTCCCAGCATCCACCGAAGTGTGGAGCTCTACATGGAATGGTTTTAAGAGTTATTTTATGCACCGCCGGTTCCAATTCCCAATAGGGGCGATATTCTCGCGACAAGAATTGGTAGAGATCGCGAAGATAAGAACGAGCACCAATGAAATTGGTGCCGTTGTCTGTATACAGACACTCGATGGGACCACGGCGAGAAATAAACCGTTTTAGTGCTGACAAGAAGCTCGCGGTGCTGAGATCTGAGGCAACTTCCAGATGCAAAGCACGCGTTGTCAAGCACGTAAAGAGGCAGATATAAGCCTTACGACTCCTTTGGCCTCTGCCGCGCACAGACGTTATCATGCGCGGTCCAGCGTAATCACACCCAGTGTGTGAAAATGCTTTAGGAGCGACTTCAACACGGGACTGCGGCAAGTCAGCCATGATTGGAAAAACTGGTCGTGGCTTAGCGCGAAAGCAAGTATTGCATTTAAAAGTTATATGACGAACCATACGTCGTGCGGACAGAATCCAATACCTCTGTCTCAAAAGAGACAGAAGCAAGTTCGGACCTGTATGAAAATTTTTGACATGATAGTGGGAAACTAAAAGTTCCACTACGTGGTCCTGTCGAGGAAGTAAAATTTGGTGACGCGAATCAAAGTCTAATTCAGAGTTGGCTAAGCGTCCACCAACGCGAATAAGTCCATTATGCAGAAACGGATTAAGTTTCTGTAATGGCTTTGAACATAATTGATTACGATTTATGCGATCGAGATCTGATTCGAAATGGATCCGCTGAACAAATCGCCACACTACTAATTCAGCGAACTCCAGGTCCGACGCGGTAACGGGTCCCTTCGGGAGACGTTTGAGAAATTTATAGACGAAACAAATTGTCCTTAGATATTTCATCCAAGAGGAAAACCTACTCGCACGGTGGTACAGAATGTCAAAACTGGTATCTGTATCAGAAGAGTCTGCTTTCGTAACTGAGGGTAGAGCCACAGGCTTCATCTCTGGCAGCTCTTGCACCTCACCGGACACAAATGGCTTCACGGGCCATTCGTGTCGGGGTGTTTTAAGCCATGGCGGGCCACCCATCCACAGTGGATGGTGAACTAGCTGGGCCGGTGTTAAACCACGAGAAAGACAGTCACTTGGATTCTCAGATCCCTTGACATGGAAGAAGTGTTCCGCCGACAAGTTTTCTTGGATTTTAGCGATGCGATTGGCCACATAAGTGTGCCAGCGATGTGGCGAAGAATGAATCCAACTCAAAGTTACGGTTGAATCTGAGAACGCTACGACAGCCTCAAGGGCGTATCGGGCGGAGTAAATATCGACAACTCGTTTAATCAAAATTGATAAAAGGAGTGCGGCGCATAGCTCCAAGCGAGCTAGCGAAATAACCTTAAGAGGAGCGACTTTGGACTTTGCACATACCAGTGAGACGACAATGTCACCGTCTGGTTTGACTACGTGGGCATAGACAGCACCACCGTAGGCCCTCTCACTGGCATCCGCAAAGCCAACTATGGAAAACTTGCAATTTTCAATAACGCCAATATGACGTGCGAATTTAAGCTGAGAAACTTCAGGTAACTCAGCTTGAAATTGTTCCCAAAGGCGAACAATGCGATTCGGTGGGACCTCATCCCAACCTATTTTGACAAGCCACAAATCCTTGATCAATAACTTAGCGTACAAAATCATGGGCGCGACTAATCCCAATACATCAAAAAGACGAGCGATAGACGACAAGATATTTCTTTTTGTGCAAGGGCGAACATCAGGGTTGACCTGGAATGCGAAATAGTCATGGTCGGGAAACCAGCGTAGCCCAAGAATTTTCAGGGTCGGATCCTTACTGAGATCGACACTGTGCGAGAGTCGCAATGACTCGGGAATAGCCAGTAGGACTTCAGCGCTATTACTTGACCATTTGGTCAACTCAAAATCTCCAAGTGAAAATATTTTAATCAGTTGGTGAGATGACTCTATTGCTTGCTCTACATTAAAGGTAGAGCTTGCTATATCATCCATATAAATGTCTCGGCTCAGTATCTCCCTGGCCAGAGGAAATTGGTGCCCTTCGTCCTTGCACAATTGTTGAATAGTGCGAATCGCGACAAAAGGAGAGCACTTCAGGCCGAAAGGTAGAACTGAAAACTGAAAGATTTTTAAATTTTCATCTTCGTGAAAGCGGTAGAGTATTCGCTGAAGCGAACGATCTTCAGGACGAATTCCTATTTTAAGATACATAGCTTTAACGTCAGAAGTTATGGCTACAGCGAAGAGTCTCAGGTTCAATAAGATATTTAGCAGGTCTGCTTGAAGAACAGGGCCAGCGTAAAGGATATCATTTAACGAGGTACCATTGTCTGACTTCGCGCTTGCGTCAAGAACCACGCGTAACTTAGTGGTTGTCTTGTCTTCGCGAATGACAGCATGGTGTGGGATAAAGAACGAGACTTCACCTGGAAAAACTCCTTCCACTAAGGAAATATAGTTATTTTTGAGATAATCTTTAATGACGTCATCATAGAGAAGTTTGACGTTAGGATGCGATTTAAATTTACGTTCGAGGCTAAGAAACCTACGACGAGCGATTTCGAAAGAATTTCCCAGCGCAGAAGCATCCGTCTTCAGTGGCAAAGCAGTGACATACTTGCCAGATGGGGTGCGAGTAGTGGTAGAACAATAAAACTGCTCGCAGTGTTTATCGTCCACACTTGTGATTGAGGAAGCCTGAACTTCCTCGATCTCCCAGAATCTACGCAAGTCGCAGTTTTCCAAAGAAGACGTCGCACAAAAGGACATCGTAGCGGTAGGAGGGTCTAAAATAGGCGCGTCTCCCATAAATATATATCCTAACACAGTCTCTAATGCATCTGGATATCCAGCTATCGAAGTAACTTTACTTGGTTGCAATAATTTAGCAAACAACTTTACTCCAAGCAGGATGTCAATATTCCCCGGCATTCCCCAAGTATCATCAGCGAATAGATGCGGATCGATAGGATTGAGATCAGCGACATCTATCGGACACAATGGAAGCTGTCCTGTTATCTCGTCGAGAACCAGTGCCTCGATCGAGTACTTGGGTTGCGCGCGAAGGCGCGAGCTAAATGTGAAGTCGACTGAACCGCGGACCGACTGAGAAGTACCCCCGATACCTTTAACTGTGACTATAGAGTCGTCACGTATTGGTAGTCCAAGCATACGACAACATCGGGTGGTAATATAGTTCTTCTGAGAACCCGGGTCCAATAGACAGCGAACAACCAAATCCTTACCCTTTCTACCTACCACTAACACTTTCGCAGTAGCTAAAACCTCCGTAGTGCGAGTACTATTATGAACCGAAGCCGAATGATTACATAAAGAAACGCGATCCTGATCCGGGGACTGGTCTACGGCACTAGCAGACGGCGCGGCGCTGACTGTCGGCGCGGGTAACGGTTGTGGAGGCGGTGGTTGATCAAAATGTAACAGGGAATGATGTTTACCGTTACATTTCTTGCACGAGAATGTTGATTGACATTTAGACACGGTGTGTTGACTACTAAGGCAATTACCGCAGAAACGATTATCTTTGATATATTTAAATTTGTCATTCGTATTTAATTTTAAAAAGGCACTACACTTATATAAGTTTTTGTGCACCGACTGACAAAGCGAACATTTAGGTGACGTAGCTACATACACCTGCGATACCCTACTAGAGGGCGCGGGGGGCGCACTAGCGCTGGCGCCAGCATTCGAACGCTCAGGCTTCTGCGGCGCGGTGCGATAAAGAATTTTTACCTGTTCTCGTACGAACTTCACGAAATAATCGTAGTCGACGCTTTGAGGATCTTTTAACGTGCGAAGCGACATTTCGTAATGTTTTGCGATGTCGGAGTCTAATAACTTAAGACCCGCGTACATAAAGATAAAATCAGACATGTTGTCGATTTTTAATTGTTTGAGTCCAGCCACAATAGCGGTGTATCTATCAAAAACCTTTTCTACATTAGCGGGCGACGAACCAGCTGACCTTAAAGAAAAAAGCTGATTTAAATAACTAACGGCTAAAGCGCGCGTGTCCTGGTATTTAGCGATAAGCGCGTCCCAGATAACACGATAATTTTCTGCAGCAGGTACAAGTACAATACCGGCCGCCACGCCTTTGGCTTTGCCTTTGAGATGACCTAACAAATAATGAATGCGATCAGAATCCGAGAGATCGGGGTTTGTATGAATCACCCGTTTAAATGTCTCATAAAAGAATGGAAAGTTCTGAATGTCACCATCAAAGGTAGGTAGTTCAATTCGAGGTATTTTGATATGCGAAGCTCCTGCCTTAGTCGAGCTAGGAGACTCTTTTGTTGTGGTTAGGGAGCTCAAAACATTTTTGATTTCGCACGCCATATCGTCAAATGAAGACAATGAGCTATAATTAACCTCATATTTTGGATTAAGTTTCATTGAAATAATGTTTATATTATCAAGAGCAGTTATAAATTCAGTGCGAATTAAATCGATTAATTTAGCTTGCGCAATAAAAGTGTCCTGCGATTTTTCAGTCTTAAGGTCTATTATAGAATCAAATAACCTTTGTGTGCGAGCAAAGTATGCGGCGCGTTTGCCCTCATACATTTTTAGTTTACTTTGTAAATCTTCCATTTTAAATTACAATAAAACTCAATAATAAATTTACACAAAAATATCAATTCGGAACCCACTGATATCTCAGAACACGGAAAACTAACAAGTTAGTACGAAAACTGTGAATCAAAACAAAAGAAACAAATGCTTGATTCTGGTAAAAACAATAAATAGGTAGGAACCACTTCTCCTAACCTGCGGAACCCTAGTACCAAATATGGCAACAAGGTGCGGTAAACAAACTGAATTTAAATAATAAATCACAGATTTAAATAATTGTGTACGGAACTAACTTTCGCCTTAGCACGCGGAACCCTAATGGATCGCGTTAGCAGAAGTTCAACAAAAACAACACAATTAAACAAATAGGTACGGAATCACTTCTCCGACCGTGCGAATGACCTATCACAATAACTTAGTGAGGGCTTAATAAACTACAATAACAACTTTTTATAAATACGATTAACCCTCTCGGAAACGGTAAGTAGGTATATTTAATATGTCCCGTACGACACCTTCCGATAGGCAACCACTTAAAACAAAGGATCAATTAGAGTAGTTAAAGAAAAAAGAATACGATGCGGGAATATAGGTAGATACCTAGTATCTCGATAAGTATCTAATTTACTAGCTATATGTAACTCAAAACGGAATGAACACAAGAGTATGTACTTAAACCGTCTGAACCTAAATAACTTATAGGTGCGATGCGAATTATCAAACCAAAGTTCAAAAAACAACTTTTAGTCTTAGTAGGTATGGAAATAATATCCAACCATGCGAAAACCTACCTTACGTAGGTGTGATACAGAAATAACTTATCCGATCTCACAACCGTAGCGTGAGGTAGATGAACAATAAATTTGTTGTAATCTTAAAATAAGTATATTAAATGCGAATAATTTAACTAAATTGCAATAATTTAATCAAATGCGGTGTGGACTGTATTGCGATTAAATACTCGTACAATACGAGGCGAGTTAATACAATAGGATAACATTTACCTACAAAACTTCTGTTAAATAAAAACTAAATCAATCTGTAACAAAATTACAATGACCGTTCCACAATGATTTTGGTTCCCGGACTCAAGGTCAACGTTGTGAGAACCCCAACCACGCTGTTTGTCGTGCACGCAGTATACAAATCTACCCCCAGAACCACAAAAAAAATATGTTGGCTTATATCGCGTAGTTCTTGGGAAATACCTTATTTCACGACACAAATCACTGTAATAGTAAATAAGTATATGACTTTCGATATGATTTAGTAATATTAAGGTGAATTTACACAACTAAAAATATGAAATGTAACGGGACTTCGATAAAGAATGCAGATGATATTAGACTTTACATATAACGCAATAAGGTCGAGTTTCCTAAAACGATATGCAATATTACGTAAATAAAATTCTAGATTTTTATAGCTTGTAGGACAAATTCTATCCGGCTCGAAGGACCAAATGGAGCGTATAGTTTAACGTTCGATTCTAAAAAAAATGAATTTACTGGTCAGAAACGACACGCTGCGGGTACCTCCAAAATAGAGGGTCGCTGATTTGAATTATAATCTACAAATTGCAAATAGCCTGACGGAAAACAGTACGAAAACCTTGAGGAAACTCAGGAAGGCCTACCTTGCTGGCCACGTCTGCGATCAGCTCCAGAGGGACTGCTTCCACTGCACTCAAAGCCCACTTCACACACCAAAGTTCATAGTTCAAAATGTTATTCCAATTGCGATGGGCCCAGGGACCCGCGGGTTTATTTATAGCGAAGATATGGACAATCTCAGCAATCACTTAGCTTGAGATGCGATGACGCGGCACACCGAATCCCTTTTTGTAGGATAATCAACGGACGCCCGCGCGGCGGATTCGACCGAGACGCCATATTGGCATATTTTTTCTGTTGCTCACGTGACATGAACATAGTCACGGAGCGATGCGACCAGCAGAGAACTTCATACAGGTTGAGCGGCAGGAACACCGCTCCAGGAGCGATTGCCAGACATTTTCAACAAAGCGAACCATTCCTTTGCGTACCTTGTCGGTTTTCATGTCCAACGTCAAGCATTATATTTATTTATAAGTAAGTATTACACGCACACCATGTTGGCGTAACCACTATGTATAGGAAAAACAAACAAAACAAACGGAAAAAAAACGAAACAAAGTACCTACTTACTTTTAAAAAAATGCAATATTAATATTGAACACAAATGGCGGGATACGACGTTAATTCGAATAACCAATAAGTTTTTTTTTTAAATTATGGCGCTATGGTAGTGAAACGCGCGGGCATGACAATGTTTGTTTGGATGCTATAATTATTATGGTTACTATGACACTGGGTGTTTTAATGTTGGCAATAAGCTAACTGTTTCAGAAACTTTTATGGAGGATGGACTTTCATGGGCGTAGATAAAAGTTATATTAGTCACGTTAAGACTTACTTTACTATTATAATATACTAGCTGCGCCCCGCGGTTCACCCGCATAAGTTTCGACCCCGTGGGAATATCGGCATAAAAAGTATCCTATGTGTTAATCCAGGCTATAAACTATCTGTGTGCCAAATTTTATTAAAATCCGTTCAGTAGTTTTAGCGTGAAGAAGAGACAAACATACACACTCACAAACTTTCGCCTATATAATATTAGTAGGATTATGCAATACGCGAACGCAGCAAGCAAGCACAATTTATTTATTTTACTCCTATAATAAAGCAGGTTCTCCTGCGGGTGTTTTCCCTACACACTACATACTTACTCATGTTTCGTGTAGTGTGTAGGGTAAACATGTGCGGTTGAATGGCTTAAGAAATGTCTGATTTGCCCAAATATGTAGGTATATGAGGGGACATTATGTGGCTGATCTCATCACAAAACTCAGTACATACTTGGCATACTCTGCATCATCAATTGTCTCCAGGACCGCAAACGACAATGGGTCCCGCACTGTATGACGTAATAACCGCAAATATGATTAAAAATAGTTGACCGTTTATTTTTTTTGTAAATTTTTACTAAGCAAAAATCTGGTCTGCTAAGTACCTACACTCGTAGCGACTTCAAAATTTCCCGTACACACAGATTTTTAAATCGGTAATATTAAGGACAAAGCTGTAGCAATTTCCCATTGCTTACGAAGTTTTCCTTTTTTAGTGAGAAAAGATTTTTTTTAATACCAATAGTTGGGAATCGAACTTACAACGAACGGTTTGCAAAGAAATCTTCCAGCCGCTTAGTTATTTGCTGTGGTTGAAAGTTAGCTAAAATAGGCGTTCTTGTATCGAATGCTTAGCTCCATAAAGGTATAGCGTGATGATAATCATTTAAAAAGTTAAATCGGTAGGTAACTATCTGCAATATCCTAGCATTTTGGCGCGTCCTTTTACAATTTGCGGAGAAGAATATATATATATAATAAATAATGTAATAAAGTGTGATAGTTTACGCTACACATTTTCGTAAACGATTTTTCATTTTGACAGTTCAACAACATTCATTGCGTTATTTACGTTGTTGAGCAGATTTTTTTTCGAACATAATATGAAGCAATGGATTAGCAATCTGTTACAAACTGATTCAGATTCGAAAAAGTAGTGGTTTTCGAATGTGAGTGGGGTAGGTACCACAACTAAAAAGTTAAAAATAAAAACTTTACCTGCTATGTAAATATAACAGTGTCAGAAACATACTATAACATGATCCACATAGACGAAGAGAGAAAAATACGTAGGTATTATTGAAGCTAACTCAAAAACCACCCAATTAAAAATATGATCATCATAATCAATTCATAATTGGCGGAGTAATTGCGTAACAAACAGTAGAATTGAGAACCTCCTCCATTTTGAAGTCGGTTACAAATCCTCCCGCGCAACAACAGGCGCTATAATATTTTACTTTGCGCTGGAAATTGTTTTTCGGATTTGGCTTTATGGTGTCCCTTGCTATCTGGCGCCTAAAGCGACAGCTCCACTCGCTCTACCCCAGGGCCGCGCTGTGCCTAGCCTCTTCACAGCTATGTTGATGTCGGATTCCAGTCTTAGCTTTCGGGCTTCTGACGCGCCGTAGCGACTATTAAAATCTCATTTTATTAAAAACTTACCTGACTCAAGAGCGGCGTAACTGGATCATCCCTTCTGTCAATAATCAGCAACTGAGGCGTTGGGATCTCTCCATTGAATGGTATGTTGTTATCGATGAGCACAGCCTCCCGCCGCAGTAGGTCCCGCACTCGCTCGGCGAGGCGCGCGCAGGGCTCCGAGGCCGCCTCGTAGCGGACCACGGCGCGCCTCTTCACGGAGAGGAGTAGAGCTAACAGGCCTTGAGCACAGCGTTGTAGGTGATGCTGGTTCCAGGAGCGACCTGGTAAAAGATTCAAAAGTGCCTGTAATTGGTTAAATTGAAATAAATGCTTCCGAGTTTATACTTTTTAGGGTTCCGTACCCGAAGGGTGCCAGATGGAACCCTATTACTAAGCCTCCGCTCTCCGTCCGTCTGTCTCTCAGCGAGCTGTATCTCATGAACCGTAATATGTCTTCCCTACAAAAACTTCAACAGTCATTATAATGTTTGAGTTGTAGCTAACTGAACTTTATGTGTGGGTATTTAAGTTGTTTTTCCACATGTTTGGAAACTAGATCGAAAACGCAGTTTACACTGTTCATGGAAATATGAGGTATCAGGAAATATAAAGAGCGTACACTAACGGGGGCTTATCCGAATTTGCCTGTTTTAGAATCAATTTTAAATTGTCAAATTTGTGTATTTAGGTCCTGACACGATAAATTGTAATTTGCTCGATCAAAAAAAAATCCGAAACAGGGTCGATTTCAAAACTATTTTTCGTCTCATTTCCTGATTACAGCACAAAATAATATAAAAATTGCATGTACGATGAGGTCGTCGGAATCGTACTTTCGAGAGAATTTCAAGGTTGGATGTTTGAGTTAAATAGTTTTTTTTTTTTTAAATATACCCAAAAAGGTTTTCTGTAAAAGATCGCTTTAAGCGATAAGACCGCCCATTGTGTCACCCTATGTAAAATTTCTTAATTTATGTCTGTGATTTTTATGGTGTACAATAAAGAGTATTCTATCTATCTATCTATCTAATAGTAGTCTAAATAGTAAATCAGGCTAAATCGGTTCGCGCTCAGTCCTGCGTCATCGAGGGTGTAATTGTGTCATTTTTTTTTAAAATACGTTCTATGCCGTTGTCCAAAAAAAACAAATAAGAGAAGAACACATTAGATATGAAATTGCAGCAGCTCAGCAAAAATATCTCGTAATTATATTATAGTTTTACTTTTAATACTTATTGTTTTCAAAAGTTTATATGCGATGTGATGACGTTTAATTGTCATCTTAATTAATAGTATTGAGATAGGTAGCTTAGGCAAAAAGCAGTCTGAAAACGTTAGTTTTAGTTCATAAAATAGCAAACGAAATTTTAAAATTCAATTCAAAGGTTTCAGCTTTTTTAATCTGTTTCATAACACTATTAGATAGTACACGCCATGTTACGTCATACGGCTATGTAAACTTAGAAAGTGTTAACTGTCAACTATCAGCGTACCTTAATCTATAAAGGCTTTTTATTATTTTCGTAACCAAAGTAATTTTTATTGAAATAATACCATGGAGGACGGTTTTGTAAAAGGAGACAACACAAATGTATAACTTAAAAAAGATCACTGCATTTGTTTACACAGCCAACTGACGTCATGACCACAGAGCAATATGGCGTGGAACTGCGTCCAGCGTTTTCGTCAAATTACGCGCGAAATTTGAAAATGCAAAATTTAAATGCATTTTTATGGCACTTAACGATTGAATAAAAATTTTGTGAATATTTTAGTGGTTCATTAGCACTATAGAATCTAATTGAGACACTTTTCAAAAATGGGTGTAATACCCTAGACGTAGGTATACAGGGTGACTTGTATTTTGACGTATTCTTTCTAGGACGTGATAGTGTGACCCATTTGCAATAATTAAGCACCATAAACCCTAGGCAAAAATTGTTGGGATTCGAGAAAAAAGTTTTTTGTGTTTTTGAAAATTTCCCGGAATTTAAAAATCACTTTTCTTTAAACTCTCAAATTGAATGGCCTTCGTTGCGATTCCATTGGGTACCTAATACTTTAATAAACCTTTCGATATCACCTGCGAGATGGCCTAATAAAAATAATAAAAAATGGGCAAATGCAGTCGCAGCCCTGCAATCAATTGCCTGACGCAGGTCCTCACCGGACACGGCTGTTTCGGGAGGAACCTGTTTCGGATAAGGCGGGAGGAAACGCCCGGGTGTCATCACTGCGTGGATCGCCCGGAGGACACGGTGGAGCATACGGTGGAGGTATGCCCGGCTTGGGCAGAGCACCGCCGTGTCCTCGTGGATGCGATCGGTGGCGGGGATCTCTCGCGTCCGGCCCTGGTCCAGGCCATGGTACGGAGCGAGAGGGCATGGGAGGCCGTCACCTCCTTCTGCGAAGCAGTAATGCTCGCGAAGGAGGAGGCGGAGCGCGTGAGGGAGAGGCAAATTTCGCTCCCTCACGCCCCTAGCGCGGCAGGAGGAGACGCCCTGGGCGTCGGGAATCAATTGCTGATTCCCGGCCACCGTAGGCGCGGGCTTGCGGACGGTGAGCAATGGGTAGCTCGCCGTCCGGTAAGGACCAAGCCCGGGTCGACGGCGCGTTGTGTTCACGCGTTCCGCCTCCTCCTTTGCGAGCATTACTGCTTCGCAGAAGGAGGTGACGGCCTCCCATGCCCTCTCGCTCCGTACCATGGCCTGGACCAGGGCCGGACGCGAGAGATCCCCGCCACCGATCTCCTCCACGAGGATACGGCGGTGCTCTGCCCAAGCCAGGCATACCTCCACCGTATGCTCCACCGTGTCCTCCGGGCGATCCACGCAGTGATGACACCCGGGCGTTTCCTCCCGCCTTATCCGAAACAGGTACCTCCCGAAACAGCCATGTCCGGTGAGGACCTGCGTCAGGCGGAAGGTGAGGACGCCGTGGCGCCTCTCCAGCCACTCCTCAAAGAGGGGACTTATCGCCGCAATAGTGGCGTGCCCAGCACTGGGTTGCGACAATCGTACTCTCCATGCCGCCATGAGATCCCGTCGGAGCTCTGTCCGCTGTGCCGCGATTTCTCGCGGCATCGGAGTCAAGCCCCGGCGTTTCACCTCCCCGCGCCACTCCCAAATATGCGCGAGGACTTTTGCCTCCAGATCCCATGGCGGCAATCCGGCAAGGAGGCTCGCCGCCTCACCGGAGACCGTGCGGTATCCCCGGACCAGCCGGGTGGCCATGACCCTCTGGGACGCGTTCAACTGGCGGGCAGGCCGCCGCCTCAACGAATGCGCCCACACCGGTGCCCCGTACAGGGCCATGGACCGCACGATCCCCGCGTATAGCCTCCGGCAGGAGGCGTTTGGACCCCCTAGATTGGGCAGGAGCCGCTTCAAGGCAGCCCCGGCCCGGTCCAGTCTGGGAGCCAAACGTCGGAAATGCTCCACGAAGTTCCACCGACTGTCGAGGACGAGTCCCAAGTACTTCATCGTCGACTCGACGCCGATGTGAACCCCTCCTACCGTTATTTGGGAACCCAACGGTGGCGCATTCCGAGGACCATGAAAACACATGGCCTCGGACTTGTGCAAGGCCACCTCGAGTCCCAACTGCCGGATTCTGGCTACGATTGTTGCAACCCCGTGTCTCGCTAGTTCGACCGCCGCCTGGTGCGACCTCCCCTGCGCCAGGACCAACGTGTCGTCAGCGTAACAAACGACGCTGACGCCATTGGCGCGCAGCACCCAGTCGTATCCGATGTCCCACAGATGCGGCCCCAGGACCGATCCCTGTGGGACACCGCACGACATCTCTCGCCGGTTCCACTCTCCCTGGTGACCGGGGTAGATGATGGCCCTGTCCGTCAAATAGGCCTCGACCACACAACAGAGGTAGGTCGGCATCCGGTGATACCGGAGTGCCTCCCTGATGCAACTCCAGGGCAGGGTATTGAAGGCGTTGGCGATGTCTAGAGACACCGCCAAGACGACCCCACCCCGAGCCACCGCATCCCCCGTCGTGAGGGCTCGCACGCGCATGATGGCGTCCACCGTGGAGCGCCCCCTGCGGAAACCAAACTGGCTCTCCGCCAAATCCGGCCCCACCCGCACCAGCCGCCCGACGAGGCGGTCTGCAATGACTCTTTCAAAGAGCTTGCCCACCTCGTCGAGCAGCACTATGGGCCGGTAAGCGGACGGAGAGTCCGCAGGGCGCCCCGGCTTCTTGATGAGGACCAGTTTCCCCGTCTTCCAACGAAGCGGGAACTGGCCCCTCTCCAAGCATGCGCTTAGGAGCTCCCTAAGTCGAGGCCCGAGAGCCTCTGAGGCCAGGACCCAGGCTTTCCCAGTTAAGCCATCGGGTCCTGGGGCGGTATTTCTGGCATTCAGCCTACGTACCGCCACCCTCATCTCTACCTCGGTCACCTCCAGAGCATCGTCGTCGTCGTCGGCGGTGTGGTCCGCATCAGGCACCGCAGTAGGCGGAGCCATGGGCGGGGAGGCGTGTTCCCCTCTCGAAGGGAACAGAGCGCTCACCACGTCCCCCACAAGCTGCGGCCGGAGACTCTGCGTCAGCGGGGGAGCCCATGGGCGGAGTTTCTCCCGCACCATTTTATATGGGCGTCCCCACGGGTCTCTGTTCAGAGTCTCCAGCGACTCCTCGCGGGCCAGTGCCCTAGCCCGCAGGATTTCCGCTTGGAGGGCGGTCTTCGCCGCTCTGTACCCCTCGTACAGCTCCGCCTGAATGGCTTCCGTATCCGGAGGTCGAATACAGAGCCTGCGGTGCCTAGTGTACCGGCGTCGCGCAGTAATGCACGCATTGCGCAGTGTCGTCAGCTGACGCGACCATCAGTACACCTGGCGCGAAGCACGTCCGGGCTGGACCCGGGGCATTGCCACGTCGCATATCTCGGACATGGCCTCCCGGAACCACTCCGCCTCGTCATTGATGTCGGCAGGCCTGTCCGGTGATGACACCCAGGCCTGCACGATCGAGGCTTCCAGGAGGAGCTCCCGGTCCAGCTGCTTCAGCGACTACCGTGGACCACTCGGGGCCTGTCGGACCGGCGCGCTCGAGGTCTGGGCGGAGACGTCAAACCGGATGTACCGGTGATCGGAATACGTCTCCACCCCCTCCATGACGCGCCAGTCAATGGCACGCGGCGACAGAGCGGGGCTAGCGAACGAGATGTCCACCACTGATTCACCCCGCATCCGCACACACGTGGGGACAGAACCCCGATTAAGGACGACCAGGCCTGTCTCCAGCGCCCAGTCTTCCACCATCCTGCCCCGTGTGTCCGTATACCGGGAAACCCAAGCCACATTCTTGGCATTGAAGTCCCCGATGACGAGCACGGGGAGGGAACAGAACCCGACGACGACGACTCTCAACTCCGCAAGGGAGTTGTGGAACTCGGCGAGAGTTCGGTTCGGGGAGAAGTACGCGCCTACCACGACAATCTCCCCGAACCGTGCTGCAACGGTGGCCCTCCGCCTGGGCTGCAAGGTGTGTGAACCCCACAGATGCACCTGCGGTTCTATGGTGGAGGCCGATGGCCGTCACGCTTTGAGTTGTCGTCGTTGCTCGGGGAGGTTCCCGCGTACCATGCGCTCAATGATATTGTGAGAAGGGCATTCGTGTCGGCAGATGTCCCCTGCGTACTGGAGCCGCCGTGTCTGTGCCGGACTGACGGCAAGCGGCCGGATGGGCTGACTTTGGTGCCTTGGAGGAACGGCAAGTGCCTAATATGGGACGCAACTTGCGTCAGCACTGTTGCCGCCGGCCACCTTGGTCGCACGGTCCTCTCGCCGTCGGCTGCAGCTGAAGACGCTGCTGTAAGGAAGAGGGTGAAGTACGCTCCGTTGGCGGACCGTTACCTTTTTGTGCCCGTTGCCATTGAGTCCATGGGGTGTTGGGGCACTGAGGCCAAGAAGCTCATTAATGATATAGGGCACAGGCTCCGTGATAAAACGGGTGACTCCCGCTCCGGATCGTTCTTGGTGCAAAGGTTAGCCATTGCCATCCAACTTGGTAATGCTGCAAGCGTTATGGGCACCTTTGCGCCGGGAACAGTTAGGGGCGGGTTATTTGACTAATTTTTTGACGTGTTGTTGCATATGACTTTTTTATTTTTTTTCTAAGGAAATTGTTTTTATTTTGTGAATTTATTTATAGCATAAATGTATTAAGTAATAAACTATATTAACAAATACTAATAAATATCCCAATAATTTATATTTACGCGACGTGCGAATGACAACTAGCGCCGTCCTTCGGCCGATTTACCCCCAATCAAAAGTATAGGTAGGTACCTCATTTGTATGACGTATCTACTAGCTAGATATTCTCTACAAGACCTAGATCTCAAGATTAGATGAGATATCGGCATGGTAAAGAAATTTCCAAAAAACGCATTACTAGTCTGTACATTCACTAACGAATCCCCAAAGTAGTCAACAAAAATTAAACAAATAATGAACATACATAATTAAGTACAGCTAAAAAGCTATCTATCCATTCACACACACACGGCTACACACCGCGTCCGTCCGCCGTCTTTTGTCAAACAAAGATAGCAATATTCCAAACGAATTTTGCACATATATCGAGTTGAAGTTGAAAGCTTTGCTCCCCGCCCTCGGCCTCTTAATATTCTTCCGCAATTATTACTAAAAATAACAGGCGAAGTGCGAGTCGGACCCGCGTACGAAAGGTTCCGTACTATTATCTATAAAAACGGCAAAAATATCATGTCTATTGTATGGGAGCCCCACTTAAATATTTATTTTATTCTGTTTTTAGTATTTGTTGTTATAGCGGCAGCAGAAATACATCATCTGTGAAAATTTCAACCGTCTAACTATCACAGTTCATGATATACAGCCTGGTGACCGACAGACGGACAGCGGAGTCTTAGTAATAGGGTCCCGTTTCGCCCTTGGGGTATGGAACCCTAAAAATAACAAATACCAATCTTTCATTCTTCCTTTGGAAGTCTTGCAATACATACCATGCAAGCATCCAACAATATTGAACGAGAACAAATGCCGATCTACAGCAAGGTAGTCGGCAAAGACTTCTTGTACCTCTCGCACTGTCTCCTGCTCATCACACTCCGCTAATGTCTTGATGTCCGCCTTTGATATCACATTGCTAAAATCTAAAAAATAAAACAATTGTAATGGCATTTGTCTACTCAATATACCGTGCCGTCTCAATGACGGCGATATGGTGTATCTACCGCAACCCAACTCAGCATGATAGGCAAAACAAAAGTATGAGTTTTATGTAATCCAAGATTACATTTATATTTCTACTTACATATAAAATACACTCCATATTTTGGGTATCTCAGTTCCCGAGATAACAATGAAATATTCTCTGAAGTTGGTCTCACAAAAACAATACATTTCATGTGCTTCATATTGTCCCACTTTGAATGGCTGTCAATCCTCTCAAATAAATAAACCTCCTTTTGCAATATCTCAGACTGGCTGAATACCATGCTAACTATGCTTGTCTGTAATGAAAAATATGTTTGACATTGTCAGTTTATCACTTGATTTTAAATTATTATTTCATAGAAAAAAAAATACCACAAAAATCTTTGTGTTTTTGCAATATGTAATCAATTTTATTATTATTTAATTAATATTAAAATTAAAAGCAAACAAGAAAAATACAAAACAATGGTGTGTGGCTGCTGCGTAAGTATTTAATTTTGTATAAGCTATAAACCACACATCAATACCTTTAAAACAATAGATATGAAGAGATTGAAATTGTTTATTGTATACTGAAAAGATGAACAGTACAAAAGGCGGACTTATCTCTAAATAAAAAATGAGAATTAGACAGAATCAATAGAGGCCTTGTTTCTCCTGTAGATAGGAAAATGGAAGAAACAAAAGGAAAAATAACACACATTCTTTTATCATATAAAAGCTGGCATTTTACAATGTAGGCACAATTATTAATCCTGTGGTGTGGGGCACGTTAAGTCAAACAAGATGCTATAAACGTCGCCAAATCCTTAAAAAATTATGTATTTATTAATTACAAGGACATTGATTTCCTCCTAAAATCCTTCCTTTTTTCATCTACTAAAGGCCTCAAATAAGTGTATTTTGCCTCCCAAGAGAAACCTGCTAGCGATTAAATTGATGTCCACAGATACATTTAACTATATATTTTAGCAAGCAGTATGAAATATCATTAACCGATGTAACAATAGAATTTGAGTAAATAAACAAGAACTTTGTTTTTGGTCACAATCAATGGGGTGTACAACTTACGGTCTCCTTATCCATGAGAATAACTTTCATTCCCGGCCCACTCTCTTCCGTCATTCTGGTTATATACAGTTTAACCGCTTGTATAACGTTCATTTTGATTCCTTCTGTACTGTAACTGTAAACAACATCCAATAAGTTTTTCTGGATAATCAATAAAGTAAAATACGACAACTGTCAATGACTGTCAATGTCTATGTCATGATGATATCACAGACAGACTAAAGTAGTAGGTACGTATAACTCGGAATTTTAATTCGATTCCAGATTTGACATTAGCTAAGTTGTCATTTTGTGAATAATAATGATACCACATAATAGAATAGATTTGCTATAACAAATTGGAGGAAAATATGCGTCACATCCACGCAAAACGGCCATCGCTCAGCATAATGCTGGGACCCTATGCGAGAGAAAGCCCCAGCGCTGGTTTAAATAATAGAGAAGTATGGAAGAAAGGGAAATGACATCCCGGACCAACTGTCAAGTGACACGAAATTCAGAGGGATGCGGTAAGCATAAAATAACCGGAAAAACAAATGCAAAGCTAATGCTAGCCCGGGAAATAAAAATTATCTTTGCTAATTGCTGCCTAAGTATTGGATCACGACCACTGCATAAATTTTACTGATCACAGTCACAGCTTGACAAAAAAGTGGAAAAAATGAGGGCGCCACTTTCGCACTTAGGTCACTTCGAATGGGAAATAAGTTGTTAAAATAAATGTGCAAGAAAAAACGCTGCATATGGGGGATTAAATTAAAACCTACTAGCACTTATCGCTAATTCGGTGCTTGTTGGCAAAGTAGTGCCATCATCATAGATCGTCTGCATTATATTTAGTTTCATTCGTCACCACGCTGACGTGGTGACGAATAAAACTAAATATTTAAATGCAAAATGCATGCAATATCGATTTATTTACAGATCGACTTTTATAGTTCGATCTGTAACTAAATCGATTTTGCATGCATTTTGCACATTGACTTATGTTTTATATGTCAATGATTGTGCATTTGGTGACGTGTAACGTGTTTAGCTTGACAGTTAGGACGTCAAATAACTTGACTGACAGTAGTTACATCACTATCTCTCGACTCGAAGTCTCGAGTTATCTTCAAAAGGTCAGCAGGGTCAGGTGGAGTTCTTGCTATTGTCTTCATAAATTAGTGGCTTTTACTAAAAAACAGACGACACAAGATGTTCTCCCGTGCACTGAAACCCGTCGCTACGGTGGCCATCCAGAATGGTGCTAAAAACTTTTCCACCACCTCTCAGGTAATAATCGGGGTTCAAAAACTGTTTGACGGCGGAATGTTAATGAAAATTTCGGGTAAACGATGTGTTTTTTCCAGGTGGGCTTCAAAGTGATGGTCGCTGGAGCAGCCGGCGGTATCGGCCAGCCGTTGTCGCTGCTGCTGAAGCAAAACCCGTTGATAACCAACCTGTCGCTATACGACCTCGCACCGATTACCCCGGGTGTTGCCGTCGATCTTTCCCACATGGATACCCCCGCCAGGGTCGAGGGCTACAAGGGCAACGAACAGATGGCCCAGGCAGTCGCAAGTATGTGCCACCCCTAGGAGTGAAACTTCAAATATTTTCCTATTACATAATGTAACCTAAAACTTTTCAAGTTCATTGATGTTTGGTGCTAAATTTAGATTATTCAAGGTTAAGACTAAATCAGTTTCGTAATAAGGCGCAAATATCTCGACCTTAACATTAAAACAAATGTTTGTATTCAGTCATGGTACTTATAATAATTAATCTACGAGTATATAAGTGGGATTTGATTGAATAATTAATTGTTCGTTCAATTAGATCTCTGTTATATATGTTTGACGACATAGGACAGGACATAGTTTATTTGATCTTTTAAACAGTGGAATTTATTTAATTAATTTCTACAATTTCAACCTATCATCATGCATGTCAGTAGTAATTTTTAGGGTTCCGCACATCCAAATGAAAAATGGAACTCGTAAAGGACCACTTGTATCTTGTACTTCTTGTGTGGCTTTGCTCCGAATCCGACTTGATTAAGTTGTTTGGTACACATAGTAATTTCTGTGACCCAAACATGGGTGTGTAACGTAATTATATGTTTGTTTTATAGTATAAAACATACTCAACTCCATTATGTTAATAATAAATAATATGTTCTCAGGCATACTATAATGGACCAAATTGTATACATATAATCTCAATTTGTGTAAAGTGCTCACCAACAATTTTCTGTGTACAGCAGGTCAACCTACCCGAAACTGTCAAATTTTCCTAATCAATTTTAAACCTTAAACTTTAGTAATAAAATTGAAAATATATTAAAGAAATTTGACAGATTGTAATATGTTGATGTGCTGGCGTCTGTACATTTTGCTTAAATAGAGGATTAAAAGATGAGAAAATCACCCTATAGTCACAGTTATTTTTTTAAAATTCTGTATAATTATTTTGATGCTTTTTTCTTCAAGAAGGTTTTTGTGAAAAAAAAACTAATTATATAGAATATAAAAAATAACTGCCAGTTATAGCTGTTTTTGTAAAATCTACTACTAGGTAGGTAATAAGTAATATGGACTGGTATCTGCAACTCCACATCAAAGCGTATATTTTGCATACGGAAAATCTACAGTTTCAACTCCATAAATTTCCAATGAAGCCATAATACATTGAAATGTAAGAATCACCTTAAAGTAATATTAAAGTTGAGTTTGACAATTTCACAATTCAATAACTGGGTCATGGGGTGTTAACATTGCAAATAATTAACATGTGGCCGCTTCCAACAACTACCTATCTAACTTCGCCGCCATCCACAGATGCGGATGTGGTGGTGTGTCCCGCTGGAGTGCCCCGCAAGCCCGGCATGACCCGAGATGACCTGTTCAAGACCAACGCAGGGATCGTGCGTGATCTGGCCGAATGCATTGCGAAGAACTCTCCCAAAGCCATCTTTGCCATTATTACCAACCCCGTTAACTCTATGGTGCCGATCGCCTGCGAAGTATTCAAGAAGGTATGTTGATAACTTGATACAAGTATTAATATCTGTTGTGTATGCCATTGAATTTGTGATTTTGCCTATTTAGTACCGACAGTCATAGGAGCCCTCAAATTATTATCTGGCCAGTGTGTGATAATGGTTTTAGAAATCGTAATAATTGGCTAACGATCGTACGAGCAAACGATGCGATTTCGTCGCACGATGAAAATGATCGTGCGATGGTCTAGTCCGTGAGCCAGATACAGTATGCGCAAAACTTTTTGAGCTCTCGGAAGTTGCACGCGAGTGGCTGCGCAGTAAGTAAAAAAGTTTCACAGCTTACAATAGATGATTTTGCACTCATCTGTGTCCTGCGCGGTTTAGTACTCGGGCCTACGTTCAGAGGGCTCATAAAGTTTTGCGAGAACTGTACCTAGTACATTTTGTCTTTGTCTTTGACTTATAACCAATAACCCTCTATATGTAATGGGTTGTTAGGGGTTGTCAACACAGTAGTTTAAAACTCGTGGCTAAGTAATAACAGCCGCACGGGTTGATCCATCAGCTACACACGTAACCTGATCAATCGACCCGACCCGACTTTAACTGTCAAGAACGTGTCTGGTCTTATCTCATCTCTAGTACCTACTGTTCCTTCCGTTACTGATATGTAGGTCACATTCTATACCAATATCTATGTGGCTATGTATGAGTAATTAGTTCAAACACAGTTATCTACTTGTTACAAAAATAATACCTTAGGTAGAGGCCCTCGGTCGAAAAGTATATGGATTGGGTTAAATAATTTGTTGATGTAAGTAAGTAAGTATGGAACAGATAAAGTAATTTATATATGTATTATTTGCTTTAGTACTAAATTAACGTAAACATGGAAAAATATGAAAGATTCCTAAACATTGTATGATTAATTAATAATTGAATCAATCAATAATTAAAAGCAATAGGTTCAAAGTCTATTTTCTGCATATTTTCACAATGTCCACATGGAACATCACTACATTAATTAAATGAGTCAATATTTTTGCAACAAGAAGTAATTAAAGTACCTATATTTTTGCAACAAGAAGTAATTAAAGTACCTATATTTTTGCAACAAGAAGTAATGAAAGTACCTATATTTTTCATTTTAGATGTTGTCTCCCCCTGATCGTCAGAAGCGCAAATGTCTGACAGCCAGTTTTTTTTATTTATTTATCATTTATACAAAAGAACACAGGATTTCACAAAAACCACTAAGGTTTAAACTAATGCTATCATGAGTCTATCTCAACATCTATCTAACTATACAATGTTACATCTAATATTATATTTAGTTCCTTAAATAGTTACAATCATCCCCATAAAATACTTAAAAAAAACAAGTTTTATTGTATTAGTATCGTATTACCCAGTTACTGGGTTGTGAAAGTCGGATAGGCAGTCGCTCCATGTAAAATTCTGGTATTCAGCTGCATCCGGTTAGACTGGAATTCGACCCCAACATAGTTGGGAAAAGGCTGGGCAGATTTAATGATAGTAGTTAAAGACCAGGCACTCTAAAGACAATTTCCACGCAAGCTCCGCCCCCATGCACCCCGCCACTCCGCTATGCGCTAAACGCTAACACATGAGTAATAAAGTTGAATATCGCTTGCGCTCTTTGATCGTATTCGAGCACGGAACTAAATGTCGTAAGTTTCAATTCTTATTTCGTTTATAACTAAAGTAATAATTAATCTAGAGAAAAAAATATCTTGTGGCTGGTTAATAAACTATGTTTTCTTACTGGTAATACTTATTTTAGACATAAAAGCCAAATAATCTTGATTCTATTTAAATAATCATAAAAAAGAAAAAAATATGAATCTATCGGAAATGTTACAATTATGTAACTGTCTTGTACAGACGCCAGCACGTCAACCAAGCAAGCAAGCTCTTTGAAAGAGTCATTGCAGACCGCCTCGTCGGGCGGCTGGTGCGGGTGGGGCCGGATTTGGCGGAGAGCCAGTTTGGTTTCCGCAGGGGGCGCTCCACGGTGGACGCCATCATGCGCGTGCGAGCCCTCACGACGGGGGATGCGGTGGCTCGGGGTGGGGTCGTCTTGGCGGTGTCTCTAGACATCGCCAACGCCTTCAATACCCTGCCCTGGAGTTGCATCAGGGAGGCACTCCGGTATCACCGGATGCCGACCTACCTCTGTCGTGTGGTCGAGGCCTATCTGGCTGACAGGGCCATCATCTACCCCGGTCACCAGGGAGATTGGAACCGGCGAGAGATGTCGTGCGGTGTCCCACAGGGATCGGTCCTGGGGCCGCATCTGTGGGACATCGGATACGACTGGGTGCTGCGCGCAGACCTCCCCAATGGCGTCAGCGTCGTTTGTTACGCTGACGACACGTTGGTCCTGGCGCAGGGGAGGTCGCACCAGGCGGCGGTCGAACTAGCGACACACGGGGTTGCGACAATCGTGGCCAGAATCCGGCAGTTGGGACTCGAGGTGGCCTTGCACAAGTCCGAGGCCATGTGTTTTCATGGTCCTCGGAATGCGCCACCGTCGGGTTCCCAAATAACGGTAGGAGGGGTTCACATCGGCGTCGAGTCGACGATGAAGTACTTGGGACTCGTCCTCGACAGTCGGTGGAACTTCGTGGAGCATTTCCGACGTTTGGCTCCCAGACTGGACCGGGCCGGGGCTGCCTTGAAGCGGCTCCTGCCCAATCTAGGGGGTCCAAACGCCTCCTGCCGGAGGCTATACGCGGGGATCGTGCGGTCCATGGCCCTGTACGGGGCACCGGTGTGGGCGCATTCGTTGAGGCGGCGGCCTGCCCGCCGGTTGAACGCGTCCCAGAGGGTCATGGCCACCCGGCTGGTCCGGGGATACCGCACGGTCTCCGGTGAGGCGGCGAGCCTCCTTGCCGGATTGCCGCCATGGGATCTGGAGGCAAAAGTCCTCGCGCATATTTGGGAGTGGCGCGAGGAGGCGAAACGCCGGGGCTTGACTCCGATGCCGCGAGAAATCGCGGCACAGCGGACAGAGCTCCGACGGGATCTCATGGCAGCATGGAGAGTGCGATTGTCGCAACCCAGTGCTGGGCACGCCACTATTGCGGCGATAAGTCCCCTCTTTGAGGAGTGGCTGGAGAGGCGCCACGGCGTCCTCACCTTCCGCCTGACGCAGGTCCTCACCGGACACGGCTGTTTCGGGAGGTACCTGTTTCGGATAAGGCGGGAGGATACGCCCGGGTGTCATCACTGCGTGGATCGCCCGGAGGACACGGTGGAGCATACGGTGGAGGTATGCCCGGCTTGGGCAGAGCACCGCCGTGTCCTGGTGGAGGCGATCGGTGGCGGGGATCTCTCGCGTCCGGCCCTGGTCCAGGCCATGGTACGGAGCGAGAGGGCATGGGAAGCCGTCACCTCCTTCTGCGAAGCAGTAATGCTCGCGAAGGAGGAGGCGGAGCGCGTGAGGGAAAGGCAAATTTCGCGCCCTCACGCCCCTAGCCGCCGCAGGAGGAGACGCCCCGGGCGTCGGGAATCGATCGCGGATTCCCGGCCACCGTAGGCGCGGGCTTGCGGACGGTGAGCAATGGGTAGCTAGCCGTCCGGTAAGGACCAAGCCCGGGTCGACGGCGCGTTGTGTTCCACGCGCGCCTCAAAGAGATGTCAGCGAGTGAAGGGGTCCGATGAGACCATTGCCTGCCGGGGTTGCGGGAAAGTCCGAAAGGGATACCGTGCCCCCCTGGCATTGCACAGGCAAGAGAAGGAACACGGGTGGGTTTTAGTCAGTAAGAGTCTGACACGCCCTCCCGCTCCACCCAGAGCGGGAGGAGTCATTTGATGATTTCCCACCCAAAAAAAAAAAAAAAAAAAAAAAAAAAAAAGCACGTCAACCTACTAGAATCTGTCAAATTTCTTTAATAGATTTTCAACTTTATCACTAAATTATAAGGTTCAAAGTTGATTGGGAAAATTTTACAGTTTCGGATAGGTTGATGTGCTGGCGTCTGTACATGGAAAGAAACAAAGTTCAAAACCTAAAACCTGAATACTGAAAAAACACATATTTTCTGCTTTCAAACAAAAAGTATGAAAGAAGAAAATATTTTAGACACAAATCAAGACTTCGGTACAAAAATGGTCTAGGTAAACCCGTCGTAGCATGCCATTATAATTTTGTAGGTGTACAGGCATGCGAGCACGGCTTTACCTTGACCTTTTTTTAGTAGTAGGGTTTTAGTTTTTGAACTTACTTTTTATTAAAATTATTTTGGGGTTGTAATTTAGTGATAAAGTATTTACAGAGCCGCTTACAATTTTTTCAGTTTTTATTATACACATAATAGGTATTAATTGTACCGCCGCGTTGGCCGTACGTAGCACTGTCTCGCTTTTGCTTGTTTTTAACTATTTAAACATATAATATGATATAAATACATACATATTTGTGATGTGCTCGTCAAGCCCTTTCATTTGATACCCAACACGCCATAATTAAAAAAACAAGTTTTTTTAGTGCATGACTTTCTGTCCTCTAAATCTCCATATTGAATTTAATGTGAGGCCACATAACCACCATAAACATAAGAAGTTATGACTACGAAGTCGTGACTGTTTCAGAATATTATGCAAACTAACATACAATTTAGGGAGCCTCTTCTTGAAACTGTAGTTTTGCAATCAATGTATTGCAAAACTAGAGTTTTAAGAAGAAGAAACTTGATACAGTTCATGCTATGCCCAGCATGAAGTGTATCAAGTATTAAACAAGACTTTAAGTAGCTGATGTCGATAGGTGCGATAAAATACAGACAATGTAAGTGATAGCGAGGAGTCGGCATTATCGTGATTGATAACGGACGCAATTTCGCGCAGAAAACAACCATTCACTCATGAATACTCATGATTGATGTAATATTTTAATTTTATTATCTACCGACATATTTTTAACTGCCTCGTTGGTCTAGTGATCGAAAGCGCTAGTGCTGAACACGAGGTCCTGGGTACGACTCCCACGTCGGGCAGTGTTATTTTTTTGTCTGTCAGTTGTACTTACTCGTATTATTCTGGCGGACAAGGTTGATGGACCATTTATCAGGCTCTGGGCTAGCAGACATGTGCGTGCACATGTTCATGTAGCCAATTAATGTATAGTGTTGTATTTTTTAAGTAACACTATATGGATCCTTTGATTGGTCTGAAATAAAAAAATGATTTTGAATATTCAAAAATATTGGACATGTATGTTTTTTTTTTACTTTATCAAAAGATTACGGCGATACATTGCGTTAAAATGTGCCATGACGTCACGAGTATGTAGATTTGACTTGTGACGTAGCAACCCCCACTCCCCAACTTTAATGCGTTTAATCCAGCGACCATGTTTTATCTAAGTTATTTTTTATTAATATGATAAAGCTTAAAATACGTGTAATAGTTTTTATATTATCTGACTGACGGACTAAATTACTTTTTTTTTGACCCAGTCATCATCTCTATTAAAAATACCTAAGTTATGCAATCAAAATTAACATTGAATCACGCAATTTCTTCATTATCGAGGTCACCGTAAAGTTGACTGAACAAATACTTATATCGATAAATTATTGACGTCATCCCTACAATACAATTATAACGAACGACTTATGGGTCTGGTTATCTCCTACAAATAATAGCTGACCAATACATGTAGGCATCAAAAAACACATGTATATTAAAAAAAAAACATTATAATATTAATTACACAAATGCAATAAGTACCTACTAATAAAATGTATGAAACTGATGCTTTTTTTCGGTAAGAATTGGTCCTATAATCCTAAGTTATTTGTGAATGTTCCTTTATATTTCATAGTAGGTATAACCTTAACCTTAAAATTGGGTTCCCTCTATCTGGAAGAATCTTGATGCTCCGAAATTTATTTGGCATAACACACTTGGCATAATCTTCTTTAAACTAATATGTTAAAGGCTCGTACAGACTAGCGCGACTTGTCGCGCGACGCGGTACCGGTAGCGGTTATTGTTCTATAATGAAGTTTTCTTAGAAATTCTTTTGTTAGTCATGTCGCGCTGTCGCGTCGCGCCGGTCTGCGCAACGCTTTATGGCATACATATTATTAAATATAATTATTGTTTGGCCGAATGTTAAATGTCCGAATTTATATTAAAAAAAAACAATTAGGTAATGTTAATAATGAGGGTAGGTATGCCAAACGATTATGCTTTCCACTGTTATGCAAAATAAAATTATGATATAAAAAGTTCTGCTTTAATTCAAATTCAAAATTTATTTTATTTCACTTAAACATGGGCACTTATGAAACGTCAGAAGCTAGATGCACGGTTCCAATTGGTCGTTTCCACGGATATCTATCATCGTTTCCTATGGAGAAGAGCCGGCAAGAAACTCCACGCTTTAAAGGGTAGACCCGTTATAAATACATTAAAATGTTATTATGCTTCGTTTTAATTAGAAACTGCTTTCTGCACGTGCATTGATCTTTAGGCTGCGTTTCCACCAGAGATGAGCGAGGATGCGTAGCGAGGAATGTGTATGAAAGTAACCAATAACAACGCTAGCTTAGCTCAAACTATGACAGTGAAGCGATGTTATTGGTTAGTTTCACACACATCCCAGTACTTACAGTACATCCAGTACTTACCGCATAAAGACCGTGCCCCGAGGCGTGAAAGCGACGTGACAGAGAAATTAATCAGTCTTGCAATCTTCTTAGTCTGTAGATCTTCAGTTCATTTTTGTCAGTAAATTATCTTTTAATGAAAATCCCCTCCAGTACTATCTTACCCAGCAACGAATTTATTATCACTAAATAAGCGTTTTTTAATGATAAGATTATTTTAACTTTTTGTAAATCCCTGTTGTGTGTTGTAAAATCAAAATCCAGCGAGTCTCCTCATTTCTAGCATAGTAACTAGCAATTTTTGCTTTTTTAATATTGTTCTGTAACTGGCCAGTTCCGGATACATAAATAGCAGCCCTCGTATCTTTATGTTTTATGTAGATACCTAACTCGATGAATGTGGAAACTTATCATCAAGATGTGGAAATAGATACCTAATCTGTTTACTAATGTGTTATCTATACTTACGTCACTTTTGTCACTGAATTCATTATTAGTTCCGCTCGTTTGGTCAACGTTATAATATTGTGGTATCGGTGAATAAACAGGACTTATTTGTTCGTTGAGAAATCTACAATTTTACTTTTGATGAAGAGTGCATGATTCTTATAACGTGACATTGATAAGTGCACCTGGCTTTCCTATGTAGATTCTACTGATTAATAATTCGTTCCAAGAATTAGATCAACTCGGTACCAAAGCAAAATTAGATTACGCGAGAAGCATGCGACCCTGTGCTACCTGACGAATGAAGTAGAATTTGCATGCAACTATGTTCCAAATGGTGCATCTATGAACACGGCATCTGTCTGTGAAACTTTACAATATTACAAGGGGTAGTACCTGTAATAATAGTTGTAAGTGATTATATAAATAAATAAATAAAATATTCACTTGTATTGAGTCGATAAAATCCTCAAACTAATTAAAACAATTAATTAATATTACAAAAAAAAAACTTGAATGGCATTCATGGCCAATGTAGGAAAAGCCTAAGAACTAATAATATATCTTTAGTGCAATGTGCAATAACATTACCTTCAATGTTTTCCTCCATCGTAACAAGCATCTATGAACTGTAATTACGCCACTGTGACATAATATACCTACAGATGATCCTGATCGATGCAATAAATTCTTGTATCTTATTATTTCTATTGCAGTTTTGTTTGTAAAGTATTTTGAAATGTGTAAGTTCACACACAAATCTGTGCAAAATAATGATCTTGAGTTGCCAGTTGCCACGTCCTTTGCAAACAATGCCAACACGAAACGGATACGCATGTAGGTCTAATTGTATCGCGATCGCGTTGCAAGCAAATGCAGGAGAACTCATAACTGGTAATGTGACTATATAATAGTTCACGAGCACTAATTTGTATGCTATTAGTATAATTCAAAAGCGATTTTCTCGTTGTTGCAACTTTGAGGTGTGAATTCATAATAGTCAATCTGCCTAGCCTTTTCCCAACTATATTGGGGTCGGCTTCCAGTCTAACCGGATGCAGCTGAATACCAGTATTTTACATGGAGCGACTGCCTATCTGACCTCCACAACCCAGTAACTGGGTAATACGATACCCCTTGGTAAGACTGGTTGTCAGACTTTCGGGCTTCTGACGACCCGTAACGACTGTCAAAGATCCACGAATGACAGCCGGGACCAACGGCTTAACGTGCTTTCCGAGGCACGGAGGAGTCTCGGTATGTAAAGATGGTCACCCATCCACAGACCAACCCCGGCAAGCGTAGCTTAACCTGACGGATCGACCCGTGCGGCAGTTACTTATACTTAGCCACGAGCTCCTCAGAGAATTCATAATAGTATGGTTTCAAAAATACTATCTTTGTAACAAAATAAAATTCCTATCAATACAGTATGAGAAAATCACTTTTAATTGTTGCTCAGTGTATACATATTAGTGCACGGTACACCTCTGCTTAACTCTTCGGAAATACCGGCGTAATATTTATTTTCTTCTCGTACTCGTATTCTTGCAAAATAAATACATAGAACGCGCCGCTTCAATGGCGACATTAATTTAACATACGGGTGGCCAGTAATCATAAAAAATATAATTAATAATTCGTAAATTGGTAAATTAGAATTTTCAAACTCTTCCCGACATAGGGCTCTCTCTTTTCTTCAATTCGCCTAATCTTTGAAGGTTATTAGTTTAATGTCATTGATGCGATGTTATGGTCCTAGACTAGACATCTGTGCTACAATTCTTTAAGTACACAGGTTACTCCAAGATGCTATTTTAGAAAATTTGTAATAGTTATTTATGCTACTAGTGCGGAAAGTAGATGATTTCCGACGAGTGTATTTGTCGAAACGAGTCGGAAATCATTTTACGCACGGTTATCATATGTTTTAATAAGCATTGTGGAGGAAATAAAAACTGACATATTGACTGACTTTGACCATCGTCATCGTCATTGCCATCGCTTTCACGCCATCTCCTACTTTCCGCACTTGTAGCATATATAAAACTAATAAATAATCACATTAACTTAAATTAAAATATCTTCAAAAAACGAAAAACAAATAAAAATGTCGCTATTAAAGCGGCACGCTGTATTATTCTTATTGTAAAGTATAATAATTATTCCAACAGGCTGGAACATTCGACCCGAACCGCGTCATCGGCGTCACAACCCTCGACGTGGTCCGCTCGTGTGCCTTCGTCGGCGTCATAAACGGCGTGGACCCACGCCAGGTGTCCATCCCCGTCATCGGGGGTCACTCGGGAATCACCATCATCCCATTGCTGTCCCAGTGCCAGCCTAAGCCCAAAATTGGCGACCAGGCCAAGATTGAAGAACTTACTAAAAGGATCCAGGAAGCTGGTACTGAGGTTGGTATTGGTATTAGTTTACTAGTAAACACGTCAGCGCCAATCTAGTATTGATATCGCATTGTCTTTAGAATAAAGGGCAGTTACGCTATAATATTTAGCATATAGCAGATACTGTACAGGGGCCTTATTATGAAGTATTAATGCCATCATTATTCCACTGCGAAAAAAGGATGGTGCTAGCGGCCTTGTATAGCTCCGTCCCTCACTCACACTGGAATAATGGTGGCATTAATATGTCATAATACTACCCCAGCACAAAAATCTGACTTCCAAAAAGAGGAGGTTATCAATTCGTTTTTTTTTTTTTTTATGTGTTCGTGCATAACTCCGTCATATATAGACGGGTTTGCAAAATTCTTTTTTTATTTGAAAGGGTATATTTCCGAGATGGTCCCATTGTCATTAGGTCAAGATCTGATGATGGGATCCTGGTGGTGCTTTCGCCACTGATGTGTACCAAATTTCAACATAATCTGTCTATTAGATTCGGAGCAATTTGGCTGTGACAGACAGACAGATGCACAAGTGATCCTACAAGGGTTCCGTTTTTTTTTCCTTTTGAAGTACCTACGGAACCCTAAAAATCGTAGTTACATGCGCGTCTGCGACGTTTGATGTTGTTATAGACTGCGCTACAAAATATCCTTATCGCAGTCTAACAAACACAGTTTGAACCCAAATCAATTTGAATGTAGTTATAATCAGTTTCTTGCTTATTTTCTGACAAAATTACAGATACTAAATGGTATACTTGAAATGATTTTTTTTGACTTGTTTGTATTTTGTATTGAAGTAACTTTGTAAACTTTAATAACATTCATAATCTTTTTGTTTCTGCAGGTGGTGAAGGCTAAGGCCGGTGGAGGTTCAGCCACCCTCTCCATGGCGTATGCGGGCGCAAGAATCACCGACGCTATCCTCAGGGGACTCAATGTATGTATCACTATTTATATTTGTTCCTCCCAGTTTGGCTATGACGTGAAAACTGAACCAACGTCATACAAATATAGAGGTTCACGCACATACGTCTGCTCGCGCGAGGTGACGTCATAAGCAAATGAAATTCTGCCTCAAAATTGGGACAGACATGGCTATCTTTCCTTGGTCAACCATAACTCTAGAATCAAGTCACGAAGTTATTAACTTCGATTATTGTCTCGGTCTTAAATTTTGAACTTACCACCATCACACCGAGCGGAAAGACGTTTTTACGTTAAACAAGATCTACGCGTATCATAGACCCAGTCTTCCAATAGCGCGATTATGAACGCGTTTGGAGCGTATATGTAATCCGTTCAACCTGTCAGAATTGTACTCGTTATAATGAGATGAGGTTATTCATCATCTTAACACAAAATGATGTATTTCAGGGCGAGAGCAACGTTGTGGAATGCGCCTACGTCACGTCGAGTCTGACAGAAGCCTCCTATTTCGCCAACCCTGTTCAGTTCGGAAAGAATGGCATCTCCAAGAACCTGGGCTACGGATCTCTGAACGAATACGAACAGGGTCTTCTCAAGGCAGCTCTCCCCGAACTCAAGAAGAACATCGTCACCGGAGAGCAATTCGTTACCAAGTAAACACCTTCATTGTAGAGGGTCGGGCCTAGACAATAAGTTGATGGTGAGCAGGTTATGTGAAGCAACCAATGGGATACGAGTTTTATTGTACAGCCGCGGAATGGCAATGTTTGGGTTCTTTTCCCGGCTAAGAACTACCAATAATAAAGAATGTTTCAGTTCGAAAAGAGTTGGCAGGGCCTCGTCATGTGGGAAATGTATTTGAAACTTGCTTTTAACCTTTGTTTTTTCAGGGGTGGTGGTGGTGGAAAAGCAGGTGGTGATGACTGTAGGAAAAAAAAATGTTGACTGTAAATGAATTTGTGCGGACTGGAATAAATACTTGTATGGTCCAAACAATATCAGTATCTGTTTCAAATACTCAAGATTCAAGGAGAGGTTATTATTGTATATTTTTTATTTGAAGTCAGTAGTAATCATGATTATTTGGAATAGTTGCTTAAGTTGGTTGAAAATCGTCGCTAGTTGTTCTCACATAAAATACTCACCTAAAGTATAAATAATTTATTAGGTGCGGTTATTTTCAGTACATTCACATAAGTATTTTTGAGTAGTGGGTACTTTTTGAGTAGTCAAATATCTTCTTGAATTTAAATGTGATTTTTCCATAAAATATCAGTACCTAATAGAGCTGAACATTTATGTACAAACTTAAGATACGCTATTCGTAGAAATAGTAAACTTTTCACCCAACAGTATCATAAAATAAGATGGTATAAAGTTAGATGAATACGGCCCGATCAAATGTAGAAGTGTATGTTGAAGTATGTTTATTACAACCTAGATCTATAAATTAATGTATGTTGTTAAAAAATCACTTTTATAGTGCATTTTGTATTTAATCATGTTATAATCAGAATCTGCATTGTGTTACAGAGTTTCAAATGTTAAAAGATTTGGAATATAATGTATTTATTAAACTACAAACTGTCACCCAAAGACGTCCCGAAGAATGGAAGTACTGTGTAAATAATGTGTTGTGAGTAATGTCGGTAATTAAATTATTACGGTATGATGTATTTATTTTATTCAATACACTTATATTGGTAGACTTTTGCCCGTTTTCACCTTCACTAATTGAATCCCTAAATAAAAGCGCACTGTTAGATTTTCAACTGTCAGCGCTGAGCCTAGCGTTGAAAATCCAACTGCACTTTTATTTAGAGATTCATTTAACTTTCACTTAGTTGTCGGTGAAATGGTCATGAGTGTACTACACTCTTTTCACTGGGGCTTAAGGCTGCGTTTCCACCAGAGACGAGCGAGGATGTGTGTAAAACTAACCAATAAAAATGCTAGCTTAGCTAGCTCAAGCAATGACAGCGAAGCGATGTTATTGGTTAGTTTCACACACATCCCTCGCTACACATCCTCGCTCATCTCTGGTGGAAACGCAGCCTTGCAATAGACACCAAGCTATACATTTGCAGTATAAGCTGACCTCGCATTGTACGGAAATCCTATACAATGAGAGATCAGCATAAACTTGAAATGTATAGCTTTGATGTGTAGCCTTGTGATATGTGTGCACCACTGTATCAGAAATCGGCTCATATGTACAATCAGCGCCAACTGTGAATTCATCATTATCTTCGGTCCATCTGTTTGAGAGTATTCCACGCTAGTCCGCTATCGTCTATCGTTCTTAAGTAGACTAAAGTCGACCAACTAGAAAGAAAAAGGAATGAAAATAAAACATCACGTTAAAAACATAAAATACAGTACTGAGGCGCAAACACGCGGCCGCCGCGCGCCGGAAGCACGCGCCTGCGCGCTGGGCATAGGTTTCCATGCCGTCCATCGAGTTGGGGGTTGATATTTTTATGCTATATTCTTACCTCCTTACTAATAAACATTGTAGTTACACAACGCTTTGTCTTCTTCTTTCGAAAGTCAAATAACTGACGACTGAAAGAGAGAAAACGGTGTGTTATACGTTTATTAGTAAGGCAGTAAGTAACAGTTTGGAAGTTGGCGGTGTGATACCCCCGTGCCTCGGAAACCACGTCAAGCCGTTGGCCCTGCGCCTGATCTCTCTCCGGCCGTGTAGGATTGCCGTCCCATCGGACTATGAGAGTGAGGGAAGAGAGAGTGCCCTGTGTCTGCGCACACACTTGTGCACTGTAATATCTCCAGCGCCGAAGTCTGGTCCATTGAGATTGGTCGATATGGCCGAAATTCGGTCTGGAGAACTGTTATTATTTTTTGTAGTAGGTGTAACCTCAGAAAAATATAATAGATCAAAAATCTTACAGTATCTCTTTATATAATCACAATCTTCTTGAACACTGCTTATTTCCAAAAACGCAACATATTATTGTAAATGCGCAAATACGTGCCACTTTCATATATCTCTATGTATATTTCCACCATGAGAAGCACTAGGTATGCTGAGAACACAGTCACTCCCGTCCAGGTCCTAGCCTTAGGATTACTATAACAAAACCTAGGACTTTTGTCCATAGTCGTTTTTAATACGTAATTTAAACCTTTGTTTTGAATCAAACTGCAGTTTTGGCACTGAATCAATAGGTACGGGATTGTTTATTTTTAGCGAACCTACATGTTGGAGTTTGGTTTGTATGTATACACTTAAAACTGTTCTGTTTACATAACTGCCTCATTAGTCGTTTAAAGGTCGTGAGCACAGACTAATTAGTAGATACTGTCGCGAGCGCATTGAGCGGTTGAGATCGGGTTTTTCGATTAAAGAATTTTCAGCAGCCAGGGGCCTTCTTATGAAGTATTAATGCCATCATTATTCCACTGCGAAAAAAGGATGGCGCTAGCGGCCTTGTATAGCTCCGTCTCTCACTCACACTGGAATAATGGTGGCTTTACGTCATAATTAGGCCCCAGGAGTATTACTGAACTTTATTTGCTGGCCCTGGCGTTTTCTACGATACCACTACAAACGCATGGTGATTTTACCCAAACAGGCGGTGTCTTGTGTCGCAATTTGTACACGGTACGCTACTCTCGAATAATACAGGCGTATTGTACCCATTAACGTGGTTGGTAAAGTCAGGGAAAAAATAATTTCCAATAAGCAAATTAAAGTTAGGCAAATTGATTAAACTAGCATTGGGAATTTGGGAGTGGGTTCGAACCCTGACAGGCGCTTTCACACTGCTCTCAAAACGGTGAAGGAAAGCATCGTGAGGAACCCAGAATTCGAAGACATGTGACATCTACCAACCCGCATTGGGTCTGCGTGGTGGATTACCTCTCGAAGAAGAGGACGCCTGTGTAGCAGCAGCAGTGGGAACATTATAGCCTGATTGTGCAAATTGATTAAAAACTTAAATTGTCTGTACATTTTTTTTTCCTCGGCAATTGTTCTGCCTGCGTAACGTTGACGACGTTACCGCAGAGTGGCAGGCCTTCGGACTGTTCTTTGTGGGTAGATAAATGTTAGTAACTGCAAGGACGAAACAAGGGTTAGTAAAACATGTATTCTAATTTATAAACTTATAATATAAAATACAATACATAGGTACCTACTTAATCGTAATTTAAAGCACCAATTTAAAATAGGGATGATGACTAAAAAAATGTTTTTTGTCCGTAATGTAGATTACGAAAAAATAACGTACACGTATTTTTTCTTTTTTTACGTAATCAAAAGATTACGGCGACATACGGCGATACATAGAGTTTAAATTAATGTGCCATGACGTCACGAGTAGGTATGTAGATTTTATACATACTTGTGACGTAGCGACCCCCACTCCCCAACTTTATTGCGTTTTGTCTAAGTCTTTTTTTATTCATATGATACTTACAGCAAAAAATACGAGTTTAATATTTTTTTATTAACTGACTGATGGACTATTTTTTTTTTTTTTGACCCGGGCGTCATCCCTCTTATTATCATTTAGAAAGGGGACGATTTTGGGAGAGAAGTGGAATAGAAGAGAATGGAAGTTAGTTGGGAGAGGAATGTTATATTTAGATTTTTTTCGATCGAGGTTGAAGGAATGGTTTTCAAAGAGCAGGAGAAAAATATATGATCCAAAGTACCCTCCGCAAGGCCACGCACTAGCCTAGTGAATCGTTCCGAACATGGATCTTGTTCAGGAACACTAGGCTACAACAATGTCCGAGTCTCAGTCTACAAAGTGACGAAATAGTTGTTTTGGATAATTTTGGGCATTTGAAAAACCAAGCTTTCCGTTGGATGTCGGTCTGTATCGCTGCGTAGTAGATGCCCTTGGTTTTTGAGGTATTCCTCACGTATGTATATAGGTATGTTTTTGCTCACAACAGAACTTTAAACAGTAGTATGAAATGCCTTTATCACAGCAAATTGGCACAACACACAACAATTCATTATTATGAATTAATTTATGTTGACGACATGGTTGGCACAGTGGTTAAGGGATTTATTTATTTATTTTGGTTTACCAACAATTGTTTACACTGGTTATAGGCATAAAAAACAAGCAAAAACAGATAAACAATAGTGCACAATCACTTATAGGCCTAAACAGCATGCAAAACGAAAGTTGTACGTACAAAAGAGAAAAAAAAAAGAGAGAATAAAGCTACCTTAATTTATATCAACTACTAATAACTAAAATGTTAAATGTTATATTGATCCTGACACAGAGAACAAAGAGAAAAAAAAAAAAGTTAATTTAATCCTTATCTAGGTTTTTCAAAGTCTTCGCTTATAAACTGTATAGTGAGTCAAAGTGAAAGTCGATTAGATCGCTACTTTCATTAATTATCTTGCTTAACCTCGCGACAGGGGAACTAGCGCCTAAGACCGTTCGTCGGAGCGGTGGACAGAGTGGCGTAATTGGCTTACGAGGAATCCTTGACGGCACACGAAATTTAAAAGAATTTAGTATCTGTGGGCAGTCAAATTTATTGGCCATTACTTTGCCCACAAACATTACGTCGATAAGGCAACGGCGCTTTTCCAGCGAAATCATTTTAAAGTATTTCAACCGCTTTCTATATGAACGCATTTTTTTTGCTATTCCGCTGGTAACTGGGATTGACTGCTGCGCTGTGTATCGCGGGATCGATTCCCGCACGGAACAAATATTTGTATGACCTACACACCTACAGTTGTTCCGGGTCTGGCTGTTTGATGTGCGTGAACTTGGCAGATGATTTCCGAGCAGAGCCTAAAAACATGTGAGTTCTATTGGCGTGCGAGTGAGTTCTAGAGTTCATATACCTACTTAAAAAATAGTTCTGGCTTTTTTACCTGAAAAAAGTCGAATGAAATTATGCTCTGCTAACTTCCGCTAGCAGTTTTTTTTCCAAAATATTTTTTTAAAACTGATATAGGTGCGCAGTGGTGAGCTCTACAGTTCCTTATACTGTTCCGAAAGAGTTCTCGCTGACATTAATAAAAAAATAAAAAATAATAACCAGTTACCTACTAGAAAAAGAAAATCATTTTGGTAAAATAATCGTGAATGACGTAATTTGTGAATTTTCGTAGATTCTTTGGGCGATAATTAGTAAGCAAGATCCCAATAATAGAAAAAAAAAAACAGAAGTCTCACCACATTATCAGCAGAACCTTGTGAAAAAGATAGGTTAGGAGAAATCGAGATTTCATTCAGTGTTTAAGTTGAGGATCAAAAAAGAATTTGATTAGGACCGAGGAGCAGGAACTACTCATTTCCTGATGGAACCCAGCAAGCTCACTCAGGTATCAGCAGAGCGTGATTGAAAAGTTAAATTAGTAGAAATCGAGATTCAAATCAGTGTTTTACTTAGTAGGATCATAAAAAAATTGCACTGAGGAACCGTAACTTCTCATTTCCTGATGCATCTTTAAAAGAGCTATCGGAGGACACGAAACAAGCATTTTTTTTTTTTTTTTTTTTTTTTGGGTGGGAAATCATCAAATGACTCCTCGTGTCAGACTCTTACTGACTAAAACCCACCCGTGTTCCTTCTCTTGCCTGTGCAATGCCAGGGGCCACGGTATCCCTTTCGGACTTTCCCGCAACCCCGGCAGGCAATGGTCTCATCGGACCCCTTCATTCGCTGACATCTCTTTGAGGCGCGCGTGGAACACAACGCGCCGTCGACCCGGGCTTGGTCCTTACCGGACGGCGAGCTACCCATTGCTCACCGCCCGCAAGCCCGCGCCTACGGTGGCCGGGAATCGGCTATCGATTCCCGACGCCCAGGGCGTCTCCTCCTGCGGCGGCTAGGGGCGTGAGGGCGCGAAATTTGCCTCTCCCTCACGCGCTCCGCCTCCTCCTTCGCGAGCATTACTGCTTCGCAGAAGGAGGTGACGGCCTCCCATGCCCTCTCGCTCCGTACCATGGCCTGGACCAGGGCCGGACGCGAGAGATCCCCGCCACCGATCGCCTCCACGAGAACACGGCGGTGCTCTGCCCAAGCCGGGCATACCTCCACCGTATGCTCCACCGTGTCCTCCGGGCGATCCACGCAGTGATGACACCCGGGCGTTTCCTCCCGCCTTATCCGAAACAGGTACCTCCCGAAACAGCCGTGTCCGGTGAGGACCTGCGTCAGGCGGAAGGTGAGGACGCCGTGGCGCCTCTCCAGCCACTCCTCAAAGAGGGGACTTATCGCCGCTATAGTGGCGTGCCCAGCACTGGGTTGCGACAATCGCACTCTCCATGCCGCCATGAGATCCCGTCGGAGCTCTGTCCGCTGTGCCGCGATTTCTCGCGGCATCGGAGTCAAGCCCCGGCGCTTCGCCTCCTCGCGCCACTCACAAATATGCGCGAGGACTTTTGCCTCCATGGCGGCAATCTGGCAAGGAGGCTCGCCGCCTCACCGGAGACCGTGCGGTATCCCCGGACCAGCCGGGTGGCCATGACCCTCTGGGACGCGTTCAACCTGCAGGCAGGCCGCCGCCTCAACGAACGCGCCCACACCGGTGCCCCGTACAGGGCCATGGACCGCACGATCCCCGCGTATAGCCTCCGGCAGGAGGCGTTTGGACCCCCTAGATTGGGCAGGAGCCGCTTCAAGGCAGCCCCGGCCCGCTCCAGTCTGGGAGCCAAACGTCGGAAATGCTCCACGAAGTTCCACCGACTGTCGAGGACGAGTCCCAGGTACTTCATCGTAGTTACTTCACCTCGAGTCCCAACTGCCGGATTCTGGCCACGATTATCGCAACCCCGTGTGTCGCTAGTTCGGCCGCCGCCTGGTGCGACCTCCCCTGCGCCAGGACCAACGTGTCGTCAGCGTAACAAACGACGCTGACGCCATTGGGGAGGTCTGCGCGCAGCACCCAGTCGTATCCGATGTCCCACAGATGCGGCCCCAGAACCGATCCCTGTGGGACACCGCACGACATCTCTCGCCGGTTCCACTCTCCCTGGTGACCGGGGTAGATGATGGCCCTGTCCGTCAAATAGGCCTCGACCACACGACAGAGGTAGGTCGGCATCCGGTGATACCGGAGTGCTCTCCTTACTCCAGGGCAGGGTATTGAAGGCGTTGGCGATGTCTAGAGACACCGCCAAGACGACCCCACCCCGAGCCACCACATTCCCCGTCGTGAGGGCTCGCACGCGCATGATGGCGCCCACCGTGGAGCGCCCCCTGCGGAAACCAAACTGGCTCTCCGCCAAATCCGGCCCCACCCGCACCAGCCGCCCGGCAAGGCGGTCTGCAATTACTCTTTCAAAGAGCTTGCCCACCTCGTAAGCCGTCGGGTCCTGGAGCGGTATTTTTGGCATTCAGCCTACGTACCGCCACCCTCATCTCTACCTCGGTCACTTCCGGAGCATCGTAGTCGTCGTCGGCGGTGTGGTCCGCATCGGCACCGCAGTAGGTGGAGCCATAAGTGGGGAGGTATGTACCCCACTCGAAGGGAACAGAGCGCTCACCACGTCCCCCACAAGCTGCAGTCGGAGACTGCGCGCGTCAGCGGGGGAGCCCATGGGCGGAGTTTCTCCCGCACCATCCTGTATGAGCGACGAATCCATGTTCAGTCTCCAGCGACTACTCGCATTTTCCTGTTATTGTTGAATCAGGAATCAAGAAGTGAATAACAATCTCCTCGGTGCTACTTAATTTGTTTCAAATATTTTTTACTGATACACTGAATTAAATCTTGTTTTTTTCTAATCTTACTTTTCAACCATGCTCTGCTGATACCTGATTCGGAGTTCTGGGTTCCTATTTCATGTACTCCGATAGTTATTTTAAAAATACATCAGGAAACGAAGAGTTCCGGTTTCTCAGCGCTACTCAATTTTTCTTTTTGATTTTTGTTACTGATCCACTGGTCTTTATCCATGCTCTGCTGATTATTTGAGTGAGAGTTCTGGAATACTTTAATCTTGTTTTCGCATTGATCTATTATTGATGCATCAAAAATCGAGGAGTGCCCGCTCCTCAGTGCTACTCAATATTTCTTTTTGATTTTTGTTACTGATCCACTGAATTAAATGATAATTTCACCCTACTTAAATCTTTACCCGTGCTCTGCTGATACTTGAGTGAGAGTTCCGGATTACTTAATTATGTTTTCGCATTTTCCTGTTATTCATCAGGAAATAAGGAGTTCCTGCTCCTCAGTCCTAATCAAATTCTTTTTAGGTGCATCAGGAAACGAGGAGTTCCTGCTCCTCAGTCCTGATCAAATTCTTTTTTGATCCTCAACTTAAACACTGAGTGAAAACTCGATTTCTCCTAACCTATCTTTTTCATAAGGTTCTGCTGATAATGTGGTGAGACTTCTGCTTTTATTTAGTTTTTTTTTCTGATACTGGGGATCTTGCTTACTAATCATAGCCCGAAGAATCTACGAAAATTCACAAATTACGTTTGTCACGATTATTTTACCAAAATGATTGTCTTTTTCTATTATCAGGTCATTATTTTAGTTTTGTTTTTTATAGAATAAGTTCAGCAGAAACTCACCTCTGCGCACCTAAATCAGTTGTAAAATTTTAATTTTGGAAAAACTGATCTGCTAGCGGAAGTTAGCAGAGCATAATTTCATTCGACTTTTTTCAGGTAAAAAATCATAACTATTTTTTTTTAAGAACTCTAGAACACATCTTTTTAAGCTCTAGGTACTCGGAAATGATCTGCCAAGTTCACGCACAATGGCTGTTTGTGTACGTGAGTTTAAATGTTTGTAAATGCACCCACAACACCGGAGAAAGTCTTAACGTGGGGCAAAGTTTTCTTTTTAAAAGTAAAGTAATTAATTTCCTTGACTGTACATACTTACGTAGGTACACACGGCTCCTTAACAAGCTATACATTTTCAGAATAAGCTGACTTCTCATTGTACGGAACTGTTTATAGCTTGATTTGTAGCCGTGCGTAGGTACACATAACTACACTTTTCTAACACTGAATTTATTTTATTAAGTCTAAATAATAGCTGGATATTTAATTATAAATGGCGTCCACAAAGCGGTAAGAGTGTGTTGTGTAATTAAAATAAACTCTTTTTAAATACGCCAGCACGGGTTTAATGATACAGAGAAGAAATAAAAACATAATTAAATATTAACTGTGACACAATAATAACACAAGTAGAGGCTTCTTTTTATTTAAGAGTAAGCGTACACTTGATAAGTTTTATTTTACATTTTGAATGTCCGTTACTTACCTACATCCAGTAGGTAATTTACTATTATATTGGTGTCCATAAAAGTCAGCACTTTCGCAATGAAGATGGTACAATCTTTCTTCTCTAGCCTTAGTTACCTACTCATAATTTAGCAAATTAAATGGTTGATGATAACCACACTTCTGCAACTTCTTCTTCTCTGCTAAAGCACTAGGAAGTGGTGAAGGGTGGGCGTTTTTGGGGGACTGTTATGTAATTTTGACGTTCGAAAAGTGCTGATTCTGCCTAGTTGGAATACTGAATTTTGATACAAGGCATTGCAGGAAGGTACCAGTTACCGTTAGGAAGAATTAAGTCATGTGAACTTCTTTTACATACATACACATAACATCATGCCTTGTTTCCCCGATTGGTTAGGCAGAGGTGTACCTGTAGTACACCCTCATTTCGCCAGTTATGTTTTTTAAGTCCCATGTAATAGGGGGCGAGCCTATTGCCATCAACTGGGCACAATTCCAGACTCCGGGTTACTACTGAGAAATTCCTGTTGGAAAAACCCAATAATACTTTTCCCGACTTAGGAATCGAACCCAGGACCTCATGCTCAGCAGTAGCGCTTGCGACCACTAGACCAACGAGGCAGTCATGGAAATTATAAACAAAATAAAGTAAAAATGCCTTTATATACCATCAGCAGCTTTGTATATGTTTCTTCGTAAATTACTTTAGCCAGGTGGAATATAGCTGACCTATACCCTACTACGAGATACCCCATCACGCTGCGAAGCTAGAAATGGGATGCCATGTCACTTTACGGCTAGGTTGAGATGCCGCTGTCACTTTGTAATTTTGTAGGTAAGGGCAGATTGGGATGCCATGGGATTCATCTGTTCGTCGTCGGAACGAAAGGACGTATCGAGCGCGAAGACCTTTTGTTTGACGGAACGCTGACGCAGCTGCCGTCCAAATTGCAACGCGTTAACTATTGTCGGTAAACAAAAGTCGAACAGTGTTTTATTTGTTGGATGTGGCTGTGATTCGAGCGTCGACAAATAAATACATTAGAATAGTGCAAAAGTGAGGTGTGCCAGGCCTACGTGCGTCACTGATACCAGGCTAACAATCCAGGGCGTCTGCTAAAGGTTCTAGGGCTACTGAACGTCGTAGCCAGGATAATTCAGTGAGACCATTCCTTTTACCTTTCAGAGAGCTGCTGCACTCTGCAAAATACACACCCCGACTTGATAAGAACTGCGTCAACAGATCCAAAAATTTCACTATTCTACAAAATACCTACCTAATATAATCAATCAGTCAATTAATCAAATTCCCATACTTCAAACGCATGGTTATCGTTAACTCCAACGATAGATCTAGATACCAAAACGATTTTCATTTTGAATTGGCTCTAGCAAGTGTAGCGAACAAGATTACTGAGCTAAAACTCCCGGCGATATTTCGATTATGTGGCCAAAATTCAGTGGCAAAGCTCGGTATCGGTATATTGTTGGATAGATTAAGGTTCAACATCGTGAGTGCGAATCTGCAGTTGCGTAGCGTCTGGCGAAATTGGAAGGTTTGTTGCCATGCGCACAATCAACTTTTATTAGTAAGCTATGTGTATGAGATTATAATTGTGCTTAATAAAAGGAAAATGGTAAGTTAAAGTAACATACTGTAATAACTCTAACAAAAATAACAGTGTCGCGACTCGCGTGTGATTCCGTAACATCTTGCATGCTAAACAATTTGTCAATTTCGTGTCCCCTTATAAAACAGTCGTGTCTGAGGCAACCCTTTTTTGTGTTTTTGTCGAACAATTTACCCGTGTTTTTGTGACGAAAGACACATGAGCGGTGCTTAAGTCCATTCAACAAAAACAAAATCTTCACAGTGAGATACATTTCTACAGAATAACAAAGAGAGGAACTAATAAATTTCAGTCAAAGGACGATCCTGTCAAAATTCTGTAGCTCTGTCTCGAAACTAAATCCGCACGCCCAGCCATCGGCACCGTGGGGTTCTGACTCCCAAACAAAAGTTTTACAATGATTTGGCAACAATAACACGTAACCATGAAAGTAACCATGAAACACGACGGCAACTGACTGTTTAGCGCGATTGCCCACCAAATAAATAACATAATGGGCCTAACGTTCGACCACATGTCTGTCCGCCGAGACCTCGCTACCTATGTTTCGGATAACCGCGGAGAACCCAGAATTTTTTAAGCACTAAGGAATAACATTCAAGACTTTATTTTTAACAGCAAGCTTTCTCAGGAACAAATGATAACAAAATACATAACCGCGCAGTTCAACGAAACGTTTTGGGGAGGAGAAGACATCCTAATCGCCGCGGCTGAATATTATCTAGTAAATGTGCATGTGCACATAAATCACGGAAACACACTGATGTATTCACCTGCCGGCGAACCAGTACCAGTAAATATACATATCATTTACAAAGAACATCACTATGATAGCTGGGTCATGAGCGCCGCCGAACAGTTCAACAATAATCTGCATTAGACGAACGCTAGAATCAACCAACAAAAAATTACACTACAACATACAGAAACGGTAGGTAACAAATATAATAATAATAATAATAATAATATAATAATTGCTTTATTTTCAGGCGACTAAGGCCCATAGACAAAATACACAAAATAATCTTATATAATAATAAACTAATACATAATAAAAAAACATCACTACAAAAACTAGTTTCTACGTTGGGTCGGCGACGTATTGCGCTGAGTCGTGGTGTCATGTAGCCTTCCGCGAAAACGCCGATACACGACACCCGTCGGCCAAAATTCCTGCTTCATGAAAGTCTCCATGTGATGAGTCGGAACTCGCACCACAAAAGATTTGAAGTTAATCTTATGGCGCGACTCCAGCTTCTCGACTCTCAAGGTGAACTTGGTTTTCATCCTGACATACTCCACGACCTCCTCTACCTTCGTGGTGTGATGTAGACGTGACACGTACAGCTGCGTCGTTGGAATAGCGGGACGCAGCAAAAGAGACGAACAAAAGCAGTCTACAAAACCCCGCTTCCTGAACAGTCCCCAATTAGATAGCTCATTAACACCGTATGAACAATTAACATCAACATTAGGTACACCGTTATCGGTTGAAGTCGCGGATGACACGGGTTTCACAATAATTAGGAATCAGCCTACTACAGCAACTAAGTACACTTGCTGAGACCTGCGTATTGCAACTTGGAACGTCCGCGGGGCCTCGAAACCAGCCAAAAAAGATAAAATAGATGCGGAACTTTCAAATAGGGGCATTCACATAGGCTGCCTACAAGAAACAGGGATGAACGTAGGAACATACAACTCCGCCCACTACGAATGGCACCTATCTGGAACTGCAGGTAAAGCCCACAGGGGACTTGCAATTCTGTACCTCAGAGGTATACAACATTATGTGACAAAAAGAAAATTTTACAGGAGAGGCAAAAATGTGCGGAGTTAAACTTTGACTGCAAATTTGACATAGTTGCTTTAAAGATATTGGAACAAACTCAACAGTATTTTTTATTATTATTAGATGGAATTATTATGTATTACACATAATTACAATAAATTTAATTCTTATCTGATTTTGTGGACTTGAGACTATTTACCTTGTAACATAAATTAACTTAGGTGTTTTAAGAAAGCATTATGATATCTTACTATTGATTACCTCGAAATAAAACTTATGGATTTTATTTAAATTCGGCACCTAGAAACATTATGTCTCTTGTCAGTATGTAGCGTTATGGAATTATTTAAGAATTTGGGAGTGGTTTACTAATAAAATGAAACAAAAGTTACTTCACAAAGCAAAAAATCAAAATTTTATTTATTTTTAATAACCAACAAAGCTACTCGTATGCTTCAGGTAAGTCAGGGCAGGGACATCTGCACATGGAAGATTCCTATAATAATCGTGGAACATGGATGGAATCCACTGCAACGATTTTTGTAAGTCGTTGTATTTGAGTCTGAAATGGCTGAGTTTCTCGAATAGGTTTCGGCGTGGGCACAGAAAATCCTTTCCGTTTATTTCGTATGAAACTGACTTCTTCAAATGTTTTCTGATCAAAAGAAGTTTTGTAGAACATCGAACCTATTTCATTTTTTCGGAATTGCATCCATACTATAGCAGAATATGGTACAGACTCTCCCGCAATAGATTTTTTTCTGTGCACAAAAGGAGCTGATGATCCGTTGCAAAAAGTTGAAAAATCCATGAAATGATTACTTTCCATATTTACCACTTTAATTTTTGAGTTTCTTGAACAGCTCTTTATAAACTGTTGCCAGTCCCAAGGAGTCACGATGGGAAACTCTTGGATTTTCTTTTTTTCTCTCTCTATTATTGAGTGGACTACATCCACTTCCATGTGAGTATGCCCTTTTAATAAATATTTGTGGTTTATTACCTTCACATTTTCTTTTTGAGACAATATCCACAAGTAAGCCATCATTAAATAAATATTTTTATTCTGCCCTGTACAGTTGTCAGTCCATACTGTTACTTCTTTTAATGCGCTATCGTCAAGCTGCTCAAAAAACTTAACTATTCCAGAAGCCATTTCATTTCCGCCTCGACCTGCCACGGTCTCATTCCACATAAAACACCAACTTTCTTTGGATACTGAATCCATAATTGTGAAGTTAAAAGTCCACAACTTTCTGTAATAGAAACTCTGCCCATTACTTAAATAAGGTGTGGGTAAACATTTTTGAAGGTCTACTGACAGCATTTTCTTGGCACCGTGGCTTTCAATAGCTGCAACTTTATCAAATCCTTTCAAACTGTATCGTAGACTGCTTTCCTCCAGATGTTTATTATGTAGAGCTTTTATATTATTCTTTTCAGATTCATCTGTGGCGTTTTTGTATTTGATAACAAACATATCACAAGTGTCGTTAGCAGGAGGACTGAAACCGAGATTAAACTCTGTATTAAAAATATGTCTATATAGCCACGCCTTTGCCATATTTTCTTTCGGTATACCCTCTTCAGCACAGAACTCAACATACAACGAATATAATTTGTCAATATTTAGGTGGCTTCCAAGATACTGTCTTTCTGTTCTGTTTCGACTATAATGGCTCTCATATTTCGGTACCTTGCCAATGTGTTTTCGTACTGTTTCTTTAACTATTTCTTCTGTTTTATTAGGCGGTGGATGTCTTCCTCGTCTATCCGCTTGAACAAATCCTTGTGTAGATTTTTTTATCGCGTTTCTAACAACAGTTTCTGATATAGCCAAGGTATTCAGAAAAAATGTTTTGCAAACCTTTTCGAGTTTTTCATCAATTAAAAATGTGTAATATAATGTGTATGTTCTTTTAGGTGGTTGGTCAGGATCACGGCGCCTGGATCTAGCAGTTGTAACTTCTGAGACTCTAGATATAATAAATTGTCTTTTTAAATCCCACGTCATCTCTTCCGCGTAATACTTCTGATAAATAAATTGTCTAACTGTTTCGTCTATACGTTCACCACATTTCAATCTGCAAGCACATACTGGTTTCATCTTCTTTTCTGGAACAACTTTTCCTTTCTTAGAAGTATATGACTTTCCTGTGATTGCGCCTTGTTTTCTTAAATTGCATTTCCATTTTAATTTATTTAAAGTTCTTTTACGACTCTTAATTACAGAAATTTGAGATAATAGCTCTGGCTGAATATCTGAGGTAGTATCGTTCAAAGATTGAGTCGTTTCTCTCATATTTTCCAGATCATCGATGGACGACCTGTCTGATTCTGGTATAGTTACCTGTCTTCGTTTTTCGAATTCACCGTCTGTAGACTCTTCATCAGTGTTTGGAATATATTCTTCGTCTGATGGTGAAAAATCTTCCTCAGAGCTCATACCATCTTGTGTTCTCATTTGGTGAAAGCTAGACGATGGCACGAGATTATTTGAAATGTCAGTGAACAAAGCAGAGGTTGACGGTTGTACATCATTGTCAGAAGCATCGCCGATGGTATGCATTACTTCTGTTAGAGCCGGAACTACGTCAATATCTTGGCATGGCCTTGAAAATGAACCTTCGTGCCTTTCCAGGAAAAGCTGTTCTTCTCTCTGGGATGCAAAAAAAAAAAGTTTCTGCCTTAGCTACGTACTTATGCTATTATTTAAAACACAGAAAAACTGATCCATACTATGCGAGAATGCACCTATTAGGTCGTAGATAACAGGATACGGCGAAAAGTTAATCGTTTAAACATAAAAAGTATCGACGAGCAGTCATTGTCAACTGCCAGCTGGTGTACGTACCTTTGTTGAAGTCTTCTTGATATTTTCCATCACAAATGTCAGTGAACAAAGAGTAGGTTGACGGTTGCGCTTCATAATCAATAGCACCGCTGATGCTATGTACTTCGGAGGGAACTGCAAGCATGTCCAGATCTTGACAAGATTTTGAAGATAAAACTTGGTGAGAACGGTGGCAGTCTTGGAAATGGTGATCTTCTCTCTGAGATCCTAAAAGTAACAAAATAATATTGTCATAAATTAATATTTTATATTAATTATTTTTGTGCGTTTTCGGAGCAGAATCTAATAATAGTAACTTGATGGATCGCAAGCATCATCATAAAACCTACTTTGTGTTTATGTCACTGAAAAATGGACCTTATCACACAGTAATATAGATCAATGACATGACTTTTAAAGGTGAATGTACTTGTAATTCACCCGCGGAGCGTTTTACTACAATATTTTGTTATAAACTAATGGAAAAAGTACTACTTATCACGAAACCCTAATATGAGTGAATACTGATACCACAAGAATCATAAGAAAGTCTTAATACCTATGCACAACAATTCGAACCTACCTACTAAGTATTTTTAACATTGAAAAAAGTATCTTAATACCAAGAAATAAAGATCAATGGCATAAGACGTTTACAGGAGATACTATTGCTTACTTCTCGTTACGTTTTCGCTAAACTATTTTATTAAAACTAATTAAAAAAGTACTTACCATATTCTGAAGTTGTATCATGTTGATCTCCGATATTCACTAGGCCACACAGTAATTTTCCGCGTGAAAACATCAGGTTATTACCATTTAAAACAATTTTTAACAATTACGCGGATAGTTTTGCACGCACAGTAGGTACGACGGTGCACGCACTGACGCAAGCGACGCGACGGTTCATACGGATAACTAGCGCGCTGCGCGCGAGTTTTCGTTCAGAGGTAAAGAACATTAACTTCAATGAACAACATTAAGTTCGCGCAAAGCTTAGAGGTAAATAATCTTATCATCCTTTGAGGTCCTATACCCATTGGACGTTTGTAGATTTAATGTCATATACGATTGGATATTTCTTTTCATTTGTGCCATAGGACTTAATGTCGTATACCATTATGTAGAACTGGTTCTTGCGATTTTAATGGTGCAAGAAACATATTTTTCAAAAAAAGTGGAGTTACTATTGTATACCTCTGAGGTACAGAATTGTAATCAGAAAGGATGCCCGAATTGAAATAATAAACAGGAAGAACGATACCGACGCGATGTCAATCACTCTGAAAGTTGATAGGGGAAGTGACAAACCTGCTCCCCTTTATATAATTAACTCCCACATCACCAACAGCTGTACCTCTAAAGCAACCAGATCCTTCACAGGATTACTAAACATGATTAGACAAAAACCAAGGAAATGTACTTTAGTAATCCTAGGCGACTTTAACGCACATATTGGTAGACAAGATACAATAAGTTTTCAACGCAAAGGGTTGATTCACCAAAATCTTCATCATTACTATTCCAATTACAATGGGGAAATGTTAATGGATATAGCCAACAGGGAAAAATTACAAATAGAAACAACAAAAGCGAGATCATCATGCAGAATAACATGGTCAAAGGGCACGCAGAAATCACAATTGGACCACATTATTACGCAACAGGCAACAAAAAAACTTTAACTATATTAAAGGCGAATGGGCAGGTAGGGCCATATCCGACCATAAAATAATTTGGGGGCAGATAAGAACAATTCGCACCATAAACAAATATGACGACACCAAATACAAGACACGAAAGAATGAGACAACAATAGAAACCAAGGATTTCAATTACAAACAATGTTACTATGCCGCTCTCAATATTAAATCCACCAAAACAAAATTCCAAGCTTGCATAATCAAAAAACTGGAATAGACTCAACGGATAAAAGCATCGAAATACCATGGTGTATCATAACCGGAGTATTAAAATCGGCTGCTCAGGAAACCTTGATTTTTCAGCCGAGTCACTCTAGGGATCATCGTATAGCTCTTGCTAACCTCCAAAAGGCTAAATTCTTACGAAAAAGACAACTAGATAACCCAAATAGACATTCGTGTAAAAGAATATCAGGCAGCACTTCAAAATATTAAAAACGAAAAGGAAAATAAAGAATGCAGGACCTTCTTTACTGGATTGGGGAAAAACACCCTTCAAAACGCATGCAGGTACTTTATCTATTTTACAGGAAAAACAAGCAAGCAACAAAACGCCGGAACGCTTATATACCAATGTCCAAATGGGAGTAAATCCTAAAAAAATCTGAGGGCCTACCTATACCAACGGTTATAATAACAAAACCAGTAACAGTCGAGCAAAGTGAAGGACCCACGGTGGACGACATAAAGGACATAATTAGCAGCATGAGGAGCGGAACAGCGCCCGGAACAGACCAAGTGGTAATTGAGCTCTACAAAGCGATGCCCCAAATATTACAGGAAGCCGTCACCAAGCATATGAACAAAGCCTGGACACAGAATGAAGCTCCCAACACGTGGCTAGAAACAATGCAAGTACCAATTCCAAAGAAAAATAACCCTAAAGATACAAATTACTATCTACGAATATCGGTTTGCAATACGGGCTACAGAATCTACGCCTCCTACGTATAAAAAAAAATTTGACGAAACAATAAAAGAACTAGGCAGCTACCAAGCAGCCTTAGTAAACAACAGATCTACAGACGATCACATATTTACACTAAAAAGGGTTCTGGACGAATAATAGCGCGCAAGCAAAAGAATTTATGTACTCGCTCTGGACACAGAAAAACGGTTTGACAACGTCGACCTCCAAGCACTGCGGGACATTTTAATACAAAGAACAAACAAGTCACTAACCAACAGGATAATCAAGGTTTGCTTGAATGAACGCACACACATCAATTGGTGTGGTCAGCAAAGTAGTTGGATTATTAAGGGAAAGGGAGTCAAACAAAGTTGCCCGATATCCCCTCGCCTTTTTACACTGGTCATGGATGAGGTCCTTAGAACCCTCGAAGAGGAAACTCAATTAATCAAACTAGACCAAGATCGCGAAATCTCACTCCCCCTAGTGCTATCGTTCGCGGACGACCTCATCTTCATTACAGATGATCTAAAAGGGCTAGAAGGAATCGTATACCATATTAAACCCCTACTAGGTAGTGTCGGCCTACAAATAAACGAAACTAAAACAAAAATACTAATTAGAGACCCAATAGCTAAACAGAAAGCGACCTACGTGTCAATTAACGGATTAAATCTTCATACTGTCGATGAAATTAAATATCTAGGCACATACATAACATCTGCATTAAACAGGAGAAGCACAATTAGAAAACGATGTGAACAGGCCACTAGAAACGCGAAGTCACTATTACCATTCATAATAAAATCAAAGATGGACTGGAAACTAGCCAGACTCATGTATCGAATGGTGATCGTACCTTGTATGATATACGGTTTGAAAGTATCGGCAATCACCAAAGCTAGTCAAGACTGAGAAGATATGAGAGAGTCATCATGAGAGACTTGATTAACCACGCCAGAAATAAACCAAGACAAAAGAAGATGCATGAAATATTAGACGAAAAAACAGTAACCAAACGCATCAAGAATCACAGGATGTGCTATCTCGCACACGTTCACAGGCGTGGCAACCCATACCTGTTACACGTAGCAATGCAGTACAAGGCCAAATCCAAGAAAATAGGCCGTCCTATTTACACATGGAACGACAACATTAAACAGGACTCAACCTATTTCGAAGAGGAACTCAACTTTTGGATGGACACGACCACCGATACAGGATCATGGCACGATCAAGGCTGCCAGCGAGATCTACAAGAAACCAGAAATGAATAGCAGCGTAACTTCTGACGAAGACATAGAATCGGCTAAATGCAACACAGCACAGCAGCGATATAGAAAGGCGACGAGTAAGCAACGTAACCCCATCTCAAGATTCGCCGGTGAAGATGGAAACAACATAGCGCCGATGCAATGTCTCAAAAAGATGCTCATCCAAAGACAAATAACACCCATCTCTCCACTAGTCCATTGCTTACTCAAGGATGCATATCCGGTATGGCTCGTAAATCCTTTCCTATCCTGAGGGCACGTCTTCCTTACCATTACCGCGCCCCCCGGTCTACTCCTTGATATGAAATGGCCTTTGTAGCCCCATGAAACATGAGACTTCATGGGCTAGTGCAAATCTTGGGGTTCATTCGATTTATCGAGTCTGGTTAAACCACGCTGGGATCGGTGCCTTTCATTCATTCATTAATTCAAGGGCAGATTGGGATGCCATGTCACGCTGCTAGGCTAGATGGGTATGCCCCTGTGCCCGCCCTGTCACGCTGCGAGCTTAGTCCTTATGCGTGATCGATGCGGTAATGTTGCATTTCAAAAAGTAATTAGTAGTCCACTTTCCTTCTCATTAATTTCACCTAACTATTTACAGTACCGACGAAGAAACAGAAGCAGTGCTGGTGTGCGCCGATCCTGTGCAAAGTAAAAGGCATATAATTTTCATAAGGGTTGTATTCTTTCTCACACGGGTGGCGTAATTAAGAAAATTATCGGTAAGTACCGCTAAGGTGCGGGGCCTCGATATGAAACAATAGGAAATCACGGTCCGAGCCAGGATGACGTCTTTGCTAAGAAAATGCTTCAAGAGAAAATCAAACGAAAGTGATAATGAGAGAGTAAGTATATTTAATTTGTTTAAAAAAATAGGATGTTTTAATAAGCAATTGTAGGTACTTACTTTGCTAATTATTTCTCCGATGAACGGGTTAATTACTTGCTTTTCATGAAAAACTAATCTTTGGAGAACCTTATAACCATCGCCCAAGCTAAAATTAAGGCTAGAATTTAGAGTAGGTAAGTACCTAATAATATTTTAGACAAAATTTCTAACTTGAATAATCTACGCAGAAATACAATTTCAACATGTCGTGATTTTTGCTCATTTCGGTGTTTGTTTAATTTTATTTCAATGTTTTATTCTTTGTTTTGAACTTTAAATTGTCCTACAGTCTATTTTAATTAATTTATGTCAGATGGGATCAAAATATTGTAAGAAACAATACGAGATATTTAAGATTAGTTTTAAATGTCACCGAAATGATAAAGCGAATCATCAAAAAAAAATATTTTAATGGTTTTATGGATTCAGTCGTGCTGCGTGGTTTTCATTTCGTATATCTACAATTAATCGAATACGTATGTATAGCAAGCGACACAGAAGCTCAGCATAAAGAGCATTTGAGTGCAGTTTTCGGAAGATTTGATGAATTCGGTATTACAATTATTAATTGTATTCGGAGTATCAAAAATGGAATTTTTAGGTTTCAACGAATCGACGGACGGAGTTCGTCCACTAGACGATAAAGTGCAAGCGATTATAAATTTCCCGAAACCCGAAACGATCGAGCAAATGCGTCGTTTTCTCGGTATGGTTAATTTTTACCGCGCACACATCCCTAGGGTAGTCGATTGCCAATCGGAATTGAATAGTTTTTTACATAACAGCAAAAAGCGTGATAAAACAGTTATACGTAGGCCAAACGTGGCATTTGAGAAATGTATAACTTAAGCAAAAACGCTGCCACATTATATTATCCGTTTCCCGATGCAAATTTATCACTAATGTGTGATGCTTCAAACTTTAGTCTTGGGGCCGATTTGCAACAGCAAATTTGGCAACCGATGGGGTACTTTAAAAAAAAAAAACGCAAACAAGTTAAGTGCTCTAGGTACTTACCTACGACAGGGAGTTGCTAGCAATATTATGGTCAGTAAATATTTTATGAGTTTGTGGAAGGTCGAAAGTTAACGGATAATTTTTACGGACCATAAACTACTACGACCAAATTATCTAACTCCTTCTCTTCAGTAACCGCCAAAACAGCCTGCACCGCCTTTGGAAGATAGATGTCCACTCCACTTATTTTGCAAGGTCGAGTCGGGTATCTTTCCTCTCGCCAGGTCCCTCATCCGCCTTAGAAGTTGCGAAAGCTTCTGGTACCAAGTTCTATCTCCCCCAACAACTTCTGAAACTGTCTACTCTCCGACTCTTCAAAAAATTGGAGCAATCTGTCTTTCTTTCTTTTTTGATAATTTGTGCAATAGGATCAACAAATTTGCTTACGCCCTCAGACAAGTTAAGAACGTGACAAATAGAAAAACGGCGATTATTACATACCACTGATACCACGCATAAACAGGCTGAATTATTTGTCACCGTCCAAATTTTTTCTAGGCATTAGGTATGATTCACTAATTCCACTTTGAAAAAAAAAATCGATACGTAAAATTTTCGTATTAAATCACTTTCTCGAAAGAATTATCCGCTCTGCGTGGCATATAATAACTTTGTGATGTGATATCTCAATATTTTTGTATTGAGTGATACTAAAAGAAAAAACACACTCAATGATTTTCGCCAAAGATTAATATATCATAATTTGGACGGTGACTAAAAATTCAGGCCGTGTAGAATCCATTTTACGTTACGGGCTTATTATATGGGGGAACAGTACGGATAAGGATAGAGCATTATTTGCGCAAAAAAAAATAATCAGGGCCATTTGTGGACTCCGTTCTGATGAGTCCTGCGAACCGTTTTTTAAAAAGCTAGGTTTATTACCACTCCCTCACTTTACATATTTTAAATCTGTAAACTTCTTCTAACACAAGTTTACAGATTTAAAATATGTAAAGTGAGGGAGTGGTAATAAACCTAGCTTTGCTTGCTTTTATAACCTAGTTTAGCATACTTGGCTGACTTAGGATTATCCTTTAATACAAGTCTGTGTGAATTCATACGCTTTTTTTAGCAATCCCAAAAAGGGTTGTACAAAAAAGCGTATGAATTCATCTCTCGACCAACAAGGGATCCACACAGACTTGTATTAAAGGATAATCCTAAGCCAGCCAAGTATGCTAAAAGCTGCCTTGTGATGTGTGTACGTATATACAATAAAATACCAAAAGCACTAAAATTATTAAATAATCATGACTCATTTAAAAACAAACTATATAAATGGCTGAAGGGACATAATTTTTATGACATTAATGATTTTTTTGACTTGAAAATATAAAATATGTATGTAAAGGTATTAATGAAAATGTTTGTGAAAAATCTAAATGACTATTATTGTACCACCAATAATTGATCTGTGACATTCTATATTTCATTCCTTATTTTACCTTATTTCTGTATAGCTAAAGCTAAACATGTGGACATATCAAAACCAGGCAGTAACAACTTTATACAAGTACCATGTTTAAGGCAAATAAAGTCTTATCTCTATCTATCTATCATAAATACTGGCCTATTAAATAAAAAGTAAACGTAAAACTAAACTGAATAGCTTTTCTTGTACTAGACACACTATCAGAATCGTATTGGGGACAACCACCGCGATTGTATAGTGGTTATTTTTTTTTACATAATTAACTACTATCCAAACTAAAATAATATAATTATTTTTGCCTCACGTGGGTAGCATCAATTTCTATTAAAAGAAAAAAAATATTGCAACTGTATTTTAACTTTCTGCAGTTGCATTTTCATCCACGCCAAGAAATTTTTCTGTTTGGGAAATTCACCCAGGTACAGACGCCAGCAGGTCAACCTACCCGAAACTGTCAAATTTTCTCAATCAACTTTGAACCTTATACTTAAGTAATAAATTTGAAAATGTATTAAATAAATTTGAGATTGTAGTAGGTTGATGTACTTACTGGCGTCTGTACAATGTATTAATGTTCCAACTGTCCAACTACTAGGTGTTCAAGAAGAGCGACTATGACGAGACATACGCGCTGACCAAGAAGGTGCTGGGATGGGGGTCCATCCGCATGTCACATGAAATCTCCGAGGAAACCACGTATGTATTGAGCTGGATTGTCGCTTCTCCATGAAGAATGAGTACCTACATTTAGCAGATGATGACAACCCACCCTGGTTGTCATCAATGTGCTAAATGTATTAACGAGGTAATAATACCACCCTCCCCGGTGTTATCCCCAAAGACTTATAGCAACGTATCGAATCCGGATAGAATCTCAATCCTGATTTATTATAACCAAATACTTTACTACATGTACGAGTATATATATAGGTACCTACGCGTCGACTTCTTTTCGTCGGTTAATAAAATAACTCAACATGTTGAGTGTGTGATGAGCACTTTTATATTGTAATGCTATTCTCGAACTTAACGCTTAGGCGTTAAGTTCGCCCGGAGGACACGGTGGAGCATACGGTGGAGGTATGCCCGGCTTGGGCAGAGCACCGCCGTGTCCTCGTGGAGGCGATCGGTGGCGGGGATCTCTCGCGTCCGGCCCTGGTCCAGGCCATGGTACGGAGCGAGAGAGCATGGGAGGCCGTCACCTCCTTCTGCGAAGCAGTAATGCTCGCGAAGGAGGAGGCGGAGCGCGTGAGGGAGAGGCAAATTTCGCGCCCTCACGCCCCTAGCCGCCGCAGGAGGAGACGCCCTGGGCGTCGGGAATCGATTGCCGATTCCCGGCCACCGTAGGCGCGGGCTTGCGGACGGTGAGCAATGGGTAGCTCGCCGTCCGGTAAGGACCAGGCCCGGGTCGACGGCGCGTTGTGTTCCACGCGCGCCTCAAAGAGATGTCAGCAAGTGAAGGGGTCCGATGAGACCATTGCCTGCCGGGGTTGCGGGATTAGTCCGAAAGGGATACCGTGGCCCCCTGGCATTGCACAGGCAACAGAAGGAACACGGGTGGGTTTTAGTCAGTAAGAGTCTGACACGCCCTCCTGCTCCACCCAGAGCGGGAGACGTCATTTGATGATTTCCCACCCAAAAAAAAAAAAAAAAAAAAAAAAAAAAAAAAAAGGCGTTAAGTTCGTAAATTAAGTTAAGTTAAGTAAATTAGTGGCTCAGTCTAAACTGAGCCACTAATTTACTTAACTACCTAAATCTTGCGGGTCCATATTGGCCCAACTAAAGTTCTTTACCCGAAATTGTTCTTCCTAACGATTTGTAATCCGAATGATCACTCTTCCTAAAATTTTTCATCCTAGTTTTCATTCATACTATTTGTAGTGCTACCGGCGATGTTCATAACACTCATGTTTCCGAAAATTGTAATTAATAATATCATTAATGTAAATATATTTAAACTCCTACTGGTTTTTATCATAACGCTTTTATCCCTAAACATAATTACCATAATATTTTCACTCATACTCAGAAAGAAACATTTACCAAGTGTTATAAAAAATATATGTGGGTAGAAGATGATATTTATAGTTTTAATTTGAGGGTTTCTAAACCAATAACTATAGGACTGATTCGGTTCTGGCACTTCGACGGCCGCTGCCGCGGCACGCTCGCTTCGCTCGCTCGGCTCGTGCGTTGTGGTCACAGTTCTAACCTAACCTAAACCAATAATTATGAATAAGACCGATTCGTTTCTGGAACTTGACTGAATGACTGGAGCGTGACTCTGGCTTCCAAAAATACACCAATAAAAGTGATTATTTGAAAGCTATAGCCGCTAATATTAAACTAATTTAATTGAAAAGTGTATATGAAAACATGTATTTAACTACTTGTACCATGGTACTATTATTCTTATTGTATGTTATGTGACAATAAAGTTACGCAAAATTAATGTATATAATACTGATTATTATGAATAAAAAGAAATCTAAACAAAAAGATATGACTTTGAATAATAGTGTAAAAGATGGTTATGTTGAGAAAATATAGGAAAACAAATAAAAGTTTATTAGATGTTTATTGCTACTGACATTATGAAGTTGAATGCTTCGGAATTATGAACATTAGAGACAGAGTAGTTAGGAATTGTGATTGTTAGGATGAAAAATGTTAGGAAGAACATTTTCGGATTTCCAATTATCGGAGTTGATAATTTAGGTGAACTTTGGCGCACCCAAATCTTGCGTTTACTTTCACTGCAAGAAAGATGCTCATGATTTTTGTTCGTGTCTCGACACCAGCAAATGGTGGGATAAGTTCTACTGGTTCGAGATGTTGAACGTGATCGTGTGGGGTTCCTCGGAGCCGTTCAGCATGGTGTCGACGGCGAAAGCGGCGCAGACGCTCCGCGACGCCATCAAGGTGTTCCGCATGATACCCTGCTTCGGATGCGTCGTATTATGTGCGTAATACTTTCGTAATTTGTTAATGCACTAAGAATTTTCTTTTGTCTAAACATTTCTCGGTCATCGGTGAAACATTAACATCAAGATCATCATCAACATCAACAACAACATAATCATTTACATTATTCTCGACGAACTAACAACTTCGTGGAGAATAATGAAGACTGAACTCGACTTTACTCGACTAAGTTTTATTGAAAGGCAGCAACTTTCTCGTTTACCAACCTACCTAATTCCAGCGACGGCAACTACCGCTTCAAGTGACGGCGGCCGACGGTCTACATACCTATCATTAAAAATCTGAGCTTAAAACCACCAACTTACTGAACTGCCAAGGGGTCGTCCATAAATCACATGAGGCTCGAAAGGGGGGGTTCGGCAAAATTCACAAACAATCACAAGGGGATGTAGTGAGATATCACGTGAATTTATATTTTCGTTTAACGCGCATTTCAAAACCGAAAAGTGCCCCCCCCCACATAAAACATGTTTCTTTCTTTCTATTTAAAGATAAAGATTCTGTAATCTTTTAAATACTTTGCTTGCTCCAAAAAAATACACGTGACTGGGCAGGGGGGGAGGGGTTAGCCTAAAACCTCACTATGTATCACCACGGTGGGTTAAAAAGTTGCTAAAAACATCACGTGATTAATGGACGACCCCTATCTTTTGAAACCGCTTATTTAGAACAAATAATTGATTGTACGCAGCGCTCTTCAAGTCCATCAAGATGGTGATAAATCGTCCCGTGTACGAGAACCTGGCGAACGAGCTGCGAGACATGTGGCCGGAAGGAGAGGTGTCTGATAAGGAGCACGACATCATCAAGGGAGCGCTCAGGCAGCTGAACTTGATTGTTAAAGGTAAGTACGCTAAAGTATCGAACTCAACACCTGGCAAGAAGCTGTGATGACCGGAGGAGTAAGGCAGTAAAGTCCTGCGTCCAAGGACTGGAAAACGAAGTGTCGATCGCCCGAAGCGAGATGGATGGATGAAAATGTTGCCATTAGGGGTAAAATATGGATGAGGCTGGCACAGGAGCCTGGGGAATGGCACAAGAAAAGAGAGGCCGATGCCCGAACATACATGCCGTACATGATGATGAAGATTTTTTCTTTGTGTGATACTGATCCTCGCTCCTAAGATTATAGGTACTCTTAATCTCAATTTGTATGAAACGCGGAACTTTAAGGTAACCCTAAATTTCGATCAAAATGCAGTTTCTTCAGCAAATTATTTCAAAAGAAATTCTTATCATAGGGCGTGCAGTGCGGTTACTGGCCTACCGCTTAACTGAGACGGTATGCGTGGTGACGTGCCCTGAGACTCCTGTAAGTGAAGATTCACCCGCTGACGGGGCTCAATACCCCCCGCACTTGGTCGCACTTCAGGCACCGTCTCATTAACACTTTCAACCACAGATATAGATAGACATCTGTGCTCCACCCACTTTTCATAGAACTCATACGCCATGCCGCCAGACATAATGGAAGTGAACCCTCCGGGAGGGTTGCCGGCATTACGTTTTCGCTAAAGTTATAACCATCGCGGACGATCAACGGCATTAGGTTTAAGCCGTGTTGGGCACGCTACTATTGCGGCGATAAGTCCCCTCTTTGAGGAGTGGCTAGAGAGGCGCCACGGCGTCCTCACCTTCCGCCTGACGCAGGTCCTCACCGGACACGGCTGTTTCGGGAGGTACCTGTTTCGAATAAGGTGGGAGGAAACGCCCGGGTGTCATCACTGCGTGGATCGCCCGGAGGACACGGTGGAGCATACGGTGGAGGTATGCCCGGCTTGGGCAGAGCACCGCCGTGTCCTCGTGGAGCTGGTCCAGGCCATGGTACGGAGCGAGAGGGCATGGGAGGCCGTCACCTCCTTCTGCGAAGCAGTAATGCTCGCGAAGGAGGAGGCGGAGCGCGTGAGGGAGAGGCAAATTTCGCGCCCAGGAATACGGTGGGTTTTAGTCAGTAAGAGTCTGACACGCCCTCCCGCTCCACGCAGAGCGGGAGGACTCATTTGATGAATTCCCAAAAAAAAAAAAAAAAAGCGTGTTATAAAACACTGTAAAACGAAGTGAAATTGTGTTTTCAAAAGGTCTTGTAACAACCTTTTAAATTTTTTGTGATTATTCGCAACCGAAAATAAAATTTTAAAAAATATGCTTGGATTTTAAAACCAACGCTTAGACTAATAAAAATATTGTTAAAATATACATCAGATTTTATTTTCACGGTTTGTAATGCTGTATACGCTAAGAAAAACCTACATTGCTAGATGCTAGATGCCTCCCGGCATCCCAAATGCGACTAGTGAACCCTTCAGGAGGGCTCCGGCACTGAACGTATTAAACCGTAGTCATGTAGGCATGTTGTGTGGGCCGCTCTAAATTTTCGGAAAAACCAAGCTGAGCTAATCCATTTTTGCCTACACCTGGTTTCTTCGCAGGTTACTACTGGTGCAACAATGCGCTACTGATCAGCTTCCTCTCGCCGCCATACGTCATGACCATCGCGCGCTACTGCGGCTACGACTCGCCTATGACCCTGCACTTCTTGTACTGGCTTCCCTTCGACCCCTACCAGCCTATCTACTACGAGATCTTGCTCGTTTTGCAGACCTGGCACGGTTAGTAATATAATTCAGTAACACTTCATTCGGAAGGTATATAACTTAGAGAGGACCGACTTCGAGATAGAGGACGAACGTCAAATCCGCTTCGGCAAGGCAGCGTCCGGGAAGCTTACGCAATATCTTCTCATCCCAAAAAGCGCGTGTCGAAAAACTAAACTCTTTGACCAATGCGTGTTGCTAGAATGATCACAACTACAAGGTGAAGCGTCGTCAGATGACCAGAGGCCCTAATGTGAGTTTATTTTAACCATCTCGACTTTACGCATTGACCGTGGCTGCCAATCGGATTCACACTAGGACTTCTGGTGAACGTCACGCGGAAATCCTGGTTGTAGCTGGCAATGATCGAGGGAGGTCTATGTCATGCAGTGGACTTCAATCGGCTGAATAATGGAACAGTAACGTCCTGAGGAGTAGAGAGAGAGAGAGAGGAGAGTACAGTAAGGCCTTAAAAGTCACAAAGCAACGTGTTACGTTGGTTGCCAGCGCTGGTGGTGATCTGGTTCAACGTGGCGTGGGACATGTTGTTCTGCGTGTTCCTGTGCCACATCACCATGCAGTTCGACCTGCTAGCCAGACGTGTGCGGAACTTGTTCTACGTAACGGTCGACCAGCAGCTCGTCAGGTCTTATCCAATGGGTTAGTACTTACTTTAGCTTAAGAAAATATGTTCCTAATACCTACTTACCTACTTAAACAAAGATTAGTGCGTGCTGCTGATTCTGAATGTACTTGTTATATGAGAATTTTCCAAAATATATTAGAAACCGTCTAGCTCCTAAACTATAAATAAAGGTGAAATAAATAAGGGTGTTCCGGAACCCGTTGGAGAAAGGATTCAAATTGTTTAAATTTTTTGGACGTCGTTTGACGGGCCGCTGTTTAGTAGGTAAAGAATACCCACAGTCCCACATTATACATATTATGTCCAATGTTAGCCCATGTACGTAATAGACTACCACCAACACCACAATAGCCACCCTGGGCGCGGGCCGGTCTCTTCTGAGTGGCCCGCGCCCAGGGTGGCTTACTGGCTACTGTTATTGAGTTTCTCGGTTTGGAAATACACGAGACGCAGACGCGGCGTCCCTTTCACGTAGGTATCTATATTATTCTTCATACAAAATCATTGATATGTAACAACAAAATGTACTAAATTAAGACGATCGGGCACGAAATTTACAGAAAACATGTGACGCAGGCACCGCTATTCCGTCTGCGTGGTATTGTTAAAAAATATAAAAAATTGACGAGACGTGGACCAGGCGCAGACGCAGCGGCGAGCGGAGAGGGCGCGGGGTTTTCGCCGAACTCTAAATCTAAATGTTATAGCTCACAATACAACCGCACTCCACCGCTGCTGCCCTCGCAATCGCCTGCTCCGCTGCAATCATGAAATGTCAAAGACAGTGCAGTATGAGTATGAACGTTTTCGTCCCGTTCGTATCTGCGTGTTCGTCTCTTTTATACAAGTCACTCCCGCATCTCGTCTGTACCGCGTCTGCGTCCCGTCCTCGTCTCACGTCCCTACTGTGTAGCCCGCGCCCTGTATACCGACTCCACCTAGATGCCTACCGCATATAGGCGCTTAATGTTATGAATATTTTTGTTCTGTAATCGCACAATGTTATGCATGTTTTCTTCCACAGTCTACACTTGGTTATTGTATATAATGTTGTGTACCTACTTTGCGTAGCTACAATTAGCGAGGAGATGCTTCGAACTGAGGGTGAAAGAGTGAAGTCAATTGGCGACGTCAGGCATCAGAAGGAGGTCACAGAAGTTGTGCGGAGACATCAGGCGTTGATCAGGTAATCGTGGTGGTTTATTTAAGAATACATATTAAAAAAAACGACATCCTAACTAATAATATTATAAATGCGAAAGTGAGTTTTTGTTACGCTTTCACGCTAAAACGGCTGAACGGATTTAGATGAAATTTAGTACAAGGGTAGACCATTACCCGGGTTAGGACATAGGATATTTTTATCCCGATATTCCCACGGGATCGAGACTTATGCGGGTGAAACCGCGGGGCGCAGCTAGTATTGAATACAAACTCACTAATAGACTGACGATTTGAAAAGCAACTCAAACTAGCCGACCTAATAATAAATACCCTATTACTTTGCAGATTAACTGGCGACGCGGAGAAGATGTTCAGTCTCGCGTTACTGATCAACTTCATGAACAGCTCCATCATCATCTGCTTCTGTGGATTTTGTAGCGTGGTTAGTGGCCATTCATAAATATCTAACATTCGGAGTTGATTCTTTATCAAATAGGTATTCATTTGTTATCCAGTTAATCGAGAAATGGAACGAGGTGGCGTACAAATCGTTCTTAGTGACGGCACTGACACAGACCTGGCTGCTGTGCTGGTATGGACAAAAACTCATTGATTCTGTAAGTATTAGAACCCATACAACCTGCATGCCTGTAGACGACCTTAATATTAAAAAATAGCGGCATTCCTGCCTCGTTTCCATCTAGAAATTCTCAGTAGCAGCCCAGAGTCTGGATTTGTGCCTGGTTGATGGCAATAGGCTCGCCCCCTATTACATGGGACTTTAACATAACTGGCGCAATGTGGATGTACTACAGGTACACGTCTGCCTAACCCTTCGAGGATTCTAAGCGTGGTGTTATGTTAGCAACATTCAATTTAATCTGTTTGCGACAGAGCGAGCGGTTCGCGGATTCCTTGTACGACTGTGGCTGGTACAACGGCTCCAAAAGAGCCAAGAGTGCAGTACTGGTCATGCTTCACAGGTGAACTTTACAATATTCATCTATTTTTTATATTCTACTAGCTTTTTGCCCGCAGCTTCGCTCCCGTGGTCTTTCGCGCGAGACCCGTTATTTTTCCCGGTAAAAGAATTTTTCAAATCGGTCCTGTAGTTTCGGAGCCTATTCAATACAAACAAACAAAAAAACAATCAAATCTTTCCTCTTTATAATATTAGTATAGAGTAGTATAGAAAACATCTTTCTGTTCTGTTGTCAGGTAATCGGGTAGGCATTCAGAAAGTTGGAAACGCCGGAAATTGCTGTCAAATACTTATTGGCTCTGTTAAAGTATTGATTATGAAATGCAATACCGTAAACCCAAATCTTTTTTTGCGTTAAGCATCTATGGTTTTGGGAGTGAATAAAGCATTAGAAAAGTTACCTAATGCTTTTTTTACACATACCTATTGACATCATTAACTGTAAGAAACAAACGATTTTGCCATTATAGATTGTAAGCATTTTTTGGGTTAATAAAACAGTCATTTTTGCATTTTCAGAGCCCAAAAAGGAGTTTACGTGACGACATATGGATTTTCAGTTATTTCACTGGCCAGTTACAGCACGGTAAATGTTATGTCAATGATTACTGCCGGACCACCAACGGCAATCGCTTCTATATTTGGTAAATAATTAGTGCTCAATAGGTGCTAATTAGTGCTCGAACAAAATTGGTACCCTAGTAGTTTTCGAGAAAATCGACTTTGAAGGTGGTCCGGCCGTAGTCACGCTCCCTTCAACAGGGTTTATTCTAAGTATGCAAATAATTAGTGCCCCTAAATGTGATTCATTTTGTTAAAAATGTTGCTCCTCCCTCCCGAATTGTTTCATATGCTACTTTCTCTATTATTTATTAGTTTTTGTTCATTTACAGATAATAAAGACAGCGTGGTCTTACTTCACCTTACTTCTCAACTTTTTCAAAGATGGCGTTGATTTGTAGATTTAAAAAAATGGTGTTTTCGCAAATGCTTGTTAGAATTGAATTTTTTCATGCGTTATTTTTTATTCTTCAATCACTTACGATTTAGTAGTTAGTAGGTAATAAAATAGTAACAAACATAAAAATCTTTTATTTTTTAAATATAAAATATATCATTGTATGACTATGAAGATATATAAGGAACAGGTACATACTAGAGCGAGCCATTTCGTGACTGTTCACAAGACTACCCCCATTTCTCCCAGAATTTGTAAGGTAAATAGGATTTTCCAATCGATGATCGAGCCATGTACGGAAAATTATGCAAGGCTGCAGTTATTTAGGAATATTTATTAGGCAAAGGGACTGGTCACTGGCGGTTACTCTTACAATTTTTTGGAGTCAATAAGTAGACTCACCCCTAAGAATCAATTCGGACGGTAAAAATAAAACACAGGCATTAGATTTGCATCTTATTTTATTGATTTGTCCTCCCAGAAGTTGTTTTTTTGCTTATGTTCGGACTTACAAGGATTATTTTTTCTTGGGCTACTTACAGTACATTACAACGTTTTATAAAGAAATCACAATGTGTTTGCGAGCGCCGCCGCCGCCACGCCTCCCATACACTCGCTCAAAGTAAATTTAATCAGTCGTTTTTTACACATAACTCGAAAACATTTACAAAAACACCGCGCGCTGCTCTAATATCGCCTCAAGAGATGATTAAGTTTAATTGCGTGAGTTTTTATTTTTACAATTGGATAGGGGAAGTCATAAAACTGACAGTTACAGGGATTATAACAGCAACGAATGTACGTATGAGTGCAGATAGCTCGCGTGGTGGCGCCACTGGAGCGGCGCGGGCGCAGCACATAAGGGAAGCGGCAGCCGGGCGCGGCGGCGGCGGCGCTGTCTCCTCTCCCACTATATTTATATCGGTCACACGAGACCCTCCTAACTAAAAAACCAAATCAAATCTCTAATTCAACTCTTAGCTAACCTGTATAATTACAAATGCATATACATAATAACCATACACTTTTACATATGTATATAATTTATATTACTTACACTACTCCGTTAACGTTAACGCTATATGTATAATAAGGGTGTAGACAGTTCCCGAGTCGAGTATAGTTTCGATTTCAATAGCTCGGAGACCGTTCCGGACTTCGCTGTGGCGGGCCGATATACACAAAGTTTACATTAAACGAACGACAGAATGATATTTACAATACGAAATTAACAAATGATAAATTGAACTACGCGTAGTCTAACCTAATGGATGAAGCGACAGCGAAATCCGAAGCGAAGCATAAAAAAATGTAAACTAAGAGCGGCGCGCACTCACGTCGACAACTTAATATAACGAGGAATCTGCGAAATGCATGCCGGGGGCAAGTGTCGATCGGTAGTCACGCGTCTATTCACAAATATACAGTTCCTAAGTGTAGCTAATATTGGACGAAGTCGCGCGGATCCCTAGCCTAGTGTGGGGAGTCCCCGTCGGAGTGGCGATGGAAGACTGGATTAAAAATACAACTCCTATTTATTTTATACCTTTTGAATCACCAAAACGTTCATAATTCTGCCACTTAACATATAGTGAGGTACTCTGCATCACTCAGCGGCAGTGCTACTAATCACGTATGTTCATCAACTACAGTTAGACGAGGAAATAATAGAAACATGTTGAATAACTAAATAAATAACAATTCATAATCGTATTCTCACTAATCGACAGCATTATGTTCATAAGCGTATCGTGCCACGGCGGGCCCGGGTCACAGTGCACACTATCGCTTACTACCGGACACTTAAAGCTCTCCCACAACACATGAACGGTATTTAATCCCTGCATTACAAAACAACATATAAATATACAATTTTAGTACCATCGTCTATACTTAACACGAATAGATCCAATAGGTCAGCAGACACAAACCGAGATCACACGAAATGCACCCATAACATGACGGTACTTGCTTACTTTAGTAGTTTATTTCAATGTCTTTTGTACACCGCTATTTCCGTTATCGGTTGGATACACGTCACTACTGAGTCACTTTATAACGAAAAACCTCGTACTTATTTACATAGTCTGTTAAAGTGTGTGTATATGAAAGTAATACGTCAAAATAACTGAAGATCACGAACGCACTTTGACGTGTATCCGGGGAGGGTAATGTTCGCACAAGCTTGGCCACTCCGCTATCTATCGGGCACGTACACTGCGAGTTGGGGCATCATTTCAGGGCTTATTCCACCCGGTACTTCTGCTTCTATGGTCCAGGTGTACGTTTTACAGTTCTAAGCTGACAATTACTTCTTCGGTATTCGATTTACAGCCGAATCTTAATGTTCGAAGTTTCATTTTTGCCCCCTTCAAAGCTAATTTTCAGGCGATGATTGTTTTTTGATGGACCGTTTCGACACCAATCTTGAAGCATTTTAGCCTGAAGCATCGCTGTTCTTTACAAGATTCTAAATCATCACGGCCCGTTTTTTGATATTTCCAAATGTCACGCGACGGTCTCGAAGCTTTTATCTCTGAGCTGCAGCATCCCGACCTCACCCCGGGTGGCCGTGCTGACGTCAGCCCGACGCCGTCGAGCCGGCGCCCAGGCGCGGGCCGGCGGCGCGTCAGTCCTCGTCCGACAGCGGCTCGTACTGCGCCGACATGAGCGGCGCCGGCTCCGGCGGCGGCGGGCCCGCGGGCGCGGCGCTGGCGGGCGCGCTGCTGGGCGCTGCGGGTGCAAACGTTACTCATAGAATGATCGTACTCAAGCTAGCACACAGGCGGTCTACGGAAGCGCTTTTGTAAATTTAAATATAAAGATTTTTTTGGACATATAAGTGTTATTTTCATAGTTTTCGAGGGTGCTGATACCTAAAATTAAGTAAAAATCAAAATGGTGTCGACCAAAATTTTCGTCATGGTGATATTTTCAATGTTTTACTGGATGATGGTTCACAATTTTATTATTAGGATTACCTTTCCAGTATACTGTATGTAATATAAGCCATATTTATAAGTAAGACACGAGATATTCTACCTGACAAGGCATCTTTAAACTGTTACCTCTTTTTTCATTTTATCTTTTAAAGTGCCAATAATGATCTAATAGAAATAAATGATTTAACCTGGGCTATCACAATCGGCTTACATGTCATACCAGAATTAAATATGAATGAGTAAATAAACTCACAGTCCCCGGGCGCCGTGGCCACGTTGAGCGCCGAGTACGGGTACGCGTAGGCCGTGGTGGGGAAGGCGAGCGGCTTGGTGCGCTCGTCCGCGTCGCTGCGCATGACCTCGACGATGCGGTTGGTGACGTAGTCGAAGGCCGTGAGCACGCCGCCCGCGCCCGCGCCGCCGCCCGCGCCCGCGCCCGCGCCCGCCGCGCCCACGCAGCTGTAGCGACGGTTGCTGTTGTTTCTGGAACAGAAACGTCCACGGTTATAACTTTATGCACCTACAATATGCATACAATGTAATCTTGTAAGAAACCTATAATTTAGTCAGTAAGCATGAGACTGTTCCTAAATTACCCTAGGCTGATATTTTTTTTGTTTTTCCTAAATACGTTAATATTAGAGTTTAGGTCGCTTCCTCGAGCTGATTAACCAATCCATTCTTAATTTTAAAACCAGACAACGCGACGTAAAACAAATAACGTGATATGAATTTAGCCATACAACTTTTCTTATAAAAAAAACTATAAATGAAATACGTGTGTCACATCAAGATGCATAGAATTCCAGACAATAGCTTCCCAAAAAAGTAGTTAAAAAGGCGATTAAAGATAATTTCAATAACTCAGCAGCGTTTTTGTCACATTACTGTCCTACATTCCACCATTTCCACCTTCTTCCTTCCTTCCTTTATTATCTAAGTTCTTACCCAGGCTGGTTACGGCATACGACAATGAATGTATAAGCATATTATACCTATTGGCAGGATGGTTGTCAGGCGGGCTGACAGGCTCGAGGTAGGGCGCGTGTTTGGGCGCGTCGCGTCGCTTCCACTCTTCGCCGCCGCCACTGACATAACCCTCAGAGTTACCGACGCTGAACCTGTTACTGGAGCAAGAAAAATAGCGTTAATTAGTGATCAATTTTGGAAGAGCGGAGTCTCCTAACACAGGAATAGTTTGCTTAAATAGTAGATTATGCGCCGAGGGGCTAAAGTTGTGTCTTATGTCACGGGCGTCATATTGAATCTCGAGTGCAATGAAAGATTCGGGATTTAACTCCCGAACGCAGCGAGGGAGTTAAGAGTTTAACTCACGAGCGAAGCGAGGGAGTTAATACAAGAATCCTGAATGCAGCGAGGGATTCAAGCAGCCCAAGGCAAAGACACCTTTAGCCCAGAGGAGGATACTCTACTTTTTACACCTACTGTGAGAAAATAATAGCCATAGTACGAAAAAAGTATTTATCAAATAAACAAACAGTAAGAATAACATACATATTTAGAACTAGTTAGTTATATGCACTTACATATTAATTGAAGTTAATGGTAACATTTGAGACATTAGTCCAGTTGTGCAAAGATAAAGTTAAGTTTTTATTTGGTACGTTGTTGATTTGGAATTTATTTGAGTATTGCTCGTCAATGTTTCAGAATCTTGTATTTGAAAAAAAAAAAAAAGAAAAAAAAGTTTTAATAACTTTTTCTTTTTAAAATCGAGAATATCATCCACGCGTAGTAAGGGTATCGAGAATAGCTTTCGTCTTTCTGGCACCAAAGGGTGTTTGTTAGTACTATACTGCCAATTTTGCTGAGCATGTGAGATTCCAAATTCAAATCACATTATTGACCAGCGGGTCATAATGAAATCCAGTACAACATTATTGACCGGCTGTGCCCCCGGCCACTAATGACTCACTTTAGGTTAAGGTTGCTTGACATATAATTTGACATTTTCGAGCAGGTGGTGTGAAAAAGAGTTTACGTGCTCTCTAAGGCACGATGGTTTATTATAGCCAACTACTCAAGTCTGCTAGTGAGATTTTTTTGACCAAAATATTGAATTTATTTTTTGGAAAAGGAATTCAAACCCGCGACCTTATATGATCCGCAGGTGTATAAGTGAGCCACTAGGCCAACGAGAAAAAATAATATCAAGCATTGAGGCTCTGGGTAGTAAGTAGGTTTTTTTTTTATATGATGGAATTAAGCAGGAAATAAACGCGTTTTTATGTTTTGAACATGACATTGGACTTGTATAAAAGCCTCTTCTAAAAACAAATTAAAACCTTTACCAAGATTTTACAGTATTAAATCACCTGTGGCAACAGTTTTTAATAAAATATCCTAAAAAATGTGGTTGCAATTGCAATGTATTTGAACTTTATCATGTTTGACTTTGGATTTCTAGTTTCAAAACCTGAGAATCATCCAAGATTCTGAATTCCAGTTTAGATATTGTAGTTGGAGACTCACTTATGGTGCATGATAGAGGTGGTGGGGCTGCAGAAGTCCCTGGTGATGATGTTGGAGGCGAGGTCGCCCAGCTTGATGCTGGTCGTGTGCGCGGCGTGCGCCTCGTCGCGCTCGGCCGGCGTCACGCCGCGGTCGGGGCGCTCCTGGGGACGGACCAATTTGTTACTAAATATTATGTTTATACCGGTTATAATGTAACAGCCAGCTGTCAACATTGATTGGCTGACAACTATAGGCTTCACGCATGCTCGAGATCAAATGAACGGACCAAATTCAGTCAGCTAATGCAGTAGATAATATTGATAGCTCAAATGGCTGATTGATCAAATGAAGATCGATGATCTCTAGCGTTATTTGCTCTATCATTCGTGAGGAAGTGTATACATCCACATTTCGACAGTTATGTTTAAGTCCCATGTAATAGGGGCGAACCTATTGCCATCAACGGGGCACAAATCCAGACTCCGGGCTGCTACTGAGAATAAGTACAGGAGCCGTTAAAAATAGGTGACAACTGTTTATCCTATTGAATGCAAAGTTTTGGTAAACTTTGCATTCAATAGGATAAACAAGAAAGGATAGAACTCTTAACAAATAGGCTTAGTATCAGAATGATAAAATTCACGTTATTTAGACAAAGTTGTGTTATTTTTAGTATATAAATACTATAGCACAAATAATCTCCCATTAGAATAGAATAGAATAATTTATTTTTCCAAATATGGGTAGATGATACATCAATAGGTTTTAATACAGTACAAAGATCAGCCATATTTTGCCATTCGGCATGCAAATCAAATTATTATCATATATTATTCACATCAAATTATTATCTATCATTAGAACAATTACTATTAAATAATTTATTATTAAATTATATACCATTCAATTAATCATTATTAAATTAGAGTTACATATAACTAGAACACATAAACCTAACTTCTCAGTGTAAAATTATGTAATAAACAAAAGTATTCTTACCGGGAACCTCTGATCCGAGCTCTGACTGATCTGATGAGTGATAATAGCATCGATCAAGGAAGCAGCAGTGAGGGTGCCCTCGGCCGGCCGCGGGCGGTTGTCTGCGCCCGGCGCGCCCGCTACGCCCGCTACGCCCGCTACGCCGGCCGCTACGCCTGCTACGCCAGCTACGCCGGCCGCCACGGCGGGACCCACTGATACTGATGATACTACTGTTCGTCTGGAAATAGAAAGTTAATACATTGAAAAACGAAAACATAGTAGGACAAAAAAGACATTTTTCAACACACTTGCTCGAAAAATGGTTCCTATAGCACCGTTCTTAAGTTTATAATTCAGTGTATTGAACACGCGTGCATTAATTAGTGTTATATTTTTTTTTAATTTTCATGTTAGGCTGCTTGGCGGCTCGAATCAGGAACGAAACAAAAAAAAAAAAATTAAAAAATTGTTTTTTTTTTCGCTTGTCTTGAAAATGGAAATTTGACACGCGAGAGCATTTGTCATTACACACTTGCATCAAAATATTCTATTATCTCGTCCTAATAAGGACCTAATCCATTAAAAATTACATATAAATTCAATTAGACAAAGAATTACTTCAAAGTTATGGTCAGATTGATGATCATGAACCGATAATTCCATCTACTCTCTAAATGTAATCATTTAGAGAGCATCTCCGGGTAGGGTAAGTTATTATATTCTTCTTCAGTCTTATTTCTATGTAATAAAATAATAACTGCAATACATACGTGTCTTTCCTATCGAGATGGTGCGGCGTCTGCGCCCTGGGCTTGCCGGGCGTGCTGTACGTCACGGACGGGATCATGCGCCTCTCTCCGTCCTGTGACGACACGCTCTGTAGGACAAACAACGTATGATGACATATGGTACTATTGCAACCTACCTACGGTTTAAATTCATTGATGATCGAGGAATTGATAACGTCTTGAAAGTCTTATGCCACTAATATAATATATTTTTATATAAACTAAACACAACTGGACATTGACAATTTGCAAAACAGAGTGTCATATAATTATGATCCAACGGGGGTACATAAATCTTATGTATGTTATTAACAGGCTAAAAAGCATCTTACGTAGCCTAAAACCACCTACACCTTTTCAAGTGTAGATGGTTATATAATTATGTAATTCTTTTTACTAGCTTTAAAATATTAGCCATTAAAATTCATATTTTGTAACCAATAGCTAATCTGCATAACATCCATAAATAGTACAAATTCATCACAATGCGCTACTGTCGTCGATCGTATTATAAGGTTCAATCTTTGAACCATTTCGCAGCCAGTCGCAGGTCCCTTGGTCTTGGTCTTCTTTGCTGAGTGGTCAATATTTTTACTAAGGTAGGAGTGAAGAATAACAGATAATTTTAACAACAGTCAGTATGCGTATGAACTGACCATAAGATGCTGATGATGTCTCTCTTGTATTATTTGTTGTTGGTGCTGTTGTTGAAGTTGTTGTTGGTGCTGCTGTTGTTGTTGCTGCTGCTGCTGTTGTTGCTGCTGCTGCTGCTGTTGTTGCTGCTGCTGCTGCTGCTGCTGCTGTTGTTGCTGTTGCTGCTGTTGTTGCTGTTGCTGGTGTTGTTGCTCGGCGTGTCGCTCCTGCATCGCGTGCTATATGTACGTACAACTTATGTATTAATCTCAGCTCAATTATGGTGCTATGATATCTGAGCAGTTTATAATTATATTAAAACCTGCAGCTGCAGAGAATGGTCAGCAATCAGCTAGTACATTAGTCCACCCAACCATACCAACTCCATAAATACATCGGTTCATAGCGTTTTATACCAAGCCTTAGGAATGCGCGGGAAGGCGGGGGGCAGCGTTAACGAATGAGCGGCGGGACGCCGTGAGCGTTGACGAACGCGAGTTAGTGTATTGTCAACCGGGATCGTAAAAAAAACGATTATGCCGTCTTGTTCAGTGGTTTCGTGCAAAAATAGAAGCCAAAACAAAAATTTTAGAAGTCATGGCATCAGTTACCACAGGTAAATACAAGTATTTTACAATATTTGTCTTAAAAATCACGAAAAACAACAAGCCGTAAAATATATCTGACTTGTACTACTTTATTTTTGTTTTCCTATATTATCCCACAGTATTATTTTTGCATTAAATACATTGCTCTTTTACAAACACCTCAGTCTGTCACTGAGTGACTGAACAAGCAATGTAAAACTGACATAACGAAACCTCATTAAGGCGCTACCCCGAGCTAAGTGGCGCCCTCATTGAATAAAAAATCGTAGCATAGCATAGAAAATAAAGATAAAAAAATTGAATCTTGGAGTTTGTTACAAAGAGGATAAAGTATTTTTACGTTGTTAAAACAGCTTTCTAATTACGCAACATATTTTCGTAAACGTTAAAGACAAATCCGTTTCATTTTGACAGTTCAACAACATTCATTGCGTTATTTACGTTGCTCTGCAGTTTTTTTTTCGAACTTACGGAGCAATGGATTAGCAATCTGTTTCAAAACGATTCAGATTCGGATTGATTTTGCATTACGTAATTAGGGTACAGGACTATCCAAAGTAGATAGCAAAAGTGTAAAAAACTTTTGACACTATTGCTATCTACTTTGGATACTATCTATCTTCGATTTAGTCAAGCACTATGTCGTATCCGCCCCCGAGTCCCGACAACACACAATGATAATTGTTTTAGTGTGAGTCATTAGTCATCAACTCAGTCATTTAAATATAAACCTTATTCTTTAAACCACATACGGAAAAAGTACGCTGTGGTTTAAAGAATAAGGTTTATATTTAAATGACTGAGTTATAGATGGCGCGTGTGTGCACTTGTTCGTAGTATTGTTTTGACAGAACTGTGTGTGCAATAATAGCGTTATGGAGGGGCAACTGTGGCTTCATCGGTTTTCTATACATTTTGAACTCCACGCCATATCTCCTTCTTTATTATATCTATGGGTAAAACTATAGCTAGTATGTTTATATTTTTACTACGGCATAAACTATTCTCATTTTTATTTATTCTCGTTCGGGACATAAGTCCTCATAATACATACTAATATTATAAATGCAAAATAACCTGCCTGATTTGTATGTTTTTTTTTTTACACAGGTAGGTCATGGTTTGGGTTAGAGCACAGGTTACTTTTATCCCGGTAATACGTTCCTGTCGACAATTACCACAGCCGCGAAACAGCCAGTACCTCCTATTTTAACTGTATGGAGTTGATTTAGTCACATTGCGTTCAAATAGTAACAAAACTTACAATAGAGTGTTGCATATGTCGCTCGTGAATGATCTGCGCCTGATGTTGTTGTTGCTGTTGGTTCTGGTGTTGTTGTTGTTGTTGCTCCATCGCGTGCCGTTCGTGTATCGCGTGGATGGCGCGTTCACTGCAACAATATTACTTGCATTGTAGGGTATTGTTAGAACTATATTCAATTTTACAAGGATGACAAATGAGAGCTCACGAAAAAAATGACGTACCTGATTAATTGAGTAAAGGGCAATATAATGATGAATACCATTTAACCACCCTGGATACATTTAACCTGTGCCGCATATTAGCACCTAAAATGCCAACGACAAATGCGTGCACTGACTGGACAGGTCCACTCAATCTGTGTGGTTCTTTCCTCAAGAGACCATTTCAGACACCAATCTACGTGGTCCTCACATGATCTGACCAAGATTTTGTCTGGACTTTAAAAGAGGCTGTGACCTCTGAGTTTGTTTCGGCCTTTCTTCTCAGAGTAGTCAGATAGGAAACGCCGACCTCATCAGGTTTTTAAAATATGATTGACGTGTTTGTACAAATTTACTTACAGAAATAAAATCATTTATCATAACGACAATAAAAGTTGAGTCTGCTTTGAAATCAAACACAACAATGCTTCAAATATGGATGAGTATGATACTGGAAGTGGCAAATGGCGTTAGTTTTTAAAATGGATGCCACAGCCCATGACGATCCCTTTCACACAGATCTCTAAAGCTACAGATAACATTAATAGTATTTGACTTACGCGTCTCGCCTCTGTATTTGTATCTGTCTGTCTCTCTCCATGTATTGAGGTTGTGACTGAACTCTTCTGTCCATCATTTGCTGAAAATAATACACATTATTAATTTAAAATGTATACAGGCGTAACTGATTTAGGGTCGATTTTTCAGTCTTCAGATAAAGAATCAATTGCGTTTATTCCATAGATAGCATGATTCTGATTTTTCAATAGTCAGATAGTCAGTATCTGACGATTGAAGCCCGTAACTGAGGAATAAAGTTAACTGTCAAGCCTCAGTTAGTACCTTATTCTAGGGAATAATTAATAATGTTACTTTCCCTCTGCGTGTATTCGTGCTATTGTATTGTAAAAAACATGGATGCTTTTGATTCAAATGACGATAGTTTTTTAAATATCTACAAATATTTCACTTTTCTCTCGCCTTCGGGACGTCATTATTTAACAATTTAAAACCATTAGGCTCAACTTTTAGTACCAAGTCGAAAACACAGTTATCACACAGAAAATTTATTTTTTATTGATCCTATTGCAAAAAAATACGTGCCCACTCCTATCAAAAAAAATATCATCCCCACTTTATATGTAGGGGAGGTAACCTAAATAATTGTTTTTTTCAAAAATTTATACGATTGAAAAATTTCAAATATTTATTCGACTGTTATACAGCCAGATAATTTTATACGCTAGATAACTATTCAACGATTTAACTGAGGATTGAAAAATCTGCCCTTACTGTTTTTATTATTAAATAGGTTATTTACACTTTGATAGACCGCGCACCAGTGGGACAATGTAAGTTAACAGAAAAATATAAAATACTTACCGGGAACTGAGAACCGATCGGGAATTTCTGCGCCATGAATCTGTGAAATGAAAATAATTACTACAGTTAATACAATATTATATTCGGACTTTTCCTTATACTATCGCGGTAAACGTTACATAGCTCTTGCAGGTCAGTTTCAACAATATTATGATAAAAATATTATACCTAATAAATATGATTGGACACTTCGAATAACTAGAAATTTTTCCTGTCTCGTGGTTTACAATGACGTGCGTTTAAAACACCGAATTAATTTGTTTTTTTTTTTTTGCTTCGCGTTCTTTCTGACTTTTTTTTCTTTAGCTCGGCTCCTAAAGGTCCTGGCGTGATGTTAAATAGCCTTGCTCAAGAATTGGGCTATCAAAAGCAGTTTTTTTTTTCATCCGACTCTAGTCGTTTCAGAGATTAGCACGCACAAACAAACAAAAAACAAACTCATCAGCTTTCTTATTAGTAGCAGTCAAACAAGGTAAGAAGGCCGGAGAACATGTTGTTGCTAACGTACCTGAGGTCATGATGTTGTTGCTGTTGCTTGGCCTCTTGCTTGCCGTCGGCCTGCGAGCCGCGCGGCACTGGCAGTGCCGTCGCCGCGGACGCCACGTCAACTAATGACGTGAACGCTTCGTGACCTGAGAACAATTTGGTGTTTACAATAAATACTTTTAACTTTTGTATAGAGAAGCTACGTTTGTTCGGTGTTTTATTTTTGGTATAAGTAGAATATATTTATTTATTTATTATTTATTTAACCATTTATGTACACACAAAAATAAACAGACAAGATTATAAGAACAGAAAAATACGTACAAAGGTGAGGTGGTAAGGTGGTGGTGGTGGTCCGTTTTATTTGGTTTCAAAATAAAACGGATGGCACGTCTATTTATGCGTTTAAAGGAAGGCAAGCCATCATACATTTTTCTTCAAGTCGTTTGATGCGTGACGTAAGTGACGCGTCATTTATTTTTTAGTTTGATTATAGAAGTCAAATATGAATTTCAACACACTAGGCATTATTTAGTACCCATAACGTTGATTTTTGGGCCGATTTACATGAGCAATTCATATTTATATACTTTTACATTGGAAACAAGACAAAGGGTATATCGAAAAAGAACAACTGTTTCATACATTTTTGTTCATTGACGATATTTGTTTGAGTTCACTTTTGTATGGAAAAGCAGATTCTTTTTTCGATATTTCACAATAAGTAAAGGGTTTTTACCTGGTGGAGGTTGTGGGTGCTGATGTTGATACACGTGCTGCGGCGAGTGCCTCTGAATGACGGACAGCGCGTCGCGACGGAACTGCGGCGACGCGGCGCGCTCATCTTAGAGATGAATAACAAGTTATATAACGCCAGTAAGTGCAGAAAAACAGAGACGTCACGTCGTATTTGTGTGTACTATCGAAGAACTTCATATCTAAGCAGTTTGAAATGTTGTATGCCTTAATGGCGGGACATAGCAGACTTACCTGTATTTAGCACAACATCTTATGAACCTATGATCCACAATAAAATAATTTGAATTTGAAAAAAAAAACCCGTGATAACCACATCTGTTACCGCCCCGGTTCTATAGCGTCCGAGCACTGCGAGCAGAAATAGTCTTTACGGTGTATAGATATGAACTTCTTCGACGGTACGTCAGTGTTTTTATGGGTATTGGGGATCTCATTTATTTTAGTACTTAATACAGAGAATTTAGTTGTCATAATACGCTACACAGAAAATATAGAAGGGAAACAAACACACATAAAATATAAATTATATTTGGTGAAATAACCTAAATTGAGACAACATTGTAATTTTGTAGCATTCCAATTATATCGGTAAATTAAAGAATCCTCCCGCCAACTAGTCAGATTACCACTGAGTCCATTGATTTGAATCTTGGCTAGTATTGAGATATAAATGAGAATGCAAACTAAGACCATCGCGCTTTGACCAACTTCTTCTGGATATTCAGCCAAGTTATATTCACAAGAACAGCTGGTCTGATAACAAGGCGCTAGGGCGGTTCCTCGTCAGCATCTGAACTCCAATTTTTCTTTGAGGCGTTCAATAGCTTATCTTATTCATACCGTCCATATTGAATTCATCAGAGCTGGGTCAGAGTTCCGCCACCCCTTGCTACTAGTGATGGAATAATTAGCATTCGCATTCATTGTTAGCATGCGATTGCTCATTTAGCATTTAGCAAATGAAATGTTGTTGCGAAATTCTGTGAAATGCTAAATGAATTATATTATATCATACTATCATGCTATCATACGTCAGAGCGTCGACGCACGCAGCGGTAGCGTGCGCTCTCCGTCGCACCCACGGGAAGTCGGGAATACTAAATCTATCGGTTTCACTTGACCGTTTCTCGTGAATTCGCAAGTGAAATTTATTAGCAGATTCTGCGAATTTGCGAAGAATGGGTTAAGCAATTGTTATCTTAATAGCTTTGATTTGCGCGTACTTAGGGTTGTATATTGAATGAATGCTTGTGATTGTATTATTATATTTAAATTATTAGCATTAGCAGATTTAGCAGGGTGATGCGAAGATTACTGTTTAGCAATTGTTAACTTATTGTCTTTGATTTGTTCGTACTTAAGGTCGTGTATTGATTGAATGAATTCGTGATTATTTAATAATATTTGGTGTGACACGCGCTTGGCGCGCGTCGTTTTGTGCCAAAGTTCAGTACGTTTTGGCAAGTGATAGTGAGAGTTTAGTTTACGTATTCGTTAATTTCGATATACAGTAATTAAATTATTTCGTCTTGTGCTTATTTAAATAGATAATAGTGTGAACTTAATATCTACCTATAAATAACAGGAGGTAATAGTAGAAGTATAAACAAAATTCGCATACTTCATTAATATCAATTATCTTCATATTAGCAAATAGCGTAGCAATAGCAACTAGCATGCTAAGACTCAAGAATTCACATGCTAATGAAATTATTGCGAAATCGCAATAATTGACATTACTACTTGCTACCAATACTTTTACCACAGGAGAACCTACTCTCATATAATTCCTAGGAACGCAAGACAAAAAGTCCAATAGCGCTAAGGCCGCCCATTGTATATTTTCTAGTGTTGATTTATTTTTTTGTTATGTATTTTTGTGGTGTACAATAAAGTATATATATATAAATAAATAGCCGACTGACCGGGCGGCGGGTGCGGGTAGGCGTGCGGCGTGTGGCGCTGGATGACGGACACGGCGTCGCGCCGGAACTGCGGCGACGCGGCGCGCTCGCGCTCGCGCCGCGCGCCGCCGTGCATCTGCTGCGACGTGATGAAGTCCGCCATGATGATCTGCCGCTGCTCCAGCCCGTACGGGTTGCGCGCGTAGCCCGCGCTGCCCGTCTGCGGGGGACGTGCCGTTAGCGAAATGGAATGACGAAATAAGTTTGGGCAATAGTAATTAGTAAAGTCCATCTACTTTTGACTTCTGGAATAAGCAATTTGCACTTTTCAACCTATTTTGAATAGTTGACTTTTGATTTACGTTCGACTATAACTTAAACATAATTAACTTCCAAGACAACAAAAATTTACTAAAAATTCTTAAAATTTTCACAAGTTTCTACTCACAGGTGAAAAACTCGGCGACTGCGGCCTAGGTTGACTGCCTGCCGCAGCATAGTACGCCGCAGGGCCTCCCGGACTCCTTCTCTTATAGAAGTCCAACGTTCTCTTATCAGGCATATGATGGGACCCATGCACCGGGGTCCCAGCCGTTATGGACCCCGTCTTAGGCTCCGGAGGGTTCCTATGGGGCTCAAACCTCGACTCCACTGGGGTCCCGAGGGTTATAGAGCCTTTAGGATTAGGTGCCGGCTTTAAGGTCGGTCTTGGAGGTGCTCCCACAGATTTGGGCTTCGAGTTGTACTGGGTAGGAGATTCCCGTTCTTGTTGTGGTCTGTAGTCTGTTGAATTTCGGTATACCTGTTGGGGCATAGAGAAATGTTACAATATGTGAAAATTATGAAGATAATAAATGCCTAGAATATATTCTGGTCTTTTCGTAGTCATTATTGGCGAAGTACAGTCAACAAAGGAATAGTATAAGCAAGAAATAAATATATTTTAACTATGCAACCATTATTTATTATTATTGCGTTATAATTTTGACACATTCAGACAAACTATTATAGTCAGCCCACGCAAAATGTGTCGAAAAGGAGTTTTAGTTAGCTGCCTAGCCGCTTTTGTTAACTGTACCTACCAATTCTTCAATCGTCCAATACTAACCGATTTATTAGGATGCGGGAACGGCTGATCATGCCTAGGCCTCTTCACACTAAGATCCAACAGCGGTTCATGCCTCTCCTGCCTCAACAGCAGATTCTCATGCCTATCATGTCTATCAGGTCGTTCGGGCCGCTCGGGTCTTTCCGCGCGTGGCTCGATGTGCAGAACCATGACATCCTTGTCGTTTGTTGAGGAGTGAGAGAGAGGGGTGATAGTGGCTGAACGTTGAGGGCTGGAAGCGCCCGTGTTGCCGACGTGGGAACTGTTGACGACTGATAGTGTGGCGAGCGCTTCTCGGCCGCTTGCGCAGGAGGAGGTGACCTGTGGAAGATGTTTGTGTGTTATTTTGGTTTTATTTATTTAGGGACAATAAAGCGGTTCTTAAATCTCGGAATGTAGATCAAGGTTGAATATATTATTCTTACCTTGATCTGATGCGGCTTGATGGGGGGATGCTGTGGCTGCGAGTCTCTCGTGAGACTGATCTCTATGAGGTTGAGGACCACGTCGCGGACAGTCTGCGGCGCGGTACTGCGCCCTACTGACGTCACCGGGGACGCTGTGACTGCGCTTACGGCGACCACGGGACTGCAGGACGATGCTGAGGATACTACTGTTGGGAGGGAGGTTGGAGGGACGATCTGTGGGAAGAGGATTTTTGTTAGATAATTATGATATAGTTTAACAAGCTAATGGCATGAAATAAATTCAACACCTAACTTGCAGGCCCAATTTCGCAGCGACTAATTGGATTTTTCGAATAGGTGATTTCACGATACGATTATACATATTAGTCAGATGTCTTTTCCCAAACATTTATGACTACATTTCACCTCCGAATAACGTCCCGTAAAGTTAACTGGCAGATAGTTTCAAATAAACTTTGTTTACTTTTTAATTTATCTAGTAGATACTCCATAATCGCAGGCCCTCAATACACTAAAATGCAAGGACAAGGAGTATAAATGGTATCAGTTTCCTGCCTCACCTTGGCACTGGGCGCGTCGTTCTCCTCGTCGGCCGTCTCGGTGGCGGACGAGTCGTACTCGTCGCGGCGCGGGCGGCGCGGCGCGGCGCCGGCGGGCGGCGCGGGCGCGGGCGCGGCGGGCGCGCGCGCGGGCGAGCCGCCGCTGGCCGTGTCCGTGTCGGCCGACGACACCGCGCTGTCCGAGCTCGACGGCGGCGCCGGCCGGTCGCCCACCGACGTGTCGAGCTGCAGCTTTTTTCTGTCGGCGGAGATTTTAGGAGTTACGAAGATTTGAAAAATAATTTAAAAAAAAATATTTTTTCAAAAAGTATTGTTCAACAGTTCAACAACACAACAAACCTAACATTGATAATATCCCGGTTCAATCATTTAACATGTTTGAATTAATACCGAAAAAAAACTCTTCCTTGCAAATGTAAGCGATGAATCGCTTATTGTAGGTCACAATGTCCAAAAGTCCTATTCGCTAACTATTCGCCTACCTATAGGTGAAGTAGAACGCCTTCAAGCTGGCTGGCGGCCTGCCACTGACGGCTGCGATCCTGTCCCACGCGGTCCCGTGCTCCCGCAGTAGCGACCTGAACCTCGCAGCTTCCTCCTCCGTGGGTTCGGGTGCGAGGCCTCCTTCCACCACGGTTTCTAACCTCCTGGTTATTCTTTTGAAACAAGCTAAACAGCATTTGCTTAACTCACTGGGGATTTCTGTGAAAGAATGTTAAGATATATAAAAACAAATATCAATGAATAAAGATATAATATCAACGAATCGCACAAATAATTACGTTCCTTCTGAATTTCAACTGTTTCTTCAAGCAATCGAACTAACTTGTGCTAATTTACGAGCTTCGAAATTAAGCACAATCAAAATAATGTTCCTTTTGACATCTCAACAATATTCACTGTTTTACAATTGATTTCGTTCTCGAGAAGACGGCTAGATATGTAGAAGGTTCTGTATAATCTAACACCGCATCTTAAAACACTAAACTAATATATATAAAGTGAAAGTAAAACTCACCAAACTCTTCCATAAGCGGCCTCTTCAGCTCTAATGACAGATCATGCCACCGCGGCGGCAGATGCCTCAGCCGTTTCGCCCTCACCCTGGGCCCCGGACACGTCGGAACCGGACACCTGGTATACCTCGACCGGACACATCTACAGTGACACGGTTCGCATACCCTGGCACCTATTTACATAAATAGAATATTCTTTACTGTACAAAAAACAGAGGTAAACGCGCTAATAAATAGACTTTTGCCAGACAACCTCAGGATGGACAGAGATTTTACTGTATCAATGAATGTGGGTAGTCCGCGACGTGGCAATAAAGCAGGGTTTTCAACCTTTTTGAAGTCAAGGGCAGAGAACACTTTGTTCGGCGACCGCAACACAAGGGAAATTGGTTATATTCCATTATAAACTTATAGGTAAGTAGGTACCTTGCAGTTATTTATTATAAAATTTAACAAGGCTAGAAGTAGCAAATAATACTAAATTCAATCAATGAGATGTTTGACATTGTTTACTCTTAACTAATTTATCAATATCTGCCCCAATAGTAGTTCTTGCAATTCTCACTGTTTTCAAGGTGAATATCGGTGATTCTGGTCTTTGCCCTGGACTTTACGTTTTTCATTCGAGTAAATAACTCCTCGCATAGATAATGTGTAGCCAAAAAGTGGTTAAAAAAACTGAAATGGGGATGTATTTTGATTGATTTTTGCTGGTCTATTTTGTTTTGATTTCTAGACATGAGTAGTAATAAACACATTTTATTTAGCCAAGCTATTGCGGGGCCGCCAAGGGGCCGCGAGTAGACGACTTTTGCAATAAAGCACAGTATCTGATGTCTGAGGTATCGACGGATGTCCAAAGAAGATAAATAAAAAAAAAAATAGGTAACTTCAGCTGTTACAAAGTAATTGGCCGCTGATAGTGTAGCATATTTGAAATTACGCGTTTAGAAAATCATTTACTTTTTCATTATAATTAGTTATTGATACCCATCATCATGTCTGTGAAGTTTCACCAATCAATTTGAGCTCGTATAAGTTTATCATAACTAATATAAAAATAGATTTTTTAAAATATCTACCACACGCACCTACAGCCTCTTCTTTAAGCCCGTAGTGGATGGCGCGAGATCTGGACACCGTCCGAGTGGCCCCGGACATGTTGCACACGGCACAGTTGGACGACGTTGTTGTAATCGTTGTTGTTGTTAGCGTGGCTGTTGATGAGGGCGTGCCGATGCGCTCTGTTACCGCTGTTGGGGAAATAGGCGATTAGTGATGGCTATACATGTGAGGGTAGAAAGTGAGATGTTTAGTATCATCTAGCTATGGAATATAATGTCAGGAGAATTTTAGCTTTTTCCTATAAATGACTGACACTGCGAATCGGTTTACCAAGTGTTCTCGCTTATATTTAACGCCACATTTGTAAATTAAGAATCATATCTCCATGTTCAGCAATGGACGTCTAAACGTAAACGCAAATACTATATTTGACGCTAGAGGAAAATGCATAAAAATTCTTCAGACAACATTGTATCACATCCAACAAAAGTTAAAAACTCATCTACAAAACGAACCTTCCAAATCAAATCAAATCTAAAATCAAAACACCTAAACAGCTTACAGAACAACAAAACGAAAATCTAGTTTCCATATAGTTCATTATTCAAGCGTTAGTTGCATATTAACAAGTTTATTCAGAACAGCGCGAGATGATCCGTAAATCACGTCGCGGCCGACCGGGCAGGCGGATCGTGCAATATTCAGCGGGCCCACGTTGGGCGCCAATTTGTAGCGAAACTGCGAAAGCAGATTAGCGCCAATTTAGTTCCGATACCGATGCCATGTTTGTTTAATTATTTATCGCTGTTTGTTATACAAATTGAATTACTGCGCGTCATACATACGTGTTGTTTGTTTGAATTATTATATGCATTTATTATTTAGTTTGTTGTTCGGTATTTGTGTACATCAATTTATTAAATTCAACGCCAATCCGTGTTTACCTTCTATACCTTTTATAATCCTAATGCAATCACCACTAGTCTAAGTACTGCATCAAATCCAACATAGATATCACACAACAAGTTTTGCAAGCCGAAGCCAGGCAAAGGCAAAGGATTGCTAAACTGCATCGGCGCAAGTTAAATAATTAACTATTATACGAACAGATTTGAGCTCGCAGTTAATAACTCTCTAACTGCTGTGTAATTAGATTTATGCACTTCAGTTGAGATCATAGAACTGTATATTCTTGGATATGCGCATTGTAGGCGATTTTATTTCAAGCAGGTAAAATCAAATTCGTAGTCTTTAAAAAAAATGTGCTTTATCTTACTTTAACCATAAATCTAAGAGATATGACAAAAAAAAATTTTGATCATTAAAATAACAGGACCGGTCGATGTAGCGAAGCTTGGGGGAGGCCTATGTCCAGCAGTGGACGTTTTTTCGGCTGAAATGATGATGATGAAGTATGAGAAGAAGGATAAATCGAGCTCCAAACTGAAGCCATAATCAAACATGCATCCACCTTTCTCTAAAACTTCTTCTTCAATATTGACAGGGACACTTATAGTGCACTACTTATCATAAACCAAAGGCCTTAACAGAATCAAACCATCATTATCATATATACTTGGGACATTATGTCACCGAGGACCTCAAGGATCAGGTAGATATGGATCTTGAGCGCAGGGCGCTAGCAGCCAGATGCAACATGTTGGCTCACAGATTCGCTCGTTGAAGTACGAGGCCAAATTAACTCTGTTTAAAGCTTATTATCAAGGGCAGTTTGTGGGTCAACGGTACGCGGAGGGCTCTAGATGCTCTGCGTGTGCAATATAATAATGGCTTCAGGGTGCTGTTGAGGTTGCCCCGGTTCTGCAGGGCGTCTGGCATGTAGCGCGAACTGGTGACTTTATGCCATTATGAGGAAGAAGGCTGCATCGTTAATAAGCAGAATGAGGGCTAGCAGTAACAACATCTTGAAACCCCTAGCTGAACAGCACGGCACGATGCACCACTGCTAACACTGCCGCACATCCCACATTAATGAGAATAATAATAATTATTATGTGTGTAATTAGTTAATAAATACTAACCCTTAGTTGATAATTTTGTTGTACTAACCAGTGGCCCAATGTTGTCAAATTAAATAAATATATAAAATTAATTATTATGAAAATGTCTACTGTATAAATCCATACATAGTCAGCATTTCGTCTGTCTGTAGCTCTGTGCCTCTGAGTGCTAATTAGCGTCTGCAATCCCTGAGCAAACCAACGACGTTTGTCTAACAGATACCAGACTATTACCGAGAGAACACGCCACAGATTACTGAGATGGAAACGACCCTAGTTCTTTGATGTGTTTGGTAAAATATTGTTACTGATGATAAAATGGGACTTGGTCTTGGTAAATTTTTGTAGAAAGAAAACATTGTTTATTAAGAAATATTGACATTATGTTTCTGTATTTAAAACATCAATTTTGTTTATAAACTATGTTGATTAATCATTTATTTTATAAATTGGTTAAAAATTACACTTGCACGCATTTTTTTTTTATTTATACTAGATGAGGTAGGTTATAAGTATTGCCTTATTTAAAATAGATGAAGTCGGTTATTTGTATTGATTTATTTAAAAAAGCTACCCTCATTTTGGAAAATCAAACTTACTTACTAAGCTTCAAAGATCTTTCTACAATTTTGCTATCCGTGCCGAGCACTGTCGATTAATTCCACCAATTACTGATATTTGCACAAACGCTAATTGGATCATGATTCAACGTTTTATTCAATTTGAAAGCTTAAACAGCGTTTTGGTGAAATGGCGCCCATCGTGGTACTAACCGAATGAACTGTTTCATCTAACATGAATAAGCCAGATTGTAATGAATTTATAAAGATCGTTAGTGATTATTCATTGACTATCGTAAATTAAAACATAAAACGGATATTGTATCGAAATGTTTTCGATTACCTATTATATGGATCGATAAAATAAATTGGCGCCCAACAGGGACTCACAACAAAAACAAATCTACCCCATATTCACTTGTACATAATCAAACAACGAATACACGAGCGTACACACAATTTCCCTACACTTCAGATCCCACGAGTGGGCAAACCGTGGAGCGGGATGTCACCTCTATTTGCGCACCGATGTTCAGCCAAGCGCGAGGATTTAACGAGACCGGCTATCTGTGTTTATTTACCGCGCAAACAGCCGTAGACATTTTGTAGATTAAATGCCTCTGTATGCTGAACGTGTGTTGATTTTATTATACAATTTGTCATGTCGTGTTTCCCTTTAATATTACAGAAAGTATTTATAGTCGCTTGATATTAATAGTAAATTTTATTCGCGACAAATATTTTGATTTCTCGTCTCATTTTATTAATCAAAGAACACATTATATTGAATTAATATCGTGTAGGGCGATAATTATATCAGTTTTCACTTGATTACTTAGTAAATAATCCGGTAATTATGGAGAATGATTGGTGTGAAGACAAAGCGGGTTTGGATGGACCGTTTAATCTGTTAATCTTACAAAAGGCACGTCGGTCCCGCATGCCCAATGCTCGATTTACAATTCTGTGTGTGGTGAGTTTGTCGGGTTTATGCTGTCAACCAAGCTGAGGATTATGGCTGTCATGCACTAATGTTGTGCGGATTAACTTATAATATTTCGATCGGGAGTTATTGCGAGATTAAGAATAATGTAATGAGAACGAATGATATTCAGTTGTTATTTTAATTCAATAATATTTTTTTTGTCGAATTAGGTTTTCTTTTGAGCTATTAATTCGTGAATTTGAGAAAATGTTACTAAATGACGAAACTCCATGACAAAAAATCGAGTTAAGTAAATCATTTTTCTAAATATAAGTAGGTACCACTGTACTACTACTAGATTATCAGACAAATACAAAGATTCTGAATAAAAAGGTTTTTGTCATAGTCCACAAAGCGATAAGGCATCATTGAAATTAAACCCAACGGCGGTCACTGGGGAATCGCGCATTTTTAAACGGACTCCCCCTAAGGTAAGACAAGGGATGATAATGTATGGAACAACACTCTTAGAAATTGTGCAAAACAAGCTTTTGGTCGCGACTTTCTTCGCTTTTGAACTTCTGTGTGTGAAGAAACATATCTTCTGAATTTCATGTTAGATACATGAAAATTTATCTGTGTGATTTCTGTCTGAAAACCATTTCAAAATAGGTTGCGGTGTATGGCGTTAAGGTCAGTAAGTGGTCTATCCTATTAATTAGAAATCAAATAGCAATTAGTAAAAAACTATGCACTCAGCTTGAGACTTGAGATGACGAGAAAACAGTAATAAAAAATGCCAATATTTTCAAAATCGTAAATCATGAAAATCAAAAAGAAAATTGAAAAATACTAGCTGAATACTTTAGAATTTCATACATTTCGAAGATTATCATTTTATCTCCTTGCTCTTGCAAATACGAAAATTGAGACAATTTAAAAGGTTAAGAATATTCGTCAGTAAATATTTTGAAAAGATGACGTTTTACAAAGTCAATGGCGGTATCAGGAGACTTGTAAATGGATTAACTGTTTGTAAAGTCACAGACACTCGACTGAATAGTCGCTATTGCCCGGGGACCGACGTAGAATACGCTTCATATTTCACTTTGTGTAAATAATACTCCCAAAAGATGGAAAGGGATTGGAATGTGGTGAAGCTAAGAAATTACGAATTTTACTTTTTTTTTTTGGAAATGCTATTCTACTGAGTCGAATTATATGTGGAAATAATTACTAAAACGTTTTGCTCTTCCTCCATTAATTTAATTTGCGAACCGATTAAATATATTTTTATTATTATTATAATTCGAGAAGCAGACGAATCAATGTATTATTTTTAGATGTTTTATTTTTATAAAAGCAAAATCCAAATTATTTCGAAAGCAGCATAGCTTTCTATTGTGCACTGTTGGAGTAGTATTAGGTAAGCCCCTTGAAACCACCCATAAGAAGTCAAATCGCAACATCGCACTGTTCAATAAAGTTCCCAATCTTCCCTCTTGAAAATCAAACTTGTAAACTGAAAGTTGAACCCTACCGCGGTGTATATAAAGAGGCACTCTAGTCGGCGGCTGGCAGTCGACGAGCGGCCGCGAGCGAGCATGTTGTCTCTGTACCGCGCGTGGCTGGGGCCCAGCCCCTGCGTGGCGCGTCCGGCGCCGCCCCCGGGGGCCCATCGGCCGGTACCCCGCCGAGCAAGGGTACCATCTCCACCCGCCTCGCCACCACCACCGTCACCATCATCTACCACTTCAAGCGAGTTGGATGTTGAGCGCATCGAGGCTCCTGAACCGCCAAAACGTCAAAGCAACACAGTCCTCGACATAGCTTCGTGCGATGGCCCGGTCCAGTTCAGCCGGGTCCTCAATGTGGCCTGGCAGGAGAACTCTCCCGAACGTTCCTGGCCGTGCCGGCACCGCAAGTCTCAAACCCGGACCACCCTACACTACTACCCGTGCAAAACCTGCGGGTCAAAGTTCCCTTCGTACTACTTCGTGCACAAGCATCGCAAACGCTGTCACGCTGAGGAAGCCAGTATGGGGGAGGCAGAACCCGAGCCCTCCACCTCTACCGCTAAGTGAATCGGCCGTGTCGTAGTGAAAACGTACATATCAGTATTATTGAGTGATCTCAAGCGAGCTTACGATGTTGGTTACAACTTGTTTCGGTTTAAATGTACTATTGTTATAATAAATGTTTAAAGGTACGTCGTGTTTTATTTCATTTTCTCGAATGGACTCAAGTTTTTGAAAAGATAAAGTTTGTAATTACGAATGTGAAACTGTGACGTATCGAAATAATTTTCTATGATACAAGTTTTACTCGTTTCAACAAAAGTTTTAAAAAGAGATTTATATATAACTAAGCAGTAAAGTAAATAGGTTTTCATTCATTAAAATCGAATCAAATAAACATAATTACAGAGCCACAGTATGAATTGATTCAATACAAATAAGCATCTCAAATTTTTCTCACCACATTTTACTTGATAAATCGGAACTACAAATTGTAGGCCACAGGTCTTAGGGTCGTATTACAGAACCTCACTCAAAACTCAAGCATTGGGTACTGAAAAATTCGCTTAAAGACTTGATTTATTGAAACTAGTTTTAAGTAATGCTTGGGTAAAGTTCTGTAGTACGGGCCTTAGAGCTTGTGTTTAGAGTTAGAAATATCAGATTAACGAGTTTCGTAGTGAAAGTTAAAACTTTGCTTTGCATCGCACAGACTTATCGACAAGGAATTTAACTAAACCTTAAGGGAACTCGCGCACTCACAGCGTCGGCTAGTTGGACGTTGCGACCAAGTGCGCGATTCGTATCGGCTTCTATAGTATACCTGGTCGTTACGACCAGTGGTCGTGGTCGAGACCGTCTAGTGCGCGAGATCCCGAATTCTTTAAAGATAATAGAAATATGTTTGACAAATCTGAAAATCGCTCTTCTAGCCTTTTATTACAATACCTACATACTATCACTACTGAACGACATTATTATTGACCAGTCGTAAGAAAATTATTGTAGTCAAACTTGGCAAACGGATTGGCGGTCGCAAACTCTAATCAAAAATATACATGACATAGACCTTAACCTTAAGTGTTAAGGTACGAATAATATTTTTGACAGCTTCCCATACAAAAATTGTTAGACGTCAATTTTATTCACGGATATCTGAAAATGTTATTCAAAACATATCCGACTTTGGTAAAATCTTCCCCTAGTCGTCTCAAGACGACTTTTTGGTATTACAAACACTAAATTAGCGGACCTTAGAACATAAAAACTTCTCCAAACGTATCTTACCAGCTTCCGGCGTGGGCGGCGGCTGTGTCGGCGTGGGTGGCTGAGCCGGCTGCGGCGTAGGCGGCGCGCTGCCGCTGCCACTGCCGCTGGCGCTGTTATTGCCGCTGCCCGTCGACATGGCAGGCGCTGTCAATGTGGCAGCTGCCACCGCCGCCGTTGACGTTATGCAGGTGACGGGTGAAGATGTCGGTGCCACACTTGTTGCTGCGGTTGTTGGTGTCTGTGGAAAAGTCCGCGATCAGGTCCAAGAAACAAATCTATGCGAAACGTAAGATACTTATTTGGAATTTTATTTTGAGTTTTACTGGTTTAGTTATTATCAAAGCAGATCTTAGGACATCTGACTGCTTTAAATAATTTAGTTGGCTTATTGGTATTGTGTCATTTAAATATCTCGACCACAGAATGATGGTAAACGTAGCTGTAAAATCCAACTTATTTATGCACCATTCTTAGCTTATATACAAACAAAAACTATTGTAGCTACAGAAAACTAATACATAAGCATCTGGATCGAAAATGTAGGTAGGTACTATTTTTTTAAAGTTTTCTACCTTTATTTTTATTTTTTTTCATACTCGTACAATTCAATTTCTAAGAAAACTTCACGGTATAACAATAACCAGTGTCGCGCTAGTCTGCTAGCTTAAATTTGGCACAGATGGCCTCATCCAAATGATGCAACTTCTATCAATAATGGAATTAATTCATCATAATTATTTTAGACGAAAGACGTACTGCACTACTGGCCATGTCCATGACCGGTCCTGTGCTTCTCGCATCCAGAGGATTCAACATGAATATCAACAAATCTTACTGCAGCAAGATAGAAGTCCATACAATAGACTCAACTAAAAAGTTTCTAAGTGACTCACCGAAACAGGAGTAATAGTAAGCGTTACATCAGCCAACGTCGCCGGCGGCAGCGGCAGGTCGACGGCGGGCGGCGTGGGCGTTGCCGCCGGGCTGTTCGCCACGGACATCGGCGTGGGAGTTGACGTGACCGGCGCGGGCGGCGCCGACGACCCCGGTGGTGGCGACGGCGGTAGAGGCGGTGTTCTTGTTAAGTCCGACCTGGTGACAAGGGAATAATTGGTGATAATGGTGGCAATAGAGACGTGAACAGGTGGTGCTTGAAGGTGTAATCTGATAAAGGCACCAAGTCGTTAACTTACTTACTTAATTTAATTAAATTCCTAATTAACTTATAATTTATTATCTAAGGTAAACCAAATATTAAATCTTATTTAAATTTTACTTATTTATCTGCCACTCTGTTACCAATGTATATAATATATCTACTATAATATCTTTATTTTTATTTTTTATTAATTTCATTCGATTCTTGATTTGTGTGTTGTATTGCTAGATGTATGCTTTGTTTTTTTTCATTATTTTTAATCACCCAATAAAAATGTAATATCTAAATATATAGTGTATTTGGTGTTAGCTTGCACTTATGAATGTATATCGTGTACTTTTTGCTATATGAAATGAAATGCGTAAAAAATAGTAGGCTAACCTCTTAATAAATAAATTAAAACGTCGTCGAGTTCCTAGATAAATAGTTCGTAAGGTAAATTAAGGACGAATAAACGTAGATGAAGTCACATTAAACCGCCAGGTATAGGTTACCTATTGCAAACATGCATTAATGTTAAAACCACAGTGTACAAGAACAATATAATCCTACCTGACCCGAACAAAATTAACCCAGCATTCATTATAATTATAAATCGCAATAAACATTAAACTACCAGTTAATTACATAACCAAAACACAATCAGAGCGCCGCGTAGGCCGCGCGGGTGCATCGGGGAGTTATGGCAAACATAATTAGCTCAATTCGCCTCTCTTTTAATTACCAGCAGTTACCCCGCGGCGAGGGGAGGTGGGGGCATTTGTGACGACCACCCGATGTAGGGGATGAAGAATTCAATTTAATCGGTTAGTTTCGATTCAGGGTACGATTATTGTGAGCTTGTTACGAAATTGCGGGCTGATACGCACCCTAATTACGTAACACACGATCTATCATAATCTGAATCATTTTGAAGGATATTGCTAATCCATTGCTTCATATGTTCGAAAAATTTGTCTGCTCAACAACGTGAATAACGCAATGAACGTTGTTGAACTGTCAAAATTATAAAGATTGTGATTGATCGTGTGTTACGCAGTTAGGGTGCTGGTGCCATAAGACTTAGACCTAGACCTTTTATCGGGTATTCTAGCCGAAATCAATGAAATCGTCTGTCATCTACATCATTCTGTGGACATCGCAACTAGCATCTCAACATTACCAGCTACTTTTTGTTCAATGCGAAACGAATTCACGATCCCGGTAACATCCTACGAAAACCAACGAATAAAAAGGATTTCGGAAGAAGTTGGGTTAAAAAAAACACTTTATTAAGGAAATTTATTTCAAAACTTGTCTTATTGTCCACACTTGCGACATTTCCGGAACTCTAGTGTTAAATTCGAACGAGTACTGTACTGATGTCACTGTTTCGGTACAGGGACATCAGTACAGTACTCGTTCGAATTTCGATACAAGACCACAAGTTCAACATTGTTGAGGACACACAAAAAACGAACCAACCCGTTAAAAATGTATCTCAGAAAACGCCAACGTTTCATAGCTTTTCAGCAAAAAACTGAAACTTCAACAAAAAATCTGGAGCCGCGAAAAACAAGCGCGTTCCGACACTAACTAACACGGTTCGTCGGTATTTGAAGATCATTAAAATTTGCCCAATTAGTACCGGCTAGGGGTGGTAATTATCCGCGGGCGGACGACGCACCCCATTCGACAAACAACGACTGAACGTGGGGAAACCTGACAATCAAATTAATCTCATCCCTTTACTGAATAGTACAGTACAGTCGACCGCACGTCCATGGAAAAACATTCTCACTGACAGAGCCTTGATTTCATAGCAATAAGAGCGGTTTTCGGAGTTCAAGTTTTGCTACTGCAAGCGATTGACTGTACCGCGAATGCGCGCGCGATTTTTATTTTTCATGTTCATTTCACTAACTTTTTTGGTCGCAGTCACGTATACGAATTTTGAATTTAAAAAAAATCCAATCGTCTATAGTTGAATGATTTTTGTCGTTTAGACGAATGCCCAAAAAGGAGTGTAAGGTATTTTTGCATCTTTCGTCCCCAATTTGGTTCTACGTTGAAACTAGCCTTTTCTACAATCAAATAGATAATATCAAACCACGAAAAGAAACAACTCAGAAATATCCATCATATCAATGAGCAAACATGACAGAATCAAACGATTGCCGGAATAGACTGATTTTTTCCACCGCCCTCTTCCCTCATATTTAGCTTTCTCGATTGGTAGATGCTTTTAATTAAGGCAATTAGAAAGATGGGTCGGCCCTGTGTTTGCGTAAAAATCTAAACAAACCGTGTCGGGAGAAACGGTGGCGGTAGTGATGTAGTACTGTTGGTTATCGATAACGGTGATTTGGGACAGCAGTTTGAGTAGACCGTACTATCGATAAAATAGTATACCCTCCTATTCGTTATTTACAATGGTAATTTAGAGGTGTTAAATAGAGAGGTAAATTTTTTACACACTAAATTAAACTAAAACAACAAAATGTAATGAAAATTTGATTCTGAAAAGCTATGAATAATCGCAAACGCCTCGCAATTTCACTTTAGTTTTGCCAAAATCAAAGAAATACATTAAAACACGCACCGTCTAAATAACAGTTCCGTCCACAAAAAATAACGTTCAAAATGATTATACTCGTAAAGAACAACTTTAATCGAACAACAGATCACCTACTTAAAAAGTTTATCGATAATCGAATCGCCTCTCGTATGCTGATTGGGCACCGCTATGATTCCCGCGGGAGTCGTGTGCAAATAATCACCGGAGTGATTGTCAACACACGCATAACACACGCCCATTATTATTACATATTTCTCTTTTATTACTTCACCGCTAAAACCTCCCTTTACTTCGGTGGATCAACCGTTTGAGATTTCGAGGAGAAATTATTTTTGGTTTGAAATGTGGGAGTCTCTTAATATTATTTCCGTAAGTATTTAATTCACCACCAAATGCTAATATAATCATCATTTCAGCAGAAAGACGTCTACTGCTGGACATATGCTTCCTCCAAGATATGAGTTCACTTATTTTATCACATTGTGCGTCTAAGTTTGAAAACGATCCGATTTATTTTCAAATAGCCGGAGACTGTCTTAAGTTATATAACAGTCCATTTCTTCAACTTCGCCTTTAACTCTAAGACCTGAAAAAAAACCTACGCAAAGTGCCATAAAACCCTGTAAACTACTAATAAACTCACTTTAAAACTGCTAACTCTGCTAACTCCCGGTCGCAAGTAGCTAAGAGCCAATAAAATAAATCTCCCCAGTTTTCCCCGCACCGATTGAAATAAAAATACATGAATTTTAAACGATTAATCTGGTCGATGAAAAATTGACTTATTCTCATTGTCTGAAGCTCATAAAAGTGAGTGGTCGTGCAAACATACGTCCACAGGGACGAACTTGGCGGGGCCCGTTTTCTGAGAAAGGATGATCACTTATTAATGAAGCGAGGTTCGAAGTAAGTTTGAGATGTTCGAATCCTTTGTCCGGAAATCCGGATTAAGAGCTTCAAGTCTGATCCTTAAGACTTTGTCTAGCTTTAGGGGAAACAAGACGTAAAGATGTTTTAAATTTTACTGAAAAATTTATTTATTTATTTAACCATTTATGTACACACATAAATGGTGCTGCTTATTTCTATAGAAATCTCTTCCAGCATACCTGCGATAGGACAGAGGGTAAAAAGAGATTTATCTTACGATAATGTTTTCTAATTGAAGCCAGAGCGGCAATTTTCGTATATAAAAGAACGTTCGCATTTTAATCTCAATCTGTCAAATATACATAAATCTTCCCTAAATGTTTGACAAGTTTTTGTCATTGATTGTCGTAGAAACAAGATTATTACATATTTTAAATGTTTTTAAATTCGAGAAAAAAGTGGAATTTTATAGGGAAAGTCCGTTCTTTTCATTCCGGGCCTGTTCTCCGGGTCCAGAGGAGGGTAGTATACGAACCTTTGCTTAAACAATACGTCTTTTTGGAACGAATTTTTGAACCATTTTATGAAAATTAGATTTGGGAATTAAGTAGGTAACTCAACGAAATTGAATTTTTGATGTACCTAACTATTAACAATTATATTTCAGAAAGTTTTTTATTATTATGATAATATTATTTCTTGGAAGACAGAATTATACAGTATCTACCTAATTATTAGATTAACTTAGCATCTAGGAATTGTATAAAATCTGAAAAGCTAAGAACATCAATCACACAAAATCATCATTATTATAATGGAAATGTATATTTGCGGCATAATAGTGGCGCTACCTCGGCCCGGCTAAAGTGCCGTAAGCATTGCATTGTCATTGTCACTGTCACTTGTTATTTTGTTTGATTGTTGAGGCTAGCTCGCCGCCCTTTGTATTGATTGATTGTAATTGTTTTAGACACTTATATGAAAAGTCACTACAATGACTGAATTTACGAAAACTAAAGTAGCAAATGAAAATGGCTGAAAGGTAGGTTAGTTTAGAACTATGACCACACCAGGGGCTAGGGTCCGTTTAGGCACAGAGAGTGTAATGTTTTGGGAATGTGGTGTTTTAGAGCGAACTAACCTCAACAATCAAACAAAAAAATCATAATTTGTAATAATGTTAATTTTATTGAATAGCTAATTTATATGTAACTAGCTGCGCCCCGCGGCTTCACCCGCATAAGTTTCGATCCCGTGGAAATATCGGGATAAAAAGTATCCTATTTGTTAATCCAGGTTATAAACTATCTGTGTGGCAAATTTTATCCAAATCCGTTCAGTAGTTTTAGCGTGAAGAAGAGACAAACATACACACTCACAAACTTTCGCCTTTATAATATTAGTGTGATTATTGTTTGTCATACGGGCGGGACATAGCTGATCAAAATCTTCAACTATTTAAGAACTGTAGTGTACCTATGATTCACAAAAAAAATATTAAATTGAATGGAAAAAAGAAATTCTAATTTGCAAACTTCATTCACCCGTTTCAAGACTATCATCATTCTCTTCTTGGTCTTAGTCCAATTTATTTGGGGTCCGGCATTGCTTTTTCTTGCATACCTATTAGTCGTCATCTCAAACATTTTATTTGATTTTGTATGAGTTCATTTTATTTTAGATTCCCTTTAATTTATTTATTATTACAGACAGAGACTTCCTTATGTTTAATATTCTAACGTATGGCATCGTGGGTTGCAGCTGAAAATCAGCGTCAGGTGTTATCATTTGACATTATGCTGAGCTTGAGGCCCTTTCGACATTATAATTTCTGTTTTTATAGTTATATGGTGTATTTTTTGTATTGCCAACAAACACATTTTTCTTTATTTCGGTACTCACCCCTTTTCTAGCCATATCATCTTTAAAACAGTTCAGCTGTTCCAAAAAAAACCACCTCAAAATGCAGCTCAACCATAAACCGGTATCTAGATATCAAACACTTCTCAAGACAATGGACCTTAGCTCTTAACTCATCCACTCAGGAGCACATTACATCCGCGAATTACAAACAATGAAAAACTCCCAGTCAAGGAGCGCGGTAAAAAACTCGCCCGCCATCTCCACAGCTATTGGTGAATAATTCATTGGACGGCAGCCGCTCAATGTTGACACGGTGTAATTAAAAAGCCCGCCCCGACTCAACGGAATCGTATAAAATCTCTGTATAGATATTGAAGGAAAAATTATGATGGTAGGCAGAGGTGTACACCCACGTTTTGCCAGTTATGTTTAATACGTCTTACTCTAATATAATAATATTATAAAACTAAAAATATAATATTATTAATGTGAGTTTATATGTTTGTGTTTGTTACTCAATCACGCAAAAACGGCTGAATGGATCTGGATGAAATTTGGCACACAGATAGTTTGTAACCTGGATAACATATAGGATACTTCTTATCCTGATAGTACGATCCCGTGGGATATTTTCCGATCTCCACGCGGGCGAATCCGCGGGCGAAAGCTAGTACATACATAAACTCACGCCTTCTTCCCATGGGGGTACAGAAACTACAGAACGCCACCTGCTACGATCCTTACATACTCCTTTTTTGCCTCGTTTACGTTCATACATCAGTACCCTAATTACGTAATACACGATCAATCGGAATTTGAATCGTTTTGAAACAATTGCTAATCCATTACTTCATTAGTTCGAAAAAAAATCTGCTCAACAACGTAAATACCGCAATGAATGTTGTTGAACTGTCAAAATGAAACAAATTTGTCGTAATCGTTTACGAAAATGTGTTGCGTAATTAGACAGCTGGTCATACGTGCACGCTGGTTGCAATTACTACGCACCTGACCTTTCTGAAGCACATTACCAATAAGGTTACTATAATGTCCTCCTACAAAAAACGAACATAGATTCGGCACGGGCACAGAAACATTTGTCATATCAATCCGACCGGGGCGGTCAATAGGTTACTATAGGTCCAGGATTCCGCACGATGTTTTCCTACACCGATGTCAGTAATATTCAAGATAAACTCAGAAACTACATTGAATTAAAAATGTGAAATTGGCTTGCCCGGATATTATGAACCCACCACAACTTCGTTTCATTTGATTCTTTAAAATACAGTTCATCATCTACCCTATTGCTGCCTTGTTATTGTACAAGGAGCGACTGCCTATATCTGACCTACTTAACCAAGTTACTTTGTAACACGGTACCCGATAAGCTTTAAAATAAAGTTAATTTTGAATCCCATCGTTAAATTATGTCAGAATTTCAATTATAAGCAAAGTAAATATGCTAATTTAGTATGAATAATCAAATTTATTCGTGGAAATTCGGGATTTCAAAGAGAAATAGATCAATAGATCAAATAGCTTCTTTGCCTATCGTCCGTGATGTTTGCTGTAGATGTAGACATAATGCATTCTAGGAACCAATAACGAAGTTATGATGGGTCATTGGTCATATGAGGAGCTCGTGGCTAAGTAATATCTGCCGCACGGGTCGATCCATCAGGCTAAGCTATGCTTGCCAGGGTTGGTCTGTGGATGGGAGTCTCGTTGTGTCTTTACATAACGAGACTCCTCCGTGCCTCGGAAAGCACGTTAAGCCGTTGGTCCCGGCTGTCATTCGTGGATCTTTGACAGTCGTTACGGGTCGTCAGAAGCCCGAAAATCTGACAACCAGTCATACCAAGGGGGGGGGGGGGGGGGTATTACCCAGTTACTGGGTTGTGGAGGTCAGATAGGCAGTCGCTCCATGTAAAATACTGGTATTCAGCTGCACCCGGTTAGACTGGAAGCCGACCCCAATATAGTTGGGAAAAGGCTAGGCAGATTGATTGATGGGTCATTTTTTATATACCTATGATAATAACATACTGATATATTATCCACTTTCCTAGTATTGTAACAGATAGCAGTACTGCTGGGAAGTTTGTTGCGCCACTTCTTCTTCCCAGCTAAAGCATAGGAAGTGGTGAAGGGTGGGCGTTTTTTTGGGGACTGACTTATGTAATTTTGACGTTCGGAAAGTGCTGATTCTCAGCCTAGTTTGAATAAATGTCTTTTGAATTTTGAATTTTGCACACCAGGGACAAATATTTAGATCATGCATACTTTGTGAATGCTGGGCTGTGAAGAAGATGGAGGAAAAAAGATTGCATGTAGCGGAGATGAGAATGTTGTGGTGGATGTGTGGTGTGACAAGAATGGATAAAATAAGGAATGAGTATATTAGAGGCAGTCTGAAAGTTGCGCCACTTACAGAAAAGTTGAAAGGGAATCCACTGTCTTGGTATGGGCATGTCATTGAGGAGGGAAGAATAGCATGTGACTAAAAGAGTGATGAATATAAATTTTGAGGGATGGAGAGGGAGAGGAAGACCAAAGAAACGATGGATGGATTGTGTGAGGAGTGATATGAAGGAAAAAGGTGTAGATGATTGCGTGACGGTTGACAGGGGAGAATGGAAGAAGAAAACGTGTTGCGCCGACCAAGTAACATGGGATAAGGGCAGGAAGATGATGATGATACTTATTTGTATCCGATCCAGGATACCAGGGGGATACAAAGCCAAACTAACTGCACTATACTTCGCTGGAGCGGTTCTACATAGTTGATTTGAATTATTGAACCTACATACATATGATTGCCAAAATATATACTGTTTTCTTCCAAAAAAAATGTGATTCATTTATTTATAATAATGTTTAAAATTCTAAATTATTATGGTGTAAGAATTTTGCCGAGTTGGTATCATTTCAATAAACTCTGCTCATCTGCAACTACTCTTCATTTTATACTCTGCTAAAACACAGAGAATCGCAATTTGTGGCAGTACCTTTAATATTTTAGATGAAGTCCTAAAGAGGAGAAACAACAGCAAAACCATGTGAATTGTCGCTATTTTAAAAAACTTAAAGAAACAGGTGTCCTAGCTCACCGTCAATTTTGGTTGCTCTCTGAAGCGCGAAAAGCCTTCAGTTATAATATGTATAGAACATGGTAGTCAAGATATGGCGAAAGTCGATGACTCTGGAGTAGCCATTACCAACAAGGTACAAACATCTCACAGCATATCTTGAAACTGACACACGGTTTCTAAAAGCCTTTTCAAATCAATATGTCGTCAAATAATCTTAATGGCTGATGCTTTCTGTCCACGAAATCAAAAACCACCTAATATTAGTCTTATGGCAACAGATTAAGAGGGAACATAGCCTGCGATTCTCCATACAAATGTATTCCCCTTTTTTCTTCCTGAATAATGCCTCTAAAGCAATCTTTTTTTTTTTTTCATAAAATCAAGGTCTGCTGTAGACACGTCTCTGTTATTTCCTTTTTTTCAGCAACTTATTGGTAAAGAAAATATGACCCTCCAAAATTACACAAAAGTGCCCCATATTTTCCACCGTGATTAGAGGACTACCAAACAAATTTGAAAAGTTTTTAACATAAAAGAAAATGATAGGAATGCTATAATTACAGGATTTTCCAAATGCGGTAGCGTGGTCCTTAATCTTAAAAATAACATAATACACAATATTATTTTTGTGAATTCATTCAGAGAGCAGGAATAACACATATGACATAATCTTTCTTAAAATTTTAATATAAAAAATGTCATCTCGTAATTTTTTTTTGTGAAATATTCTGTCTGATCTGCACCTATTTCTATCGCACTCTGAGGGGGCAGACTTGAGGTAATACGACGGCAATAATTTCTTCAAATACCTATTTTTCAAATTCCTCGCAGGCCCTGTTCTCTCTTAACTGTCTAATTTAAGCCTCAGAAACCGGACGTTACTCTCGCATCATCTCAATTAGAATATAAATTCAAAGAATCAGTACTCACCTAGGCGGCTGCGCTGGCGCTGCGGTTGGAATAGGTATGCAGGTGACGGGGTCAGTGACTTGCTGCATGTTTTCATCCATGTTCGGCTCTTTGCTCTCCGAACCTCGTGCTGTCGTACCTAAAGGACCAACTCGATATACTACTCCTGTATTGACAGCCGCCATTTTGTTTTGTAACGTCATAGCTTGGCCTATGTCAGGATTTCATAGCCTAGAGGCTTGTATGGGTTTTTCTGCATACAAACGTTTTATAATGCGTTATCTAATGTTTCGATGATACATCGACCTCTGTCAATGTAGACAATATACTTAGTTTTAAAGATTTCTCCTGTATCGTGGATGGGATAATTCTTATATTATATGCATACTATTATATAGAATCATTTTTTTTTCTAATTGAACAGACAGCTGTGCTGCTGGAGAGTTTGTTGCGCCACTTCTTCTTCCCAGCTATGGCACTAGGAAGTGGTGAAGGGTGGGCGTTTTGTGGGACTGTCTTATGTAACTTTGACGTTCGAAAAGTGCTGATTCTCAGCCTAGTTTGAATAAATAACTATTGAATTTTGAATTTTGCACATCAGGGACAAATATTTAGATCATGCATAATTATTTGTATCCGATCCAAGATACCAGTGACACATAAAGCCAAGTTAACATCACTATATTTCGCTGGAGCGGTTCTATGTAGTTGTAGAGATAGTTGCATTCATTGGATACCCTCATTTATTAAAATTAAAGTGTACTGCGTGACTTTACAGTTTTAATTACGTGGTTATTTCGGGATATTCCGTGATACTTCGGACCGGTAATAAGACCTCTAATTGAGCCCGTAACTAAACGACGTACTCCAAAACATGTGAAACACCGCTAATTTACCGCATAATCTTTACGGTTTTAATAATGTGTACTTCCAGAAAAATCCGGAATTATAATTTCGGATTGACAATATCGTCTCTAGTCGAGTCCTTAACTATTCGATGTACCCCGAACACCCCCCACCCCAGAGAACTTATGTTCCTATCCTTCAAACAATAAAAATCCAAGTAACCAATACATGCATCCACCCCTGCAAATACTCTTCAACCTGTAACACTAACCCTGGCTTCGCTGTAGCCTCGTAGTGACTCCGGCCGGCAATTCTGGTTCCGGCTGCGCCCGCGGCGGATTCCGCGCCGACCGCCTTTGTCGCGGCTTCCTTAGCAACTGCTTGTAGTTCTCCGCCTTTTTGGATAGGTAGTAGAATCTGTTGGGGAGAGTAATATGTAGTGTGATGTTGGCAGTGATTGTGTTGGTCCCGTTTGTTGTCGGCGAAGGGTCAGTGATGCATGTGATTACATTGTCTTCTCAGAGTCGTCGGAAAGGAACGACCGAACTATCTAGTTTTATAACATAATTTATTTTTGACGTGTAAAATTGTTTTTTTTTTAAACCAATTTACAGAATTATGGTTTAAGAACTTTATTCTCAAAAAGAATTACATTCACTTATATGAGAAAAAACTTATTTCTACTTAGAATACATTAGCGACGCGACGGTTACACAACAAAATTGGTTACAATAATGCACTACCCGAAGATAACTTAAAGTTTTAAATCCGCTAAAATGTGTTTCTTTAGAGATTTTTTAAATGTAAACATTGATTTTTGATCTTTTATATGCCGAGGAAATTTGTTGTAAAGCTGTGCTCCTTCATACAAAATAGTACTCCTGCCGTAGTTTGTTCTAGGGGCCCGTAGCGCTATGTCATTTGCTTGTCTAGTTCTGTATCTGTTTATTATTTGTGATTGTTTTGTAAAAGTTATTTGTGTGTGTACGTTTTTATTTAAAATTTTATGAACAAGTATACAAGTATTATACCTATATATCTGAGAGATATTCATGAGCTTTGTGTTATTGTAAAGTTTTAGTGTAGGTGTTCGGTAGTTGTATTTAAAAAGAACTTTGATAATTTTATTTTGAGCTGTTTGTAGGATTTGTAAGTTGGATTTATAAGTACAACCATACACTTCAATTAGGTAATCCAAATGAGGTTTCAATAGAGGAATTAAATATCATTTAACATTGTTGTATGAGATTATGTACCCAATATGTTGTAATATCTTTATTTAAAGAGTGTCCATGAAGTTTCTTGCCAGTTCTCCATAGAGATCTAAATTTTAGAGCGTACAACCAGATTCATTTTTCTTACTAACTGACAATTTAAAAGTGCCTTTAAATGGTTTAATTGAAATAAAATTTCCCGCCGCTTTTCTTTTTGCCGATGTTAAAAAAAAATTACATTAAAAGTATATAGTTTAATAGTTTCACTTTAAAATGGCCGTTATATTTTTTCAATGGCGATATATCACATTCTCTGTTTAGTATCATTGCTAAAAGATTTCAATATTTTTTTTGCCTTTTTTATTAATAAACAATTGATAACAACAAGTCAATAATCACATTGATTCATTCATTGATTCATTGATTGACAGTAATAACTACAAGTTAAACCAAACCTGCACTTTAGAAGATCTTAACAACACTACACTACTGATACCGGGATTACGGGATACCGGGGCCCAGTAAGCGAACGTGGTCGCTTACTGGGCCCCGGTATCGCCCAGTAAGCGACCACGTTCGCTTACTGGGCCAAGCGGGGTAATTGCGTAACACACAGAATTAGAAAATGGATCGCAATTGGTTTCATTTTGACAGTTCACCCACATTCATTGCGTCATTTACGTTGTTGCAGACGAATTTTTAAAACCTATGAAGCTATGGATTACCAATATCCTTCAAAACTCTCAGATTGTGATTCAAAGTGTGTTAAGTAATGCAACCAGGGTGCAGTTTTGTGGATACAAAAAGATGAGAAATTGACAATATTGGTTGTTTATCATTAAGGAGTGCATTAATCATTCGGCGGATTAATTTACCAAGTTAAGATTAGATAAGATAAGATCATTTTGTTTAAAACATGAGTATAACGCACGTTCAAAACATAAGTATAATACACTACACAAACAAGACATGCAAGTTGATACATTAAATATAATATATATTATTTATTGTAAATATTATCTTATCTAATCTTATACAAATAATTATAAATTTATCCACTGTTCATAGCACAAAATCAGAACTAAAAAAATATAATGTACTACAGAATAGTGTCATTAACTCATCACAGAAAATTTATGAAATTAGCTAATTAAATCTCAAAGTATGAGGAATAAAATGTAGATATTTCACTCAAGTCAGATTTATTTATCAGTCTAAAATTAATCAGTGCTGTAATGGACTTTTTCATATAGCAAACCTTTAAAATTAAAAAGTTATTATAATATTTTCACGTTTCCAACAGACAAACTATTGATATCATTTCTGACTTACATTTCTTATATTTTTAATTTAATTTTTAGATTCGGATTTTTTCTTCCTTATTGATGTTACGTTTTTATATTTTATAAAAAAAAATGTTCTTGCCTTTAAAATTTGTTTTTAAGTACGGTAGACACTACTTATTATTAATTTTATTAATAACCTTTCAATTAAGATTTGCACACCAGATACCGTCGAATATGTCGGACTCACTATGTATATTAGTCAACTTATTGTACATGTATTCTTGCAAATAAATAATATTCTTATTCTTAAAATTTTGTTGATTCTGATCATTTTTTTGATCATCTCTGACCCTGCGCTGCCAACAAACTCGCCACAGCCGGAATATAAAGAGAAATAACGCACGCATACCTGACGCAGTCCCTTACGCTCTTCCGGGGAAGGAAGGACGCGATCTGGCCGAAGTTCTTGGGGTGTTGGAGGTACTTCTCTCGGAACAGCTCTCGTTCTGCCTGGGACCACACGTTCCGCAGTTGCAGCTCTTTGTGTTCTGATTCCATGTCCATACATCGTCCTGTGGAGAAGGAAACGTAAAGATTTCAAAAGATGGTCGCGTTCTGTTTCGTTTTGACGTCTCTGACACACACAATGTCGCAGAGACTTGACTTGACTGTCATGGAAACTCCATTATTATTATCATGCGAGGTCACTCTTCTCAGTATCGACACTTTTTCGCGCGAATTAGTAATGTGAAGGCAAATCTACGATTTATATCTTTGTTTTGACCATTCTTGAATAACACTGGCAACCACAACTAAAGTTGGGGTAGTGTTAATAAAGAGTCACAAGGAACATTGGTGGCAAGCAGTGGCAAAACGTGTCTATAACCAGATTCCTGTCGAGTTCGAGGATTCCTTCCCCTTTTTGTACACATTTTAAAACGGGCTTCCTTTAGAAAAAGTTTTATCACTGGCACAAACATTTAGATGAATGTATGACTTTATTTATTTTCTTTTAAACCGTACTAACTTACTAGAAAGTTCTTCTGTAGCTTATCGTAACTATTAGTAGTTGGATTGACCTTCTAATAGTTATTCGACCTTAGACCTTAGAATCGACCCAATGACGTGTAACACAGAGACAAATTAGTCAACCGCTGTGTGTGTGTGTGCGGTAACTTTTGCCTGTTTTAGCTTCGTTCACGTATACCTAGAATGTAACCTGTATGTCTCTGCATTCTACCTTTTACCTAGAGACAGAGTTGATATTTTGATAAGCCTCGTAACGCAGCCATGGTTCTTGGCGGTAGCTGTAGCGGTAGACGAACCCTACAGTAATTTAATGTTATCATTTGCTCAAATGAATAGTCAAACATACTTAATTTGAGTCTCGTAAGAAAAAGTTTTAAAGGGGGTTCAAGTAACTTCTATTCTATTCTTGACTAGACATTTAAGGAATGGTTTATCTCACTATTGGTGTCAATATAAATGGGCGTGGCGTCGCTGGGGTCCCTCAGTAGCGGCGGCACCACGGTCAGGGACCTCATCTTCTTGTCCTCGTGCTCCTGCTCGTGCAGCCCGTCGGCGATCTCTTCGAGTTCCGCCTCCGACTTCACGCGGGCTCCTAGTCTGTTGAACCGCTCTCGCTCTTCGCGTTGCTTTCGCAGTTCGGGGAAGACCTGGAGAGAGTAAATGGGTTTTAGTGCAAGTACTGTGAGTCTCAGGAGCAGTGATGGCCCTGATTTAAAGAAAAGAAAGAAAGAAAAATAAAATACACACTTATTAAAAACAAAAGCAAGAAAAAAAAACGATAAAAATAAAAACAATGTAAAAAATTAAGCAAAAAGTCCTGTGCGAGGCCAAAAGGCTGGGATTTACGATCTGTTGGTCGTGAGTTCGATCGAACGTAGTCAGGCGCTGTAGTTTGTGTAAATAATTTCATCAGTACTGCTCTCAAGTAGAAAACATCGTGAAGAAATCAAGTCCTAGAACCAAAAATTCTAAGACATGTGCCATCTTCCAAGCCGCACTGGGCCCGCGTGGTGGAATACAGTCCACTCGAAGAGAGTAGGCCTGTCCCAGCAGTGGGGACATTATATGCTGGCTGGTTATGCCAATGTGTCTCTCTTACTAGAATGATGAATAGAATTCTTAGCAAAAGATGCCTAGGTGTGACATTGACCACCATTTAGTCGTAGAGCAAAACATTTACGAGCATTTTTTCGCCCACAATTTCGTTTAGGCTCGATAGGAAAGTAAATATTTTCTTGCTTGTAAATTAAGATGTGTAAATAAGAAAGGCGACTGCAAACAACTGCAATCACGAGCGGCGAAAATTGTTTCTTGATGGTAATTTGAACTATTTTCGAAACTCGAGCCAATTCCTGTTCCCCTGTAGTTATTTCGGACGAAGAATCAGAACAGCTAACGTGCTAGACTCACGTTAGCTGTTCTACAATAAATTTACACAATAGATTTACTGATCCGGCTATCAATGACCGGAAATTAGTATTATACACACATCAAAAAAAGTTTGCGATCAGTTTGATAAAACGAAATCTTTTTTCTTACGGTACACTAGGTATATTATAATTTCTTATTCTTTTTAGATTCTTTAATTAAAAATATAGAACAAAAAAAACGAATTCTGTTTGCATATAAAAATAATTTCAATCCAAGCTCACGCTCATTCAGAAATCTGACTTAGTCAATTTTAACGGATTTATTTATTTTTTCGAGGAAATTTGATATTAATAAAATGCCAAGAGGATTATCTGAAGTTTTACGAGCAAGAATTGTAACTTTGAGGAAAGAAGGATATTCCACGAGAGAAATAGCACGCAGAGTTGCTGTATCCCAATCCTGTGTCGTGGCCACCTTGCAGAGGTACCACGGCATGGAGAATTTAGCTGACCGACCCCGCAGTGGTCGCCCAACTGTTCTGACTGTTTCTCAGAAGCGCTATATCAGATTGCTGGCAGCACGTGACCCAACAATCAACGCCACTACAATAAAAGCAGAAGTGCGGGCCGCTTCTGGACTTGATGCTAGCAATCAGACCATTCAGAATTGCTTACACCAGGCTGGACTACAAGCACGGAGGTCTTGGCGAGCACCTCTGAATTCACGGCAACGTCAGCGACGGAGATTGCAGTGGGCTCCCGCAAAATGAAGATGAGGAGGAAAGACATTTAGCAAAATTGCCTCTTCGTTGACGAAACGCGAATCAGTACTCATCCGGATAACCGACGTGTCCGTGTCAGGAGAAGATCTGGAGACTCTGAAAGGCAAATAGCCACTGGAACCGTTCAGCAAGGCGGGAAATCGGTGTCCTTTTGGGGTGGAATTATGATTGGAGCTAGAATTCCATTGATCCCGTTTCGAGGCTCCATGACCGCAGATAGGTACAAAACAGTCGCTATTGATGGAATTGTCAGAAAATTCCGAGTAAACCATGCGCACCAATTCGTAATGGACGATGATAATGCGCCCGCACATCGAGCTCAACTTGAATACGACATCACAAGGTTAGACTGGCCTGCCGGCTCGCCTGACTTAAACTCAATAGAGCTCGCGTGGGACGCTCTTAAGCGAGCTGTTTGGAACCGTCAGCCAATTCCCCAGACAGTGCCAGAGATCAGAGAAGCCGCTATTCAAGAATGGGACATGTTACCGCAAGAGATGCTGGATAAATTGATCCTCAGCATGCCCAGGAGGATCTCCGCATGTGTGCGAGCCAGGGGAGGCGTTATATTGTCTAAAATAAAAACCTATTAATAAATTGTTGTATAAGGTTGGTTAAACGATATTTTTCTTTCCATCCTGTTACAATTACATTAGGATTTAATTACTCAAATTTTGTTATTAAAAAATAAAAGAAGTTTTATTTATTAATTTCAAACAGTGTATCATTATTTAAAAAAAAGATATAACGTTAACACTTTTTCTTGATAAAGTTAAACTTTAAAAATATATATCAGGTTTTGCTAGTGATCACAAACTTTTTTTGATCTGTGTAGTTCATTATCTTTTACCCTGTTTTTTTTACATTGTGAGATTACATTTATTTACCTTAACAATACCATAAAACCTCGTCTTGTCTCACGCATACCTTTTCAAAGAACTCTCTATTCCGAGCGTCCTTCGCCTTCCTCTTCTGTCCCTGTTCTATCCGCTCCACCCTTCTCAACCACTCGGCCGCTCGTCTACTATACGCTTCCGCTAACGCATCCTCGCGCTGGAAATAAGAGATCAAAGGTTATGAAAACTTCATATAGGTGGGTAAAAACATGTTTATTTTAAATAGGGATGTAACGATTCCGATTCCGATGCCGATATATCGGCATCTCCGGTATATACAACCGATACCAAACAGTTCGAAAACGCGCGAAACGACGACATTCGCTCCTGCGCATGCTTAGCGACATGGCAACACGGCTAACAGCAGTGTTTGCAGTTTGCTGAGCGTTGGGTGAACGATGTATTGTTGCGTGCCTGTTTTACGATTATGTTTATTCACACAGTGAAGCAAGGACTGTACCGCATTATTAAACAATTGTACCCGAAATACAAAATACAAAAGAGATACAAAGGCCCGAGGTGCATACTTCATTATTTATTTGATTTATTATTTACTAAGCCATCGATATCGGTATCGGTATCGCCGATTATTTACTACATTAATCGGTATCGTATCGGGAAAATGTTGTATAGTTACATCCCTAATTTTAAACAATCCTATTGCACCGACTCCAAGTACATTGGAACCAGGGCAGAAATAAGAAAATAGATTTCACTAGGTACCATTTAATTTAACGGTTCTTGGCTGATAGTTATAATATTGACTGCAACTGCTATAAGGACCTTCAGCCAAGCCTATTGGGAACTAGATTAGGGTTTGCATTTAAATTTAAATCTCTCCTCAGAACCCAGTTATTGAGTATTATCGACACTCAGATTGGACAAGCTGTCAGATTTCCATAGATACTAATCGCATAACAACCAGGTTAGCCGGATTAACTTCTCTTTAAGGCACAGGAGTGTGTCTCATCACCTTTCGTCTGCCGTCCTTACAGAAATAATTAAAAAGTCCACTGTCTCGCGTGGATCCACGTTCGAAGTACGAAGGGTTAATAGTCAACTATAATTACTATACTATAACTATACATTAATTTCATAAATGATAATTAACTACTCACTACCTAATTGGGAGACTGTTATGGTAGCGTATGTATGTAATAAATAAATAAAAAAATAATATCTATGGATTGGAGCAAGTGCAGTGTAACTAATCAATAAAAAATTATGTCATTTCTTGTTTCATTTCTTCCTTTTTATCATAATGTTTGCTATTGTAAAGTTAAAATAATTATCAAAACATAGGTACCTTTTCCGACTCAAATTTGAGCTTCCGTATGTGTTCCGCTAACCGCTTCCGAAACGTTCGATGCCGCCTGATGTTTTCGTGGTAGACTTCTGTGTCCTGTGGCTGGTTGTATAGCGGGTATAGGACGGGCGGGCCCAGGTGCGACAGTACTGCGTGCCCCGATGATGCCTGCTGATACAACCATATATCACAAACAGTTCCACGAACTTGGTTATACAATGATACACTGCGAAATGAAAGGGTTAAAAGCACTTTTGAAATTTAACCTAATGACCGCCCCAGTCGGATTAATACGACAAATGTTTTCGTACCCGTGCCGCCTCAGTCGTATTTATACGACTGTCGTTTTTTTTTTTTTTTTTTTGTCATTGCACGACCCTATTCAATCAATCTACCTATTCTTTTCCCAATTGTATTGGGGTCGGCTTCCAGTCTAACTGGATGCAGCTGTATACCAGTATGTTACATGGAGCGACTGCCTATCTGACCTCCACAACCCAGTAACTGGGTAATACGATACCCCATGGTAAGACTGGTTGTCAGACTTTCGGGCTTCTGACGACCCGTATCGACTGTCTTCTGGAAGATCCACGAATGACGACCGGGACCAATGGCTTAACGTGCTTTCCGAGGCACGGGGGAGTTTCGGTATGTAAAGATGGTCATCCACAGACCAACCTCGGCAAGCGTTGTTTACCCTGACGGATCGACCCGGGCGGCAGTTATTACTTAGCCACGAGCTCCTTGCACGACCCTATTCGCCTAATTATCGATTTAGGAGCTAGGCGCTGAGGGCAAGGCAATTGATATAAAACCATGCGGTCAACAGTTCTGAAACGCTGATCAACACAAAAATTAGTTCTTTGACAGTTATCAAACTCATACGAAGCGATATGATTGAATGTTGTTATTTCAGACAGCCCTATCGCAGCACTAAACACAGGGCCGGATCTACGTAAGGGGTTTTTGGGCTGTAGCCCAGGGCCCCGTGGATATAAAGAGCCCCCACCAGCCCAGCCCCCATTGAAGACAATGGTCGGTATTGTGAATTAAAAAATAATACTGTTGTTTAGTCTAAACATGAGTTTTACAGTCAGATTTTTGTGTTTTGAACAAAAATTAGAAGGTATGGTGCTTAACCCTTTCGTTCCGCGAATGTACAATACGATACACGTGCTACAAGCTACAATAAATTTAGAATAATAATAATGATACTAGTCCGCAGGAAATATTTGTGAACCATACATTTGGAGCTTTGAACGAGAACTTTTTAGAACTCAGCGAAGAGAAATAATGTCAATATAATTAATTAAAAGTGCTGATAACTAATTCAACATTTTAATATACTACTAGGTAGTGATTTACATGGCGCTTTATGGAAACTGCTCGAACAGTTTTTCTAAATCTACAAAGCATTATAACTATTTGACATTTAAGCATGCAGCAGCATTTTTTTTTAAGTTCATGTTCAGGTCTGAAAAGGCTATTCGACATTTGGCAGGTTCACATAGAATTTCTGCAGAACTATTTATACTAAAAATAAATATGATGTAAAAGTACAAAAACTATAAGTACAACTAATCATGAATACATATACCTTCATAAAAATATATACCAGCATGCCTTATTTTAATCAAAATCTAACATTGAAAAATATTTTATTTTTTATTTATTTTTAAGTAAGTAAGTATATCTACTAAAATGAAAATGGATAGTCTACATAAAATAATTATCTTAGTACTTATAATAGTTTATAAAACAAATTATAAATACCATTTGCCGCTTATTATCCATGCTGATCTGGGAAGGAAAAAAAACATAAAATGTATCAGATTATTGATCCCGTGCAAATCAATAATGAGAACAAGAATAAAAAATACATCAATATAAGTGTCAAATAAATAAACAGGCACATAATATATATTTTGTTGTCTATTTTTGCACTATTATAAATAAACAGTAATATACTATCATGAATCCTATCTTTTTGTCATACTTCAGAAGCCTTTTTTATATCTGTTCCTTGAAACCTAGGTAAATAATCTGGATTGTTTTCTGAAACCTTTTATCACCTTTCCTCATCTCCCAAATACGTTGGACAGTATTTCAAAAGGACTTTTTTTTTATAGATAAGACGCTTTCAAAATGAGAAATCCATCCTAAATACCGCTTCTAAGATTTAAATTATTCATATTTTTTATTTTTTTTAACCACAACGTGGAAGCTCTTGTCCTACATCTCACTTGAAAGTAAGTGATGATCAAGCTAAAGGTGAAAGCGAGCTTCACCCGGAATCCTCCGAAAGTCAATATCCTTTTCAGAACATAAGCAGTCACCAAACAATGGTTTAGTCAGAAGACCATAAATTATCATTATGCCTATTACCAGTATATTTTGTACCTAATGCCTCCTAAATGGCTAACCAATTGGTGATGCACAAACGCACAGAAGGATTATCCATTCGACCTACCAAGGCATTTTCTGTAAAATGGCACTTAGGTACCCTATGAAACCTAGCCCTATCAAGGTCCATATTCCAAGTCTCCCTGGTTCACAGGTAAAAGCAACTGATACACAATGTAGTTTTTACATCCCGGCATGAGTATGGCATGAGGATAGCTTTTTACAACCAGTCTATTAATGAGAATTAATTAATTATTAGTTTTACGGAGCATTTAGCAGTTTTCGTTAACTTTATAAACTATAACGCAGTGATAGACACGTTTCTTAGTACTTTTAATTAAACTATTCTAGTTTTAAGAGTGACAGACAAAATTTTGAACATTAACTTTGTATTTTTCTGTTTTCCATGTTTAGAGGGCAAAAGTTATGTCTTTATCAAAATACAAAACTATGAATATATTCATCAGGTCATAATTAATAACACCTTTCCACACGCAAGAGAAAGGGATTTTCTACAGAAAGTTGACTATTGGCCTATGAGTTACGGACCATTATTGGTAAATATTAACTCTCTCTTTGACTCTTGTATCTTTACCAATAATGAAGCAAAGACCTCTTAGCTTGTGTCTAGTAGAACCTCCCATATGGGAGTAGCTATCACAGGTAAAATTAGCTTACGAATCTATTTAAAATGCCCAGTTTGGCAATAAAAAAAGTTACCATTGGTAAGCCAAGCGATTCGTTTTTGTTTATAGGAACCCAGCATTATTATCCTTGTCCCCTTGACTTAAACCATTGCTCACTAAAACTTCTAGGACCCATATTTTATCTTAAAAAGTCAAACAGCAAAAAACATCCGCAAAACCATATCTCTCCTACCATGAAGTTGTTAGTCGATTATTATAAAGTCAATTATGATGATGTCACGAGGTCATGATATTATGAAATTATTTCCTATACAGAGATGATAATGGGTGTAAGTACAATGATATGAACCTTTTTCCTGTTTTCTGCGTACACACACTGCGCTAAACTTCTGTGTCTCGGTACTAATTCTTCTGGCTCTTCTGCCCGAGCAGGCTTTGAGGCAGTCTGTTCTAACTCTTCTTGCTTCTTCTTTAACTTTGATAGCGTTGAATCTGATAACGCCATTTCTCTGTCCACCTGTGGATTTGAAGGGATGGAGTTAGTTAAAAGAACATCAGGAATCGAATACAATGCTATGGATGAAAGATCTTATTCTAAAACTAATATACTAAATGAGAAAGGGAGTTTGTTTGTTCATTTGTTACGCTTTCAAGTTAAAAAGGCTGAACGGATTTGGATGAAATTTGGCACATGGGTAGACCATGACCCGGAGAAGGACATAGGATACTTTTCATCCTGGATCATAGGCGAAGTCGCGGGCTACAGATAGTAGTGTAATAATATAACAAAAGAGAAGAAGAAACGTTAAGAAAATTCATTAAGCACTGGTGTACGGTATACATATTCATTGGCTTCCAATATAAACATAAATTATTTACTTGTGACTAGAGTTTGATGATTCCTTTTAACTTGGAATAGTCATGTCCGCCATGGACTGGTTACAGACTGGCGACGACAAGTAGACTAACATGCAAAGAACTTTTTTTATGGAAAAAATGGAGGATGATTCGTAAAACTTGCTAAGGATTTTAGCAGTAGACTGCAATATGATACATATGCTTCCTCCTATCTATCTATCTATCAATGATAAATTGATTTAGTCACACAGTAATTTAAATTTAGAAAGGCTACACTCCAATTAAAGCTTCGTGCAGACTAGCGCGACGCGACAGCGCGACACGACACCGGTTATTGTTATACCGTGAAGTTTTCTTAGAAATTGTATTGTTCGAGTCGCGTAGCGGCGTCGCGTTGCGCTAGTCTGAACGAGGCTTTAACCAGATATAGCAAATAATCTTTATTTTCGATGGAGCTTCCTCCACCAATTCTTTTTAGAATGTTTCACCAAATACCTGATAGTGTACAAGTACATACCTTGGATATTTGTTGTAATAAGTCATCCTTAGTGGTTCTGAAGCTCTGGTCCTCCATCGTGGGCTCTGATGGCGGATTAGGAGATAGTACTTCAACTGTGCTGTACTGGTTCACCGGCTCCTGGAAATTAACCACAGAGTATTTTATTAGCAATGGTATTTTTTTTATCTAAAAGTATGAAAAAAATTGTTGGTTTTATTAGACATCTCAACTCATCGAACAACCTGCTCCGGTATTTAAAGAAATATTAACTATTCAGTTAGAGGCTAACTGATGCAGGTAGCAAAAAGACGGCCACACTCCTTCTACTTCCGTCGTCGTCAATTTGTCTTAGCGGGGATCGAACCCAGGACTCTCCATACTCCACAGTCGCGCTTGTGAACACTAGACCAAGGAGGTATTCAGTAGCGACAAGAGAAGCCATTGAGAACTTGGAAGATACTGACCCTAGTATCAACCCTAAGCGGCTGATGATGTGGCAGCGGCGTCCGATCAGCTGTGAGCCTGATTTTCTTGAAAGGCGGAGGGTCTGCGGGGGGCGGGTGGTGCGCGGCGGGCGCGGGCGGAGGGAGGTAGGCCGCGCCGAGTAGCGACACGCGCCCCCCGCGGTACTCGCCCGCGCCCACCGCGCCCGCGCCCACTGCGCCCACGCCGCCAACCGAGCCCACGGCGCCGCCGCCGCGGACGTAGCTACTGTCCCTGGAAATGTACATGTGCTTGTTAGTACTGAAGATGTGGTGAAGTGAAAGTTGGAGCGTATTAGGAGACAAGAGATAATAGATTAGTTATTCAGAAGTAAAAGTCTGGGCCTGCGATTTTCATAACCACCACATTGACAAGTTGATAAGAGGAGGTCGGTTTCCCGTTAAACCAGATTGCATGCAAACGTGGGAACACTGGAAACTGTCTGCCGCAAGCGCAGTTCAAAGATCAGTTAATCAGTTTCAAAGATCCATCGACCAAGAAGATAATAATAATTATGATGGGTAATGTAGCTCAAGCGTAAAGTAGCCAGAATGTTTTCTCTAATCTAACACGTCTACATTATGATGCTCCTTGCACCTTTTACTACCATGATCACACAATATGTAACCACTACCAATACCCAAAATTGAGACTTAAGAATACTTTCTTACAGTTGGAATTATAATAACGACACAAATAAGCGGTTGAAGTAACAGCTGGCGTAAACGCATTGACTTTGTAAAGAGGGTAGACAACGCAAGGGGTGCTTGCAGACAAAGAACTGTAGGTAGGTACTAGAAATCATTTGCCGAACTGTCCATTAAGTTGATTAGGAGCACGGAAATTACTCTAGGCCAGGGTGCGGATATAAACTCCACTAAACACTAGATAGGTACATACTTTGTTTCTAATAGATTAGTTTAGTGTGTTGGGAGTTTTTCGAATAAATAAGGTTTAGGGACTCCATGGTCACAGGAATATTCGATTTGACATATTTTTATCCAGAGCCAGCCCTATCGATGACAGCACTTCAAACAGTGGCCTGGCCATGAACCCAAATAATTAAAACTATTTATTTATTTATAAAATTATTTTATTAACTCATCATCACTATCATTACAGGAATTTCCTAATTCCATAGTGTGGCCATAATAACAGTTTTATTATTTATCATAACATATTCTGTACATCGTAGTTTTTCTGAGCTCACTCAGAGAACAAGTAAAAATATTTATGCTGTCTGCTACGTCATTAAGTACACGCAAAGTACGCGTTATAGGGGCTTTACCCAGTAGATTGGTCCTACTACTGGGCACTGCCAATAGCCGTGGCCGTCGCCTTCGCAATACCTACATCAAATTCAGCTCTTAAAAATTAATTTAGATCTTAGCCGAATTAGATCTGCATTTACAATTTATATAGCCCGGGTCCCGTTTTTCGCGTGTCTGCTTTTGTGTGGTAATAAAACCTCCTTGTTGGGATGCCAGTAAATGTCAACCGTCAACGACCTTTGTTACACGCTTAGCTCAACAGATGGCAGGCGTAGCGCCATTTTTAGCGTGGCTTTCAAAGCCAGTCATGAATAATGTGCTTGTGATCAATATTAATAACAGCTATACTCACATGTTTATACAATATGTGTGTGCATATTAGGCTGAATTATTCGTAGTTCGTTACCTACCATTATCCAGGGCAAAAAAAAATACGTAGGTATTTTCACCATTTTAGTAATTGGAAGGTCTCTCACCGACCAATATTTTCACCTCCATTCTAATTGCAATAATTATACAACTGTTCGCTATTATCAATAGAAGAGTACATATTCGTAAAAATAGAAATGTAAGTACCTATATAATCTATTTTATTTTTTTAGATTTTTTACTTGTATCCAAGTAACGTTTGACACTGGTTGTCAATTTGACAACCACTTTATTTACATTTACAAGCAAAGCAAAGGTCAATGATCGTATTAAACAGCCTAGATAAAAAAGAATAAAGCATAGTTTTAATTTTGATAGGTACCGAATAAAACATTCTGACCTTAATTGCAATTCGAACGTGTGTGTAAAACTAAAAAGTTCCGCGCAAACATTCCGCGAAACATAAAAAAAAATCTTGAGTGTAGGTAATTAAACTGCTAAACTTTCACCAAACTAAACAAGAGATGACGTAATAAATGTGGCTAGTTGTCAAAATAATTCGTATTGCTAGTAATCTGTGGCCGATCACATGCCGCGACGAGAAGGCCAAGGTTGCGCGCGGTGTGGGGGGGGGGGGGGCTAACTGTAGCCGTGGCAGGGTCGCGCTGTTACAGAAATAAGTTCACTTGAGATTCATATGTTACATATGACTTGTTTAGTCTTAGCACTAAAACTATTTTCGTTTTTGTCTTTTATAAAGTCCGTACAACTGTGTACGACTGCGTTTTGTTGAGTTCCAGAAATTGGCACCACGACACGTCACAATAATTAAAGGCTCATACAGACTAGCGCGACTAGTCGCGTTAAGTTATCTTATAAATTGTTTTGTACGACGCTTAATTGGTGGACTATCGTCGACGTCTTCTGTTGCCTGATTAAAGCCGTCAATTTATTTTTGATATCTGTTCTCAACAAAAATAATCTAATCGACACAAAAATAGTTTACACATGCGAAAAAATTTGAACACTTATGATTGAAAATGAACTTGAACTAGGTCTGAAATCGGAATGAATCAAGCGCGATAAGGATTTTACTTATGTTACTCCCAATCCAATACCACGTCAGCTATACGGCTACAAATACCAGCCATCATAGTCTTAGATCGAATGGCTATATGAAAACCACGCAGTTTAAACCGACACGCTATTGACTCTAATAACTCTAATAAGAAATACCAGTCCATCGCCCACGAGCCACGAACAACAGTATAAAATCAAGAAACCAGTTTGTATTAGTTAAAGTCTCCAGTAAAACTCTTAAAACGTGAGCTGTAAAGTATAGTTGCAACGTGGGACTTTAATACCAGACGGCCACAAAATCCTGGCGGAATTCCGCGGAATGCAATCTCATCCTGTGCCACAAAAAGTGAGCTAAATAGCTAATGCTATAGAAGTATAGACAGACAGAGAATGACGTAACCATAATAGCGATACGCGACAATACGGCCGCGTCTGTATTTAGCGCGCCACGTTGGCCCACCACGTGGTGGCCGGGCCGCGACGCGCGCTGAATAATAATAAAAAATAAACATTGAACCGAACGCGCCCGCCAACAGGGCTGCCAACGTCACGAGAATGTCACGTAGTTGCTACGTAGAATATAGGTAGTTCAGGGTAGTTCTTATGATGAGTACAGAGAAGACGTTATGCCTTGCTTTGGGAATTTCCTATCATTCAAACATGTCATCGTTCCACATTTTGGGACTAAATAATTACCCACCCAGTCCGTTACTCGGGTGAAATACTGGGTTGTCCACGAGGGGTTGTCGCTTTCGTTAAAAACCTACAGTAGGTATAGGTAATTCGTACTTTGTAACATAAACTTATCCGATAGCTATTTTCCTTTATCTTTCCCAGTTAGATCATTAGGATTAACAAAAATAATCTGTACATAAGTCAAAAAAAATCTGATACATAAGTACTATTGTACTAATTGTTTATCACATGACTAATGCAGGAAATAACGCATTATGTTGCCAAATCATCCTACAGTAATTTTGCAATTTGTCCGAGAAATAATAATTGGTAAAGAATATTTCAACTGTCAGAGAAGATTACATGGCAACACACACGGTCCGGGCCTGGCCACTCATGGCCGTATGCCTACCGTAAAATGGCAATAAAATTAAGCAGAAACAATAATTTTAATAAAAACACGTGCTTTACGACGAGCACGGACGAAGGTGATTGAGCTCACCCATCGCGTGAGTGATGTTATTTTTACAGTTTCGCGTACAAAAAAAATCGCAGGACGTGGAACCGTGGAACTAATATGAGATTTCCCACGTTTTTATTGTTTATATTGGCTGCATTGATTAAATTCTAAATTTATTTTACTGTCCGGATTGTTAAGTTTTTCTTTTTAACAATCATATGTATTTTATTTTTAAAAACATCACAAAAGATCATCTTATCCTATTTAATATTGCCCAAAAAACAAAAGTAACTGCTGCTGTTCCTAACGCCTAAAACGAAAGGAATAGTGTTATGGATCCGAACGAGTACTTGCACGCGTAGCATGGCCAAAATAGCCAAAATGACAGATTATGATTGTTTAACTGTCATTTTGTCTATTCTTCCGTCGACAAAACTCGATTCTACGGTGGTCATGTTACGCGTGCTGCACCATCATTCTTCTAAGACCTAAGAAAAAAACACATATTGAAGTTATAGAAAGATCTGCAAATCTGCAAGAAGCTACATCACTATAGCTTACTTATATCTTTTTATTTATTTCAAGAAATGAGTAATGCAGGTGGCATGGCTAAAAATATAACCGTGTAAATTGCATGTGAATGATATTTGTCGGTTGTCGGGCTATTTCTAACACCTTTCATAATATCAGGCAGGTTGGACCAGGTCCAGATGTTTGTTTTCAATAAGAATGCACGAGGTCTGCTTGTTAACAATCATTTTTTGACTGCTTTACAAAACCCAGAATGTTATTGTGTCAATTTTTATAAAAAGGACATTAGATAGGGACAGAACGAATAGAAGAAGGAGAACAGGCTATAGAATACTAAAGGTCTTTTGAAATATTTTGTATTCGTACTTTTACTTTGTAACCGATATTTGTATAGAAAAGAAATACCGATGCGTTTACTATGTTACTTGTTTGATTGTTATTTTTTGGATATAATGAATTTTCCAAGTTTGCGTTGATGTCCGAATCCGAAACTACATATTATTGTAAGCAATAGCGATCACGATGAGTATTTTATTTGGCTTTTTACACCCGGAAAATTCACATTGTATAGAATTCAGTGATAAAAAAATCTCAATGATTTTCAAGTCGTAAATATCGTGCGAAGCAGGAGCGTGTCGCTAGTATAATAATTATTATAAACAATAAAAACTTTTTCACAAAAAATAAAACCGATTCCAAAAAAAAACACTACAAAGTGAAAAATAACTTTGATTTCGGAAGTCGGTGTCTTGGGTTTTTTATTTTAGTTTTTTTGCCTTTTTTTTATTGTTTATAATAAGTATACTAGCGACACGCTCCTGCTTCGCAAGATTTTTAAGACTTGAAAATCATCGAGATTTTTTTATCACAAGTCGGTTTTGAAATGTTTTACTTTTTGTGAAAAAGTTTTTATTTTTCACTTTTTAGTTGTGGTACCTACACAAAACCCCCACAAAATTTGAATACCAAGTAAATTACAGTGACAGGAACTATTAGAATATCATCCACATATACTAGGTGGGAAAAATATGTATTATTGAAGCTAACTCAAAAACCCCTCATCAGATCTAGACAAAATTTATATGGGACCACTTCTGAAGTATGCCATAACAAACAAGAAAAGAATCATCAAAATCTGTTCATAAACGACGAAGTTATACGAGAAAACATAATATATATATATATATACATATACAGGGTGTCCAGTAAATAGCACGACATACTGCAGGGGGTGATAGCTTGGGTCACTAGCTATCAATACAACACAATATAATTATGTTCAGCAAAATCTTACATTTTTTTTCACCACTGTAGGTGTTAAACTTAAGTGATAAGAAAATAGTTCTGTGAAAATTTAAACAAAAAATAGTATTTCTTGAAAATATTCTTGGCTTTGATAGAAAAAAGACTTATCAATGAGTAAAGTAACTATTCACGAATAATTTGATGTAAAAAAAAGTACTAGAAAAGGATTTTTTCATTACAAGATGCTTAAAAATCTGTTTCAAGGTAGAGATTTTTCGGTATTTCGGAAAATTTTGTAAAACTGTAAATCCGTAAGATTTTGCTGAACATATATGTATTGTGTTGTATTGATAGGTAGTGACCCTAGCTATCACCCCCTGCAGTATGTCGTGCTATTTACTGGACACCCTGTATATATACGGTCGAATTGAGAAACCTCCTCCTTTTTTTAAATCGGTTAAAAAGTGGTTTTTACTTTGAAGTAAGTATAGCGTTTTTAGTTTTTATACTTTTTAGAAACAAAAATATGTAAATACTTACATAGAAAATGCAAATAAAGAGGATAAACGCAGAAACTGAGAAGTACATTTAACTTATAATCCGATTATTACAAAACCAAGTTTTATCATCACAAATAAAACAATTATTTCTTGTTCACACGGTGAAATCTGAATCCGTTTTCTTGTTTTAAAGAATAATAAACCTCATTATAATGATGTTTCAGCTTATTTTTGCTTGTAGAATTGTGAAGAAATCTCAATTATTAAGAGTATGTATTGTGCAAAAACATTGTAATCGCTTCCCATGGCGGGTATTGTCGGTCGTTGGTAGAGGCATTACATCTCCAAGACTGCAATGAACCTCAGGGTTGCACGAACTGATTTAAGGCGCTGTACATAGTCAAAATAGGCTTCACGAAAACAGTTTTTTAGCCAAATGTATACATTTTAGAGCAACAAAAAAAATTAATGTTAATCTTGATCATATTTATGGGTGGACCATTGTGTTCAAAACATATTTTCGGTAAATTTTCTTGATAGAAAAAAATCATAAAATAATCATTCAAATTGAAATTGTAGCAATTGTAATTGTATTATTTATGAACAAATCTTGATAAAATTAATAACAGTTATGTAATAAATAATAAGAAGGGGAACCGTTGTTTTTATTTATCGATTGAAATAAGATATTTGTAAGGATTATTATAAATTAATGATAAATAACCCGAACGAGTCGAACGAAACGTCGCATCATCGCGGCGTCTGTTCGCGTCTCTTTCATTTCTACGCCGAGCGACAGTGACCGCTGAGGCGCGCTGCTTGATGGACCTGTGCAAGTTTGTTCCCGCCGCCCAGAAATAATTTACGTATCTGTTTATTGTTGAAGGCTGTTTATTACATTTTATTTTGTGATTCGTTTTTTCTAAGTTGTTGTAAATTTTTGTTTAGTTTCGGTTCTAGTCATAAGTTGTGTAAATAATCAATTTGTCTTTTTCTGAGTTGTGATGTAAGTTGGTAAAAAAATTTGTTCGATTTCGGTTTTAGTCCTAAGTTGTGTAAATAAATAATCAGTGTGTGTAGTGTGTAAAAAATGGCCAACAAAAAAAATAAACGGAGGGCAATAAAGAGATGTTATTCGATGAAACAAAAACATATGATGGAAGTTGTAAAGTAAGTACCTACCTTTTTTTATTTGTGTAGATTTATTTATAGCTGCGTAATTTCGACATAGTTGCCTATAGCTCGATTGGTCTAGTGGGCTCGTGCATCGGAAAAGTTCCTATAACAGTCACTAACCCCAAGTTCAAACCCAACAAAAGTCATATTGTTGTAACAACATTTTTTTTTTTTTTTTTTTTCAACTGAGCTATCGGGTCAGTCACAAATGATTTTCTGTAATTTTTATTTTTGTTGATTTCCTTATTTTTGAAACAATCTTCTATATCTTCTAATTTATAAAATTCTCGTGTCACAGTTTTCGTTGCCATACTCCTCCGAAACGGCTTGACCGATTCTCATGAAATTTTGTGAGCATATTGAGTAGGTCTGAGAATAGGCCAACATCTATTTTTCAGTAGGGTAGGGTAGGTAGGGTAGGGTAGGTAGGATAGGTAGGGTAGGGTAGGTAGGGTAGGGTAGGGTAGGTAGGGTAGGGTAGGTAGGGTATGGTAGGTAGGGCATGGTAGGGTAGGTAGGGTAGGTAGGGTAGGGTAGGTAGGGTAGGGTAGGTAGGGTAGGGTAGGTATGGTAAGTAGGGTAGGGTAGGGTAGGTAGGGTATCGTAGGTAGGGTAGGGTAGGTAGGGTAGGGTAGGTAGGGTATGGTAGGTAGGGTAGGGTAGGTAGGGTAGGCATTTTGTATGAACGATTTTTGGACAGGACAAAGTCTGTCGGGTCAGCTAGTCTAATATATAAAATTCTCGTGTCACAGTTTTCGTTGCCATACTCCTCCGAAACGGCTTGACCGATTCTCATGAAATTTTGTGAGCATATTGAGTAGGTTTGAGAATAGGCCAACATCTATTTTTCAGTAGGGTAGGGTAGGTAGGGTAGGGTAGGTAGGGTAGGGTAGGTAGAGTAGGGTAGGTAGGGTATGGTAGGTAGGGTATGGTAGGGTAGGTAGGGTATGGTAGGTAGGGTATGGTAGGGTAGGTAGGGTAGGGTAGGTATGGTAGGGTAGGATAATGAAAGTTGTTCAGTTTCATGGTCCGGGTTACCACCTAAGAGGTTTTGGGTTAATTTATTAACACCTTGTATATATTTTTTTGTTATAGTAAAAAAAAACGGTTGGCGAGCAACCCGCCGGCAGATGAACCATCGGAGAAAGCTTTTCATGAGTAAGCTGATACGTGGTTACAGAATATTGTAGTAGGTGACTAGTAATGCGAAAGGAGGTCATTGAACTCATCATTATGAACAACTTTTACTATGGCTTCAACACTTCGTTTTTTTTTTTTGGTGGGATATTATCAAATAACTTCTCCCGCTCTCAGCGGAGCGGGCGTGTCAGACTTACTGACTAAAACCCACCCGATATCCCCTTTCAGACAAAATGGCAAGCATGGACTCTAACGGACCCCGTCAATTTGTGTTGACGTCTCTTTGAGGCGCGCGTGGAACACAACGCGCCGTCGACCCGGGCCTGGTCCTTATCGGACGGCGAGCTACCCATCACTCACCGCCCGCAAGCCCGCGCCTACAGGACGCCCCAGCGTTTGGCCTCCTCACACCACTTCCATATGTGCGCGAAACTTTTGCCTCCAGATCCCATAGTGGCAATCCGGCAAAGAGGCTCGCCGCCTCATCGGAGACCGTACGGTATCTTCGGACCAGCCTGAAGGCCATGACCCATGACCATTCAACCAGCGTGCAGCGGACAGGTCACAGCGTCAAAGAACGCGCCCACACTGGTGCCCCGTAAAAGGTCATGGACCGCACGACCCCTGCGTAGAGCCTCCGGCAGGAGGCATTTGGATCCCTAGATTGGGCAGGAGCCACTTCAAGGCAGCCCCGACCCGCTTCAGTCCAGTCAAAAGGGGCCTCGACCATGCGACAGATGAAGACCGGTGACAGTGACACTTAAATGAATCCCTAAATAAAATTGCACCGTTGGATTTTCAACTCTCAGCGCTGAGTCTAGCGTTGAAAATCCAACGGTGCAATTTTATTTAGGGATTCATTTAAGTGTCACTTAGTGAAGGTGAAAACGGGCATAAGTTTTCTAAATGCCTAATGCAAAGTACTCAAAATGCACCTTGTTGAAATTCCTCATTTTTTCAAAAAAATTACTTGACATAAAAATAATCATGTTTATCAATTTAAAACTATTTGTTTCAATTTTAGATTACAAATTGATTCTGAGCACGAAAACCCTGGGACATTACTTTCAATTGCAACAGTTGTAACTCCAGGAGCCAATCCAAAATCAAATTATGATGAGTAAGTATCAACAGCTGGGCAAAGGGCGTCACACTATGCGAGCCGATGACTCCGCGGTCGACTTCCAAAGAGGTGGCTTGACGAACTTCGTGACATCCAGCCCAATTGTTCTGAATCAATAATACATAGTTCGTCGTTCGTAATCGTCATTATATTTATAACACAGGGAGACTAACCCCCGAACCGTAGGTTCTCAACTAAGGTGTAGATAACTAACTATCCAACCGTCAGTCTGTCCACGCATTGTATTCGTACACACCGCGTAACTGCCATGATTTGGAATTATTTCAATTTTTTTGTTTATAATAATATAAAAAAATACGTGTTTTTTTTATTACAGAGAAATCACTGACGATGTCTTATTCGTTGAACCGCCGACCGAATCTCAAGAAAATAATATATACCCACCAGTTCATGGTCGAAGAGTCGTTGACATAATGCATTTTATCCAGCAGCTGCAAACTATATCCGGCCATAGTTCTTTGTTCAATTGCAATTTCTCACAAATGTCACTCATAGGAGAAAAAAGGATTGGCTTGGTTTCCAGATTCAAGTTCAGATGCAATATGTGTAAAGACGACTTTATTGTCACAACCGAAGATTTATCAAGTACACATAATGTCAACGCTAACGTGGGTGCCGTTACAGGAATTACTTCAGCTGGTATCGGTTTTTCGCAATTTGAAGAAATTACAGCATGTATGGACGTACCCATATTTACGAAAACAACTTATGCTCAAGTTCAAAACTTAGTTTATGAAAAATGGGAGTCAACATCTGTCGAATCCATGGCAACAGCAGCTATGCGTGAGCGTGATGCAGCTATAGCTGAAGGAACATTGAGCAAAGATGGCATACCTCTAATAGACGTTTATGCCGACGCCTGTTGGTCTTCGCGATCCTACGGCAATAATTATAAGGCATTGTCCGGCGCTGCAGCAATCGTAGGTCGCAGATATGGTGAAGTATTGTTTTTAGGCATTAAAAACAAATACTGCCTTGTATGTGCTCGTGCAGAGAAAAAACAAATTGCTGCACCAGAACACGTTTGCTTCAAAAATTACACGGGGTCATCTAGTGGAATGGAGTCCGAAATTATTTGCCAAGGTTTTGAAACATCTGTATTGATGTACAATGTTATTTATAGCAGGTTAATTGCTGACGGCGACTCGGCTACATATGCCAAAATTTTGGCGCGTAATCCATATCAGGATCATACCGTTCAAAAAGTTGAATGCCGAAACCATGTGCTGCGCAATATGTGCAATAAGTTGAGGGCTGTAGCCAAAGACACAAAATATGCCTTGGTGCACAGAAAAATGCTGACTGAATCAAAAATTCTGAGTATCCGAAAGGTTGTTATTGCATCAATAAAAGAGTACAAGCTAGAAAAAAACAAAACGGAAGCAGTAGCAGGTTTTAGGAACGAAATTCAAAATTCTATTCTACATGCTTTCGGTAATCATGAACATTGTAAGAACTATTACTGCTCCAAAGAAAAAACACAACAGAGTAATATGGAAATAAAAAACACAACATTTTGGTTTAGGATACAGACAATACTCCAGTCAGTACTTTCAAAAACAAGAAGCATGCTTGAAGACGTGGATACCAATGCAGTAGAGCGCTTCAACAGTGTGATTGCAAAGGTTGTGGGGGGAAAGAGAATTAATTTCTCTCTTCGTCGGGGTTACCGCGCGCGTTGCAATGCTGCAGTCGTTTCTTTTAATAACCCCTACCCGAGGCATCTACTTCATAAAAAATTTTTAGGGAAAAGTCCCAGAAGCATCCTGAAAAAATTTGAAGAACGAAGACTGTTAAAAAGAAAATTAAACAAAGCAAAACCACATAAAAAAAATCGAATGTTAAAGAAAGACAGTGCTATTCAACACGATTATGGGGCTCAGAGTACTACTCCAGATTTGACACCGGATGAATTAAATGCCGCTAAAGAAACATTCCTTCAAAATCTAAAGCAACTAACTTCCGACAAGCAAAAAATACAAGTATCTACTATAAATCAGAGAGATAGCGATGACTGGGTAGAACTACGAAAAAATATGATAACAGCATCAAATTTCGGATTAGTAGTGAAAAGAAGAGAAAATAACAGCAAAGCCAAGTTAGTGGAAAATATTTTATATAAATATAATCTCGGTAATATAGCGGCCATCGCACATGGCGTCGAAAATGAGCATCTCGCTCTACAGCAACTTGCCATCCAAGAAAATGTCGCCATTGAGCCGTGCGGGTTGTTCGTGGACCATGATCTTCCCTTTGTTGGAGCAACGCCCGATGGTTTGATAGGCCAAGACACAATCGTAGAAGTGAAATGTCCTTTAGTGGCATTCAAAAAGGGTCTAGAAGAATGTTTAAAAGAAAACAAGGTACAGATGTGGAAATATAATAAAAAAAGTGGTTTGATTGAAGTGAACAAAAATAGTAATTGGTACCATCAGATTCAAGGGCAGCTCCATGTAACACGTAGAGAAAAGTGCTTGTTTGCTGTGTGGTGTGGTGAAAACAAGCCACTAAAAACAGAAATTATAAAAAAAGATGACGATTTTTGGGAGAAAAAGATGAAGGAAAAGCTGGTATCGTTTTTCATGAACTGGCTTTTGCCTGAAATAGTCGATTCACGGCGAGCGCGGGGGATGCCACTGCGAGAAAAAGAATCGTCATTAGGAGTCGCATCAACTGACGACAACAAAGAAAACCACCCTTGTTGTAGTAGAACACTAAATTTTGAAGAATTGTGACTTATATACTACTTACTAGCTGACCCGACAGACGTTGTCCTGTCCAAAAATCGTTCATACAAAATGCCTACCCTACCTACCCTACCCTACCTTCCATACCCTACCTACCCTACCCTACCTACCATACCCTACCTACCCTACCCTACCTACCCTACCCTACCTACCATACCCTACCCTACCCTACCTTACCTACCATACCCTACCTACCCTACCTACCCTACCATACCCTACCTACCCTACCCTACCTACCATACCCAACCTACCCTACCCTACCTATCCTACCCTACCTACCCTACCCTACCTACCCTACCCTACCCTACCTACCCTACCCTACCCTACCTACCCTACCCACCCTACCTATCCTACCTACCCTACCCTACCTACCCTACCCTACCTACCCTACCTACCCTACCCTACCTACCCTACCCTACCTACCCTACCTACCTACCCTACCTATCCTACCTACCCTACCAACCCTACCTACCCTACCTACCCTACCCTACCTACGTTACCCTACCTACCCTACCCTACTGAAAAATAGATGTTGGCCTATTCTCAGACCTACTCAATATGCTCACAAAATTTCATGAGAATCGGTCAAGCCGTTTCGGAGGAGTATGGTAACGAAAACTGTGATACGAGAATTTTATATATTAGAAGAAGAGGTCTCTAGATTTCGTTCCGTATGCGTAAATACGTCAAAAGTGATAAAATTTAATTTATTAGCTTGTTTGAATATTATTCCTGTTCATTCACCTGTTCCAATACATCTATCCATATACGCCGTCCTTATGTCCACCCTTTCATTCGTCTCTCCACGCATCCGTGTAAACACCAGTTGCGTTGTCCAAAACAAACCTGCTGTTTTATACAAAAAGGTTATTCACTCGTGAAAAATGTATGAAACTGCTTTTTTTTTGTGATTTTATGTCTGGCTCCATAATAAAAGTTGTTCATAATAATGAGTACAATTACCTCCTTTGGTATTACTACACTCTTTTGGGTAAGTATCTTATTTTTCTCCAGAATCAACCTTCAAGCTTGGTGGAAGTTTTTATCTTATTTTTATTATTTTACTCTTGATTCTGAAGAAAAATATATCTATAGGAATAATAATGATAGTTTTTTATAAATTTTTCCAAAATATTAAAAAAAAGAAAACAAAAATATGTACATATTTTCAAAATAAGAACATGAAAATAAAATTTAGAATCCATAATTTTTAAAATAAGAAAACAAAAATGTGCGGCTATTGAGATTCGAACCTAGTGATCACCGCGGAAGCGCTGTGCGAAGCCGGATATCGGGACGCTGGGCCAATCGTACATTAATTTATTTAGCGAAATTACGCTTCTTTATATAATGGACGTTGCGTATCGGCGAGATTCGCGCGGTGCACCCCGCAGTGGGCGGGACTACTCGTCTCCCACTTCGTCCGCTTCACCCCCTCAAATACATAAACGATCTCTATTCACCTCGCCTTAATCATCGAAGTTCGCGTTTTGCTTCGACTTTCCCTGAGGATTAGGCCCATTTGCATCACAAATAATTAAATGCGTTTATCGCTAAACATGTTTATAACATTATTCTGACTATCATCTTCAAATGATTTACAGAAACAGCGGGGTAATAGTAGCAACGGCTTTCATTTTGACAGTTCAACAACATTCATTGCGTTATTTACGTTGTTGAGCAGACAAATTTTTCGAACTTATGAAGCAATGGATTAGTATTATCCTGCAAAATCACAAATTGTGATTGATAATGTGTTACGCAATTAGGGTGCAGCATGATGTTTTAAACTCAACTCGTTTAGCGCTAAACGTATTTATTTAGTATTTGGTGATGCAAGTGGACCTAAAAGTGTATGGCAGGTTCTTCGTTCTATAAAATTAAAATTGCATAGTTATAAAGTCAAGTTAACTACAATGTGGCAGGATGAGTGAAAGAATCAAGAATGGGTTGAGTAAACATTTAAACAATTATGTTACGTCATGATCAGCAACAAAGATTATTGAGAATACAATACAGCACCCTAGTTGCGCAACACACGATCGATCACCATCAGAATCATTTTGAAGAATATTGCTAATCCGTTGCTTCATAAGTTCGAAATATTTGTCTGCTCAACATCGTAAATAACGCAATATATTATGTGGTTGAAATGTCAAAATGAAACAATTATAATATGGCAATAACATAAAGTTATCTAATATAACCTCAATTTAGTTCAAGGACTCTCACTCAAGAACAGGATCACAGATGTTACATAATTAAAAAATAAAACATTTTTTATCTAAAATGTTTGTTGAATTTTAACGATTCGTATACGAATTACATGAAAATTTAATTTTGCGAAACTGAACATAAATAAGCTCTGATGATGACGTCATGCTTAAAAAAACATGGCGGAAAAAAATATGTAGCACGAAAGAACATGGCTGATGTTTTTGTAAATTACCGCGGCGCGGGCGTACGCCCGCAGCAACAAGGGATGTTTATATTTTTATATAATTATATTATTATTATAATAAGAATAAAAGCTGTAGAGTTTGTTTGTTTGAACGCGCCAATCTCTGGAACTACCAGTAGGATTTGAAAAATATTAAACATTATTAATATAAATATTTGCATTTGATAGCCCAAATCTTGAGGAAGGTAATTAACATCACGCATCACCCCCTTAGGAGCCGAGCAAAAAGAAAACAGTCAGAAAGAACTAAGCGAAAAAAAGTAATAGCGAGGGCGGGCGATGCGATGCGACGCGATGGGTACTAGGGGGCCGCGGGAGTTTTATAAAAACGTGGCGGTTACTTTAGTAGGTTGGTATATTGTTTCTTACAACTTCCCCGTGCGAACGAAATCGCGGGCAGAAGTTACTGCAGCTAGTACTTAATATAATATTTTCCAAGGACTGTTATTCTTGGACAACCCTAGGCAATACAATGGTGTTGTTTCCTTATCTCGGCGCAATGTCGGTTCACATTGTTTTGCCTGTAATCTGCGTAAAAGTACCATGACAGTTTAACTGAAAACACAAGAAAACCTAGTCAGATAATGACATAATTAACGGAAGGCACTATTATAATACAAGTCAGATGCTAAGTGCTATCTTTAATGACGGTAAACTATCAGATTTATGAACAAATAGTTTGTGAAAACCTTGAATATACTATGCTTAGAAGTATAGACAGTACAATCCACGACGACGCGCCCCACTCCGCTCCGCTCCGTACTAAAGTACAGCTTACAGTACAGTAATCGCGGAGTGGGGCGCGTCGTCGTAGATTGCACTATCTGAACCTAGAAAGGAGGAAGGAAAGGAGTATGTAAGGTAATCTCGCGCATTAGACGGCCACGGCTCCGGCCAGTGAAATGAAATTGTTTATTTTGTAAATAGGATAAAAGAATCACTTTTACTTTGTCTTAATAAAAAATATTAAAAATAAGCTAGACGAAGTCGACGTTACCTTATCTGACTACTCTGAGAAGAAAGGCCGAAACAAACTCAGAGGTCGCAGTCTCTTTTAAAGTCCTTGGTCAGACCATACTAGAAACCATGATAGATTAGTGACTGAAATGGTCTTTTGAGCAAAGAACCACAAAGATTTGAGTGGACCTATCCAGTCAGTGCAAGCATTTGTCAGTAATCGTGGAGCTCAACTCAGAACTGAAGGAGCTCAACGGCTCGACGAACAATACCAAAGAAAGGACATTTGGGTAGGCTGCATAAAGTAATCAAACTGCCAGACCATCATTAAAACTGGGAAATAAAAAAGAAAGCATCTAAGTATATAGTCCACATTGTGTATAGGGTGGCAGGTAGATACCTCGACGCAAAAACTGTACATGATTCCGAACGCCCCCCCTGCCCTGAAATTTTTCGTAGGTTATAAAAAAAAATTGTTTCATAGAAAAGTGCAATACCTACGCGGTCAAAATTTATGGAACAACTGATTTTTTCTATATGTTATATTCAACAATGTCAATATGTATATAAACTACGTAGTATATTTTGATGATTTAATTATATTATAATAATTAAAATGTCAAGTTTTATGTTTTTATAATAGTCGGGCAATAAAGACAGATAGATACATATTAGTGTGACACTGACAAGGTACAAAGATTAACAAAATGTCCGTTAGATGATTATACAGTACTACAGTGTTACGTGACCTGTGTATTTGATTTGCAGTAACAAAACTATAGAAAACTTCACGAAAACTACAATTAAATGTTAAGAGAAATTTCACCGCTTGTTTCCTTATTTCCAAAGAGCCGGTAACTCTATTCCAAGTGCATTTCTTTCTGCAGTCAACACGAAGCAATTACTTGAAGTCTGTCCGTCCAGTAATTTAGATTTTACTGCTTCTAACGTGGCATTAGTAAAGACTATCCAGTCAAGTTTAGTGTTTTTCGTAATGAAAACATACTATAGTTACGCAAAGTACTTATAGTTCTAACAAATACAGTTAATGAGTATACAGACAGCTGCAATAATTACGCACTTCCCGTATTAAAATACCTTACAGAGAGAAAAGGGGGTAAGCAATTAATGCAGCTGTTTGTATTCGTAACAAGTGTGTTTTTTATCAAATGCCTATAATTGACATGCAATATATTATCGGTCGATATTAATACATAAACAGTTATCGGTCGTTGTTAATCAGAAGAGCCTAGTTTTTGAAGTTCCTCGTACACAAATCGACGGATAAATTTATCGAAATTCGAGTCACGGTATTGATTTGAAACCGTATCGCAATGTACACGAGTATATGTTGAATACATGGTAATTCTTGTATATATACCCGTTCTTTCCTCACATCCCTGTGGTCCCTTACCTGTCCAAACAAGACCTGTACCTCTGACCCCTCTACTATAAGTTAGAAGTAATGTTCCCATGCTCGCTTGCAGATAATGGTTATGAATGACAACAAGGACGCTTGGTATTCTCAGAGGAATCGCACGTGACGCCCTCTCCCCCAGCCAGACGTGACCAGACCATTAATATCTCCGTAGATACGAAAACTTTGAGAGGATTCTAGTCACTATTTAGCGGTGAAGGAGATAGTTTTGCTAAGGTATACATATAACTCTTCAGGCCTGCAGAGAAATGACAGCAATGGAATGAAAAACAGAACAATGAGGAAGGAGAAATCATACTCAGCAGAAGTTGGACAGAGCCTAGAGAAAGAAGAAGAGTTACCATAGGCAAGCTTAAATAGGTCAATACTAGCTTTAATAGGTCTGGGTGTGACGACAAAGAGACAGTTATAACTTAAAATATAATAGTAAATAGCACAGTTACTATAAAAGTCTTAGCACGTGCTACGTAGACCGTATGACCAGCAACTGAATAATATAACTCTTTCTACGTTACATGTCGCCTGTCACGTTCGCCAAGCAACCAAGGCACACATGACAACGCAAAGAACCCGTTTTAGAGCACAACGCAAGAGACTCTTTCCTCCACTAATGTTACGAAAAGTTTAAAACCGTATCATACTTTTGTTATTCTCAAAAGAATTCCACATTTATGACCGCTTTTGAAGACTGGGGTCGAAGGACAAACACGTCCTTTGTGAAGACCCTTCCCAAATTTTGTATGTTAATGAATCGCACCTACTGGGGTTATCTCTGAATACATTACGGTCACGTAGGTACTCTAAAAAAAACCCTATTATTTTGCAAATCACTATACACATACACTATGCTCTGAATTCAAGTAGCAAAGAATCTTGCAATGAAGCATACTGAGAATAACGAACTCCTTTATTCAGCTTTTCAAAAGACACGAATTGAATGAGACATTTCTATTCAAGTTTTTCAACTGTAGGTCACGTCAGAAAAGAATGTAACAAAAAACTATACAAACTTTCTGAAAATATTATCTCGAAAATGAGAAATCGTGTACACGAATATAAAGTGCGTAAATAAACTAAATTGTACTTTAATAGAAGAGGCATGTGAAAATGTAGGTCGTTATTAAGACGCATCTGAAAATAATAATAGGTCCGAACTTCGAAGGTAAAACAGAAGACGGGTCTATCAATTCAAATGGTGCTAATAAGTTGAACGCTCTACCAATTTAGAGCGCTCACAACTTGTTAATAGTCAAGAAAATTTAAGTGTCATAACTAGTTTGTCATAAGTTAACAACTCGTTTACGAATACTGTTAAAAGTGCTAGAGTTGTTCGTTCGTTCGTTGTCTCCGTCGTTTTTGGAACTGGTTGCGTCAAGAGACTCATTAGAACCTGCCGCGGTTTACGATCTGTGATTTTTTTTAGGCAATTTTAGTAAGTTTTAGAAGCAACGACGTTTTAATTAGTCTATACCATATATCAATTTATCAAGGCTATTATACCCTTTTTTTTTTTGGATGGGAAATCATCAAATGTCCTCCCCCTCAGGGTGGAGCGGGAGGGCGTGTCAGACTTACTGACTAAAACCCACCCGTGTTCCTTCAGTTGCCTTTCCGTTGCCAGGGGCCACGGTATCCCTTTCGGACTTTCCCGCAACCCCCAGTATATTAGCCTGTATTTTTATCTATTTACCAAAGTCCATTGTTCATAATTTTACACAAGTAATTCCTAAATGCGTCCTTAGTCATAATGCGCTCATCAATCAGCCTGCTAAGCTATAGATTAAGAGAATATCTCCCCAGGAGCGTTAGTTCATTGTCGGGGAGGTCAATGTCCAGTAGAGAATCATGCATCGTTGACTGAATACAATGGTAAGCGAGCAAAAATCGATCGTATCACCAGATGTGAGTTCTCAACGTGTAAATCTAATAACTGGTCTTGGTCGTTTGTTGTGGGTCTCGATTCCTAAATGTTTCTTAGGGTCATTAGTGAACGCAGGTGGCTGTCAGCCGGATTTAGAAATGAGAATATGCCTACTGAGCAACGGTAATTAAGGGCGTCCTTTATTTGGGGCATGCTGCATGGCCTTGGCCCATGGCTATAGAGACGTCGTTACTGGGACAGTTGGCAATCTCTCAGGTAGAGATGGAAAAATTAGGTAAGTTTTTGTATTGGCCTGAGGGCCTAGTCAATGGCAATCGCTTTCAAAGCGTTTCGTATTTCTATGATGAATGTCTGGGCCAACTACAACAATGAACGCATCGCGTCACCTCAAATATCAAGCTTAAAAGCTCAACCCACCTGTATGATAATGCCGCTGATCCATATCCTGGCTGGTGCAGCCGCAGCTGTGCTGGTGGGTAGGGCTGTGGGGCGTAGGGTGCCGCGGGCGGCGGTCGAGGCTGCGGCGGCGCCACCACGCCCCCCGCCGCCGGCTTACCGCCGTACGCCAGCGCGCCGCCGCCGTGCCCGTGATCCGTCTGCCCGGGCCTGGAGCAACAGAAAAGAGACATAAGCAAACGTAAAATACAAAGAAGAACGGTACATATGGATGCAAGACCAGAGGAAAGGCCTCTGATCGGCTCGGTCGATAAAGAGATGCTATAGACAATTGGACTACATTCATATGCAGTAACACACCACAAAGGCACGTGTACGGTGTACCTTGAGCGCTGCTAAACTTGCTGACTGGCTAAGGCTAATCAGTAGAAATCTTGTCACTATAGCATCTAACCTTGCTTAACAGCTTTGCGTTACAGCACCAGCTGTTCCCATATACATAGCTGGTGCCAACACGACAGAAGAAGACTGGGATTAGAAGAGCATATAGTGACGGAAATTCTGTTGTAATTGCGTTTGGCGTACTGGCACACTCATTTAACAATCAAGTGTCGGTTATTTAATACGGCACTTTTGTCTACTGTTCGGTTTTTTGTTCACTCATTGACTATACGAAAAGTATAATAGAAAACATTGAAAGTATTGTAACCACAGTGTGTCAAGAGTTCAAGTCATCGAAGACTTTCCCTTTCAGCACCATAGATTTCACTTTAACTAACAAAACAATCAGTACATAAAACAAACAAAATAGTAAATGAGTTAAAGACATAAATAAATGTATGTAAATGATCAAAGACACTTAAACAACATGCCGTTATGTACGCAATAATAATAAATAATATGACCGATAGGTATCCGTTCGCGAATCACTATGACTCACGGGTCAGTCACCCTTCCACGGGATGGCGTCGGTAGCACCGGAAATCCATAAAAAACGGCTGATTAATAGTTCAAAACATTCCTATATTTAAACTTGGTTTAGATTATGTGGAAATGCGTAACGGGTGATACCCCGAATATGCAGCACCTGCCTAGCACGAACATTTGAGCATGCACACAACGTTATAGGTTCATAGTACGTTTTCGACAGCCAATCGTCTTGAAACTCCTTCCTCAACGTCAAATAAGGTTCGTGCTATTAATTCCCACACACATTTGTCAAAATAGCCTTGGGGTCTTTAATTTTATAGTTCCAGATGTGAGCATATGGCACAGTTACAATCCCTTATACCATAAACGATGGCGACACGATAAAAGTAACAGCTATAGTCTATACTAATTTGCTAGACGTTTATGCGAGGAGCTTCATACCTCCCGTAGATATTGGCAGACACTTAAAACTAAAGAAAGAAAATTGTAGGAGTCTTAGAAAGAATAATATTCAATAACATCATGGATCGCCTGATCCATGAAGATGATGAAAATAATACTCTCTCATCATTCATTGTACATAACAACATCATCGCTACAATTCTTCTGATGTTATGATGACAATCACACGACGTAACCTACGCTCATTGACAAAGACAATGCTGCGAGCTGCGTAGTCGATACTTATTCGAATAAATGTTTATGTAGTGACTATAGCAGTGCATGACAAATTGATGTTATTTGTTCGGTGAGAAGAACCCGTCCAGTCGCATTCGAAGAGACAACCCGACTCGGAAAGGTCGGTAGTCGGTTTGTCTCTTTGAAAGATAATACTCTTTTAAAGGAATAACTTGCAATAAAATGTGGAAGAAAGAGTTAAAGCTATTTGATGTAGAAGAAAGAGGGTCATGTCGTGAGACTATAAAAAGAGAAATTGAAGATCAAAAAAGTGGAAGAACATGTGGCGAGACTGAGGGTTAATACTGAGATGACGGCTGATAGATAGGTATTGACGTAGAAGAAGAAGAAGAACATCAAGGGATAATGCAAAATAAATTGGGATAAAGACAGTAGGTTGACAGTGAAATAACCCACAGAGAGGTGTATGGAAGAGAAAGACATGTACACAAGAAGAAGACAGGGAAGGAAGTAGGATGACAAGATTGAGATTGTCAGTTGGATTGTCTGCAAGATAATTGGCTCGAAAGGAGGAATACTGAGATGCAGACTGAAAGACGGAAGGATGAAGACAATATGCAGCGACGACCCCAAATCAAGACCAATTATTATGATCAAGACAGTAAGAGGATGAGATTCTCCAGCACTAGACGTCAATATAGCAGGCGTCCGTTTTACAAAGAACTTAACATCTATAGTATTTATAGTTTTTTCACAATCCTGCAGCTAAGTACCTACATTGTGTTGCTACATGCACACAAGTGTGTACTGTTTCGGAAACAATGGCAATATGTGTCACTGCCACTCAAAATTTATGTGCAGAGATAGGATAGGTGGGTTGCGATTGCGATTATTATATGTATTATGTGGATATTAACATATTTACCGTTGGTAAACACTATAGTTACATAAAATGATCTGTCTGTAAATAATGCAGATATAATTCTGAGACTGACTGACAGACAACGTTAACCCTAAAACACTGAAGATACAACTAGATAGGTTATGTAGAGAGCTTTTGAGGTGTTAGAATTGATTATTCGAAAAGAGTTCTGTACAGGGGCGGCAGTCTCGACATAGATAGCGATTGCTTTACGACCGAATTCGGTCGCAAAGTCTTAAAGGGGACCCTAGACGGTTAACATTTCTTGACAAGCACCTACCTGCAGTCTCGACATAGATTGCGGGAAAATTGTAGAACATGATTAATAAAAATAATTGTTTTTTCTTAAAAATTGTATAGTGAATAAGTAAACCTTTTTTTTAAAACATTATTTTTCATGGAAACTAATAAGTAGCAAAAACCATTATAAAGAATTAAAATAACTTGTTAAATATCTAGGGGCATTAAAATTTGCCGCCTTGCAACACTACGTCGGTGCCAAAACAACTTTTTGACATGAAAACAAATACGAGTGACGAATTTTGAATGTATGTGTTGTTTGATGTCTCGTATCTCTCTTTTCTCTAAAATAAAATGTTTGGAGGACGAAGTGAATCAGGTGCAGCTGCTGCAGGCCCGACTCCGAGCGGCGTCAAGTAAGAATTTCAACCTACAATACCTATTTTCGAATCTAATTTGTCGGTTCAATATTGAACGCTTTTTCTATTGTAATAAACTAATGTTAAGATTTTGAATATTTTCTAGTATACTTTAATATTTCAGGCGTAAACGTACACCGCGTGCTACGAGTGGCCAAGTGGATGCCCTCTTGTCCATTTTAGAAGCCCGGCCTTATCTGCACACCCGCAAGTTTACCGGCCTTCAGCGCCGTGAAAATTTTGACGAGGGCTGGAAGGAGGTTGCTGCGGAGTTAAACCAGCTGCCAAATTCTTCAAAAAAAAACACCAGAGCAGTGGATGACGGTAAAGTTTACACCCATTAGTTAGGTACCTACATACAGTGCCAATGTTACTAATAATGAGAGTAACTAATTAGGTACGAGATTTTCTGGCCGTTGCAGAATCAAATGCCGAATCGATGAGGGTATGTTTTAGCATAAATTTCAATTATCCTGAACATTTATCCCGCCCCTAACCCTTTAGGGGAAACAGGTATAAGGTCATGTTGTCATGCTACAGATAATTTGCAAACATTTCTCAATCCATCCGTGTTTTTAATTGCAGATGCTTGCAGAAGCTGCAAAAACGCAAGCGATGGCGTCCGTCATGTTTGCGAATGCTGCGGACAAAATTAGCGATGATATGAAAACACAAGCGGAGGCATCGCTCGTTTTTACAAATACTGCAGATAAAATTGCCGGAGCCCTAATTAAAATAGGAGAAAAAATGTGATTGTTGTTGTGATGTGATTGTGTGTGTGATTTATTAATTATTACAGTTTACAATTTTATTTAATTAAACAATCATTGATTTTTAAAAAGGAATTTTATTTGTAAAATTAAATTAATTAAGTAAGACAAGTATTGATGATATGCCTTTGGATTGTTTCAGCAACTGCTCGGCCTTATTCGCACCCCCTCTTGCAGACAACTTTGGCCTGTTACCTACCAAGCAACTGGTCTCCTCCATCAAAACGTCGCTTCATGGCCGTGCGTACAGGCGAACTTTTCCATATGTGCGCATCGTGTCTCGCTCCTGGCCATCGAGCATTTATATTTAATATGAGAAGGTCTGGGTCACACACCTAAAGCAATACAAAATTTAAGTATGTAAGTAGTTAGGTATACACTTGTGCTTATAAATTGGTGAAACAATACCTATTGAAGGTAAACTTACAGCTTGCACATTCAGTGAATGGCCCTCGTGGTGACCACTCACATAGGCTTCCTCGTGAACCCTTGTGGCTAAAATTTTAATGTGGGTGCAGTCAATGGCTCCAATGGCGTCTGGAAATGGCTGTGGAGCATTTCTAAATTTCTCCTTTGCTACACACCGCTCTTCCTGCGTCATAGGGAACTTCACAAACTTCCTTAACAATTTCTCATTAATAGCCTCGGTTACAGCATGTATGCAGCGGCTAACCGATTTTTGGCTCATGCTGCAACCCACTGTAAGCCAGTAGGCAACTGATAGCAGCCACTTGCGTAAAATCGGAGTACCGTCAGTATCTATTTGGAAGGAAATAAAAACAAGTAGGTACATAAGACAAAAAAATATGATTTGGATATAAAAAAAAAAGTTACGCATAAATACTCACTTGAGACTCCACAGAAAATCCATATGGTCGTTGTCTCTGCAGAGATGGCTGAAGTTCAATTACGAGCTCATTGAACATTTCTTTATTAATTCTGTATAAAGACAGAAATTCAGAATCCTCCAAATCCATTACATTTTCACAGTCGCGCCGATTTTTTCCGATTTGCCGTCTTTCAATAATGTCGCGTCTGTGTTGAAGCACGACTAAATCCCACGCCAAATATGCTTCCACCATAATTAAACTGTGATTTACCCGATATATTACTTTCCTCTATGCTGTGATTTCTTCCTCTTAAAACTTCTAACAACATCAATAGCAATCCTACCGAATCACTTTGCGGGCTGTCAAAAATGATCGCAAAATATATTCGTAAACAGCGATAATTTGCGACAACGTTCGATAACATACCGATGACAATCGATTACTCTAAGTATCGAAACTACCAAATAACGTTACATCCGGATCGTTAGGACTTTGCGAACGAATTCGGTCGTAAAGTGATGGCTATCTATTCAACCATTGGTTGAAAAGCAATGTTGACCGTCTAGGGACATCTGTAGGACTTTGCGACCGAATTCGGTCGTAAAGCAATCGCTATCTACGTCGAGACTGCCGCCCCTATCTAATTACGCAACACATTTTCGTAAACGATTACGACTTTGTTTCATTTTGACAGTTCAACAACATTCATTGCGTTATTTACGTTATAGAGCAGATTTTTTTCTCGAACTTATGAAGCAATGGATTAGCAATTTGTTTCAAAACGATTCAAATTCCGATTGATCGTGTATTACGTAATTAGGGTACTGGTCAAGTCAGGGATGTAGTTTAAATACGAAATTGCGAACAAATTCGCAGGCAATAGCTAATTCGATTATAAGAAACGGCTCAACGAACAATCATAAAATAACAACAATTACCAGCCAGATAGCGGCGTCAATAAAACAAGTTATGTTAATCCAATAAATACGGAAATTCCTAATTAACCTATTTGTTTTTACAACTGAGCCCATAAAAGTCCATTTCAATTTGATTAACAACTAATAATTACTGGCGAAAACAGTTCTCACGCCCCTACTAATAAAATAGCAGGAGTGTTATTGTAGCACGAAACATCGCAATAAGCTACGCTACAATTCATTTATCAGTACAAGCAATGATTAACATTAATAACAATACTCCGACACATATTACGTTGTTCCGTGAATAGGGAAGATGACTAAAAAAATGTTTTTTGTCCGTAATGTAGATTATGAAAAAATAACTAACACGTATTTTTTCTTTTTTTACGTTATCAAAAGATTACGGCGATACATCGAGTTATAATGTGCCATGACGTCACTTGTATGTAGATTTTATACATACTTGTGACGTATCAACCCCCACTCCCCAACTTTAATGTATCTAAGTCATTTTTTATTAATATGGTAAAGCAAAAAATACGTGTCTAATATTTTTTTATTATCTGACTGAACGGACTAAATAGAATTTCTTTTTTTTGACCCAGGCATCATCCCTATTGATTGTGTTTGGAAGTGTTTTTTATGTTGTCATCCTTTTTTAGGGCTCCGCTGTCAGTCCGCCCGTCAGAAACAGGGCTGTATCTTTTGGACCTATTGCGGTCCTACCTACTTATGGTCGGACCTATTAAGAGCGGCCAACCCGTCAGTTTTCATACAAACGCTCGTACGTGATTATGGCGTTGTAATACATCTTTATTTGATTTTTTGTAACTAATATGTATCTTGTGCACTATACCTAGGATTCTATGAAAGCAAAATATAGAAAATTTGAGAAACAACTTCAGTATAAGCCTCAAAAAATCAGCTTTTTTGCACAAATTTCACCTGAAATTTGGCCGGTCATAATGTACTCATAAATAGTAAAAGTAAAGAAAACATCTGCATAGAAACCTTGCACATGTAATGGAGATTCTAAATGACAACAAATTATTTCAAAAGCTTGTAAGGCTTACTCAAAAACACGTATTTCTGAAACAAATTTTTACACACTATTTTTCGTACAATGTTATCGCGTTCTCACTTGCTTGTTAGTAGTTCTCACTTGCGCTCGATGAAACAACAAGCGTTTCGAACATGCTCGCGTTGTCGATAGACGGGCCGGGAAGGGCCTCTTATGGTAGAAACTTGAAATGTTCACAGTGTGTGTCGTTATGGCTGCTTTAACAACTTTGTAAGTAACGATTGTACAGCAGTTTGGTAAACCGAATTCTATGCTATATGGTGGGATGTAGGACAGTGGAATAACCCATAATGTTGTTATTTATGGTATAGTTTTCGGGGTAGTAAAGGGGTTAACAAAATAAAGGGGAATTTCGGATAGCTCTTATTTACAATGTCGTTTTCCGAAGATATATTAGGCGATGATCGAAACGTAGCTGTATTTTGAGGATATTGAAATTTTATATCAGTATATCTGCAAGTCAGAAAGGATCTTACAAAAAAAAAGGGTATCCAAACAAAGCATCAATTGAAGAGAGGATTCATCATATTTTAAGGTAGGTAATGTAGAGATCGTAACTCTTTTATTTGAACGACCGGGCAAGGACGAGGAGTCCATAAAGTACCTATATACTTATTGCAGGTCGACACTGCAAAAATGCATTGTCTTGGCCAGGGTTGCGATGAGATCCGGGTCGCGCTATTCATCCTAACTAATATTTACAAATACGAAAGTGAGTTTGTTTGTTTGGTTGTATGCTTTCACGCTAAAAACTCTGAACGGATTTGGATGAAATTTGGCACATTTGTAGACAATGGCCTGGATTAGGACATAGGACTTTTTATCCCGATATTCCCCGCGAACGAGACTTATGGGGGGTGAAACCAAGGGGCGCAGCTAGTTCATGCTAAAAAATAAACACCAAGTGTCTGTAATTCTGTATGCTGAGGTGACGCAATTTGCCGAGACTCTTGTTAAATCTAACTAAATATTTACAATGGCACAGTTGTATATTTTCAGCTGTAAAAACCATCTACGTTTTTTTTGTGTTTTTAAGAAACTTCTACCTATAGAGATATGAGGAACAGGGTGTAAAGATCTTCATACCCATAAAAAGGAGGGATCCTCCGACCAGGCGGGTGTTGTGTCTGGTGGGCTACTGCCTGAAGATTGATGTCGGGACGTTGTCATATAAGCTAGTCACCCGTCAAACTTTGCTTGTCTTGTCCGATGAAGCGCCAGCCCGCGCCGCAGCTGAGCGCGTAGCTTTAAATTCCCCGCATAATAATCATGAAATATCCTTGATCCAGCCTGTCCCATCTTGCTGTCCTCCCCTCAGCGACGCCCTAAGCCGAGGCTCGTACCCCACAGGGGGTGCCCTTAGCGAGCGTTCGCCTAATTTTAATGTAGAATAGTTGCTCCTGGCTGGAGGCTTTGAGTGTAGTGCTTAAGGCAGCCACAGGATTGTTCGGTTAAGCAGTAAATACCTTAGTGGTATACCTGCGAGATGCCATAGTTAAAAAAAAAAAAAAAAAAAAAAAAAAAAACTTTGTTTGTGATGCGTAGTTTGCATGTGGCGTTGTAGATGCCACAACCTATTGCCATTTTATGCAGACGAATGAGATAAAAACACAGCAATCGAGCAACGACAGTGGTTATGACGGAGAAAACCAAACATTTGAATTTGAAATACCCACAAAGAGATTACATACTTCTTGATAAAACAATTGAATCGCACTGTGAAGCCCTAAAGCCTTGTTTCTGTGTATACACCGCCATTGCAAGCCTGAATAAATAATTCCGTCACAGAGTAACATAATGCAGATTAACAAAACGCCAGCCAGCCGACAGATGTCCGCGGTGAGTCACAATCTCACACGCTATTGTGTGAGCTGTGCACAGACTACAGTCAGGTGAATGACTCATACACACCTTATGAAGCACAGATGAGAAACCAATTGACTTTTAGATGCACATTTAAATTTGGAAAATATAATGTTTTTTTATTCACAATGTGGGTCCCAGAAAACGTCCGGCGACGTCGAGGGACGTGGTGGGACGAGCTTGACGCCTACAGACAGGATTGGTCACACTAGCTCAAGACAGAAACGAGTGGAAAGAAGAAAGAGAGGCCTTTGCCTTGCATCCCACTGCAAGGCAAAGGCCACATAAACTAACTAAAAATAAAAAATAAATAATATTGTTTAGGATTTCTGTTTACAAGAGACTTGCCATGGCAGCAATAAACTTGTTTCAAGAATTCCCAGTGACACCTAATTGAGGTAATTTTTTTTTTTGTTTGTTTGTTACGTGTTAATCTCATGAAGTACCTACTGATACGATTACAAAAAAACTTTCACAGATGGAAAGCTACACTATTGCAGTGTCATATGATTTTTCCACTAAATAAATCGAATATAAGCAGTGTTCTTTAAAATTTTTGAATTTTTTCGAATCCTAAGTTGGTATACATAATAACTTATAGAGTAGGATATGTCTATGAGAGTAGGTACATTCCCGCCAAAACCTCTAAAGGTTTTAGCGACACAATCAACCTCTGTAGGTGTCGATAAATATTTCAGGGCAAAAATATAAGAAAGAATATAAGGCTCTTTGTTGTTCACAATTCAAAATATGAAGCATTTCAGAAAACGTTGACCTTGCCATTGAAAAGGAATAAAAGGTTCCACTTCAGAAAAAAATACCACGAATTTTCCGTTTGGTTCTTCTCTTTTATGTTTAAAATAAAGCTTGTAAATATGATTCAGTAAAAATAAGTAAGACGGTAAGTATAGTATTTCGTACGAGCTTCGCATGAAATCCAACGCGTTTGAAAATTTTACAAGTATGTATTGGCTTTCTAAGGAACGCTAGATGGATGTATGCTGCATGTATGATTCAACTAACTGCTTAATTAGATACTAGTTCTTTAGGTAACAAGTAGGTAATCAGTTCATTAATGAAAGCGAAGAACAATATTTAACCTCAAACATGACCTTTAAATAATATCTTCATTACAAGCTCAGATAAGGAATCCTAAGAGCTCGTATTTGTTGCCATAAAAATTATGTAGGGTATTTTTCCTACAGCGAATACGGCTTTCTAAAAAGCAAGAATGTCGTTATTAAAGCAACAACCATGCCATTATACGATATTTATCGCCGTCTATTCTTAGAAAAAGGTTGTAATCTATTACCAATTATTAGGCTAGTGTCCCTTTTACGCGCGAAAAGCAGACATTTTTTTTTACTAACTGAAAGGTTGTAAGAAATTGGCTGTAAGAAATATGTTATTTATGTACGTAAGTCGTAAAGGACGAGTCAGATGGCTGCGAGACGGGTGAGGTTATCGTGTTGGCTCATACTTAAACTATGGCCTAGTTGTTTGATGTTTATTATACTGTTAATTCAGACTAATTAGTAATTACACTAACATGCTATTGATTGAACTAACTTCTTGGAGATGCCTGACACACTTCGCTTAATTGAGGTGTTGTGTTGACGCAGACTAAAAATATGCAGAAGGATCAGATGTTGAAATGAGCAACGAAAAATGCATGTCTTTTTAGGGTTCCGTGCCCAAAGTTTGCCAACGTGTCAAATAGTGTCCACTATTACTAAGCTCCGCTGTCCCTCCGTCCGTTTGTCAGTCGGCTGTATCTTTTGAACCGTAATAGGTACACACTTTAATTTTCATTGATACTACTATGTTCGCTATAACAAAATAATATAGTAATAATAAAATAAAGTTAAAAATAAAAACTTTTTAGGGTATGCTCTCAAGGTGGTCCCATACAATAAATTGCATTAACTTTGCTTAGATAATTTATCACTTAGCTTCAATAATACGTATTTTTCCCACTATGGGGATGTCTGATGATAACTATGTCACTCTTATTCATATAGCTGGTAGCGGTATTCGAACCATCATCCACATAGAGTAAATGAAATATAAATACACAAGAAACGTATTATTTTTTCGGCGTTTATTGTTATATCTTAATACGGTCGGTACGGAACCCTTCGTGTGCGAGTCCGACTCCCACTTGGCCGCTTTATTTTTTTTCAGCCGGAATATAATCCTTATTTCTAACCGGAAGAAATAACAGTAACAGAATCCGTTGACCTGATAATGTCTGGTATGCTATCATTGGCTTCACTGCAGCCAACAATGTTGTGAAAGAGAAATACCATTGTGGAGTTGGTCGCGTGACGCTGCGCTGGTAGTAGTACCACGTATTGTTCGACGTGCCCACTTCTACACAAATGTGACGGAACTTGCCAATGATTACGAAATGTTTGCACGATCGAGTAACAAGGCTCCCCCCACAGACAGGCGTGACGCGATTCTGGTAGAACAATTTCTATGAAGTTTTCATAGAAATTGTTCGACTAGAGTCGCGTGGCGCCTTTCTGCGGGAGCCTTTACTCGGTGACTATAGAAAATTGTACATGTGTGTAAATATACTTCGCTAATCACTACCTACAAAAATTTCATGATGTATGTACTGTTAATTGCTAGGGTATACAAGTTCGTGTGTTTTGCCATCTTTGACACCTTGATGACGCACTTTGCACTGCAATTGGAAACTTTCAATGATTATGCTTATGTGATACTATGTCTATCTAGTCTTTCGACACTTTGAAATAATTGTAGTCTGACCAATCTTGAATAAATAATAATGTTGATCTTCATTGAATGATTTAAGTTTAACAAGTCAAGGCCAACTAATTGCATATTATAGATTACCAAGTTTGGTTCAAGTACAAAAAGTCAATTAACTTGCTGAGTTAACTACCGACATCCTGGTGCACGCACACATGCTCGCGAAACACTGCGCGCGCGCCACCCACGTGTCGCCCTAACCTTGACGGTGCAACTGTCACCTTTTGACATATCACGCGAACGCACCGCACTAAATTAACCTCAACAACTAGTGGCACACATTTCGAAAGATAAAAAGAAAGAATATCCTGTTTTTTTTTTATACAACGTTCTTCGACAAAGTTCATACTGTATTTTTTACGCTGTAAATAACTGTGATACATATTATTATGATAAAAGGAACTACAATATTATTATTGTTATTATTTGTATACTAGTTGCTTCGATATTTGATCTGCTGAATGATTTTACTTTGTAGAAAATCCAGTCACTTAATTCGATGAGGAAAAATTGGGCCTATAATGCGTGACAAATTAACTACACAATTACGCATAAACTGTAGATTAACGCAACTCACGCGCATAAACATCGAACCACGTGCTACCTATTGTGTTATTTATAATTATGATAAAATTTGTATAGTGCAGTATTTTTGGCGGGAAATAACCTTTAAACGACCGGAAAAGCAATTAGGGATGCTCTTTATGAGTTAGTTGCCAAGTCATTGTCCTAAACACAATAGGTCGTCTAGCTAAAACATTTAACTTTCGCTGCGCTGTAGGTTAGTCTAGGCTTTCGTATAGTCTTTTGTCCTCCAAACAGAACGTAGAGGAAACCTTTTCAGTGCTTCTTCATACAAAACTAGTTACTTGAACAAAGTATGACTTGAATTACTTGTAGGTGGCGTTCTGTAGTTTCTGCCTCCTCATGGGGAAAAGGCGTGAATTTACTTATATTTATGTACCTATGTACAGACGCCAGCACATCAACCTACTACAGTCTGTCAATTTCTTTAATAAATTTTCAACTTTATCACTAAACATTAAGGTTCAAAGTTGATTGCGAATATTTGACAGTTTCGGGTAGGTTGACCTGCTGGCGTCTGTAGACAATGTGTTTAAAAAATATTGGAAACATATTTTTTCTTTTTTTACGTAATCAAAAAATTACGTCGATACATAGTTAGAATGTGCCATGACGTCACGAGTATATAGATTTTTTACTTAGTTGTGACGTAGCAACCCCCACTCTCCAACTTTAATGCGCTTAATCTAAGTCATTTTTAGGGTTCCGTACCCAAAGGGTAAAAACGGAACCCTTTTATAACTAAGACTTCGCTGTCCGTCCGTCCGTCCGTCTGTCACCAGGCTGTATCTCATGAACCGTGATAGTTAGATAGTTGAAATTTTCACAGATGAATTATTTCTGTTGCCGCTATAGCAACAAATAAGTACTTACTAAAAACAGAATAAAATAAATATTTAAGGGGGGGCTCCCATACAACAGACATGATTTTTTTGCCGTTTTTATAGACAATGTGGTACGTTACCCTTCGTGCGTGAGTCCGACTCGCACTTGGCCGGTTTTTTAATAATATTTTTTTTATTATCTGACTGACGGATAAATAGTTTTTTTTTTTTTTTTTTACTCAAGCATCATCCCTATTCTCGAGACTAGTTAGAGGTTTCGAATATTCCGCTCCGCACTAAAGTACCTACCTTACAGTACAGTCATCGCGGAGTGGGGCGCGTCGTCGTGGATTGCACTATCTGTATTCTTGGCACTAAGGACCCCTGTGTGATGTGTCAAGTGTCAAACATTACGCTCTTTGGTCGCTCTCTGTACCCTATTTACATAATGACTTGAATATATTGAAGTGCGGTGTACAAGAGTAGGTAGGTTGGTATGTTTATTTCCTTATACACATAGGCACGTCAAATAGGTGGAATTAGTCAGAAAATAACTACAGTTGACTCACTGTTATTATTCGTCCGTCTCGGTTTGTGATGCAATGTCATGTACAAACAGCAATTGTATTTATTCAACAATTCGATGTTTTTTCTTTCTATGCTGAAAATGCAAATAAATGGTGACATGTCGCAGTTTCATAATAATTACCGTACGTAAAGTAAATGGATAATAAGTAGAATACGTGGAATATACCTACCTACCTTTGTTCTTTAGAACAATAATTAATAAATTAATAGAAATAGATAGAAGAAGAAAAATTGTTAGAAGTATCTTTCACTAAACAACGTGCTACTGCACTTTATATAAACTAGAGGCAGTTTACTTAAAATAACGAAACTCCATTCTTGCACGTAGAAGAAATAACATCAAAAAGCGACAAAAAGGTCCAGGAGGTCGGTACCGAGCCGACATGTCTATGTGTATGTGTCAAGACAGCGAAATCAGCTCTCGAGTCGAGTGACCTTCGTTCGCTAACAAACAGCCGGCTGGCAACGCAGCGTAACGTAAAACCGACGTCGGTACACATACATACACATTGTATAGAGATCGGATCAAACAACACTATACACACTGTATTTATATACATGTATAAGCGCGATGACCTGCGCGCCACCCGCCCGCGCGTCCGCCATTACGTGTGACGCATGCACTCACACCGAACGAAAAGTCACAATCACTCACACGCAATAATAATACTCAATCTTATTACAAAGATTTAAGATTCAAATTCTAATACGCGGCGTTTGTAGGTTAAGTTTCAATTGAAGTACAAAGCGGCGGGAAAGCGTTCAGTATTTTTTATTTTTGTAGTGCACGCAACACAAGTGCAGTGTACCGAGTAAACGAAAACAGATACTGTCCGGTTCGAGTTTAGAACTGATGGATGATGCGAAATGCAGCTGGCCGTCTGTCGTCCGTAATTATCATGTATTATATTGTCATGCCAAGAGATAGGCACTCAGACTGAACGTATATAAATGTGATTCTAACCAGTCCATTTTGTAGGTTTCCTCCTTCAGTCTAGAAACAGTTTTTGCGTACCGTATCTAATGTATCTGCAATTGTAGTTACATTTAAGACTAGGTACGTGGTTAACATTGCTAGTATTTTATCTATTTTATAGACGAAGACTTTCGATCTAACATTATCTCTCCTTTGCGGTACAAAGTAGGTATCAAATCTTTCTCGTGACTCGCGTGACACTGTATCTGTACGTAGGTATTTTATTTATACATTTTGCGCACTGAATGGCGTAAGCTGTTTGCCTTGGTTAGTGCTTTAAGTTGGGTTAGTAGTCGATTCGCACGAAAATTATTCGTACGATCGTGCGAATCGTCCCCTTTCAATAAAAATATTTTTTTAGTAGGCGATTCGCACGGAAGTATTTAAATTGCGTGCGAATCGACCCCTTCAAGAATTAGTAGTATGCGATTCGCACACTTAACAAAATGTGCGAATAATAAATCTAAGTACAGTCATGTACAATATTCTAGAATATTAATATTAAAATTCAATAATTCTCTATTCGCATCGCAGTCAGGCACAAAATACTAGTTAAGAGGTAAGATGAAAAGTTTTGTCAGTATTTAATATGAAAACTTATAATATGAACACCATAAATGAGCTACATAAATAAATAATAATGTTACATTTTTAAGAACTTTGTACCTATTAATACTACAGATTACTCTGTTTAACAAACTGTGATTTTGTGATTGTTTTAACTTCCAGTGATGCCAATGCTCCTATCATCGTAAAATTTTTGTGTTAAGAAATATTTATAATATTGTTGATTAGTTAAGTGTTACATTTTTAAGAACTTTGTACCTATTAATACAACAGATGACTCTGTTTAACTGTGATTTTGTGATTGTTTTAACTTTCAGTGATGCTAATGTTCCTATCATCGTAAAATTTTTGTGTTAAGAAATATTTATAATATTGTTGATTAGTTAAGTGTTACATTTTTAAGAACTTTGTACCTATTAATACAACAGATGACTCTGTTTAACTGTGATTTTGTGATTGTTTTAACTTTCAGTGATGCTAATGTTCCTATCATCGTAAAATTTTTGTGTTAAGAAATATTTATAATATTGTTGATTAGTTAAGTGTTACATTTTTAAGAACTTTGTACCTATTAATACAACAGATGACTCTGTTTAACTGTGATTTTGTGATTGTTTTAACTTTCAGTGATGATAATGCTCCTATCATCGTAAAATTTTTGTGTTAAGAAATATTTATATTATTATTGATTAGTTGATTGTTATTTTTTACCTATTAGAGCAAAATATTGTTGTTATAGTAACTGTGATTTTGTGACTGTTATTTTATTACATTTACTATAATACTCCAAAATTGTACTAGTTAATACTTAATAGAGAAAAAATATTTTGTTTTTGTTTATTTAATTGCCACATTTAAAACCATACCTTAGCTAATTAAAACGATTTTTATATTGTTATTACGAATATTTAAAAAGATTTATATATTTATAGTTTCGTTATATTTTTCGTTGTTTTTAAAATTAGCTTTTAGACCATTATAACGTTAATTATTTAATTTTGACTTACCTTTTCTAAACAACATTATTTTTAACAAGACTCAGGGGTTCATAAAAAGTTGATTTCGGTAAAAACTCTAATAAGTAGTAATTTGTGATGATTTAAGGTAAATGCAAGTGTACGGAAAAAGAGTACTTACTTGTAAAAATGCAAAACCAAATATTTGATTATAAATCGTACCTACTAACTGTGATTTTATTTGTAATCTTGGTTATAATTATGGTTTTAAGTTATTTAAACTGTGAATGATGTAAAATCACTTTCTGATAGATACAAAGTAAAATATAAAAACTTGATTTCCTTAAAAATCGTTTTATTTGTGTCCTGTATTAAAAGAAAGCATTTTGTACGTGATAGTACTTTTTTCTTGAAACTTTTCGATAAAGTATAGGTGTGTGCGAATCGCATACTACTAATTCTTGAAGGGGTCGATTCGCACGCAATTTAAATACTTCCGTGCGAATCGCCTACTAAAAAAATATTTTTATTGAAAGGGGACGATTCGCACGATCGTACGAATAATTTTCGTGCGAATCGACTACTAACCCTTTAAGTTTATAGTATTGCTTTGTTTATCGCATTCTTGTTCTTTAAACTGTAAATTTACGAATTATCAAATATTTTTTTATTAAACAGACGTCCTCATTTTCTACAACGTTAAACTATGACTGCCACGTTGGGCTAGTGGTCGCAAGTCTACTCCTCCTGAGCATCAGGTCCCGGGTCGGGCATAGTGTTATTGGGAGTCTCGATTTGTGCCCGGTTGATGGCAATAGGCTCGCACAACGATTACATGGGACTTAAACATAACTGGCGAAATGTGGGTGTACCATCAAAGAAGTTTATATCTATAGGTACACCGTAAGGACTATTTCTGCTTGCAGCGCTCGGCCGCTATAGAACCGGGGCGGTAACAGATGTGGTCATCGTGTTCACGGGATTTTGTTTTCAAACTGCTTACGAGTAGACACTTAAAGGCTCGTGCAGACCAGCGCGACGCGACGGCGCGACGCGACTCGAACAATACAATTTCTAAGAAAACTTCACGGTATAACAATAGCCGGTGTCGCGTCGCGCTGTCGCGTTGCGCTAGTTTGCACGAAGCTTTAGAAGTTCTTCGATAGTACTATAGGTACACCTCGGCTTAACCCTTCGGGGGTAAATACAGGCGTGATGTTGTTTTATGTTAAACTATTCTGCGGAAGCCTAAATGTCAACCGTATTCTTTTTTACACAAAGGAAACGCGATAAATAACCCGCATTGATCAATTGTGAAGTAAATTAGAACAAGCACCTCCCGACTCTATATTTAAATAACATGCCCATTAAAGACATTACGAAACACAAATTAGCATAAATAATGGAATATATTAATCCTTAGTCTTTCTTGTTTACAATTAATCAAATAGTTTCTGAGAATTAATTCTGTCCTTGAGAACGTGAGATCATTTTAAAATGGTTGTAGTAGGTACTTGCTGTTTAATTGTGGAGACTTAAAGGCGTCCGTCCGCAGACAGGCGCAACGCGACTCTAATAGAACAATTTCCATGAAGTTTTAAATTATTCTACTTGAGTCGCGTCGCGTCTGTCTGCGGAAGCCATAATACGGATTGTATTACTTCTTTTTGCTAAATTTATTCTTATTCTATAAAATCAATAGAGGAAAATACCTTTTGATCCTGTGCAATTTTTTATCCGTATTTTACGTCAATGTTTTTCGGAAATAAATTTTTATATTATACTAAATACGAATACACTCTTTAAGTAGTCTTTATACTTAGTTATTAAAAATATTATGTTAATTATCAATTTATCATATTATGATCACTAAAATTTTACTTCGTCTCCATTATCCATTTAGAAGGAATTTTGAGAAATCTATAACATTGTAACGACATCTGTCATCTGTCCTCTGGATGATTTAATACACAGATGACGGAGAGAAAAAATATGTATCCCGCAAAGAACCCACGTGCACAATCAGGCATTTTATAATGATTCATCTCCCAGTATCCGCAATTTATCAGTGGCTAGTCATTCTAGTGACGCAAATATTGGAAGCTAACTGTAAACGTTCCTCAATTCAACCGGTGAATACCGAAGCATAATAAAATTGAAAAAATATGTCAACACAATGAATAAATGAATTAACAATGGTGACCATGGTCTTCAACAACGAATGGATATTAATGATGGATGTGCCTATTGACCGACTTGGAAGAATTTTACCATAGAAACTAAACGCGATCCGGGGCCCTACCACCACCTCTTTTAGCAGTATTATTTTAATCTTACTTGAGCGTGGGAAAGAGATGGTGCTAGAAGTCCTGTATAGCTCCACTTCTTTCTCGCACTGAAGTAACATTAAAATAATACTGCCTATGGGCGTTTATTCTGAAAGTTGGCAACGTCGTAAATAACTGTCAAATATTTCGCTGTTTTGATTAATTTGCCAATAATAATGTATGGAAATATGAAATGTGGCTAACTAGCGAACTAGAATATTAATAATGAATTACAATTATAACACTGAATTTGATGTTGTAACCGTTTTAGGTGTAAAAAAGGCATTTGGAAAGTTTCCAAATAGTTTTGTTACATATAAATGTAAATGTTCGGCGTTACGATATTAATTATTGCATTTCATTAACAATGTTTTAGTTCGCTAGTTAGCCACATTTCATATTTCCATACCGTATTATTGCCAAATTAATCAAAACAGGTACCTAAATATTTGACAGCTATTTGCGACGTTGCCAACTTTTAGGATATGCCCTCTTAATGAGGTGGTGGTTTGCACCCAGCACATCATAACTGTGTTCAAGAGCCGAGTGTCATCATTGTTGGAATATTGACAATGACAGCTCTTGAACGAGGTTTAGATGTGCTGATCGCGTTCAGTTTCATTGGTAAAGATCGCCCTTAGATGCTTAGTTATCGACAATATCACAAGACCGCGACAAACAGAATCTTATTCCAAAAACCTGGTTTGGGCCTTGCAATAAGCTTGAAAGTAGCTTGAAGGTTAAATAAATCAATAAAATTCAGACGGTAATAAAATCGACTGAAAACCTCAAAAATCCACGTTTTTAATTATAGTTTCCAATGACCATGACCTCGTTGGTAACAAAAATAAGTTTTGCACCTTTTTCGGTAAACTTGTTTCCTTTACTTTTGTTGTAAACTTCCATTTAATCGGTATCTCTTGCCGAAATTGGCAATCGGTACCGCCATCGTGAGCGTGGACAGTTACCCGAAGTTTTACATTTTGGTTTGTTTGTTACCTAAAAACAGGAAACTGTATAGGGTTGACCAAATATGAGGCTGGTGTAGTATGGACATTCAGTCAGTTTCTCTTCGGGCTGAACGCATGCCAATCGTCAGCTTACAAATTAAGATTTGTCATGGAATTTCTTGAGCATTTTAAATACGAATTTCTCAGAACACTAAACGGTTTAACGACTATAATCTCTGTTTGTATTTACTTACTAAAGAATCAACCGCAAAATCATTGCTTAAAATTGTGTAATCATAATCACTATTTTATATGGCGATGTGAAACCACTTACGATAAGATGAATGATCTAATAAAGTCCCCAAAAAGCCAAAAACAATAGAATGCCGTTACAGGCAACCCTAGCAGACCGTTTTAAAGTCAATAGCTCAGCTTTTGTGCCGTTTTCATGTTGTTAACGGTCTCATGCAAATGCATGCGAAAATGCTTACAGAATACAGTCGTATTGAGGTCGTGTAAACGTGACGTGTTCAGTTCTCTCAATAATATCCGTAGTTCTCACTATAGAGATGCGGTTTTATGTTTTTTTTAAGATCCTTTTAATTTCGTTTTCGATTACAGAGACTTTATCTCTAAGAAAATAATGGTTTCGGTACTAAGAAGGCTGCTACAGTCATATAACAGAAATTGATTACCTTTATAGCGCTGTTTTTCTTTTATCTATCGAAAGCTTGTATCTAAAGATAGCAAAACCAATAAAACTGGACAGTCTACAAGCACAACCAATCTGCAGCCAATAACTTTACAAACTAATCAACTTTCGCAGGAAACTACACGTAACTCAGTAACGCAATCAAAACATTCTTTCGTGAGACTGGCGCGTGGAAAAACACAGCATTTCTCTCTTTCCTATCAGATTGACATTAATATGCGACTCGTATAAAAACAGAATCTACGTGGAAACACTACTCGATTCATAACAGCGTTCCAATACAACATTCACGTCATTTAGATTATTCTTCATAACAATAACTTCTTTTATAAATATTTTGATTCCCGCGACGAATGCCACCAAGTAGACATGTAGTGAATCAATCTGTGTAGCTATACGTAGGTAAGCATACTACGGTGATATTGATATCTAGAGCTCAGCTAGACTACAGAGAGTAGGTAGTGGTTGCATAGCAACGCATAGTCAGTGTTTACAGGAAGCGGGCCGGGCGGTCAATAATCGCATAGTTCTGAGCAACGCGAACGCCGTGCAACGCGCATCCTGCTGGTTTTACTTTCATTGATGACGTATTTATCAACTATATACCGGTTATACCATAGTATGGATACTTGTAACTTTATTTTATTTACTTTCAGCTTTCTACTGTGATTGGCTAATGTTGCCTCGAAATAGACCACTCAAAATCTTTGCAGATTGTATTGTACGTCTATACAGTTTCATAGCTGTATTCTGTGTACTCTACACAAGAACGGTGTACTTGGAAGATGCTAAGTAAGTATATATCCTAGGCTATGGCCTACATATAGTCAAAAACAGTTGACAACGGACCCAAGAGAACTATCATCATCATCATTTCAGCCGAAAGACGTCCACTGCTGGAAAAAGGCGTCCCTCAAACAGAACTATGTATGGCTGGAATCTGTATGTTGGTTGGAAGACATAACGATGCGTATGAATGAATATTTTTGATTCATCAAATTTTTTCTCCAAATTGTAGTGGCGTTCGTGTTCCAAATTCAATTAAGTCAAATATGGCTGATTATCAGAACTTTATAAGACCAGCAGCGTCATATAACACTTTAGTAGCCAGGCGCCTTGATGATTCAACCTGTCATAGACGTGGGTAGGATAAGCCCATGGCCAACATTGAACATAAATACTGTCATGCATGATGATGACTCAACAATAAAAGCTATTAAATTGGTCGTTACGGCGACAGTTCTGAAAACTCAATTTTCCACGAATGTTCACGTTTTACGTACTCCATTTAAGAGAAACTACAAGGAAGGCTTCGATATTTGGGTTTTAAAATTAGATGCGAGGTACTCTCAAAAGTTGGAAACACGTTATTTTCAAGCAATTTCAATCAAGTATTTATGGGGTTTCTTGCTAACCTTAGTAACAGTTATTGAACCGGCACCAAATATCATGAGTCTATAGCACGTTAGTCATCTTTACGGCAGAACTGCAGAACTTAGTTTGATGAGATTTGGCAGTGGAATAGAACTGGAAAGACAGGACAGTTTCATTTCAGAGAAACTATATTAAGCTTTAGGCTGCCTGTCCAATGGAGAGGAGAAGCGAGAAGAGGAGCGGAGCTGGGGCCCTATTATGACGTAGTCACCATTTTTCCAGTGTGCGTGAGAGAAGGAGCTATACAAGACCGAAAGCACCATCCTTTTTTCGCTGTGGAATAATGATGGAATTAATACTTCATAATATGGCCCCTGTGCCAATATTAACCAATAGAATCTAAACTCTGTAGCGGAGTTGAGATTCTATTGGCATTTCTCCACTCCTCTCCTCTCTTCTCCGCTCCAGTAGGCAGGCAGCTGTATTTTCTACATTTTATATTAAAGTTTATAGTATTTTCAAGGCCTTCTGAGTTCATCCATCCAGGATGTACCTCTCTATTGGTTACCCAAGGTGTAATAATTATGAGGTCACAGACGATTAGAACCTCGTCGCAAGTCGATCGATGTGTCATCGACACTGCGCCACCGAGGCGCGTGGTTGGACTTTGTATGGCATTATTATATTACAATTAGTAAGCAGTAACTGTGTTTTAATTATACGGCTTTATGAATATTTATTACATTATAATTTATAATATTTTTTATTATTTTAGACTGGAAAAGACTCCTAGTATTTTCCTATAATACATAAATGCGAAACTATGTATGTTTGTAACTCAATCACGCCTAAACGGCTTAACGTATTTGGATGAAATAAAAGTACATTGGTAGGCTATGACCTGTATTAAAACATAGGATACTTTTGATCGAGGTATTTGTAGTAGTTTCCATAGGATACGAAAGTGACAATGCATGCAACAGCTTGAGCTATCATACATCTATACACGTAGGTACCTACCCCGAGGGTGGTATTAAGTTCCATGTATTATTGCCTAGAAGACGAGGTTATCAGCAAACTGCACACATTACATAAACCTATGTACTATGTTTCTATGTTTACTAGAAAGGGGTTATCTGTATTCTGTAGCTTATTTGTATTTGGATGGATAAGTAAACCAGTTTTACGTGATACGATAAGTCTCGAGATGTGAGCTCTATTTATATCAATTAAGGTCATTAAAGCATGATAATATCTACTGCCATTTTAATGCTGTATAAGATGCACTATCCCTAATCGAATAGTATTAAGAAATTTAAACATTCTTATACAGGTTGTACATCACGTTGCAGCGTGTTAGTCGTATAAAAGCTGTTTATTCCCGTTTTTTAAGCAGCAAAATCTAGGCTATGTACTAATAAAAACTGCTGCATGTTACATTTCTTATACATACACGACATGCGTGTATGTTATGTGACCGTGCAATGCAGCCTAGGCAAAAAGTTGCGCAGTCAATTCAATTTCATTTCCCAGGAATTTCCCAAGGGACCGTTGGACTGCAAAAGTATCACGCAATTTCAATTTCAGGTACAAGCAAAGTGCATGTTAAAAAATATTGGTGACTCAGATATTTTTAAATAAGTTCATTTAAAAATATTTATTTTAGGTATATGGACCCCGTCATTGCAAACATTAACTCCATGATATCCAATTCGATGAACCCGATTTATTTTAAATTTTTATTCCACTTTTTTTAAGCCATCCAAATACTAAATTGCTGTATTACATGCGTCACGGTTGTAATGACTGATAGGACCTTCAATATAGCCAAAATTCTTATCAGGAAATGTTTACATTCGATCCATTAGACTTTAACAAAGACAGTAATATCTACAGAATGAATCATATTTTATTACATACATGCCCTAAATTACTTCCACTGCCTGGTTTTAGTACGCAAACCGCTAGAAATGCTAATTTTAGTTATATTTATAAATCGCGACATTAATAAACAAGTAGTTTAGTATAACCAGTTTCCCATTCCGCCATGTATACGCTTATAGGGAAAATTAAAGTACAAATATTTTCGACATAAATAATATTGTCTGCTCATTTCCATAGATTAACATGGCAGGTCTATAAAAGTTATGGTTTTCCTATAACCACGAAGGTATTAGTTATGTTTTCCTTGCAGACTGTTCGACATTCAAAATGGGAGACCTGTTCTTTATTTAAAGCTAAATCCGTCAGCAAAGACGTGCAAGCGCATATAATTCGGTTAGTTTATCGCGATATACCTACCAAGGGCATAGTGTCAGAGTAAAGTGACGGTCGACTGGTCAGCCCGAAATAACCTTCAGTGCCTAGACTTCATAAACAGGTAGAATTAGCTAGGGTCACCTTCCTTTGTCGAAAGAAACGATATTTTAATGTGTGAGCAGAAACGTTGATATCAGCTGCCGTTTTAGTAGGAAATTCGATAAAGATTGGTAATTATTACAACATACTTTGTATAATGTTCGTGTTTGTTTGGGTATGATTTGAGTAAGTCAAATCAAGTATAATAATATGATCTAATGAACCCGCTAAAGTCTGGATTGAAGCTTTTGTGTCGGAAACAAGAGAAGCGTCTATGGTCTATCTGGTCTTACTAAGGATTGACCCTAAGCGTGGTTTGAGCTAATATGAGTTTATTCATTCGATGATATCAGATTATAATATAAAATATTATAAATGCGAAAGTGAGTTTGTTTGTTTCGTACGTAACGTACGCTTTCACGCTAAAACGGCTGAACAGATTTCGATGAAATTAGGCACATGGGTAGACCATGACCTGGGTTAGTACATCGGCTACTTTTCATCCTCCAGACGAAGTCGCGAGCAACAGCTAGTCAGATATAATCAGTAAATTAAATCCCGATACGATCGTGCTTGCTATCTCAGTCCGATCATCTCTTGTAGATGGCACCATTCAATTAGCAAAGTTTCCTAATCAACGCAGCCTATCACAGTCTAAAGCTGGACCGATCCTTTCCTAAGTTAGATATACCCTAACGACCGGGGAATTGCTTTAATCTGGACATTTTAACAGTATTCCAGCAAACTAACAGTCTAAAACTCTAAATCCTCCACATTCGACAAGATGGCTCCCAAAACAAATGGTGTTAATGAAAATTAATTAAGCAATGATGTTGATAGAACGATTGTGATTTCATAAACTAAAAATATCAGTGGGATAATAGCGTAACACACTAACAATTGCAATGTCTTTCATTTTGACAATTCGAAAACATTAATTGCGTTAATTACCTACGTTGTCGAGCAGATGAATTTTTCAAACATTTGAAATGGGTTAGAAGTTTCTGTGTGTGTGTTATAAAAAGTGTGTTACGCAATTTGAATGCATGTCGTGTATCAGCCTTTCAATCAATACTCCTTGAGGTCACTCATCAGTAGAAGGCTTCTCACGTTAGAGTATGTACTTACGTTCTTTGTGTAATTTAATTAAATAGACCACAAAGCGTGGTGACGTAATCATGTACTCATGAAATGTTTGCTGCAGCACATGGCCACTGCATAAATAATAATAGTGCTGACAACGAGGCTCCCATAAGTAGGTTAGTTACGATTGTGCATACCTACTGTGAACCATATTTTACGTCCATGCTTTTAGAAAATAAATAAACTTTTATCTTATCCTAAATACTTCGATGAATTATAGTAACTAGATATAGAATTAACTCTACTATAAAATTCGAATAATAATTTCATGTCGTTTGGCCCAGCCTGATGATCACATAAATCTTACTTCTGAGAAATTAAATTTTGACAAATCGTAGAGTGCATAGTGAAATTGAATAAAAGAGGAAGTGGAGGTATGTTATGTAATATTTGGTACTTTGTAAGAGGACAGGACTTAGTAGGTAGGTCTGAATAAAGTAGCTGATGTCATCAATTCATGATACAGAAAGTAGTCGTACCATTCGGTACCATTTAGCCATACTGGCAGCTGACATAAGTCAGAAATAAGTATGATAGCGATGACGTATTGACGAGCTGTCATTTTTTCATCTGAATAACTCACTCAAGTTATAGAATTACCGTAACCGTAAACCTTTTTATGACCTCTAGTCGTTTAAATGTCATGTTAAAGTCAAATACGCCACTCGCACATCTACGATTATTGATGTTTTATGGTGTTTTGTACCTACCTACCTAACTAATAAAACTATTTTAAGACTAAAAGCGTTATAAAGTTATTAAGTAACTCCTTTATCAGCTTTATGTGATGTTTTTTTGTGCTATGGCATCTTATACTTGAAAATTTGTCGTAGCTACTATCTCAATTAGTAGGTACCTATTGTAGGTGGTATTTCAGTGTAATATTTTATCATACAGTGTTTAATCTCATAAGATCAAAGTATTGCCAACGAGATCAAACAAACTTTGATCTCGTTCCTAACTTCCTATTATTAGATTAGGAAGGGATGTAATAGGTTGTGGTAGGACCTTGATGCAGATATTTCGCATAGTAAGTGAATACACTAAGTACCTACTTAACTTGAGAGTAGGTATGGTAGGCACGTTCAGTACTGGTACCTACAGTGTCATTGGACACTGCAGACTGGCTAATCTGCAATAGATATCTGACTAAAGGCAAATTGAAGATGCAGAGATAACATTCCTTACCTACTGGCCAATAGCATTCTAGCTATGATCCTATACTTAATGGTTGTTGTTGGTTTCAAAGTTCATGTTACAACACTATGCTAGATGCACTGATGGTGTCAACGACCTACACGATGCAAGAATGCAACATGAGGATGCAACTTCATGTTCCATCTCAAATGGGATTGTGAAACAAACGTCAATAACCCTTGATACGTAGTTAAACCAACACGATACTTATCACTAACTTTATTTATTCAAAACATCGAATTAACCGATAAACAGTCACTAGCCGTGATAATGCTCACGCAGTTTAGTGAATGAGGTAATTGTAATGTCACATGACTCAGCCGTGTTTTATGTACACAATAAAAATATAACGAATTACGTATGTACAGTACCTCGTTACGATGTCTATCAACACTTCGCCAGTTTGCGTAGACCACACCATAATAAACTAAAACACAACACAACACATCCACCTGCGCAGAACCATCTCACAAACGGATAAGGACCTCAATATACGTTCCCGAATGATAACGCGGCCAAACAAAAAAAAACCGGGGGTCCTAAGAAGGTCGAATCTGGTATTTTTTTTTCTGGTAAAAGCTGGCAACGTCGCACGTTTGCCGGACGGACGCGCGTTCGGCTCGCGCGCCGCTCATTGGTTGAATGCGACGGCGGCCATCACTGCGAGTCGCGAGTTCGCCCAATGACGCCGCGTCCCGCACGCCCCGCCCACATCCTGTCGGCCTGTTGAATGAATTTCGCGGCAGTCGTGTTGCGGATGTCGAACGTGTTGAAAGTGTTCGATACAACATAGACAAAAGGATGATTGAAGCTTTCGAGGATGTGTTCGGAGTGTCCAGTGACCTCTTGAAGCTAAATAATTTTATTTAATCGATGTAATCGCTACGAATACAGTAGTGCTGTATATTTAAGGTAAAAAATAAAGAAATAATTGAACCCTAACCTAAAATAAAGTACCAATAAGCCGAAAAAAAGAGGTGAAAATTGAAGAAAATATAATTAGTGAGTTACATGTGTTGGCAACGTGTCTTTGCATATTATAATTTGTAGCAAATATTCTGAAAGTTCCAGTCTGTTTGGTCCAAATATTCAAGTGAACAAACGGTACCTTTCCAACGAGAATTCAGTGACAGCAGCAATATTTAACTCGTACCTGAAACAATCAAAATAATTTCTTGAGTATTGGTAAAATCGTCAAAAACAGTGATGTTTTGGAAACATAAACAATGCAACCATAGTTTTCTTATTAACACGTGTGACATACTAATTTCAATCGATCTTAACTTTTGCTTTTGCCAAGGCCAGAAGTTACCTTTGCTTATTAACATACAATAACAGTTTTGAACATCAACAAAGAAAATATTTTTTTCTGCAAATCAATAAACATAACCTAGAAATATACTTAGTGAAAATGTGCTTACAGAATAAAATAAATAAAAAAACATTATTAATTTAGTCTTACGAGTTTTTTTTATCGATTTCAATTGATTTATCAAGATAATTAACAGCCAAATTCCTATTTATGTAGCCGAACTTGATAATGCTCGTACTCAACTCATTGAAATTAGAAAACGCGTGCAAACCACCACCAGGAATAGACTCATGTGCAATATTTATAAGTTCATTAGCTTTAGTACTTAGTCCTTTAAGATAGGTTCGAGATTATATTTTTTGCATAGCAACATGGAGAATCTTATCTGGATGAATGATTATCTGAAGCAAAAGATAAATTAAATATAATATCCCTATTGTTTTTTTTTTTTTAAATAAATGAATTTTAGAATTTTTCCTTTACTGGGTGTGTATTTTATCGTTTTGTAACAACAGGCAGCTTTGAACCGATCTTCAACGTAAGTATGGCTAAAACAGTTTCAGAATTGTAGAGACTGCTGCGTGCCACACCTTTAGATGGCTGTATTTAGGCAGAATAAAAAGGCTAAACATATCTGAAACACGGGGTTTCAAAATATATTATATTGGTAGGTACAAATATTTGAGAAAAGTGCCAATAAATCCGTATCTAAATACAATGTAGACCTTAGTTACACAGAAACGGTAATAGGTTCACAAGATAGAGAAGTGAGATAGTCAACAAGAATAGAACAAAGTAGTAAGAATATAAGAAAACACTTAGACATTTGCTATAAATCCAGTTAGACGCCATATGTTTACGACCGACCGACACTCGATGACTGGAGTCTCGTCCAATAACAGATGGACAGAATGTAAAAGTTGCTCTAATGCAGCCTGCGCCACTCGAGCATTGACCAAATCCAGAAGGGTCTTAAGACTTTTAGGAAGGCCCAGGACATCTGTTTACGTCGTAATAATAACTTTATAGTTAGACAAGACAGTCTGATCTGGGAGTTCTGGGACATAGACATTTATGTAGCTGAGTTTTCGGAAACTGATAACGAAGCTAATGCAACCAGGGATAACTAACCAATGAATTGAATCTAGGTAGAATACATGAGTACAGTTTTTACACAACGCGGCAATATGCCCAGAAAGTCAACCTGGTTAGCTGAACACTATTACAAAGAAATAGAAAGTTGCATCGGACGGATGCCCGACGTGACGAAATTATAAGTTCCCTCTTTTACGAATTCAACCTATTACGCTTTCGATAAACTTAAGCAGCGGTAAACAAGAATATAAATTATCGAAAACCGCCTCTTAGATATCCTAGCTAGCATATCATTTCAACGCAGGCCAAAGGAATTAAAATGAGAGGTCTCGCCTTTCAGGTTTACTCTAAATAAACATGGCACGATGTGACATTTAAATCATGATCCTCAGCTAAGAATAGTTGAAACGACTAGGTCTGACTGATCATAGGTCGAGACTAGAGAGGCCACACTGAATTATAATGTCGTCATGTGGATGTACCGAGCATAAATAATAGATTATGTCGTTACATCAAAGAACTTATAATATCTCCAAGCTCTTAGGAGTTGAGATCCTAAAGCCAGAATCTCACTGTATCATGGCCACAAAAACAAAGTAACCATGTACTTGCTAATAAGCGCAGTTCCTCTCAACAAAGCCGACTCTGGCAATAGGCCAGAAAATGTTGAGATGAGACGATAAAACATGCATTGCATGACCATTTCTATCTTCTACGTGCTCCAAGCCTCCGAGATTCTCATAAGCATGCCCTTGAGAACAGGTCCACGACAAATACGAATAAATGTCGAATTTAACTCGCTATATCTATTTGGGTTACAATTATGTATGTATGTGTATTGTGGCTACAATGTAGGTGTATATAATAGTATCTGTGGAATGCGAGATAACGTGAGCGTCTGGCGAGCCGGGCGCATGAGGGCGTTGCGCACTAACGCACACACGCGCAAAACGAAAGTGCGCACAACACACACTCGTGCATGAATACGTATGCGATGCAAAACAAACTTTTCCTGTTTAAGGCATCGCTCTCAGTAAATGACGTTTTCCTTGCTAGCTATCTGCAATTATGCTGGACATTTGCATTATTCAATATCTGGGATATTGACTGCAGCAAATATGTAGTACCTATGCGGTATAGTCTGAATTTATTTATGCAAGCAATATTGATTTGGGCAAGTTTTTACTCTTCTACAGAAATAGACCTTACGAAACAAAATTTGTTGTATTCAGTTTGATTGTATTTAACGTTTAGCAAACACTTCGCGAGCGGTTTTATAAGAGCTACACACCCCTAAATCTAAAACTTGATTTTGCCATTTCAATGATAACTTTTTAATAAAGCTAAATTGAATTCGTTTAGAGCGCGTCAAATGCTTTAATATGACTGCTATGCGACAATGCGCAGCCGAACACTTTATTATTACTATTATAACCACTTTTTTGAGACAATAATATGGTCTTTTTTTGGTTTTATTGTTATTTGTACCTCAAGAAAACCAGTTTTTTTTTCTTGGTTAGTCGAATCATTTGTTTATTGACAGTTACGTGTTCATAGTAGGGTATAAAGGTATAAAACCAAAAGATAAATAATAATTCTAGGTGCCACAGATAACGTAATATTTTCTATTCTGTTTTCATTATAAGTGCTGGACTGAAGAATTTTTTGTCTGCCTAAACATATAATTTTATAACTACGACACATTCCACTACCTACTTCGTATGTAGTTTGTTTTAGATCCAAATAGAGCTCAATGGTTGGTTTTGATCAAATAACTAAGTGCGGTCTTCTAAATGAGAATCATGTATGTGCGGTCTTCCTAATGAGAATCATGTACCTATCTATACGTTCATAATCAAAGGTGGCGTTCAAGAAAAAAAAAACTGCTGCTCATTTTTGAAATAAGCTGTCAACATAGAGTTCGAAATTTAAATGAGAAGTGATATGCGAGGCAATTCTTTTCTTGCAATAAAAAAAAGATAGGTAATGTCTTGGAATGGTTATCATATCTTTTGAAAGTAAGAACCACACGCTAAGCTTAGTCTAAGTCGAAGTCACAGAAGAAAAATTCTTCACAGCACTACCGCCCCACAAAAAGCGTCGTGTAGACCGGCGCGAGGCGACTCTATCAAAACAATTTCTAAGAAAACTTCACGGTAGAACAAACCGGTTTAGTGTCTCGCGCTAGTCTGCACGAGCCTTAACGGCCTAAATGAAACCAGCAGGGCAAGCAAGGTCGGCCATATTCCTGGAGGGTTCGCGATTAATTGCGTAGGGAGGGCGCGTCCTCTGAGGGCGACCGTTGCTTAGCAACCAGTGCTGCCAGCCTATGATTTAGGGTAGGGCTTTAATGTCAACCCAACATGAGTGCGACTTTTTACTCATTCTTTAATGTTTTATGAAGGTACCTAGGATACTTTATTAAAATATGTAGGCACAGTGGTTATTACTTATCTACTAAAATAGAACCAAACCGGTTCTATATAAATGTGTATTTTGTAATTGATTTATTTAAATTTAATGTTAATTTCTAAACGGTGGGGTAAATATGTAGGTACGTATCACATTTACAGTAGCAATGGTTTTCTTTTTGACAGTTCAAGAACATTAATTGAGTTTTTTTCTTTCGAACGTAGGTATGAAGCAAGAAGCAATGGATATCTTCAAAATTATTCACACTTACGCAATTTGGGTGCCGACTACAGAAATGAAGGTAGATTGATACCTAGGTATGCAAAAAAAAGGTAGTAAGTAGTTAACTCACTAAATACTTACACTTTGTAATAAGCATCTGCCTATTAGTTTATTTTTTGCATTAGCCAGGTGCAAATGTAGGCTTCATTACAATGTAGGCAAATTATTTAGGCTGTTTAGCACTTAGATTTATCATCAGAACATGAGTTTATCAAGAACAGCTTTCATCTGAAAATCAAAATTGTTATTGGTGTAATACTAACCAACCATACCTAATGTTTTATACTATGAATGTACCATACCGACTATTGTTTTAACAGTTAATAGGTCAAAAAAAAAACCCTAGGGTAGGCTAATGGTAGGTAGGTACCTTAAATAATTTAATTTTGTCATAATTACTCGTTGTTACCCAAATGCGGCGAAGCCAAAAAAAGGAGGGTTATAATTATATTAATTATTTCTGTCAATAATAATGTTTGCATGCATAATAGTAGATTCTACAAGGATCAGCCATTTTAAAGTTACCTACATCTAATTATAAGTACCTACCTACCGAAAATTTATTTCACTGCAAATTAAAACAATCCACGAATCCCACGATCCCTTACACGTGAGATTTTGATATTTAACCACCAATGAGGTGAAACACAGCGGGGTACATGAACAGCTGATTTTGTGGCACGGAGTCGCCTCAAGGTCCCGGGAAGGCACCCCGGCCACCCCGGGAGAAATCTAATTTAGCACCCCTGTCCCCCCCGCGCCCGGTCCCCTCGCCTGTCTCGCTCTAAACCGGCCGAGTTCGTCGACAAACTTGTATGAACATAGAAATCAATGTTTATGGGCACTATTTGCTGATGGGTGGAGAACTACTGGAAAATATTGCGGTGTGTAAATAGTAAATAGGTATTTACCTAATAGTAACAATATTCATGTGGAAAAATGATTGAAAAACCTACTTAATTATTTAGAAAAAAAATGTGCTTGAATTTATTTAATATCTGCAACCTATCCTCTTTTTTTTTATTTAATACAACGTGAGTACGTGACACTGTAAGTATGCACAGTGGTTCTTTTTGAAAGAAGTCGAGACAAAAAATATGATTGTCAAAGATTTTTTGAAAGTTAAATAAACGTTCTTGACAGGTTCAAAAAAAAGTACTCTTTTTTAATGCTTGTTTTATCTAAAAGCCAAGATAATACCTACTATCACATTCATCCAAGAACTTTCTAAACAACGTCGTAAAATTCGCATAAATCTAATAACATCCGTTTTATCATTTATGTAACTGAGTCAGCCCAGTCCTGCCACTTTGTTGTTATTTTCCACTAAACATTTATTTTAGCTTGAACTGTGCCAAGCCCAAGAATAATTAGGGTACGAATCATATACACTGATCAGCATGTATACGGTAGGACCGGTCAGACCATCACTCGAGCGACCGAGACGAATACCACAATACCTCTTGATAACAGATAACTCTGCGATTGTTGCTTTGATAAAAATACGCACGAGACAACGTTGCCGCTCTGTAACAACCCACCCGTGCGACGTTGCCGCGTCTCCACGCCGGCGGCCATTTGCAATTCAGATGAGAGCTAGTCAGTTGTTAACTTGTTACGCCACACACTCTCAAAATAAAAACAATGTTTTAGTAATAAATTATGGCGGATCTAATGTGTGTTGCTAATATAATCAGTCTCGCGTCATTGCACTTGTGTTTGACTTATGAAATAATTAATTACGTCGTAATCTTTTTCGCACGACACATTGCTACTGCTCATAAAACATTTAGTTGACATTGTATGAAAAGTACCTAATTAAAGATAGTAGTAGGTAAGTACAGAATTATAATTAGCAACATTGTATATCTACTCAAATGGAGACTATATCCTTCCCAGACGAAACTAGAAGTACCTATTATATCAATTTATATCTTACTTTGTTTGTTACCCACCGATCATTAAGGCATATAAAACTATTAATGACCACATAAAATGATTAGAAATCACCTGCCTAGTGCTTAGGAACAGCTTTATATGTAAAAACGATCGACATTCTCACGATTACAGACAATGTAGTCAAGCAAGAATTAAGAATAGGATACAAAATGACAAAGAAATTCATAAGTTATTCTGTTATATTAACCTAGTCGTTTATTATTATACTTATTCAAATGTCAGCCAATGTTCTAAATTCTTAACTATCACTTCGAAGGCGTGGCAGTGCAAGGCCGAGTTCTTGAATCACAGAAACTACAAGTTACTTTAGACACTACGTACCAAATATTTTCATCCTAATAAAGTTTTAAGTCGACATCATAGCCCGTATCCCAATTTATTTGGGGTCCTAGCAAGGTTTTTTCTCGTTGGGATTAGGAAACATCTTTTTCTTCTCAAAAATCTTACGTGATATGACTATATTTATACAGTTTGTAGTTTATAGGTAAGTTGCATGTCTACATGTTGCTTGTTTATCGCGATTCATTCAATTCGCGGCCGGCAGATCAGGTTTCTGCAGGCCCACCGCCCAACGGACGTATAGACTTTCACGAAGCCATGCGAAATTCACACCTACGAGTACATGCAATATTTTCATGAATATAAAAATCGTTAACTTGCCATAACCTATGATTTAATTGCGAAGAATAATTCATAAGGCAGACATATTTAGCAACTGTAAAACTAATACATTCACTACCTAATTTCGCTATTAGAAGCGATTGAGTTTTAAGCACATAAGCCATTACAAAGAGAAGAGAACAAGGTAGAGGGAGCCTTGGCAGACCAATTGAGGTGGGTGGACGACCTACAAAGAGCGCGGGGAAGACCTGGATGAGACTCGCATGGACCGGAGAACATGGCACAAAACGGAGGACGTCTATACTCAGAGTGGGTGGAACAAGGCTGCCAATGACAACGATGAAGCCACTACAAGCAAAATAAAAGTACAAGCAGAAAAGAGCCAGTAAAAAAAATTAAAATGCAAAAAGTATGCTCTAAAAGCTTAATGTTCCGAACGAATACTTTCATTTCTTTCCTTTGGCAAAGAATGCCAATTTAAAAAGGCAGACACGGTAAAAATGAATGAAACGGAAATATTGTAACAGACCATGGCACAGTAAGCCGCATGGTGGATATGTGCCAGAAATAAGTGCTTTAGTTATTTGTTATAAACATGGAGCCTCTGCCAACACTCGATCTGAACTGATCTTTATATATTCTGGCATGGCCGCAGTAACTGAAATAAACATTATTATATACCTACCTATACTTGCAGTAATACTATTACTGGCAGCCTTGGACGTGTGATGCTAACGAAGTATACATAAAAAAAAAAAATCGGTTAAGTAATATCCATAGCGGCTTGGTGAAAAGAAATAGTTTTTTTTTACCTATGTTAGTTAAAGATGGTATAATATCCTTTTTCATTAGAGAACTGCCCATAGGCCGACTGTATGGCAACTCGTTCCATAATTCATCTTTCTCTCTGACCTCGATCAAATTCGGTTCATCCAACTCTACGTAACCAATTGGCACGTAATTTTTATGCAAGACTATCTCCAATATTTAAAGAAACAAGTTAATCTCTGTCAAAAAAGATAGACTTTTCAGTTCACAGGTTCAACATAGTAATATGTGCTTTGGCACCGTCCAAAACTAAATTTCTCGAATATCTTCGTGGTTTATCATCAGTTAGCTTTATTCGGGTGACTACAAATAGTACCTAACTGCAATCTCTACATGTTATTTAATAAGGCTTAGCGTGTGTTGCAAGCCTGCAAAGACGCCGCCAGTTTGGCTAATAGCTTGGAATCAACGCAAAAATACCGCAATATGTGAATAAATTTCACCCCGAGCGCAAACGTGGCAAGGCAAGGGATATTTAGATTTGCGTCATAAATTGCTACCAGTGGGTACTTCAGCTTTATTAAGATTGTATGCTCTCTCTCGCACAGTTGTGTCGTGTATCAGCGCAAGTAATGAAATATGTATGCCATGACGCCGTAAAAACACTGAAGGTATCCTTCTTGGAAACTCGAACAATAAGGTTCTATTCCATGTCGAAAATATCCCGTTTTGGCTTGATAAAATCCTTAGAAGCAAAAATATTTTTTTTATGTAGTAGAGGGTGAAATGATTTTGCCGAGGCTGGCCGAGAGGGTTGGGTGAATGGATTTTGGAATGGGCATAAACCCTTCCGCTGACACAAATAGGAATAATCCAGCTAAAAACCGGTTTGAAGCGGCTAGCGTCCTATGTCAGGACGAAAGGATTTAAGAACGGAGATAAAACGGGACGAAAGGGTACGGATATCGCGCAATCAACGAAATCCCGGGCCATTAACGCTACGATTGGTCTCGATTTTCGAACCACCAGCAACACTAGATCTGGAAAATCTCTTGAAATAAAAGTTTCCAGGTAGCTCCTATTGAATTTATCGTGCGCCCACTGTGCACGCTTTTGACACTGATGGTGAGAACGGGTTAAACCTGAGTCGGAGACGATAATTATAATAATTAGAATCATCAAATTCGTATTAATTTCATAATTTGATATGAAACATTTGCAGTGCCCTTACAGGGTGCATGTCTTAATACTGTTTCTTGAAATTTTAATGCATGCCTACTAACCAGTGTTTAACATGTAGCAAATCAATAAATAATATTATATTAAAATAAAATGAGGTCAACATGAGGTCTTGGGTTCTATTCCCAGGTCAGGTAGTGTCATTTGGATTTTCTTTCTGGAATTTCTCAGTAGCAGCCCGGAGTCTGGATTTGTGCCCGGTTGATGGCAATAGGCTCGCCCCCTATTATATGGTACTTAAACATAACTGGATAAATGAGGGTCTACGTCTTTAGGTACACCTATGCCCAACCCTTCGGGGAAACAAGGCGTGATGTTATGTTATGCTGTAAAATAAAATGATGAAAATCACTAAGCTTTGGTTGATTGATCGCCAACTGCAATTATTTCAAAGATATAGTGACTGTAGTCGGCACAGTTTGATGGAAGCGAAAGTTAACGACAGCTCTTGTACTTGTACAAGTAAATTAATTCGGATGAGACACGTCACAATCGCGTGTTGTTAAACAAATGTTTGTTTACTCTTATCGATGGTTTGTAATGGACTTGGCGATGCACTTGAACCGTAGAACGAATGCCCGTGATAAAGTTATTTTTAATTTTTTCCCTAACAGCACGCACAAGTAAAACGCACTTGATTACATTAACATAACGCGTTCTGACATTCGCATGTAACTTTTGTGAATTCATTATAAGTTTGGTGTGGCTATTGCTACACACTAATTGAATGAATGGTATTTTACGGTTTATACCACGCTGAACGGCAACGGCGCGTCGTGGCGCCCGCCCGCACCGTGCGAGCTGGCAACGTGGCGCCTAGTATCCGTCAGAGCGGCAACGCGCGCCGCAGAACGGCAACGTCTCGCACTGATTCAGCAGTTAACATTCAACGGAGAGATAGCATCGATTTGTATAGAAGTTGTTGTTTTAATTTCAAGGGATTTGAAGGATGTTGATGAAGGTTATAGTTATTGATAGTTGAGTAATCGATGTTGTCATTTAGCGATAGTTTAATATTTACCCACAAATTTCAAGTTATGGGGCCAACTGCCGAACATTTTACCTATTTGTTTTCTCTGGTTTTCTGCTAGGAAGGTACCAAAGATCGTCGGTCTCCGCCTAACTAGCTAGTTAAAAACTGTACAGACTGTATGAAAGCAGCATGACCTAACTGGAACAAAATCTCAGAATTCTCACTGTCGATTGTCACGTAGGCACTCGCTGCGCAGATTTTGGCAGTTCGGTCTAGTTTTAAAAACTTTGCTCGACTGGATACACAAAATACTTCTGTACCTACCTAGACCTACCAAACATCAAACTTTCCTTAATTTCGATTAAGAAAAAAATATGCAAACAGCGCGAGCGTGGAATGAAATAAAAAATACAGCGTGCTTTTTTTTCTATTTTTTTTTGTCGTTATTTCAGAACACGTTGAACCAACACAGATTTATCTATATACGGTATTATCTATAGCCTGTTTACTTATCGACTGATTGAGTTATTACAAATCGTCATTCCTTTTTAAAACCTATTGTTCTCAGCATGACTCAGATCTTACATGCAACGTTATGTATTTCCCTCGATCGATGCTTCGACTATTCGACATGCGTTATTGCATGTTATTGTTTTCCTGCACCGATTGAATTTCAAAATAGCGTATGTAAGTACTCTACGTTTTATGAAATTTTTCCGCAAAAAATAACGTTAGTAGGTAATCAACACCAACCACTGAAGTAGGTACCTACCTAGATAGTCACAAAACCTAAGAAAAAAAGCGTAATTGGTCATTATTTTTTCAAATTTTGTCTCACGTGATTACTTTTTCGCTCACCAGGCACTTAAAGAGTCGGTTAATGATTGACATGAAATTAAAAAACCAGAATAAGCTAAGCAGCCTAAGGCCAAACCCCAGTTATAAATGCAATAGTGTGGTTTGCTTTTCTCAACAAGAACTTGGCAGACACGGCTACACATAAAGCTATACATTTTCAGTTTATTTTGCTGATCTCGCTTTGTACCTATAAGATTTTCGTACAATGCGAGGTCAGCTTATACTGGAAATGTATAGCTTGATGTGTAGCCGTGTGTAGCTGCAATCAGATGAACAAAAATTATGTTTACGGGTTAACTGTGATAAAAGATAAATGATATATTTTTTTTATTTCGTACTGTCATAGTGGTTTCTTTTAAGTTCAATTTTGTCTGATTTCTTTTTCACATTTACCTATTATGTAACCGACGTCCTCCAGCCTCCACACCTCGTTACTCTAAAGTTCCAGACCGCTAATTTACACGTTGAATTAAAATATTTATGAGATACCGTATTTCAAACTGGATTTCTTTGACCATACCTAGAAAAACAACGCAAAATTGCGAATTTCACAACCAGTACCGAGAACTCGAAGCTAATTCCATTTGCATATCCCTTGGTAATTCAATTAGCATCGTATCTTCATCCTAGTTGTTAGGTAGTTCAGATAAAAGTAGCTATAATACCATCTACGTAAGCAGGCAAACATTCTACTAGTGAAGGTCAATGTCGTTTGCCGAGTAAACATGTTCGCCGCTTCAAAGATAACATTTTTGGGCGTAGCAAAAGTCATAAAATTGATTAATGATATCTTCAATTTTGATAGAATCAGATAGCAAAGAAATAAAGCATTTTTCATACTTACTTAAAATAGTAGGTACCTATTGCGAGGATTTTTGATCATGGACCAAGTTCTTGTACATCAGAAAAACAAGTCAAACGGTTTGTCTGCATTTAGCTAGGTAATTAAATAAATAAGTGCTTAAGCTTATCGTATTCTAAAACAAGTAATGGCTAATATCGTTGAGTGCTTGGAAATCAATAGAATATCTCACCTAACCACAGACCACACAATCTATTTTTTTTATTTTTTTATATAAAACATTGTGTTTTTTGCAATTTCTTTTCGAAAGCAACTTTCTATTTAGAGAGCACTTCTTTAGAGAAGTGAAGCTGCACAAGTCCTTGAATACTTTTTAAAAGCCTGTGGACTTACGTAATCCAATTTACTGCACGTTCACGAATCCAATTACTAGCGTTGATGAGTAGTAGACTGGCGCTTGGCGCTCGACCGCATTGACCCGTGCTGTGCTACGACACACGACCAAGATTATAGGGAAATGGTCCTAGATTAGAGGACGGTTCCATCTTTTAGAAATTCATTTACTGCTAGGCTAGGCTTTTATACGGAGATGGTATCTAAGTATCTCATCTTTTGGGATCAAATAAAGTAAAGAGTCAAAGAGAAACCCTTCTTGACTTTATTTGGATGCTTCTTCCACTTGAGTTCAATTCAGTGTTTCTGCAATAGAGGATTGAAAAGTGTCTGATTAAAAAAACGATGAAATAATTTCTGCCCACACCGAAGAAACACGTCTTGGCTGGCAGGGTTCTCTTCCCACATAATTGGCGAATCCACAGTTGAAATAATGGCTTTATTGTTTTGCTCTTTAGCTTTTCCTGCATCTTTGGGTCTCTGGAACTGTCTGTTCTATTTCAAATGTCCATAAAATCTAAGTTCTATTCTAAAAATAACGATGCGAACGCTTCATGGCAAGTGGCCGTCCTACGCTTGCATATGCGAGGGAGCATAAAGATGCAGATCTGTGTGGAACCGACAATGCACCGGATGTCCATTGTGGCCGCAACTACTGCTAACACAAAAACACCGCACACGTGCACAATATGCACATGCATAAACTCACTTGCATTGCATTCTGCGATGTCTGCAGTACACGAAACATTCAAATCAAATTCTTCTGTAGTATCGCTAATGTTATGCATAAATTAACCGATGATTCGATTGAAGATTTAAATAAATTACGAGCTCTCGATTTGGATTCGAAAATAAAAGTTAATTCAGATGTAATTTATCGCTATTTTACATCTCTCTATCAAAACGATGAATGTGAAACTATGAATCAAAGTACTAAACTTCAAAAAGAAGTTAAAGAAATCCTTGAGCTGTTAACATCTGCATAAATGGGTTCTAGGAACTGATGTATCCGGTTGTTGAGTTGTATGGGCTCTGTATACAACTACACATTTGCGTCGGTTAAGCATAATTCCCGGGATTCCGATACGAGTTATGCATGAAAAATATAAAAAGACACAGGATGGCCGAACTAAAATGTCGTTAATAATGGCTTAGCTTTACTGCCAGGCTGTTTCTTCCCTGCCTGTCTATTACCGACAGTGATTTAATAATGAAATGTTTACCTAGCACTTTTTTCACAAAACAGGCCTAAAGACTGTAGGTACCATGGTGTTTTTTACCCAAGGCAATTTATTTAGCCTCACGATGTAATTTAATATGTGATTTTGCTCAGACATTCATTTAAGATAATATCTCTTCGTTTTATGTTGTAGCCGACGATGGTAAATACGTTCGTCAACTAGTGAGAACTAGGCAATAAAAGTAGTAAATATAGACATGTACTTTATTGCCATCTAATCTTTCGGATTTTAATTGATAGAATTTTGGACTAAAAACGAATTAGGTAATCCTTAATATGGCATACCTTCACATAATCGTTAATAAAGCATTATAATATACATTATGGGACTTAAGGTGTTTAGAAATCAAACCCACTATAAATATTTTTGAAGAAATAAGTATGACATCTATATTCTTTACAAACCGACTTGATTTTTTTTTAAAGTTTAATCGATGCTGGCTGAATTTTGTGTGGCCGAAAGTTACAATTCCGGAGCTCAGATTCGAGAACAAGAAATCGAAATGGCACCATCGCACCGCCAATATCTCTCAATTCCGGTTTATAATCCAATCTGTCACTTTTGTCGGCACGCAAATGATCGAACTTAAATGTAGATCTTTATAGTACGTGACACGGAGGCGGTTACAGCCTGCGGCGTTGACGGGCAAAGCTGGGATGTGGTATCTTACCGCTTGAGGCGGCTTGAGGCTTCGAATCCGCTGCCATATCCCGTCAGACTTGTTTCTAAGAAAGTTGGACCATTAAAGAAACCCCGAGAACAAACTTGAGTAGCCAATAGTGACGCACGCCTGTAGTAAATAGATATACATAAAATATCCTACTATTTTAAAATTATCAAAAGGGCTACACTGTGTAGCCCATAGTGTAGCCCTTTTGATAATTTTGTCTACTGTTGTGTTATTGTGAATGATAACCAATAATAATTTCTCCGGAGGTAATGGCAGATGTTTTTACTACCCCTTTCTGTTTTGCTTTTTGCGGATCTCGTGCTGATCAAGTTTCCGTACCTTTGTATTTTGAGTAATTAAAAGATCCAAGTTTGATAAGGTGAAAAAAAAACTTAAATTTATTATTGTTGCGAACTTGGGGTAAAGAACGGCTGCTTTTTTATCCAAGAAAGTAAGTACCTAAGCTTTGTAGCAAAAACGAAGGGTGCTTGCGCATGAACGACATTACAACATTGATCCCTACCACCACGACGATACAGCTTTTGATCAGCGATTCTATCAGACGGTATAAGTTCGTAGGTTGTATAGGTACCTACTTACATGATTTATAGTACCGTATATTTTTAGGTAGATATATTTATAACTAAACTAAGCAATTTATGGAATACCGAATCTGAAATCTTTAAGGAAATAGGTATACTACGATTGGTAAACCAGCCCAAAAATAATAGAAATATCTCTAGTGGAAAATCAACCCAGCTCATATTATTTTTGTCTTGGTAGGAAATTATACAGGATGCTCTATCATTCCTACCAAAAAGGTAAATATTTCCAAGTGTCGGATCTAGGGTTGTGATGATAAATTAAATAGTAAGTATAGGTAAAAGGTCCAGGTAGACCTAGCTATGCCTAGGATATGAATGTAGCACCGTCTATAGCGTCAGTCTTGAATTAAATGCACTATTAAATACCGTTAATAATTTTAGAATAGTAATAAACTGCGAAACAGGTCCTAATTCTGAATATTCTAAAAGCGTTTCAATCTGAATTACCTACTTGCGCTCACGGCGTAAACAACAAAAGGAAAAGTAAAGGTCACGAATATCGATGCCTTAGATTTGCTACCAAACATAACTTTGATATCTAAAAATTTTAAGCAATTAAAGCTATAATATTAACTCAGACATTTTGGCGAGCGAAAAAAGTGCGCCTGTTGCCGCCTTGGAAGTGGGTCGAGGCGGCAACGTCGCATAGCGGTACCGGCCGCGGAACGGCAACGCCTCGTGGTGCAGCGCTGCCATATTATATATCGTCAATAAATTCGGGCACAATACGTTCAAGTAAAGCTCATCACATCACACACATTGAAGATAATAATTATAGGTATATTATCGCAAGCTAAATCCTTTAAAATTCCTTTAAGGTAAAATAATATTATCTTTACTGTGTGTGGCGGTCCACTAAATTGTACGGTGAGCGATATGTCGGAAATCCTTAAATATTAAACAAAGTCCGGCGCCGCGTCTGTCTGTCTGTCTGAACGCGATATACTCAAAAACTGCCGAACGGATTTTCAAACGGTTTTCACCAATAGGGGGAGTGATTGCACGATTTACTACATTGTTCTCACATGTATAACTTCAACATGAATGATGTAACCAATGTTTTGTAACAATATTCTAATTTAAAAGAGTGTCCATGGAGTTTCTTGCCCGTTCTTCTCCATAGGAACCTACTACGCTTTGGAATGGGCAACTAGCTTCATCTTTCTGACTGACCAACCCCTTGACAATTCAAAAGTACCTGTAATTGGTTTATTTGGAATAAATGATTTGAGTTTGAGTTTGAGTTTTGAGTTTTGATTTGAGTTTGAGTTTGATTCATGCGGAAGATTTTTGTGTATAATTAATTAAGGTTTTGTGTAAGTTGGCTGAAATAATGTCGATAATTGTCGAAGATGTCGAAATAATTCCGGCTTTTTACTGGCGTGCGCCGCGTAAGCCGTAAGAGATAGGTTTAATAATAGGTACATCAAATTTAATTTATGTTCTACAGAATTGTAGATCTTAAAAAGTTCAACAAAAAAGTCCGCGATAGCATAATGTGAATCTTCTAACGATGACCCACTTAACACTTATTATCTTTCAGAATTTGATAAAAAAAAAAAAGTTATTTCCGAAGCTATTTTGAACGGTATTATATTTATCCTTATCCAATAAAATATGTTATTTAATTTGGGCATTTAATTTAGATTAAAATATGCATCGACAACATATCATTAAAACGTGACAAAATAATTATGGTTGACGACAAAGCGGGTGCAGCGGTAGGAGTCAATGACCTTTTTCTCGGCTATTAGGTATGTAATCCAGGTAGTACGTACCAGTGGGATATTTTCCGACATCCACGCGGGCACAGCCGCGGGAAAAAGCTTGTAATATATATTTTAAATTATCTTCAGTGTGTGACAATGGGGAGCCATTCAATAACATTTTTGCAGATTCTTTAAAACAGTCGCTGCTAATCACTCATCCTGCTCAATGAATCCAACTTTTTATTTAGTATCTACTAACAAAAATGGTGGCATTACAAATCCAAAAACACATTTACCTTCAGCAGTACGTGCAAATGTATTTGCTGAACTCAAATACTGCACACCTACCTAATGGATGTATTATGCATGTTTAATTTATGTGTGAGTTATATGTAGTTAAATCAGACGGGCTGTGACTATAAATTACTTTAGCATTTCACGTCACCACAAATCATAGCAATGAACGCTTAGTACTGCATCTGCAAGTAACAAAAACGATCAAATAAACACGCATACGATTACAAACCAAACCCCAAATAAATCAATAGAATCCTAATCATTTGACGTAATATGGAAACTTACCTGTGCTTACACTTAAAAAGCAATTTGGAATCTTGATGCTAGTCGTTAGAGGTGATGGTAAATAATTTGACGCACCTCTTTGCAGGTCTTGATCTGAATTATTTCGAGGATTCTTAATCTTTCAAATACACATTGGCTTTACACCATACAGTAATACTGGAATGTCGTCTGAGGCTGAGATGACCTTGAGAAAAATTCGTGAAGTTGAGTCTTCAGAAGAATTTTGGCGGTACGGTCACCGCGATGAAAAGAGTGAAGAAGAACGACTGTGTGCGTGGTCACAAAATAATATTTTGTGTACCCTGAACAGAATTTTGGATGTAATATGATCATCGTGATGAAGGATTACACAATATTGTACTTATAAATAAACTCTGCGTGACCGAGGGCTGATGGGATGTTTCTGGTACTTACTGGTCTGCGTATATGGGGCTCTGCTTATACATACCACATCCCAAAACATCAAAGTCGTGAAACATAGAACTTTGTTGGAAGTGTGAGGTCGAAGGGCCTCAAACTAAGCCTGGGCAATTAAAGTTGGTGCAGCAACCAGCAGTACTCAGTAAAAAGCGTTGACGAACTGGTTGAAGAGAAACCTACCTACGAGATAGGACAGAATTTGTAAGGAATCTAATGCAAAAAAGCTGCCCAATGATTTTAAACTCCATTCTAAACTCCTACAAGACACTTAAATATCTTTCAAAGCTCATGAAAGTAAATAATGATATGATATGATGAAAGGAAAGAAACAACACATTTCGTGGCAATTCCTAGAATAATGGTAAAGTTACTACACGTAAACATTCTATTTCTGCTTCACTCTTTCATGTGTTAACAGAAACATAATAAGAATAGAAACAAGGAATGTCTGCTGCTTGCCCGTTCGCGCGTCAAGTGAGTCGACCGAATCGATAGTTGTTTGTAGGTGAGAAGTGTTCTGGTTCGACGGCTAGGCAAACAGAACGTAGATGATACAATTATTCAGCGCTGAGTGTCTTCAGATCTACAGTATACTTGTTAAATTATTGAACAATTAGTAGTTAGTACTATTCAAATATACTTTGACACATTTTCAATACAAAAATCCTCGAATTTCTATTACAGAATTACGTACTTAGTCAAATATTATCTTGCCAAAAAAAATACAACAAAGCGCAATAACTCATCTGTTTACTCATACGAAATAGCTCTACAGATAAAACGTAATGTATCTATACGTCAAATTAAAATTAAGCAAAAGTGAATATTTATAAATTCCGAAAAACAACATCCTTTGTGTAATATTTAGCGCGTCGAAGCTTTAGCGTGAAAACATGAAAAGTGCATCTAATTGAAAAAAAAAAAAAAGCAAAAGCGGCCCGTGGACCGTACGTGCACGATTTGGCAACGTCGCACAACCCGGCCGCACGCTGGCTGACTGGCTGCAAACACAAGACGCGTTGCGGTTGCTTCGTGAGTCGTGCCGAGCCACAAAAGGGTTATTTTAAATGTTTATAAAAATACTCGCAACGTGGGCTTATGAATAGCTCACATTCCAGGTTTAAGGCAGGTGGGTGGGTAGAGGTAGTTGGAATCTTATCGTTTGGAAATTGATAAAGTGGAAAATAATCCATGGAGTCAAGCGTCAGCTTTCATCAAATTACATTAATTCATCGAATATAGTAAAAGCAAAGGTTTGGCTTTATTTAATATTTACAAGTATTTGTTGTTTAAAAGTAAAGTAAGTTGGTACTTACTTAATAAATTAAATTATGGAGTTTCATTGTTTACCAACACCATGCGAGCATTTATTTTTCACGGACATCTGTCGTGCGAGGTATGAAACAATAATATAAACTATAAACGAAAATATGTTATTTTCTTATCGTGTTAAAATGAATCGATTCGACAAAGTTTACGACACGGCGACACGCCAGTCGCAGTGGGCGGGCATTCTGTCAGCGGAGTCGCAACGCGGCCAATCACGAGAGTCGAGCGTGCGCACAAACGCGCGATAATGCGTCAGTCGCATCGCGCCCCGCTGCGGAGGTGGCGCGTTTTTTTCGTCGCAATCGTAACTACACCTTTACCTTGACGATTGAAGTGATTTGTCAAAATGTCAATTTTTAATCCTGTTCAATTGATAGATGAAGTCAAAAAACGACCGGGGTTGTACAAAGCTGATCATCCTGCCGATCGTGAGGAGAAGTTGGCGTTATGGAAGGAAATAGGATCGGTTATTTACCATGGTTGGGAAAACTTCAACAAGGCGACAGCGTATGACAGAGGTTAGTATTGGAAAATACACGACCCTAACCTCTGTTACGTCAATGTCAAGACTGAGAATAACTTGGAACGCGAAATGAGACACTATTTTCGTATTTTCTAATCGTTTTTTAACTCGCTTTGTTGCTTGTGTTTAAATATTGATGTTAGTAGAAGGAACGCGTAATGTTTATAAGCTAACTAGTTCTGAAAAAGAAACATAGAATATTTAAAGTCGAATTACGCATTGACATCACTGACGTTTGGTACAATCAGTCAGTCGTTCAATGTCTCGCATGTAGCGAGGCGTCGCGTCGCGACCGATTAATGATAACCGCATTCCGTTATTCGTTTCCCGCCCTCTTGCCCTTTTTGTTACGATACGATACGATAATAAAACTCAATAAGGAAATAATGTAACGTAGGTACATCATAATAACAATTCGTATTATCATTTCACTTCTGTATTGGTGCGTTTCGTGAAAATGAAACGCAATTGCGAGTTTATCACCTTAATAATAACAATAACTAGAAGAACGTCATTAGTAGGGCCTCTCATGGAAATGACACTGAACTTTCTACTATTTTACATACTTACAGTATTTTATGAGCATATTTAACATTCATCTATCATTATTAATTATTATTCGAGTTAATTACTGTCATAAAGAAATTGTTTAACATTACGATGTTCAGGTATTTGACCGCATTAAAATAGTCTAGCGTACATTATAATAATGGGTGGCTATAACAAACATATGTAATTTGCATGCCGTGACGCGTGTGCGAAACGGGTGAAGTTCGTTAATATGAACGCAGTATGTTACGCCATTTAGTATGAATCACAATGTTCATTACGGCCAGATGATGGCGGAAATTTCTAGTTATAGTATGGTTATAGCCAGCACTTTGATTTAATGTTACGGTATTTTTTAGCTTTTTAATACCATGTTCATTTAGGTTTCGTAACTGATAACGTGGCCTTCATGTCAGATAGCATGACTGTAAACAGTACCTCTTGGGTTTAAATCCCAGAAGGCCAATTCTCGTACTTAAAGAACGTTCACATTCAATGTGTCAATCTTGTCAAAAATGGTGGTAATTAAATGGAATTTTTGACAGATTGCGAATGAGATGTGAATGCGAACGTTCTTAAAAATTACGGGAATTGCTCTGGGCTCGCTACAGAGAAAATCCTAATGGAAAAACGCAATTATGACACCGGCTATCCCAGGTCTCGGACGAAGAGCCCTACGCTACGCTCTCGCACTTGCGACAAATAGACTATCGAGGCTCGGGGACTGGTTTAAATATACTGAGAGAAACGAGTACCTAAGTATCTGGCACACTGCGAGTCGTCGATAAAAAATTCTGAACGCGCACTCAACTATCAACTAGCAGACGTACAAAAATTGCGGCACCACGTTCAGTCCCAGGGCGTCTTGGCTATATGAAACAGAAACGTATTAGATAGATGTTACATAGATTAGGTTAATATAGTGTCAATAAAAATTCTAAAGTTTTCTAGGTCCTAATTCCCACAATTTTTTTAAACAAAGTTTTACAGTTACAAAGGAAATGGCGGTCATTGAGGGATGCGTACAACCGAGAGCTGCGCGCGCGCCGCTCTGGCATCAGGGTCAACAGGCGGGTGTACCGCTACTTCAAGAGGATGAGCTTCCTCGGAGGATTCGAGGGAAGTCTCAGCGAGGACGAGTATGTTGACTTTCTTCCGAATAAAAAGTTGGTTCATTAACGCAAATTCTAAATTTTAAGGCCTAGTTTAATAAGTAAAGCTTTTAATCTGTCACAATCGCACAACTGTCTAACTACAAGTGCAATATAGCTTAGCCAACATTTATCGTAATCTACCTTAGACTGTTGTATAACTCTTAACTAATCATGCACTAAAAATGTGTGTGCCCTTTATACTGCTAACATTCAAGGTTAACCTTATCGACAAAGAAACAGGGAACTTTGTAGTAATTAATTTCTCTTGTCCCCAGGGAGCTGGATGAAGACATCCAAGAGGGACCGAACCCAGAAGAAGAAATACACATCGAGCCTGTCAAAGTGAAGAAGGTTAAAAGGAAAAAAAGGAAACGGGCGTCCAGTGAAATCAGTCACCAGCCTCCAGAGGAGTTGGAAATACCAATGTTCCCTGTGGAAATGGCTGAGAGTGAAACAGACAGCGATAGACTATTCCTACTATCCTTTCTTCCTGAAATGAGACAGCTACCGATTAATATAAAGATGTGGGTGAGAGCCCAGATAGCCAATGTCATGCAGGAAGCAGTCTCCTGCCATTACAACAACACCAGGCCGGGAACTTCAGGCGATAAGAACTTCATTGATATCAAACGGCAAAGGCATGACAGTACCGAATAAGCTTCGGATCAGATTCGCCTAAATAGTTTTATTGGTGCTCCAGTCATAAATAATTATTTTGTGTTTAAGTTTCTGAAATATATTTTTGTTGGTATTTTTGAGGCTGGTCTTTGATAGATGGGAAAGGTCTTCGAGTATTAAAGAATACGTTGATTAGTTAGACTTGTGACGGATTTCATAGAAGAAAGTTCAGGTCATAGAATATTTCCATTGATTACTTGGACACAGATGGAATAACTGTTCTTGGTAGTTCTTCTTCCAAAGTACTAGGATTCAATGTAAAATGTAATCATTGTTTTACATTATGTGCAAGAAAATATAGGTCCATACGACGATATGTCATGCAAACTACTAGTACTACATTATGCCCATAACAGTTCGCCAAGAACAAAATAAAATTATACATCTGATATATATTATGGACAATATCCAAGTCTGTTGGCAAAAACAGAGAGTTTACGAGTGTTGCTTTATTTTGTTATTAGTTACGCTAATATAAACGACCCATTTTTGGCAATGGGTAAAAAAAATAATGTTTTACTATGGTTTACTACTGCGGTATAAAACGTCTAGATCTTATCTTGTCTATGTCTGCAGTGTCTGGTGTCTGACTGTGGTATTTTAGTATTGGATTTTCCATCCATTGTAGTATGTAAGATGTTGATGTTTTTAGTACTTTATCTATTGTTTTGTAACGAAGTCAAGTTACCAAAAGTTGCAGTCAGAAGTTGATGACTAATAACTGAAATAAATTACTTCACGTTTAGTAATGAGTACTCTATTGTTTTGATGTAATCCGAGGAATAAGTTAAGGGTATTGCGTTTTCTAGTCTAGTTATGTAGTTATACATAAATGAATAATATATTAATAGGGAATAAACAATTAACAGACAAAACGATAACATAGAATTCAAAGAAATATCTGGTTTTCGTATAGAGGTTTAAGAATCTGCTTCCAGATTATCCCGCATTGCTTGTTTCATGAAGCAAAACATTAGTCACGAAACCTACAGTTATATTATTATTAACCCGGTAATTTTCCTCAGTTAAATTAGGACCTGCCTATAATAATGTAATATTTTTTCATATCCTTGTTTCCTGTTTACTACTTAATAAATGTTATCGGAATATTTAAACAACGCTGTATTATTTTACCTCAATGTAACACACGATTGACGACCATTTCATGGGTTTATACCTGTAACAAAAATAGCATACGTTAGTTTATTTTGCATTTTTTTTAAAACAATGCATACAGGAATGTTGGCATTAGTAAACAATGGGCATTTGTTATCAAATGATTAGCGACCTGCTCCGCACGGCTTTGACGTCTTGACAAAACTTGACAAAATATAGATATTTTCTAGATAAGTAAATAGGTACTACAGTTCAATTCAAAGAGAACCAGGAAAAATAAAATAACTAAAGTACTAGGAAATGCTCGAACAAAGCGAAGTTGGCACTATAAGTGAGAAAAAGTTATGAGAACGCGGCCAGAGTTTTTCTAGCTCCCGCCATATCTTTCGGCGAAATGCAAAACTTCGCGTTTGAAACACAGTTCGCAGGAAGTTGGCGCCCTAAATTGTAAAGTTGTGCGATTATTCTAAAGTTTCGCAATAATTCGTGGAGTTGTTCGCTTTAGCATACAACATTAGTGGGATATTCTTATTTCCCTAACGCTTTATCTGCGGTTATCGCGGCTGCTGAAGCATATTTTGCAACTCTTCTAGTAAGGAAGAGACTGGAAGCACTGTTCTTTTAGCTGTCAACAATTCGAGACAGTTAACTGAGCTGTAATTGGTCGAGTTTCAAATAGATATTTGTAACATCTTCATTCAGCTGCTGGTCAAATGGTTTGGTCTCAAACTCCACCACATCAATATGCTTTGCACAAAAGGAACCCTAAACATGTTTGGAATAATGTAAATTCATCTCATTCATTTTTCAACTTGTTCTTTAAAACAATGAACCAGAACGATCCATCGATAAAGTTTTGAGTATGTTAAATACTAAAATCATATAAGTAAGTACCTACACAATTTCATAAAGTTTAATAAGTACCTACACGTTTTTCCTTGTGCTAACTGTTTACAATAGGTGCCTGATATTATGTAGATTGAATAAAACTTTGGCACATATCTGGAAACACACCTTTATTTACCTGACTTACCAAATTAAGGCTACGATAACCGACTTTTAATAATTTTATTCTGAAGATCACGTCAAAACGAGTAGTGTTAATAGTGAAATTAATTTGAAATTACATTTTTTATATTACTATAGTGAAATTAATTTTTTAAGTTATGTTTAACGCTAAAAAAAACTGAGAATCACGCAAAGACTATCAAGCGTATTTTTCTGAAACCTTCACCATTTTAAAGATAATTTAACTATTGATCTTTTAGTATAAGTACGTGTTTTACAAAAAAAACCTTTTGTTTTATGTAAGTATAGTAAATTAATAATGCGTCGAATTTGGGACAGCGCTTCTTGATGGGCGAGTCCTATTACTGGCTGAACGAACGACGCGTTGCGAGAGCTCAGTACAGAACAGGCAAGTTAACCACTCAAGGTCACTGGCATATATCTGCATCTTAATACAGCGTCAATCAAACCTTATGCGTAAATCATTTCGACCCAGGAAAAGGAAATACAAGAATATTAATTAGCATTTCAACTCTTAAATGTTACGTGACACAAATAAATTTGTAGACTAAATCGCAGTGTTAAATTAATGGAATAGGTAATATTTAACGTGTCTCGGAGTTATTCAATTAAATAAAACCACCTACGGAGCGGAGGTGTACCTAGTTAAGAAGTAACTTATGCTAGGCATGTATGCCGTATGCTTTATCAGGCAAGGCTACTGTACCTGTACCATATAGGTAATAAGTTCATAAAATTAGGACAAGGAGTTCGAAAACCGGATCATTATGTCTGGTCTTTAACATTGGTCCTAAAATAGATCCCCGAGGTACGCCGCGAAAACCAATCACAACGTAGCTCCATATGCGTTATTTCGACTTTTTAAAGGAGATCATCATGCCACACCTTTTCAAAGCCACATTTAAAGTAATTAAATTCAAATAAGTGCCTCGCTTTACTTTATAAAAATCATTGGTTTATCTTTGTTTTTGTAAAAGATAAAACTAATAGCCTAGCCATCTCGCGTATTTTGAGGCAATATTTTGTAAGTAGATTCTTATATATATATTAACCTCTTAAATGTATAGGTACTGGGAGTAGTAGGACTGTAAGTAGGTACCTGTAGGTATAAACCTTGAACGAATCCGGTAAATCTATTGAAAAACCGGCAAGGTTGGAAAATAACCATCGTCAACATATTATAGTCATGAAAATAATAAACTGACCTAGACAAGATCACAAGATAGGTAGTTATGTAATATTTATAAAAATAGCAATTGGACATGACCCGGTCCTTACTAGGTATTTCCTTTGATGTTTCCGACGTTGCCTGCTTGTATCGTACCTTTATGTACTTACGTAATATTGCACATATCCAAAGTGGCGGCAGACATATAGACTGACGAATAACTGTAGTACATAACATTAATAGCAATATGGCTGTAGGTAATCATAAGACTGACACACGAATTATAATCACGGAGATAAAAATAAACCTTTGCAAGCTAATTGATTAATTTGATTATATCATGTAATAATAATGACTTAAATTACCTACGTCATTCAGATTACTACTAGATAATACGGTAAACAAATGAATTAAAACAAAAACTGAGGACGAACGGCCGACGGCGTGCGAGCGTGCGACGTTGCCAGATCGTGCACGAAACGCAGCTGAGGTGCGGCGTGGCGGCGCGGCGGCGGGCCGCTGCGACCCCGCTGCGTCATTCCGCGTCTATCGTTCGTACCGGCTGCCGTGTTTGTTTGTCGCAGTAAAATCGCGGCGTTTTCCAAGTGCCAATCATGAGCTCATACTGTCTTGACGTTGAATCGTTCATATGTGAAGTGAAGAAGTATCCAGAAATATGGGACATAAACAGTGAAGACCATCGATTCAAGAGTAAGAAGCAGAACGCGTGGGCGGAGATAGCTCGAGTATTTATTTCTGATTTTGAAGAAATACCCGATAAGGAAAAAATCGATGTTTGTAAGTATGACGACACTTTCGACGAATACAATACGCATACAAATCAGTTAGAATATACATATTTATCAACTCTTGAAGTGTAATAAATAACAAGTAGCTAGATAAGATAGCTGTGTAGGTTTGTCCTAAGTAACGGCCCAGTTTTGAAAAAAGTTTTCTGATAGTTTAAAATTAGCAAAAGCAAAAATGTTTTAACGCGTTTCTAGCCTAACCATAAACACGTTTTACGAATAATCGATAGTCGACATAACTCAGTGGCGTCAATATTCAGAAAGGTCTAGTGGTGAATAGGCGATCTCGATACTTTATTTACATAAAAACAACGTGCCCGATCCAACGTATACCTGTGAAATGCGTCACCTTGAAAGCAGAGGTCGCGACTCGCGGTTGGGCAACTAGTCGACCGACCGATCACGTTCGTGATCGTTCCGGAGCAATTGCCATGTGAAATGTAACTTCAACGCATCCATTCACTTCACTTTATTTATCGGTGCTTACAATAAGGAAAATACTTACATGGTTACTCTGAATATATGCTTCTACAACGTTTGTAGCCTTGATGGTTGTTCGACGATTGCAGAAATGCGTTACAGTTTTAATAAATCTAGTTCATGAGTCAGACTCTTGACTTGTACAGCTTCATAAAGGACAGTATTCAAGGGTTTAGTCGACTTTTCAATCAATATATAGTAAATCCTCGCCTTCTACCATCATCCTGGTACGGTGATCATATGCAAATCTTACAAGCACAAAAGCTTCAATTGTAAGAGTTTGGGGATTTTCCGTGTTCTCTTAGAGCAGAAATACAAGCACATAGGCAATATTCATTTTAATAAGGAGCTCTTAGCCTTTTTAAAATGTTAATTCAAACTTCATCCAGTAATGGACCTTCGAAGAGAAAGAGTAGAAATGCATACAAGATTATAATCGTAGATTTCCAAGCGATAAAAATAACACTTACGAAGTGGTCAAAGGAAATTTATTATAACTTAGTTTCAATAGATCCAAATAAAAAAATGGTGCTAGAAATAACATATTGTGAGCATATGTTTTTCTCCAGCAGAAGTAAGCTTTTCAATATAGTCAATTGTGACACTAAGCTTAAAACCGTTTCGACTTATTTTCGGCTAGTATTGACTCTTTTCAGTAGACGAATCAACTGGGTCAAATGAGTATAGCAAAAGCAATCCTAGTTTCGGTTCATTAGAAATATATTCCGTTTCTGCATTTTGTTACAGCTTGTTCAGACATGGAGATTTTTTGGGTAGCATTTTCGATATGAGCGTTAGCGCAGTAACAGATTTTTTATTGCAGTAGGTATATTGGTTGATTTCTAGTCTCCCTTGATTAGTTACCTAGATTATGCGTGTTAAACTGATTGCTTGCAACCGAGTCTTCTCGATGAGTAACGTAACGATTGAATTCCTTAACAAGACTGGTTAATTCAAGGTTTTAGTGTTTTGATCAAATTTTTGCTAGTTCTGTGACGATATATATATATTATATATTTATATTCTTACTTACTGTTATTTTTATATTTTATTCATACAGGCTATATATATATATATAAATATAAATAAAACCTAGCGAATATTATAATAATATGTGTGAGGGGGAAATTTTAACAAAAAACAAACTAGTATCTACCTATCAACATATTTTATTGTATGAAAAAAGAGAAACAATCTATTAAAATAAAATATCTATAAAACATAAATATTCCACTTTCCAGATCGTAAACTGCATGGAAAATGGAGAAATATAAGGGACTCATTCGTGCGTCATCGTAAAAGGAAGTATGGCAAAAAGGGTTACGTGTACGCGAAATATTTGTCGTTTCTTACTGACTTGTACAACAATAAGAACAGTCAGTCGGGAAGCGACGCGGAATGCGATAACGACGACCAAAGCGAGGAAGAAGATCCCAAGCTGAAAAAAATAGGTGTTATAACGAAAAAATTCGATTTGTTAAATGAATCGAGCATCTGGGGTAGTGACCCGGAAGATTCTCCATCGACAATAGAGAATTTAAAAAGAAAAAGGTCCACGAAGCAGGAAACTGATATAGAATATGTAGATACGCCATTCCCGGACGCTACAGTTAGTTTTAATACTCCTGCTGAGGACGAAGACAGGTCTTTCTTCGAATCTTTATTACCTGCAGTTAGGGAGTTTAATATGGACCAAAAACTAGAATTTAGGAGTGAAGTGCTGTGTTTAATTAAAAGTTTAAGGTCGTCTAACAATAAACGGAACTATATAAAGTTAGACCCATCGACAGGTGATTTCTCCTAACTGATGTTCTGTTGCTTCATCATTCCATTTTTTATATTAAATAAACGTAAATATTTGCAGAGATTGTTGTATTTTTTGACATATTAAATGGTCGGACTGCTCTAAAAAAGACTGGTCATTACTTCTTAGTAACTTTATAAACAGAGAACTGGAAAGAGAGTACAAAGGAATGCCCAGTTGTGAGAAATACGACACGACTACAGTCCTAACTAATATTACAAATGCGAAAGTAAGTTTGTTACGCTTTCACGCTAAAACGGCTGAACAGATTTTGATTAAATTTGGCACATGGGTAGAGGATAGGATACCTTTTATCCCGATATTTTCACGGGATCGAGACGTATTCGGGTGAAACGGCGGGGCGCAGCTAGTAATAATATACTTTGTCTTTGACATCATCATCTCCCCCTGAATCGCATTTGGCGCAGCATGTGCAAACTAACTTAGTTTACCTGGCGGTGGACGATTCGCTTAAAGGCTCGTGCAGACCAGCGCGACGCGACGGCGCGACCCGACTCGAACAATACAATTTCTAAGAAAACTTCACGGTATAACAATAGCCGGTGTCGCGTCGCGCTAGTCTGCACGAAGCTTTAAGGTGTCTGAACAATGTTACACAATTACATACAATAAATTCACGCCTTCTTCCCATGGGGATAAGTAGAAACCACAGAACGCCACCAGCTACGATCCTAACACCCTCCTTTCACAATAAAGTTCTTAAAAAACATAATATTCGCCTACATTACTTACCTAATGTAGGTATCTAGTCGGATATTTTAAATACAAAAGCAAAAGAACTAATCAGTCCAGTTGAAATGTTAAATAAAATTGATACATACACACACTATCTGTTTAGGCAAGTGCAGTCCAATAGGAAAGTATAAAGATGAATGAAACGAGTTTATAAACATCAGGATGTATAAATAGAGCACTCACGATACCTAAATATTTGGAGCAAGTGAAATAACGTTGCCCATTAGTCGTTCTATCGCTGAAAAGCTAAACAGATCCCGAATGTAATAAACATAATACGAAACTCAGACGAGCAAAAAAGGCCAAGATGGAGGCTAGGATACAAAGTATAGCTAATTTGAACGTGGTAAACATCCGAGGGCACCAGGCTCATTTCTAACGTAGGATCACAGCGAGGAGCGTCGGCAACAGGCAACAAGTAATGATACTCCAGTCAGTCTTGTTACAATAATCTGTCTAAATAGTAACCGCGAGCTGGCAACGTCGCGGGGAAAGTAGCGGGGCGGCAACGTGGCACGATCGATAGAACGCGGGGGAGCGGCGCAGCGCGGGGCGGCTGACCCTTCCGACAACCACATACATTATACCTACTGCGTATATCATTGAGCGTACTGAAGCACGTGTTTGGTTGACATCGAACGTGCAGCTAACGGGTTATCATGGAGGCGGAATGCGACATCTCAAAATGATGCTAGCGGATTTCTTCACCAATAAATACTTCAACCTACGCGTTATTTTTTTTTATCAATCTATAATCTTCCTACCGCTGGAACACAGGCATCGTCTTTGTGGAAGAGGCATATTATACCTATATTATTTATCGTAAGATTTTTCTGTATTAGAATCTTAATATCGGTAAGATTTGCAAAATATACTATATACCTACATAAAATTATAATAAACTATCTACTCTTATCTGCTGGTAAGTCGTATAGATTAGAATAGATTAACTTCAAAAACTCACCTTTTTCATTACACTTGAAAATATCATTTTGTAGAACGAAGTTTCAGGAATGATGAAATCATCAACATAAACAACGACTATTGCCAGATTTTTTTCAAACTCGTTTTTTTTTGTATTACGTAGTTATTGACAGCGAAGCTGTAACTGATTCAGAAGTTTAAACAAATAGATTTTCTTGTCAATAAGTTGGAAGGTCTAAACTTCTAAAGACAAATACATTGGAATGTTGAACTAAGGAGATTTGGCAATGTCACGGCTGATATTGCATGAAAAGTAAAAGAAACTACAAACAACAGTGAATCTCGATTTAAATTAATTTCAATAATAAAGTGTTGTTTTTTTTTGCTGGTGTTTACTTATATCTAACAGAAACTTTAAAAAATTATGAACTGTGCCGAAGGAGTCATAATTTTGGCAAATATAAAAGCTATGTACTAAATTGTTTTGTTATAATTTGGCTTCCGTCATTCCCTACAATCATAACAATATCATCTTTAATGTTCTATCTGAACTCACAGCCTATTACTGCATTTCTCGCTTCAACACTGCTAGATGCAAAAATGTCCTAATAATGTCCAATTCTAATTAAGGAAGACCCTTAATTTCTGGAATTAAAACCGTCTGATGAAACGTGTCCTTCCACGAATCAGGGACATTAAGGCCTCATTAAGGTTTAATGAATGAGAGTTGAAAATATACCTCTTAGAAACAAATGACGAAGTGGTTTAGAAGATAATTACAAAAGTACTCAGGGATTATTTCTTGTGTACAAACCAGTCACATGTTTTAAAGGACAACAAGCTAGTTTGAACTCTTAACTAATTACTAATCAGGGCAATAGCTGCTAATGAATTGCTCTATTAATTCGTTTTAGCAGAGCAATCAGTACAGTCAAAGCTAGGCACCTACAAACTACAAAATTGATACAGTAACCACACGCGAGTGTGTCTGTGGCCGCTTTGTTTATGAAAAAAAAGGTCGTGTGACCTAAACTTACTTTACTCAGCCCAAATGACGCGAAGGCCTTTACGAGACAGGCGGCATATTACGGCCTCGCCTCTAACGCAGTGGCAAGGAACCAAAAGTAGTCCATGAGTCACATAAAACTTGATGTCAGTATCGCGTGAGAGTGCTCAATCAATAAGGTTGCTTATAATAAAGCCTTTTCCCATGAAACATTGCACCGCACAGCTGATTACACCGTACGTGCTTTAACGGGTTCAGCAATTATAAGATAGCGCAGGTGTTTTAAAAAGTTAATAAATAATTCTTGGATTTTTTCCGCTAGAACTGGCCGGAAAATTGCATACACTGGCAAATGAAATAACAGCTGGTACATAATTTTATATGTAAGTAAACAAGTATAACAATAGGTTCAGACAGAAAATCGAGCTGCACAAACCCGTTCACGGATATGTACGCAGCCCCAAGTGAGGCACGAGTAAAGTCATAACAAACTGGGTGTAGATCTCGGGCTAGGCAGAAAATCTATAATGTCTATAGCGCGCTGGGCTGGGCGTCCGTCACCCTCCGAGGACACGACAGTACCTGCCACTAAGCGCTTTGTTTGCCTCACAAGAGGCAGGCAGGGTGTTCAGCGCAGCTGCGTAATAAGTAGGATGTATTTTTTGTTCGGAGATCGCCCGAGACTTTTTTATGTGCACCGGGCGTGGAACATCCGGTTTGAGAGCCCAGTAATAAAACGTTGCAAACAGGTGAAGAGAAGTCTTTACAGTTACCAGCATTCCTTATGGCGGATCAGGGATCATGCTACAAGCTACAATACAATGGTATCGAGCAGGTAAATGCGATAATGCATCCATTAATTTAATCCCTTGTGCTACGGAATTACTGGCCCCTTCAAAATTTTTGTTGGAACCTATTACAGATTATCCTTGTTATGGTTATCTTTATCTCTAATCAGATAATATGGTAATTGTTTTACTGCAAAATCAACTGCCGACACTATTGCCATTATTGCAAACAATATGCATACTGTTAAAGACGTACCAATTACCACACGTTTTGAAATATCCCGACAAAATATAAATATTATTATAACAGCAGACAAAAACTTGCAAACAAGGTCAATTTCGCATATATTTAGTATTTTTATTCTCTTGTCAAGTCTTTTCTGATCAAGTATTCAAAGCAGATGATTCGTTTTACGTCTGAAGCTAAATTTTAAATCATATGTGAACTGAACAGAATAATTTTGGAAGCAACTGTCGGTGAGCAATTATTACTTGATCATTTACTTTGGCTGTATTGTACATATTCTAACGATATACGATTGAATGATTCCCGAAGGAGTTGTGTAGAAACATATAAAATGATCAGTTTTTGTGCGAAAATAATAAGCACCAAGTGATTGGCATCACTAATTAGCAGCTAGTGTTCAGTTCGGATTAGATATGAGCGCCGATGGCCAATTCCACGGCGGCGGCGTGGCCTGAATATTACCACAGCGGCGGCGGCGTCACGGCGGCGCGGCGTGGCCGGCCGTGGGCCTTATTTTTTAAATCAGGGATATTTATTTCTTAGAAAAAACTTAAAGAAAACCATATTGTTGTTACAAAAATTGCTTTATATTTCATTTTTGCCTCATTCGCACTAAAATCATTATAGCAACACGAGTTACTGATATAAAAAATTAAAAATCATATATTTGTCGTATATCGTCAAAGGCGGACACTAACACGGTGGAGCATACAGTTGAGGTCTGCTCGGCTTGGGCAGAACACCGCCGTGTCCTCGTGGAGGCGATCGGTGGCGGGGATCTCTCGCGTCCGGCCCTGGTCCAGGCCATGGCACGGAGCGAGAGGGCATGGGAGGCCTTCACCTCCTTTTGCGAAGCAGTAATGCTCGCGAAGGAGGAGGCGGAACGCGTGAGGAAGAGGCAAAATTCGCGCCCTCACGCCCCTAGCCGCCGCAGGAGGAGATGCCCTGGGCGTCGGGGATCGATTGCCGATTCCCGGCCACCGTAGGCGCGGGCTTGAGGACGGTGAGCAATGGGTAGCTCGCCGTCCGGGAAGGACCAGCCCCGGGTCGACAGCGCGTTGTGTTCCACGTGTGCCTCAAAGAGATGTCAGCAATTGAAGGGATCTGATGGGACCGCTGCCTGCCGGGGTTGCGGGAAAGTCCGAAAGGGATACCGTGGCCCCCTGGCATTGCACAGGCAACAGAAGGAACACGGGTGGGTTTTAGTCAGCAAGAGTGACACGCCCTCCCACTCCACCCAGAGCGGGAGAAGTCATTTGATGATTTCCCACCAAAAAATAAAAATAATAGGGCGGACACTCGGGGGCATAAATATGTTCGGATGAAATCTCCTAAATATTATGCCAAAATATATTATAAACGTAAAACCAGAAAACGTGCGGGAATCGCAGGAAAACATTTTTTACTATATTTTTCCATACATTGCAAATATTGCAATCAGTTTTACTCAAATTATTCCTAAAATTAGGGTTTAATCGAAAAATCTATGAAGGTACTTTCAATTTAGATTAGTAAGAAGAGCACATTGGCATCATTTGTTTTTAAAAAATCTTGAAACTATTTTTGTAGTCCTATGTCCGCCGGTTTGTATGGAGTCGATCCATTGTGCGACGGCGCGCCGCAAGCTCCACTCGGCGATGACGCGTCGACATGAACTCACGGCGACGGCGGCGCGGCGGCGCGGCGCTCATATCTAGTTCGGATAGCTCGAAATTATCCAGACTTCCGTCGCTGAGGACCATCCAATCCACTATAAATTCGAGAAACGTCGTCTGCTCTAAATAGACCTTTTCTATTCGTAGTTTGTTTCATAGTTTTCATCGCTAATTTCTTTTGGCACCGCTTGATTTTTATTGATCATGCAAATTTGGAGCCCGAACTATCCGGACGGATTTATCCGGTTCATAATTACTGATGCCAGTGTTTTTGTCTGACCATATTACTTTAGCTAGATGGAATCTCCAATCACATGCCATTTATAACGAATCTACCTCTTTCACTGTAGTTTCTATCATCTACAAATTGAAAAGCAACGATGAAGTAAAATAACATGTCGAGTTTGGTTCTCTCTTACCCTTCCAAATTTTGCTCTTAGATTTATTTTGTCTGTTCATTATGTCAATCCCGATTAGATATCAGACGAAAAAATTACTGCTTCTAAGTTCTCTGATATTATTTTACATTAGGAATAACACTAGCCATTACGTCGACATCCTCTGATTGATAGACCAGCGCCAGTAATGTAACTGTGATGTATTATTAATTACCAATCAAGCGTTGGGATCATTTGCAATACAATAACCTTCTAGCATGTTCTATAATCAAAAAGTTCAGTGCTGTTTACGTTTCATTAGAGGTCTGTACCGAAAAGGCGCAGACCAACAATGCCCCTCCGGTTTTTAAATTAAATGTTTTAAGTTAGAGAAAACAGTGCTGGATTTTTTTAGACCTAAAACAATAAGATCAAACCAGTATATATATCTGTTACAAATCTATCTACGCCGCTATGCTACCGAAATTTACCGAATAGAGATTAATGGACGAAAACTAAGCGAGGGAGGCATGCAAGGTCACGCCAAATTGCCGTGTTTGTCTCTTTTAACAAAGACAGACTATCGAATTCTGAGAAAAAATAGGATGATGTAAGTGTGACAAGTTTTAAGAGATGTAGACAGAGATGTTGAGTTGAAAATTGAGATTTTGAAGCAAGAAATCGTTAAACCTATATAATTTTTTACGAGACTTGCCTTCAATGTATCCATATTCCAGTCTTACAAATTCATTGGGGTGTATTCTTACACACCAGTGTTCTCTCTTTTCAACGCAGGTAATATTGTATTGAATGAGGTGTCTTTTGTTGCCAACTGGCGCTATTATTATTTTTTGTGTTCGAATTTTAAAACTTGTTTTACCTCGACTACATGATTCGCGAATGGAATCCCAATTCATTTGGCGTATTGCTTGTACGAAGCGAAGGATTTCTGATAAATTTTAGAACAGAGTAGGTATTTCCTGCACTCATGTCAACATGATTACATTGGATTCTTCGGTCGAATATTGCAGTGGCGCAAAATTACTTGAAATTATGTACACCATAAACTCCATTACTAATCATTTAATCAATTTAAAAAGATATCTCTCATTATTGATCAATGATCAGGTTGTTGACGGATGCAAAGATGCACTTATATCGAATACAATTGGTTCTTACGCTAATTCTATTTCCCAAATCCCAACCGATGGAGCGAGCTTAGAGAGGGCCCAATACAGACTGAAAATCAATATTTTCCAATTTGAAATCAAACATTGATTCAAAACACATCAAGTTTCAAATCGTTCACAATAATAATTTTCGTTGGACAAAAGTGAAAGTTAGATTAGAACGTTTTTCATCGTTGTTGACTTCAAACAAAAAAAAATCTGCTGCAAATGGAAACGATTATTTGAAGCCTTTCAGCGGAAGAAACGAATTCTGCTGGTTTGAAACAGTAGTTTTGGCTTCTAGGACGGCTGGACGTCGTCTTGTGTTTATAGTTTTGTTTCTAACAGATCTAGGTCGCTGTGGCCTGAGTCTTGTCTAGGGACTATCCCTCCAAGTTCTACATGTAGAAGTTCTCCATCATCCTCTTCCTGAAGACACTAGCATAAAACACTCGAGTCCGGGCAATGCACGAGTGACGCAAGCCGTGCAGCGGCCGCGCGTAACATAATAAATAATAATAGGCGCGCGGAGCGGCAACGCGCAGCGCTGGCGGAGCGGCAACATCGCCGATCGATGCCCCGCCACGTTTATCGGCTAGCTTCAACTTTGTTTTGTCGGCCAGCCCGGCTTCAGGCTTGCCCGACTGCGATGTGCGAATACTATCACACGCTTTAGCTTCCACTTCATGTTTAGAAGAAATATCTTTGTGGTTGAAAGAAAATAGAGTACAAAATAACAGTTACGAGAAAGTAGGCTATTTTTACTCGAATGCTCAAGTCGATTGTAAACGAGCACTTATTTCAGTCCACTTTTATTACTTCAGACTGGCACTGGCACTACTTTTCTTCAATCGCTCTATTTTTAATTTCTAAATGCATCTCTAGATTTAATTGGAGTCTTGGTAGCTCAGACGTATTATTTACTTCTCTCCAATTGCGTACCTACCTAGCACTGATCAGATTTTGATTCCACGACCAGATATTGGGTAAAATAGTTGGTAAGGCCTCGTTGATCTTGTCCTTTCTATTTTCGTAGCTTGTCGTAGGTATTCAACGAACATTCAAAATCAATACATTGATCATATTAGGTGTAAACTTGCCATATCATGGAGTTCATGGATGAAGGGACTATTCGTGCGATGGCTCCGATAGCAAATGTGTGCATGACTTGTTCCCATAAGCGTAGGCTCGCCTTGGACGTTTGCAAGGAATTCATCAGCCATTCTTGCGTTTTTCCGGCAGGCACACGCAAGAATGAGGACGATGCCAAGTACTATAGTGTGAAGTTGTTATATAATATTATGTAGAGGTAGGTATATATTTGTTTACGTAAAGTGTAAATGTTGGATTGTGTGAGGAATGATTGTGAATGAAAAAGCAGTCATAACGTGATAGCTGACAGGAGAGAATGGGAGAAGGTAACGTATTATACATTTTAAATGGGATAGGAAAATGATTATATTTGTGGAATTTAATACCGGACCTTATATCTATACATAGTTGCAATTGGGTTCGACTTAAGTTTCAATAATTCCAGTCTTATTAGTTCCGACTTTAATGAAAGAGAAAGGTTAGTTTGTAGTAAATGAGTACATATGAGTAGGTAGGTACTAATATTTGTCCATTACTACTGAACAAGCTCAAAGTCACGATCAGTGGCAGCTGCTTAAAACCACGTGACCATATTGTTATTGTTAATAATAAATTGACAACAACCTTGACTAAGTTCTGCGCACTTTCTAAATGAGTCACCACGGCTAAGGTCGTTCAGAGGACTTATTTTATGGTTAACCAAGAATGTATGTTAAAGAAATCCCTTTAGCATTCGTGTAGCGTCTAAAAAGTCGATATATAAATATAATTTAGTGTAGATAACCAAGGAAATTGTTGTCCAGATGACATTATAGTTTATACTTAAATCCATAGACGTATATTTTTATACGTCTATGCTTAAATCATAGTGGAGTAACATGCAGGTAAAAACGATTCCTAAACAGAAATCAAGGCACCAAAAGCGTTGGCAGAAGTTCTACTCCGAAAGCTCAAATATGAACGCTGGGGATGCTCAAGGGCCTCAAAATTAAACAAACGGGACGAGAATCCAAACAGCTTCAACTGCTGGCAGTCGATTCTAAAATATTGTATAAGTATAGTGGAGATTCAGCTAGAAAATTGATAACCAGCTCAATTTGGACACGAGGTCTCAAAAACTTAAAAAATAACCAGTAGAGGTGGTCCGGTCATCGTGCAGTTGGCTGGCATAAAATTTCTGATCACAATTTAATGATCTTGAATTTTGCATTTTATGCCCTGAAAGTACCGAAATCTTTTAAAACAACTTACAAGAGATACCTACTGCAGGAGCTGAGTATAAAAAAACCTTATTAAAACGCAGTCACGTCCGATGTTTTTCTCTTTACCATCCAATTAACAAACGCCCAAAATTAAAACCAGTTTCGGCCCATTTAATTGGCAGGGAACCGTTATTGAATACCTACTTATATACACATATACCTACATACTTACACCAGTTTGCACGTTATCCAATTCGCAATGCCATCCAAGTTCGAATTTCGAATATTTACTTGAGTTGTGTCGTGCGAAGTGGCAACGTAGGGCGCACGGTGTGGCAACGCCGCACAAAGTTATTTCGCTACCCGTCTCGAAGTGATCGGGCGAGATCAGCTGTAACTTGCGTCTGTGTGTTTACTATAATCAACGCGCGTACGTACGAGTTATGTATTATGTATGTTTGTGTGCGTTAGGACTGGATTCTGTTTTGTTGGGATTCCGCTCGGGGCTCGGGGCAGGGTAAGTACATAAGTAAGTGGGAGATTAATGTTTTCGTTGCTAAAAGCTTGGTTCGCTTATAATTGCAGAGTAACTGCCATAATCTTTTGTTTTTTTTTTTAAATTACCAATACCTAATATCGTTACGTTAAATATCGTTCAGTGTAATAGTAATGGTCAGTGTAAGGCTTACACACTGACCTAAATTACAGAATTGACATAGCTACATACAACAAGAGTCCACAATTTTGATCTTACTATCGTTTCTATATAAATGGACATAATCATATTTTCTAAAATGCGTTTTTATGGACATACATTATGGTAATTTGAATATAATAAATAAGCTCTTTGCGCTGCGTATGTACCTATATTTCAAAGTGAATTATTTGCCAAATGGAATGTAGGTAGGTACCTGGCTATTTAACGATGGAAATATGGAAATTGCCAAAATGTTCCGCATAATATATAAAACGTGTAGAAACCGTCAAAGTGGTGTTAAGGCTCAAGCATACAAGCGCGACACAACGACGGTCCGACACGCGACACCGGTAGAACAATTTCTGTGAAGTATTCCACCAGAGTCGCGTCGCGTCGTCGCGCCTGTCGCTTTTAATGCGAGTTTGTAAAAAAATGTTCGAACATGAAACAGATGACCAATACAGATGATGCACAACCACAGGTAAAACTGGCATTGTTCACAAAAAATAAAGAAAGTTTTTCACATTCTTGTCTAACATTTTCTAAAGTAAATAGCCATTTATGGCTTGATTTACACCATCAATAATTTTAAGTGAAACTACAGATGATAATATTTAATGTTAACATTGTTATTTCATTAAATAAAACATCATCGTTTGCCTAGCCTTTTCCCAACTTTCTTGGGGTCGGCTTCTAGTCTAACCGGATGCAGCTGAATACCACCGGATGCAGCTGAATACTACCGCGTCTGCCTATTTGACCTCCACAACACAGTAACTGGATAATACCATACCCCTTGGTAAGACTGGTTGTCAGATTAAGTCATTAAGCCTCGTGCAGACGGGCGCGACGCGACACTACCAAAACAATTTCTAACAAAACTTCACGGTAGAACAATTACCGGTGTCGCATCGCGCCAGTCTGTACGAGGCTTTACCGTATACGTAAATGCGGTAGTGGGGCGCGTCATTTCAGAGTTGACAAGCTATTATAATAATTATTACTTAGGTTTAGTAAAACTAACGTCTACTTATCAAGAAAATATTTATTTGAAACTGACTGACATGGCTTAAAAAAATGCTTAATGAAATGCTTGAGCTACATTAATTCCTCTTTAATAATATCTATAGCATGGTTTTGTTCATCCTCATCATCTTGAAAACAATAATTCTCTGTTACGTCTCTTTCCATTTTAATAAAATTCACTGCACTTTCTGTTTCCGCTATTTCCTTATTAACGAGATCTTCTGTGGTATCCAGTAATCTGCAGCTGGATGAAGATTCTTGTCCACCAGTATCGAGACCTGTATCTGTGTCATACCAAGACGGTCCTGCTTTAGGGATCAAGACATTAACATGATCATCTGCAGTTTCTTTTACATTAATAGTTGTGTCCAACGACAACTGCTCCATTTTCGCGTGGTAGATGACGTCGGAGATAAGTTTTTCTGCGATGCATCTCTGCATTTTGGACAAGTGGTGCAGCTGAGCTCCTACTGATCTTCCGAATGCAGCTGCGGAGGCGTCTGTCGATGTATCTGATTCTCCATCCTGGGCGACTGATGTGGACGCTGGCCTTTTCTGACCACGTGGAAGTTGCACGTATACGGTGTCCTGAAAATGATATGCGAGGTTAGTTGCAAAGGTAAAGTTCGATTCATCGGAAGTTAGCTACTCGCTGCGCGGTACTCCACCCCTCACTCCCGTTGACCCCTGAATTCGTTACTGCGCAGCGACTCGCCTCATGTTCCGGGCCGCCATTAAGTTTGAATTAGGCTGTATACCTACGGTAGATAGTAAATATACTCCAGGATCTTTATTTAAGTTTTGGCCTACCGAACCGTCTAAGGACATCATAAAACTGTTTACTCAATAACTAAATTCTTAGGCAAACCTTTTTTACACTGACTACGTGATCAGAATAATGCAAATGTCAGACCCCGCAGACTATTTCTTTGATTCATTGATACCTAATGTGTAATTGAATTGAATTGGATTAAGAGTTTAGATAGACCATATAAAATGTAGTCTTGGATTGTAGTTGGTTGCTTTAAAAACCACAAAATACTTGATTTACGAAACATATTATTGTACTACTTACGTCATTATGGTCTGAATCGGAATCGTCAGACACAGGATCCTTGTTGCCAGACAGGAAGTTCAGGTGTTTATAGTACCATAATGTTGGTTTGTAGTGAACAGAAGCTGCAGCACTCGATTCAACCTAAAAAGAAAATAAAAATCATTCTATACGAATATTATGATGATGTTTCTGGATAAAAGCAGCGTTTCTAGTTCTTATTATTGCTTAAATATATCTATACATATCTATGTCGCTATTCGTGTGTGTATGTGTGACCGCGTTTTTCTTCTAAACAACGCAACAGATTTTGACGAGGTTTTCACCACCATTTAGAGAATTAATTCCGGAAGGTTTATGTGTACATTAATATTACATACATACATTAATATTAAACTACATATTATCATAAGAAATGTTTTGTCAAGTTATAAAAACCGTGTGGAGCAGTGGAGGGTCGCTAGTTTAAAATATTTACTATACCTACTCTTTAACTTGTAGTTTAGCGGTTTTTTATTGCTGCTGACCCAACATTTTGATAGGTAGGTTTGGTATAAGGCATGTTTCATTAAACATGACTTCACTATTCCACAAGGCGCAGACGTGTGAATACAACGGAGATAAAAAAAAAAACACTGCGAAAGAATGCGCATCGTGAAATTCGAAATACCTTCAACTCCTGCATTGGAGCAAAGTTAAGATCTTTAGGCAGACGACGCGTGGAACAATTTTTATGAAAACTTCTCGGATATTGTTCTACCAGTGTCGCGTCGAGTTCTCGTGTCGCGCTTGTTTGCCTTTTAATATTTTATCAATGAAAGCATGATAATTAATTAATTATTCATTTATCTTAATCTTTGTAAAATGCTAAAATTGTTTTCAAGTCGCTACAAGAAAGTTTTAAATAGTTATCAACATGGTATCACTCACTTTTTTCCTTTCTCTTCGATAAAGTGACCGTATACCCTGAATTTTTACTTTTAGACCTTCTAATGTCATACACTCATAATTATTCCATAGTTTTAATAAAACTGAGAGAGCGTCTTCCCTTGCAGGTTTATGATAATAGTAAATATTTTCAGGATTCCACAAGCACTGTGATTTTTTGAACTGTTTAACGAATTTATATAAAAGTTCTCGTTTTTTTTGTTTATTTAACATATCGATTTAATAGCACGTGCTCTCTCAGCACGGCGCGCGGAGCTCGACGCGTCAAGCTGACGGAAGCGCTGGCGTGGAACTGGCGAGTCGAGCGACTCGGGCGACATCGCGGACTCAAAACTGTCCCGCATTCGATTATTCGGCGCCTCATACGTACGGCGCACGCAGGCGTTTTTTATTTTCCAGCAGCATGCCTTTTTCTCGTATACCGATGTATGATTTATGAATTATAATACTTTCTGCCTATCCCGGAAGCAGATCTGTTCATATACAATTAACTAACAGAGCAGTTACTAACAACAATACACCTAACTATTATAGCTGCGCCCCGCGGTACCACCCGCATCGAGATTCCCACGGAAGCCATTCTTTTCTAGAGATATACGCTCTTTACACTCTGCATCAGAAGATTTTCGGACTGATTTGACGGTATTCGGGTGGAACTTATGAAAGCATTCCGCTGTGATCGATCAACACTTGATTGTCTAGCACGAGAGCACGGCTCGTTCTCTTACTTCTTCTGACTTGACTATTCAGCCGCTGTAAGCATTCGTTGTAAAACCTGCGAGCACGTGCAGCAAAGATAAAATCTCTTTCTCGAGCTAGCCTTTGAGCACGTCCAGCAGAGATGAATTCTCTTGCTCGAGCTAGCCACTGCAAGCATTCAGTTCTAACGAACGTACATACTTCCCTCATGTACTCTCTTCCATGTGCAAGAAGTTTTTGTCTCTCGGAGAAAGACTCATTCGGCGTAAGTAATTTAGTCCTTTGCGCTTTGGTTGACGGATAAAGCTTCGTGCAGACTAGCGCGACGCGACACCGGCTATTGTTATTCCGTGAAGTTTTCTTAGAAATTTTATTGTTCGAGTCACGTCGTGCTGGTCTGCACGAGCCTTAAGAAAGTCTTGAATTTTTCTACTGGGCCTGGGCATAATGTCGTTATCACTTACATTATTTTTAAGAAAATAACTTTGGAGACAAGCTTTGCGTGAGAAGACGACCGCACGAGACCTATCTTGTCTTCCCCACCGCACCAGCACCGCTGGTAATAAATTACCTTGCGCTTTTCCATCTTTCACGACATGGGGATTCCCATAAGAAACGTGCATTTTTTGCCATAAACAAAATTCTATAGATGTCACTTATGAATAGTGTAGTTTTCTTTTTCATTCTATCAGTGAAAGAAGTTTTGCAATCGGATCTATATTTCCAGACATAATCAATTACAAACATACAATTTTCTCTATTCCTCGCGAAGGGTTCAAGCTTATTTCATACAGCCAAACGAAAGTCTACATTCGCATCTGAATTTGGATAATTATCCCATCTGTTCAATACATCCTGTACTTCTGCTTCACTGATCGTTATCATAATCGCGACACAATTTCGATGTATTTTTTAATATCTAAAACTTGTGAATACATCCAAAGGAGTATAAAATTTAGTTTGAACTAGCTGTGCGCTGCGGTTTACTTAAGTCTCGATCCCGTGGGAATTTCGGGATAAAAAGGTATTCTATGTCCTTCTCCAGGTCATGGTCTACCCATGTACCACAATATATCCAAATCCGTTCAGCCGTTTTAGCTTGAAAGCGTACCAAACAAACAAATAAAAAAACAAACTCAATTTTGAAGCGTCGCCAAACAAACAAATTAATTACATATAGCGTATAATGGTAGCTTGATGGATCTTCGTTGAATGTTTGGCGCCGCCTCAAAATTTGTAACTTAAATTAGTTTAGGAGCATAATTACACTAAAGCGTTATTTTTTATTTTACTCTTTTCAGTTTTTTTATTCGTCTGTTTAATTTTTTGTAAAAACGTTTGATATTCCGCTTTTGAGTTACCATTTAATTTACTTAATTGTTTTCCTCAAGTAAGGAACTTCCTCAACAGCCTTCCGTGTCCATCGTCAAACCCTCGATGACAGTCATAACCCAGCTAGGTCTAAAGTTCTCATCAAGGTGAATGAAATAAGCCCAAACACGATGTAGCTGCTGTAAATAGGTGAGGAGCTTTCGCGACTGTCTTCTGTCTCCATCATCAGATTAACTCCAGGTCTTTATTATGTGGTTGTGTCATCAGAACTACATTATATGAAAATTCAGTAGTGAATCAACCCCATTTTTTTTAATCTTTGGGGTGGAATTTAATTTTCATGGGACCAATTTCGAGGTAAATATAAATCAATCATCCCCAATAAAACAACAATTGTTTAAATCGAACCACTCAGTAAAAATATATGCGGACATACATAATATATATATTTATATATACGCGTCGGCTTGAGAACCTCCTTCTGTTTATTTCGTTGGTTAAAAATGAACAAGATGGGGAAAATATGCATCAAATCCACGCAAAACTGCCATCGCTGGTTTTATGAGACAGCCGGCGTTGACGTGATGACGTCAACCGATGCAGCATACCAATAAGTTTTTTATAATGAAATAGGTAGATATTCGCGAATCAGTGACCTGAAAGTCATTCTCACTGTCATGGTGTTGGTCGAAGGATTTTGATGAGTCAACCTAAGGAGAAATGTTTCACGATGTATCACACAATTGTCATTATATACCACACTGTTTAAAGATCCGGAAGTGGATGGACTGGATGGTGGTTCGGCAACATGTTCGTATTGTCGTTTTCGAGCTCCGCATTGCCGACTGGGGGCAGTTGATGTTCCTACGTTGATTGCTTCTTGAGATACTTCTTCAGACACAACTATGTCATCGACGTTTGGATGAGTTGTATCGATCATGAGTTGTTGATTGGTTGCATTCTTTAAAGCTTTTTTCCGTTCTCTATAAGCGCGAGCACGTTCTGCTGGTGATTTAGCAGTCTTCGTATGTCTCCTTAACTTTGTCACTTTTTGAGTGCTAGACTGCATTTGTATAGTACTAGTTAACGGAGCCTCCGAAAGCAAAGGCAAAACTTGTGGATGTACATCAACATGAACCACAAATTGTCGATGATTATTTACTGCTTCCTGGTCATCTTGGCTGTTTTGTCGACTGAGGGCCTCGTAAAGTAGCGAACGTTGATTTCCACGCTTATCAACTTGGTTGTCTTTCAAATTTTGTTGAGATGGTGTTTGAATTGCCATACCCTCAGCAGTAGTTGCAGATCCAGCTGCGGCTGCATTCTCATGAGCCATTATTCGGGCTCTGTATTCACGAATGCGCTCTGCTCCTGTTTTCGCTAGTTTTTTCACCTTCGGGACATTTTTTACTTTTCGACTCCCTTGGGATCGTTCGGTTACTTTTTTTGACATGGCGAAATCTGTGGCGTAGAAAGACGCATTTAAATTTATGTAATTTAATCGTAATATACAGTGTGGAATCACGGGAAAGTAAATTCCGAATTGTTTAAGATAATTATGATCCTAGGAACAGCACTACCGCCAACATCTGGTAACACCACCAACTTTTAGTTTAGAAGTTGAACTTTCCTAACAAAATAATTCATATTTTTTGTTGACTCCACACTACGCGACCATTAAGGCCCGCATACAGGCCAACGCGACTCTGGTGGAATAATTTATATGTGTTCTACGGATGTCGCGTCGCGCCTGTCTGTGGGAGCCTTTACGCATGCGCACCTAGTCTCCGTCAGACACATAGTCAAACCGCAACCTGCCGTTTACGCACGCACACACGCATGTGTATAGTGTGTAGTGGAGACTGTCTGAGTGTGTAGTGGAGACTGTCAGAGTGTGTAGTGGAGACTGTCTGAGTGTGTAGTGGAGACTGTCTGAGTGCTGAGTCTCCACTATACACACAGTCACACCGCACCGCGACACATGCAGTGCCGCCGGATTAAACAGATGGTAGGTAGGAAGGTCCCCCTTGCTCATGTGCCTACCTACCTAGGTAGGTCTGTCGCGGAAAGACGACACACGATTACTGACAAAATGCTTGCACTGACAGGACAGGTCACTCAAATCTGTGTGGTTCTTTTCTCAAAAGACCATTTCAGACTAATCTACATGGTCCTCATATGGCCTGACCAAGATTATGTCTGTACTTTAAAAGAGACTTGTGACCTCTGAGTTTGTTTCGGCCTTTCTTCTCAGAGTAGTCAGATAGGAAACGCCGAACTTCATCTAGCAAATTTTTAGTTATTTTTTTAAGATGACGTGTAAAAGTGATACCAATATCCTATTTTACAGAATAAACAATTTCATATCATTCATTTCACTAAAATTACCGATAGGTATGTGTAGGTAAACCATTCAGTTTGATAAGGTGGTGCGTTTTATCTAAATCATTTTTTATTAATATGACAGATAAAGCAAGATCGTGTGTCTAATTTTTTTCATGATCTGACGGACTCAAAAGTTTTTTTTTTTACTCAATCACCATCCCTATTCTAATTCTAAAAGTACTCCTCATACTATCACTTATCTGTCATTGAAAGTCCCGTTAAAATCGGTCCAGCCGTTTCGGAGATTGGCCATAACAATACACTTACACGATGCCAACATTTTTTTAAATTGATTTTTTTGTTATTAGTACCGTACACTTTCATATGCATTTCGTAAAAAGCTGTTTTTTACGTTACAAACAGATACTTTACAATTTTATTTATTTGCATAGATGTATAGCTGCTAACTTGAATCTCGATTTACGGCTAAACTAGTAACATTGAACGCACGTGACCAACGGGGAAATGTTCCTTAGGAAAATTGTAATCAACAGACTTCTCGAATGAATTACTTTCCCGTAATTTCACGCTGTGTTTGTACTTGAGTGTTAAGTAATAAAATATATTATTGTTTGTAGTAACGCCTCTCTCACAGACTGACGTTGTAACTTGTAGTAATGGACATGGACTATCTGTGATCAAACAGCACCCTAATTACGTAATACACGATCAATGACAATCTGAATCATTTTGAACGAGATTGCTAATTCATTGCTTCTTATGTTCGAAAAACGATCTGCTCAACAACGTAAATAACTCAATGAATGTTGTTAATCTGTCAAAATGAAACAGATTAGTCTTAATCATTTACGAAAATGTGTTACGCAAATAGCAGGTGGCGTAAATCAACTATTTATATTAATTTGACGCAGTATTCGCTTAGAAACGTCATTCATTATTTATGAAGAAACAAAAATGTGCTTTAATTAAATATAAGTACTTACATATTAACTGTTCACTGATATAATCAAACAATCACAGGACACAAACCTAAAAAACGTAAATAAGCAAAAAACAATGTTACATATTATTGGCACAGCGCGTGGTACCTCAGCTGTTCATCTAAAAGCATCTGACGCGTACATTTACAACGCGCGCATGCGCGACACTATATTATTATATCGCTTTGTAGTGAGTGAGTGTATACGTCGCTCTCTTTTGCTCCACTCCCGTGGCGTCGGTTATATTTTTCTTCTCTTTCATGTAACGTTATCTGCCTAAACGTGACGCGTCCTTGAAATTCCACTCAATTCTCGTCCAATTATCGAATCGCCACCTAAGTTTCACTTCAAAAATTATAATAATTTATATAAAGTCATAAACTTTCCGGAATAAATTACGGAAACCGTATCAAAATTTCGTACATTACAAGAACTAAGGACACACAAACACGAAAAGCGACTTGTTTTATACTATATAAAGATACCTATAATTACAAACCGTTGGGTCAGCGCACGATATGTAAATAAGCCAATCTGGGTTTGATTCGACTCGATAAAATAAAAAAAGTACCTACTCAGAAATGCAGTCTATACAAGTAATGATTTTCAGTGAAAATTACAGAGGTTACCATTTACACCTCTGGCCTCTACCTACCACTTTATGTCTTTATATTAAAAAATATAAGACATGTATACAGTCAAGGTTATTAATTGTTAAGCAAATTGACACCCCCACCACCCCAGTCAGCCTACGTCAATTTGCCGCGTTAGCCATCGTCGTATTCACGAGCGATTCTTTATCGCGCATTGTTGTACCGCCCGTGCGTACCTGGGCTTACAGCTATGGAATTAGTATGTACTATAATATATATCTACATATAGTACATAGAATAAAAAACTTACCATATTTATACTAAATACAACGGAACAACCTAGGAGCGGAATTCCTACATTATCTGTGACAAAATGTCAATTTTATGTCGTAAATAACTTCGATCAATTATTGATCGAAGGTAAATAAGCAGATTTTTTGGGAAACTACGATTTTTTTTCTCGAAAACGAGGCGTTTGCTTTGCTAGCTTGTGGCTTTATGTAGCCATTGGTTACAGCCATGAGCCAGATGGCAGATAGGATCTGAATATAAGTACCTACGGAATGCCCGGACAATTTAAGTTGGTAGTCAATTTGCATAATAATTAATATACTAATGACTTTGCGTAAAAATGTATAAAAATGAATAAACGAAATACATACATTGTTTTTAAATTAAAATGCAATAAAAAAGTTATACTTACTTTTCTTCTCTGCCGTGTGTAATTCGTCCGCATATGAAATATTTTAATTTTTACATCGTGCAAAGTTGCGCTTGGCTGGCATTTCCGCCATAGTTGTAATAATGAGTCCCAAGCTTCGATTTTGACTGGTTTATTATGGTAATATTTATTTGTGGTGTCCCACAAACAAGGATTGTTTTTATACTTTTTTAAAACTTTAATTAAAACGGTGTCCTCTAATCCTAAGCGAGTGTTCTTTAATTTGGGTGTCATTGTGTCGCTCGAGCTGCACGTACGTACGAAAGCGACGAGCTCGCGATCAATACTGCCGGGTGTTGGCGAGTTTGTGAAGCAGTTTCAAGCGCCTCGCCGACGGACGGCCGACGCGCGACGATACGATCGTGCTATCGCATCTAGCCAAAAAATAAATACATACAGAAGGCCGACTCCATACAATAGGCGAAAAAGCACGCAAAACGCGTTCGCCTGTTTTAGCTCTATCGCGCCTCTCATGGAGGCTATAGGCCTATAGCATATAATGATAATTAGCCTATAACATTCCCACTGCTGGGACATAGGCACAGAGAGGACTCTGTGAGAAGAGTGGGCCGTAATCCACTGTGGAGGCTGGCTATAATGACTCACAAATACATCTTTTCATGATTTGGTATTATTCGATTGGTGCAAAGTGCAATACAGTAGGTATGCTAAGCCATTCTGTGAAATACTCCTCCAACACACATTGAGACCTTAATGATAGAATGAAATGCACCGACCCCAGCGTGGTTTGACCAGACTCCGTTAAGCTTCGTGCAGACTAGCGCGACGCGACACCGGTTATTGTTATACTGTGAAGTTTTCTTAGAAATTGTATTGTTCGAGTCGCGTATAAATTTACAATTTTTTGAAAATATGTGAGCACCATGCATCTATCACATAATTAATTTATGTCATTCCTTCATTTTTCATTCTTTTTACCTATCGTGGTATAGTAATCTTATTCTAGGTGCTTCGTCTTCACATATAAGTAATTATATAATTAATGTATACAAGATATTGTGAAAATATTTTAAAAGAGTAACGGTGGAGTTTCTTGCCCATTCTTCTCCATACGAAAATTACCTTTTGGAATGGGCGACTAGATTTTTTTTTTGTAAGATGTGACGTTCAAAAGTGCCTTTTTTGTGCCTATTTGAAATAAATTATTTGACTTTGACTTTGCGTCGCGCTGGTCTGCACGAGCCTTTAATCGAATGAACCAAAGTTTTTTTGTTTTTTTTTTAACGTTGGGACACTAGGAATTTCTCCTGTATTGTGGGTGCATTTACAAATATTTAAACTCACATACATAAACAGCCAGACCCGGAACAACTACGCTAGCCCCTGGAGCCTCAGGTTTCATGGGGTTACAGAGACCATTGCATATCAAGGAGTAGACCGGGGGGGCGCAGTAATGGAAGGGAAGACGTGCCCTTAGAATATGGTAGGATTATTAGAGCCGTACCGGATATGCATACTATTTCATCCTAAAGTAGGCATCTAATTGTGGAGAGACGGGTGATATTTATCTATAGGTGCCCCATCTTTTAATGACATCGTAGCCAGGTTGGGTCAGGTCCAGCTTCACCGGATCTAAAGTAACCTTTATACATTTTACCGGACTGCCTCAGAAGGAAGGTAGGTAATATTTTTTAACATACTTATAGCGGAGTCACATAAAGGCAACGTTTTTTGTAAGGGACTGTGACCGTGCGATCAAAACAAATAGAGGATCCACGTCAAGCTTCGTGCAGACTAGCGCGACGCGATACCTGTTATTGTTATACCGTGATTTTTTCTTAGAAATTGTATTGTTCGAGTCGCGTCGCGCTGTCACGTCGCGCTGGTCTGCACGAGCCTTCACTATACCAGAAATATATTTGCTTGCTCAAAACTCCTATTTCCAAAGCTTAGTTCTAGACCGTTCTATTTTACGAGCGCACACTGCGACGAATGCTGCCCAGCTTATTTTAATTCAAAATCGATATCGATGGTTGGTCCATAAATACTGGTGACCTGACATCCGGCAGACAAGACTGGTTTAAATCTATGCAGAATTGCTCTGCTATCTAACCTATATTCATGTACCTTTTGAACTTTTCGCGTAACGTCGCGTCGTAGATACCTAACTACCGCTTTCATAGATTTATATTATAATTTATTGAGACAGAATGTGTGGTTTCTTTGTTTCCTTTTGATTATTTATGCTAACAGTGGACTGAACTGTATAGTTTTGGTATAATACACACAGCTGTCTTTGTATACAGTAAGTACTATGTCACCGTATAATTATTATGAACTTCGTTAGTTTATAATCTATCGGTATTATTTCCGTTAGATTATAAACTGTCGAATAATTGTATTCAACGAACCATTTACATTAAAGCCTCGTGCAGACTAGCGCGACGCGACGACGCGTCGCGACACGTACAATACAGTTTCTAAGAAAACTTCACGGTATAACAATAACCGGTGTCGCGTCGCGCTAATCTGCACGAAGCTTTACGCATTCTTTTTCGATAGTTTATAACCTGTCCATGGCAAACCGACAAATTGTAAACTGATATCAAACTTGCTTGCGACGTATCGCACCTTGCGCTAATACTAAATCGGAGTGTGGCAATTAATTTATATTACTGCAAGTTCATTTTAAGACCTTTTACTTTTTATTTCTGGCCATCAGGTCACATCGGGTAGGCAACACAAAATAGAAATAAGGCCAGGTCAATGTTCTATTACTTAATTAATGAAAAACCAATACTTTGGTATTAGGGCCGAGGACGACAACACTTGATTGTTGTTGTTATTTACAGTTCCATAGCCTTGAAGGAATGTAGTAGCTATTAAACAGATTATAAATAAACATAAGGTAGAGAGGTACTTATGAAATCCGATTCCGTTGATTTCAAATATGGAACCTGCGGCTTCATCCATAAGGATATCCAAGATAGAATTCAGACAGGGCTGCCAAAAATACACCTCATTCAAAAGGAAGTATGTAATTGTACAGAGCAAAAAAAATCATCAAAGAAGTCAGGCCACATAAATATAGCAAGTGGGAATCTGTCACTCAAAGGTAGTTTAGTTAACTAAGTCATTTGATATGAACGTCGTAGCGCCTGGCGTTGCAGTTGGCACGGCAGTTGGGCGTCATGCCGCCTATGGCATGACGCCCAACGACAAGCGAATGCGAGGAAAAAACAATGTTTCAGCGATCACTGATTACACTCGGCAAATGTCACGAGTTCATAGTTAATACTTAAAGGTTTATTGCAGCCGGAAATACACTCGAGAGCAATGAATCCGGGTCACTTAAAGAATGTTAAAAATCTCGGAAACTAAAAATGATAGGTTAATGCAATAAATTGTATTTAATAGACAATGTAATACTCCTTAAATGAAAGTAAAAAAAATATGAGTCACCATACATTTTATTAACACAAAATTACATAAAGAAAAAAACTGCTGATCTCTCCTTAAAACAAAAATAGGAAACATGAAATTTTTGAACTTTATTACGATTTTCTTGAATTTTAATACTTCGTATTGCCTCCTCGTGCTTCCATTACTGCGTTTACGCGGTTTGGCATGCTGTACACCAAGTTCCTTATACGATTTTGGGGAATATTCTCCCATTCCTCTGTGAGAGCAATTTTGAGCTCACGAAGCGTGATTGGGGGAGGGTTTCGTTGTTTTACGCATCTGCCTAGCTCGTCCCAAGCATGCTCGATCGGGTTGATATCCGGGCTGCGCGCTGGCCACTCCATACGAGTAATGTTCATCTCTTGAAGGTAGTCATTCACAATCCTACCTGTATGAGGTCGGGCATTGTCATGCATAAATATAGCATCCTCACCTAAATTGACCATAAATGGACCAACGTGATCATTGAGGATTTCTTCCACATATCTTTCGCTAGTTAAAGAGCCGTTTTCTATGATCACCAGCTCTGTGCGACTTTCAGAAGAAATTCCGGCCCACACAAGTACAGACCCACCACCGTAGGCTACTTTTTCTTCGATGCATGCTTGCTTGAATCTTTCCCCTGGTCTTCGATACACTCTGTGTCTTCCATCGTGCTTGTAGAGCATAAATTTTGATTCGTCGGAGAACATAACTTTTGACCAATCTTCAATACTCCAATTTACGTGGCTCTGGGCATATCTTAGTCTTGAAATACGATGCCCACGCTCCAGTTTAGGGCCGTTTGCAGGTCTAAGGGGTTTTAAGTTAGATTCAGCAAGCCGACGTCTTACTGTCCATGCACTTGGGTTACTTCCTCCGAGGCGTCGAAACTGATTTGTGACTTCAGTTCCTGTAAGAAAGCGATTTCGAAGCATGGTGTTCACCAAGTATCGGTCTTCTCGTGCTGTGGTACACCTGGTTCTGCCCGTTCCTGGTCTGCGTAGGTTAGAACCAGTTTCTTCGTAACGTCGGAGAACTCTTTGTACTGTTGACAGCGACACACCGACAGTCCTGGCTGTATCGCGCTGACTCCGGCCGGTTTCCAGCATTGTAAGTATTCTGGTGCATTCTTCAGGCGTAAGCGACATAATTTCAGCTTGAATAATGAATATAGAGCACTATCAACATGGTTTATGTACCCACATAAATGACAGATTACAAACAAAAGCAAAACCAAATGCTGTAATTTCGTAGTTCCATCTTCGAAAGTGGCCCTTTTTCAAATTTGATTTTTTTATGATATAACTTTACAATAACTAAGAAGTTTTAATACCTTCATTTAAGGAGTATTACATTGTCTATTAAATACAATTTATTGCATTAACCTAGCATTTTTAGTTTCCGAGATTTTTAGGATTCTTTAAGTGACCCGGATTCATTGCTCTCGAGTGTATATAAATTAAGTATGCAATTAATAAGCATATTGTTTTGAGGAGTTGGCGACGAAGCTAGATTTTTATGAAGGCTGTAAATGCACATGACGGTCGACATTCTCGTTTTTGTACTTCAGTTCTCACTGATGGAAATGGAAATTAATATAAGTACAGGTAATTTCTTCAACTACCCTATACAACTACGTACAACTGCTTAAAAAGTTAAAATAGAAGACAGATCCCAACCTTACCTTATTATGAATTTTGGACGTGCGAGACGTCCATATAAAATATGAAGGCGTTGGTTTATATCGATTCCGATACCGTCACCCGTGACGTCAGGAACATGTTTAGAATGTATAACAAAGCAATCGTAAGCGCCACGCGGCTTCAACGGGTGTCAAATATTTAGTCGCGCTCGCAGACGACTCTGCTAAGGCCTCCACATCATACAAACATCTTTATAAAATGTGCAATTACTGATTTAGCAAAACACAAACATTTCAGTCTTCCTAATCAACTTATAGCGCGCTTTAATAAGAATTTCTATATGTATAGGAAAAGTAACTATCACGCGGAACATTTAAACAAATCACGTGTTAACTTGAATCTTAGCAAAAGTTTCAATGAGTGAAACCTTGACAGTCGTCCGGAGTCATGGCCGGGCGCGCTGCTCAATAGAAATCGCTGTTGTGTAATAATAAACATTTAAGTATTATTTCGTTCGTGAAATTAGTCTAGACTGCAGTGACTTCATTTGTGGCTGGCATAGAAACTTCCTTCTTCGAACATTTCTTAGTTTTCTCATCCAATCCGTATTTTTCCGATAGCTATAGCTAGCTGGCGATCGAGTAATCTGTGATCGAGGGAACGTTGCCATGACAGTCGTAACGATGTCAAGGTATTTCAATTTCCTTTTAAAGTATTTTCGTGACATATTTACATTTTGTATTTTTAAGTTATTTTGGCGTACAAGCCAAAAATATATCCCAAAAATAGAAAAAGTTTTTTTACATATTGTATTTTGTTTTTATATGGAGGAGCTCGTGGCTAAGTAATAACTGCCGCACGGGTCGATCCATCAGGTTAAGCTAAGCTTGCCGGGGTTGGTCTGTGGATGGGTGACCATCTTTACAGGCCGAGACTCCTCCGTGCCTCGGAAAGCACGTTAAGCCGTTGGTCCCGGCTGTCATTCGTGGATCTTTGACAGTCTTTACGGGTCGTCAGAAGCCCGAAAGTCTGACAACCAGTCTTGCCAAGGGGTATCGTATTACCCAGTTACTGGGTTGTGGAGGTCAGATAGGCAGTCGCTTCATGTAAAATACTGGTATTCAGCTGCATCCGGTTAGACTGGAAGCCGACACCAATATAGTTGGGAAAAGGCTAGGCAGATTGGCAGATTGATTTTGTTTTTATATTTTTGATTTGTACAAAAACCTAAGGTGATTTTTTTATGCAAAAAATACTTTTTTGCTAAGAAAAACTATTTATTATTAGTTTATATAAGATCGTAGGGACTAGGAAAGTTATATGTAGAGCAAATCAAGAATTATAGATATTGGGCGAGCTTCGGACAATGTAGTTGTTGATGTCATAACTACCTGAGATATTGAGCCAAACAAATAATATAGTTCGTAGAACTGTCTTTCCCATAGCGACCATATTATTTTGTAAAGCGTGTCAGTAGACTGTCTTATAGCAGAGTTCTTAAGAATCATAACGAGAAAAAGGTCGAAATAAGACACGAATCTAATAACATGATCGTTTTCTTTATTAAAAATATAGTCTTTTACCACTTTCTATATTAAGGATACTTAGAAACTACACTTACAGTTTAAAAATCGTATAAAAATATGGTGAACACAGTTCTTAACGGACTAATTACTCTTTTCAACATTGAAACTCACTGTAGAGATCTTCCGATCATTTGCATTCAACAGCACCCAAGTATATGTAAAAGTCTATTTAAAACATACCAAAGATCAATTTCTCAGTTTCATGAATCCGGCACTGTACGTCAGAAGTGGCATTCTTATTTGGAAGTTAAAACCTTCATAATTACTGCTATCGATACATTATGTTCACGTATTACCTACAATTGTAAAGACTGCTATTTAACAATATGGTATCACTTCTGTGGCTTAGAACTACGCCGCTTTCGTTTAGCCCGGTTCACTTCTGTGACATCATCGCTGAATTCTCCCGACATTTCTGATTCGCCGTTGTCAGTATATTCCGTTTTAATAATGACAGGTAAACTTTCTGCAGCTTCTATCCTAGATTGTTCCGCATCATCCAATTGTTGCAGTTCTGCATTTGCAAATAACTTCGCAAGTTCTAACTTCATAAAGGTTTGCTGTCTCGCTGGGAACTTCTTGAATGTTCCCGAGTAACTCAGGAATAGAAGGTCAGTGGCATCAATTTCCTTAAATTTTGATAATTGATCGCCCTTATTGATTCGTAAATCTTGATTAGATTGAAATGATGCAGAGCTAATTTCCGCCATAGTTAACGATCCCAACGGCGCTAGAGGCGGTGGTGAAGCCGATGTTTCATATGTTAATTCATCCCGAACCTGTAATGTCGGCTCAGCTTTCCGGTTACAAACTACATCATAAAAACTTCTCCGGGTAACATTGTGATCATCTAAAAATTTCAAGTTGCCACTCCAAATATAGTGGATCTCTTTTGTACCGTCTGATTTGTTTAATAGCTTTTTGTACTTGATATAGCTATCTCTTACCGTCTTCCATTTTAGTCTACAAATCTCAACTGAAAAAATACGGATAACAATGAGAAATGATGGTCGTCAAGTCAGAAACAGAACGAAGTTGGTGTAGAAAATACCCTGTTTGGAAAAGTCTTTTAAGGTGGATCCGCAGTTGTTGCCTGAAATTCAAATTTTCTTAAGATTTTTGCAATTTGCAGGCCAGTGTCAGGTTGTATCTTGATCAAAATATGATTCACGACTATAACAGATATGTATTTACAGAATTATAAATCAATAATACGTCTCTAAGATAGATTTGTTCTTAAGAACAAATCTCATATAGAAAAGTTATTATGGAACAAATTGAATTTCTCGGGCTAAAACTGCGGGTCCAACTTCAAATAAAAAAGGCGTCCTCCTCCTGAGTAATTTTTTCCGTCACATGGCATCTAGGTAGGACTGGGGATTAAGTACACTATGTTGTTAATTTTTTGGACATAAAATGTGCACTTACTTGTTCCATTCAACTCTTTTGCAATAAATTCCCATGTCGCAGTTTTTAGGCTAGGGTTTTTGTAATCCTTATGACTTATGTCGTATAGGAACTCGTTCTTTTTGACAAGTTCAATTAATCTTTCTATATCTATCATTTTTGGCGGGAAATCTTAATTGTGTTGTACACGACAGACGATGCGCGTATCCCGCACTCTACGAGCTAACTGTGACGCTCACGCTAGCGTCCCGCACCGCCCCGCTCCGCCCCGCCATGTCGCGTCGCGGCACTCGCTGCCGCCCGTCGCGTTCAAGGCTTCGGATAGCTTCGTCTACCTTCGGTACAAAGCGACGTTGCCAGATCGTCAAAAAGGGACGATTTCCTTGACGGCGGATATTTGTTGCAGAACTGTAGCGGTCATAGTATTTATGTAGCTGACTTTCACTCGTCGTTTATTAAAAAGTGTAAGGGCAGTTATTTTTAAACTTCGATGTATTAATGTGGTTGGAAAATGTCTCCTTTTTTGATATATTGTTAATTCAGATGATACAACCAGATTAAGTGTGAGTTGCTGTCTATCATTATACATTGCAACTTATGTTTCCTACATATTTTTGTCGAAGCAGTTCAATATTGTTAGCAGTTTATTTACCTATGTATAGCCTAGTTAGTACAACGAAACGATGCTTAGATTACTTACTTTGGTCTGATAACGAAGCAAATCGGTAGTCGTAGTGCAGTTCAAACAACGAAGAATAATGATAATATAGAAAAGGACTTATTTTATTTTATGCTGCCATTTTTAGTTCTGGATTATTAAATATAGTTTCGTCTCTTCACATCAACCCAGCGGGCGTCTCTTCTTCGTCAAGCCGGCAACTCTTCAGTTTTCTGAACTAGTGGAATTTAATGACGTAGAAATAAGAATAAGAAATGTGTCATCGGAATAGGAACCATCGGCATCCCCGTTGCTGTATGACAGCCTCTCAATTTTTCAAACACTGATAGCTGTCGGAACAGTGTCTATGCGCCTGTTTACTACGTCAGAGGGGCGAGGCGTTTTAAGGCTCGTGCAGACCAGCGCAACGCGACTCGAACAATAGAATTTCTAAGAAACTTCACGTATAACAATAGCCGGTGTCGCGTCGCGCTAGTCTGAACGAAGCTTTAAAGAATGTGGTCAAATGTATCATACATACTTAATAGGTGCAAAAATTTGCGTTATGCCGTGTGAAATAAAAGTAATGAACAAACCAATTAAAAATACATTATTGCCCAATGTGATTCAACCTTGCATAGATAAAACCAACCTACCTTCTACTTACTAATGAGAGACAGTTTGAACACCGTTCCAATTTCTGCGTGAAACGTATAAAATGAATGGTACTTAGTTAATAATTCAACGATTTGTTGGTACCACTCGCCGGAAACCAATGCCCGAACGGTTTTATTCTGATAAAATGGTAAATAGGTAATGAATACACAGCATGTATATTTTTGGCAACTACATTCACAGTTCATACTTCAAATTTAAGTAAGTATGTCAAACTGCTAAATAAGTAATTTCCGTGTCTGTACTTACACCTCTGGTTATCAAAGTAATCCGTGTCAGTTATTAATTTCGCATGGCATAAAGTCTTACAAACATCCCTATTCACCGAAATTATTTAGTGAGCATCAATATTTGGCATACACTCAAAATACATAATAAATAATTATTGTACTTACCAAGATTATAAGCAAAAAGCATATATTTTCGGTTTAACTGATACAAGATGGCACGTGCCTTTATGTCGTCATGTGACCATGTCACGTAGGGTCAACGAACGAATGTTTAGCCTAACTAGCGTAGCTAGCTAGCCAGACAAATAGTGTAATGTTTACAAAATATGAGACAAAAACGTTGCGTTGTAGTTCCATTTCAAATGCATCCATTTTGAAATGGTGATTGAAATGACGAATGACATTTTTGAAAGTAGAACGAAGAAAGGCTTGTCGAAAATTCGATCAGACTCAATTTAAACACAGAACAGCCATTCTATTCTGTAAAAAATCCGTGAAAGCTTAGGTAAATATTTTCCATTTAGAGGTTTCATCCTACTATGTGTTTTTTTCAACGTGTTCATCAAACCCGAAACTGGATAAAACTGTCTTTCACTTTAATTTGTAATTTCGCATGATTCACCATGATTGCGCAAAAATATAACACTAGGCCATAAAATAAAATGATTAATAAATTTAAGTAATTCTAATTTCTACCGAAAAATATAATTTTATGTTATTACAACCAAATTAATTAACTTCCTCTAATAAGTAGGTATTTATCTGCTCGTATTAATTAAATTAAATGATCATGCAAAAAATAGTACGTGGCCCGTGGGTACATACTCTACGTGACTAACGCAATGTAGGTAAATGTGGCATAATGTGTATGTGTGATTCAAAACAAATCATTATGATATTGAATAATGGTAAGTTATTTACAGAATGAGCATGTTTTTTTTTAATAAACGTAGGTCTTACGTATCGATTATTGTGTCATCTGGATTGTATTATTATTTTAATACTAGCTGTTGCCCGTGACTTCGTCTGCGATCCAGGATAAAAAGTAGCCATGTCCTTCTCCAAGCAAGTCCCAGACTACTAATCTGTCAAATTTCATAATGATTCATTCAGCCGTTTTTGCGTGAATAAGTAAAAAAAACATACAAACTTTCACATCTACACTAATATTATAAAGGGAAAAGATTAGTACCTACTGTTTTTTTTTTTTTGTAATTTATAAATAAATTCAAAAACAACTGAACCGAAATTTCTTTCACCAGTAGAATGCTATATTATCACCGAGTAAAGATTCGTGCAGACTAGCGCGACGCGACACCGGCTATTGATACCTATACCGTGAAGTTTTCTTAGAAATTGTATTGTTCGTGTCGCGTCGCGCTGGTCTGCACGAGCCTTAACATAGGCTATAATTTATACAGATATCACGCGGGCGAAGCCGCTGGCGGAAGTTAGTTTATAATATGAGTAGGATAACATAGTGATTGTTTCATAAACAATAAAATACGCGTCACAGATAAGCACGATCTTATCAAATTTGAAATAACAGTTTTGATAAAAAATCCTCTGTCCAAAACGAGTTAAAATATTTCGATACTTTCAGGAACCATTCTTTAATCCGACACCTTCCTATAATAATTCGTATTGATTAAATGGCATGTGCCGTAGGTATAACGAACACTACTTACAACTAGTGGTGGCGTACCGAATCACCTGCCTTTTACGACGTCTGTTCACATCGCCAACATCGCCAATAATAAAGACATTAAAATATTGCGTGCTACTTTTATTACTACACCATAATAATTGACAGCTGCTCAGAAACAATGGACGGCAAACACCTAGGACCAACCCTGCACGTCAAATTAGCTGTCCAAGCAAATTGCATTAAAATATAATAATCATAAATAAATATTTTATTGCGTACATAACGTGAACGTGTAATACAAAAAGTTTTTTCTGAATGAGGATTTATTTATTTTTCAAAGCCTGTCTGGCAGAACGTCCAGCCAGACGCAAAAAAAAAAGAAAACGAAATGTTTCTGAATTTTACTTTGTTCACGCGTTCAGCTATTTTTTTTTGTTTTTTATTAGGTCACACTGTATAATGTTAAGGACTACAAAAAAACAGTAAATTGGCTAGTTGTTACTCCTTCAATGAACCTTCATAACATTCGTCAAGGATCTTGGGAAGGGGAATCTTCAGGATTGCATGATCTGGAATATAAAAGGATTGGGATAAGGATATGAAACGCACACAAAAGGATTTAGCAAGTTGCTAAACGGTTGCGGACCGCGATTTCGTTCCAAGGTCAATATATTATCTCACGTTATGAAATAATTCGATGGCAATACTTGCACTTGACACTAACTTGGATGAAGGGTTAAGAATAAGAATTTCCCGTTATAAAAGAGTATCCAATTTGTGAGAAGGACTCAAACTATAAAGGCTCCCCGCAAACAGGCGCGACCCGACTCTGATAAAAGAATTTCTAAGAAAACTTCATGGAAATTGCTCTACCAGAATCCGCGCCTGTCTACGGGAGCCTTGACGTGGTATGGGTGCGGTACCCGTGGCGCAACTTCACAACAATGCCAATCCGGCTCAACACACCGGTTTTACAGTTCTTTCCAATACCTGGCGGCTGGATAGCAGTAAAACTGAGATGAACAGATGAACCAACCAACGAGAACATTATTGTTTAATTGAAATTCAATATGGCATGCCAGTTAACTCTGCACGTCAACCGTTATTAATCTGCCGGTACAGTAATGATTAGCGCAAAGAATTTTCTAGACGCTGTCGATGAAAACGCAGTATGCCTGAGTATTCAACTATTCTGCTCATCTTTTTTAAAGAGAACGTATTCAAAGGAATACCATTAACCGTACTTACACGTGGAGATAATAATGAATATGGACACAATTTTCTACGGACCAAAATTGAACGGAACCAATTTTCGTTCCATTCGATCGGACCGTGGCTGTAATTAACGTCAAAGATGTAGGTGAATAAGTAAAATATACGTTTCTGAATTTAAAGTTGATTTCTTTCAGTTACATTTTTTGCAACATCAGAAAGATGGAAAGAAGAGTAGGCTTCTGCTGTCCTGAAGAAAAAGTGGTATTGACAACAAAGGTCGTCTCAAATTAGGTCTAACTTATAACTTAGGATTATGACTATGGTCCCAGTGGGCTCCAGTCTTAACTACAATTAGGTGTTCTAGCTCCACAATCTATGACTATGTACCTGTGCATTGGCTGTGTCCGTTGCGAGTACTGCGCCATGTCTGGTGTTGCACAGCAGGCATGGCTAGGCGGCGCGCATGCCGCGGCAGGCGCGGCTCGCTAGCTACGCGCCATACCGGCGCTACCTCGCACAACACACACAAACACGGATGCACACGACACACCACTGCACACGACCGACACGACCGACGACACTGCACCGATAACCTGCCGACAAAAGAAACATGTCAGAAAAGGAAAATCAATAACACAGTTTACATCTCCAGAAACTGTACAAGGTCCTTTCAGTCCCATGTATGTTAGATACACGAGGTGAATATATAGCTTCCCAGTACACAGCCCCCAGGCACAGTACTGATACCGAATAACACGATCTTACATCTTTCCAAAAGCATAATTTAAGAAGACAAAACACGACATTCATAAAAGCTAAAGATCTTTTTACGTATCCAGAAACTTTACAATGTCCTTTCAGTCCTATTAATGATTTGACGATAGCCTTAACTCCCCTCAGCACAATGCTGATACCGAATAACAAAATCTTACATCTTTCCTAAAGCATCATTTCAGAAGACAAAATACGACAGTTAAAAAACATACGTTTTTTTACACATCCAAAAACTCTACAAGACCTTTCAGACCCATTTACGACATTAGAGATGACTCTTGCCCCCCAGCACAGTACAGAATCACCCAAAAGGCCAATACATCTTTCCTAAATCAATTACACCTGGGTATTGAACTCAAGAGTTCAGTTTGACAGCCAAGCATCGATCACTAGACTGATGAGGCGGCGCTATGTCAAAAACTTTTCAATGAGATGTCTACAGTGACTTATGAGAGCCTTGCATGCCCTTTATTTATAAAATAAAAGGTCTTTGGATCCCCGAGACAGTTCTGTTTAGTAAGGTAACATTATAGCAAGGTCCTGAAATATAAATAATAAACGTGGGATGTGCCCAGCCAGATTTATAAATGCAGTAGGTAGGGGTTGGCTAAACCAGAAATCCGGGAGAATCATCCAACTAGTTATTGTAGAAATCTTTTTTCAGAAATGGTTCAACATGTCTGGTGATTATTTCGTACGATAGTGTCCATAAAGAGGTCTAGCGCTAAAAGTTGGTTATTTTAAAGGTTCGTGCAGACTGGCGTGACTTGTCTCGCGACCGACGCGACACCGGTAATGATTGTTCTACCGTGAAGTATAGTTAGAATTGTTTTATTAGAGTCACATCGCGCCTGTTTGCGGAAGCCTTAAAAACTATTATTGAAGATTTCCCTACCTTTCGCTCGGATGACTCATACCAACTTGGTTTGATATTTTTAGATGACACCTGAATGTCGAAGTCGAGACGCTTCCAAGTTCCAACAATCAGGTTTGTAAGTGCTAAAAAAAGCCTTAAAAAACGGAGTTTTTGGCGTGCTGTTAATGCTTGGGAAAAATTTAAGGAACGAATCGTGGACGTACTCCGGAAGGGATTTGGGATGTGTGCATATCTTCAGAGAATGGATACCATTTTTTTCTATATTAAATGTAAAGTGCAACGTTTGTTCAGTTTGTTAAACCTTTTTCCCTTATCTATGGTATTAATACCATCAGTGTCGAAGTCGATGGACGCAAAAACACCGTCTATGTGGGCAGGTGGGGGAGAGAATAGATAGGACGCAGTTGGCGCGAGTATTTTTAGTATTAGAAGCAGGTTAATCGTAACGGTAAAATAACGGCAGTCGTGTATCACCTGGTAACCATATTAAAGCTTGCGCGCCGCCTCGCCATGCCTGCTGTGCAACACCAGACATGGCGCAGTACTTGCAACGGACACAGCCAATGCACAGGTACATAGTCATAGATTGTGGACCTAGAACACCTAATTTTATTGTAGTTATGACTGGAGCCCAGTGGGACCATAGTCATGTATATGTTCTAATACATATTATTCTGAGATTTGAATCAGTGCTGTCAAAATCTTATGCTTTTATGATTTATCAAAACAAATATATTTCAAAATCAGAAAGATGTAGGTAGGAAGGAGACTCAAAACCTTAACGATCAGACTTGGATACTGATGAACCAAAACAAGGATTAGGTTTCATTCATCATACCTACTATAATTCTATAACTATCATACGAAGACGTGATTCACATCACGAATATAGGGCTATGCATTGCTTCGACACTGACATTCCGCAAGGCGACACTTTGGCAATACAATTACAAAAACCAGTGGTGTCGTTTGCCCACGTTTGCAGGTCATTTTGCTGCTGTCGAGTTTGTATGTCGGCCATTAGACAGAAAGGTGAGCGTGTTTTAATACTAATGGTTGTCTGCTGACGTGCCCTCGGGTATAAAATTATAAACAAAGTCATTACGACAGGAAACATGGATTGCGGCGGTCCCGGTAGGATTAATCATGAACATTGTTTCCGAATGACACCGTAATCAAGGTAAATTCAGTTATTTAAATTAGGAGGGTCATGTCCAACTATCCAATGGTGGTCATACTTCTGCTTCTATTGACAAAAGAGTAACCGTGGAGTTTCTTGCCGCTGAGTTGAGCCTGTGCCTAATGCCTAAACGAAATTACTAACGGAACCGTACTGACGAAATGGACTGAAAGAGAACTACTGCTGAAACGTTTATAGAATCCAATTCAAATGAATTTCGGTGCTAAAATAACGAAGTCGTTGAATAACAGCTATAGCACACCAATAATGGCTGGCTGGATATAAAATATAGGTCTTTCAGACGGAAACTAGGTCACGCGGTATACCTAGTACTAACTTCATTTTTCCTACCCGAAGGATGCCAAACGGAACCCTACTAAGCCTCCGACGTCCGTCTGTCTGTCTGTCAGCGAACTGTATCTCATGAACCTTAATAGGTAGACAGTTGGAAATTTCACAGACTATGCGTTTCTATTGCCGCGATAACAACAAGTAATAAAAAGTAAATAAAATTAAAAAATAAAGGGGTGTCTCCATACAATAAACTTATATAATTTAGAAAAAAAAAAATAACCCTGGCCATGTGGGGTGTCATTGAAAAATGATGAAATAGGGGGCCGTAAAAGTTGTCAGTTTTAGACCATTTTTGTACGAGCTCTATCTCAACAACTAAACAAGCTAGGAATTTGAAACTTTTTTATATTATGTACCATACTGTATACATATGATCAACAAATACTAAAAAACGCCGATACATAAGGTATTTCGACTGCAAAAATAACTTTGTAGTTCATAGTATCATTATGAAATACTACAAAATTTATATTTGCGATTTTTAAAATTTAAGATGAAAAATAAATACTTGCATTTATTTGTTAAATAATCAACAGTGGTATACGGAACACTTCGTGTGCGAGTCCGACTCGCACTTGGTCGGTTTTTTATTTGTAACCAGGTAATTGGGGAAATGGATCATGTATCTACACGCTTGTTTTTCTCTTTATGGGGTAGACGGCCTTGACGCCGAGGAATCAGCCGCCCACGTTATACTGGAGTGCGAGGCTGTGGCTTCTCAACGGGAAGAAATCCTCGGAACAGTGAGGTCGCTCCGCGAAGCCTGTGAAGGCCCCAGGAGGCTTCTGTGCTTTTGGGCGAAGCTAGGCTGGCTCTGTTAGCCAGTATCCCCACGCACAACGGACCAAATGAGAGTCTAAGTGCGGAAAAGGGAGTCCCATCATCATCATCATCATCATGGGGTAGACGGTTATAACCTACCGGTTCCGAAGTTTCAGAATTGACTATTTGGCTAAGTAAGTTTAAGTCTACCCAACTCTCGTGGGACGACCTCAGGAAGTAGATAGGAGTAATGGAACTGGCAAAAGTCGTACTGTGGAGATTCTTTAGATGAAAGTTTCTAAGAGCCGTCTATGAGGAGTTAGGGAACCATGCATATAGCCACGAAAGAATATCAGGCCAGGCAACTTTGCAACCACGACATTGGGTAAGTTTTTTAGAGGTAATAGAAGCAATCCTTTTGCTGATGACTACCATCAGGAGTGACAAGGTATTTTTTCCAGTAAAAGAACTTTTCCATAGCTTATAAATATGTACTAGGTATACTGTCAACACCTGGTTTCCTTGAGAATAGAGGAGTTCATACAGAAGAAATTGTGAAGAAACACGAAGCTCACTGTAACATGTATGCAGAAACAGAGCATGGGATGTTGGCAAACTATCTGTCACCTTGATATCATTAAAAAAATCAGGATGTAATGATGATATACACGGTGTACTGTATACCATGAACTATTAACTAGTCTGATTACAGGGATAATATTGTATAACAGTTCAATAGATTCCAATCACTAGTGGTGAATCTCGGGGGATATCATTAATTTTGTGTTACATAACATAATCCTGTAATCCCTAGGGGCAAGGCATAGCTGTATCATCAGCCATCATTATCTTACAGATTTCTTGTTCATTGAGGCGATGAGAATCGGAGAAGTGCAGAGAAAGCAACCACTATATTTTGATTACCCACTCTCCAATAGAAATATTTATAGAAAAATTGGTTGTTGCACTTACAGTTTATACCAAAGCAAGCAGCAAATCAAAAATATTACAAACAATCTCCCATGGAACTATTTTAAAATATTAATATTATGAGGTACACATGACACTACAAGTCAAGCTATACATTTCCAGTTTATGCTTATCTCACATTGTATAGGATTTCCGTGCAATACAAGGTCAGCTTACACTGGAAATGTATAGTCATGTGTACCTTGCCAATTCATTTATGAAAACAATGTATTAAGAAAATACTATAAAAAAAACATAAAATTTATCAACCATTTTTCAGTAAAGTACATAAATCTTTTATGGAGTAAGTACCGTGGTAAATGTTACGAGTACAACAAAATACCTTGTGTTGCAAATAAATGAAAGAAAATTGAAAACTCATATTAAAAGTACACTTCTTTGTAAACAAGCATATTACAAATTAGAGGATTATATCCAAGATGCTTGGAAATATGCTGGTCCTGCTCCATAGGATAATTTAGTTAGTAATTTAATTGTATAATTTTTATTTTTTTATTATAATACTCGTATGACATTGATTTTACATTCTGTGATTACTTCCTCACACAACTTGATAATATTGTAAAATTTTAGGAAAATCTTATACTTTTACAATGTTTGTAAATATGTGAGCACCATCTATCACATAATAAATTTATCTGTTGTAGCTGGATTTTTTATTCTTTTTACCTATTGTGGTAGAATATTTTTATACTAGGTGCATTTTCTTCCTATATAATTATAATTATAACTAATTTACCTATACAAAATAATGTATAGGTAATACATTAGATAGAGTAACCATTTTAAAAGAGTAACGGTGGTGTTTCTTGCCCATTCAAAAATTACAAAAAAAAAATAGAATTGATTCTAGTCGCCCCTTCCAAAAGGTAGTTTTCGTATGGGATTCTAGTCGCCCCTTCCAAAAGGTAGTTTTCGTATGGTTCTCCTTTTGGAAGGGGCGACTGCTAGAATCAATTCTATTTTTTTAATTATTTTTTACGGTCAAAAGTGCCAAAAGTCAGTGAACGATTTTCGCTCACTGTATAAAGATGCATAAATTCGAAATAAATGATTTGACTTTGATATAATTCAACTAAAAAACTTCATGCTAATTTAAGCATAGATAAATTTGTCGACATCCGGTTCCTGCAATCAGGGTAGATAAGTAGCAGAAAGTACCTCTATATTTCATCATAATCGTATCATCCTGAATACACCCAGAAGTTACCTGGGTGACCTGGGTCACGCTCACCCATAACATACGAGGGGCGTTCAATGTTTAGGGCATGAGGAACAGGTAAGTTCACTCATCCACCATAGAAAAAGAGAGGATCCTCCGACCAGACGGGTGTTGTGTCTGTCGGGCAACTGCCTAACTGTTGATGACGGATAGTCTTATATTTATGTCGTTCCCGCGGTAAACTCTAATCGCGGGATGCAGGATTTGGGTGACGTCATGTCTTTGATTAGTAATTCGTATGTGGCGGTGTAACCGCTACATCACTCCCCTCCGGAGACCGGAGGTCGAGAGTGGGCTGAGTCTTGTATTTTGCGATGCTTCACAGTGCCAGTGGAGGTTCCAATGAGTCGGAACCGAGTGCCGCATAGTCCGCGGTGAGTCGGAACTGTTTGCGGTGATTCCCCAGTGAGTCGGGGTGGCGCTGCGTCACGATTCAGTGAGTCGAACGTGGTATAGCGCCGGGTTGTGGCTAACTGCTAGCGTCGACCAGGAGAGGTTAGAATGGGCTCTGCTTGTGAGACCAGCCGAAAGTGCAGGTGCTGTGCCAAGGTAGCTGATAAGGCTGAGGGTGATGACCAGGAATGCGCGTTCGCTGCATGTTGGTAGTCAGGATACCCGTTGAAGCCGAGGGTGCTGGCTGTCTGTGTGTCTCGCCTCACGAAGCTTGCGGGAGTGATGATGACGTCACGCTGAACTGTGGCCATGATTTTGCTAGCCGATGGAGTGACTTTGAACTTCTTCGGAGGGTCTGATCCCTTTTTATGCCACTGCATAGACTCCTGTTTACTCTCAGGGTCATAGTGATGAACCCACGTTTCATCACCTGTAATCATCCTTTCGAAAACACTTGCTGGATCGTCGCCACACAGCTCTAGAAACTCCTTACAAGTGTCAACCCGCGCCTGCTTTTGAAGCGCAGTGAGCATGACTTTTGTAAGGTTGAGATAATCATGTAGTACCTATAGTGTGTATAGTACCAACGGATAGCTTAGTTATTTCTGCCAACATCTTGATTTTTACACGTGCATCTGCTAATACAAGTTGTTCGATGATTTTCACATTTTCTTCGGTAGCCGACCTGATTGGCATGCCTTCGATACTTTCCCTGCCTCTTTTGAATTCACTTGACCACTTCTTTACGGTTGATAATGAAGGAGTAGTCTTGATAAATGGCTACCATTTCTTCATGGATAGTTTTTTGAGATTTTCCTTGTTTAGTGAGGAATTTAATCACCGCACGATGCTAGATTATCTTCAACATTGTTGCGTCAGTAATTCTTGTCGTCTTTGACTGGAGGTCGCAAACAAACTAATGAAGTTATCCACATTAAATTTTATATGAATACTCTCAGATAATGTTGTTAGCTAATTATATATTTTAATTACCCACAATAATATCAAATCACCCGATACCGAGAATACATTGAACGCCCCTCGTAGTTATCATAAATGGTCGTAAGGTAATTTCGCAACAACTGCGCCTGGCAATCGCCCATAGGTAAACGAATTACGTCTTTATTTTCATAACATTTTTAGTGGTCATGCATGGCATAGGTATACAAACTATTTCAGTGGCAATGCTGTGACTCACAATAATAAGCGATTATTTTGCCTTCACAATATCAGGTTTTGAGGGCACACGAGGGATTACCAATTCGTTATAGACTGCTGACTGCACTGCTACGGGTGACGATGATAAATGGAGGTTGCACACATTATATTCATCTTATTAACATTATAAAAGATGGCCGAATGGCGACAGAAGGGGATGTAAACCGACTTTAATTCATCGTGGATGTCAGTCTACAAAATATCTAGGAAACCAGCAGTGCTATTCTGTAACCATCTCACCGTGAAAACTTAGGTGAAGTGAGTTGTCATTCCAACAGGGTGAGATGACACTGACAGCTCACTCCACGCTCACTTCACATGTTTTCATGGTGAAGTGGTTACGGGAATCGACACTCAGTTCTACATCTTAATGGTCGAAAATTTTGCTTACGTCATTCGTTAACCCCACCTGTAAATAATTATAAGGGAGGCAGGGGGGGAACTTCAGAACAACAAAATAACAAAACCAGTTTAGAAAACTGAAACTAGTAAATAAAGGCCGATTTATATATCACTGCGTAAAACGGAAGGTACCTAATTAACTACATAGTATGTTGTTATATAGGTTGCTATATGTATATATATCGGTAGTTATTATAACGTGCAATTTACACTCATTTTATCCATCAAAATATGCAAAATACTCGTACGTTATCTACCCATAACGGTCACAGGAGTTTTGTATGTTGAAGTTTTCCAGGTAATTTGGTTGCACATCGAATTTGTTAAGTTAATTTTGCTGTTAAAAATTATGACTATCGGTCTATTAATTTTCGAACGTCCAGAAATATAAAATACCAACATAGATTATAGCTTCTGGTAGTACCTAGGTACCATGGTATTGTCGGAGTCAATAACCTTCACCATGATTTATCGATGATTTTATAGGTGAGAGGTAACCTACCTACGGAAACCACAGATGTTTTTTTTATTAGTTGGTACTACTTACCTTCTTGGTGAGAATATGGTTTTTTATTTCAGTCAAATAAATTCCTTAATGAGGATATCAATTATTTGGTTGGTCAGTGGGTCGTCTTAAACTTGGAAATTGAGAAAAGTCGGGACGTCAACTGGCAAATGCCAGTTTGCCACAACTTTTCGGTAGGATAGCAATCGCCTGATGGTAACAGAAAAGAAAAAAAAAAAAGAATCAGGAGGAACAACCGTGAACAAACCGTGTACTGTCTATTGTCTGTACCTAGTACCTACTGACTTCGATCACAATTATTTTATTTATCTGACTAGCATAACTTGGTGAATATGGTGAGCACAGAGTACAGAGTAATTTAATACCATGATAGGCTTTGTGACGACGTTATAGGTAGGTATTATTATAATATATATAGTACTGAATTTGGTATTGATAGGTACTGAGTACTGTTATGCGGATGGGTGACCGACAATGAGGCGAGGTCGAGATATGAATATAGGTACCTATCTGTATCAGGCGACGATAAGCAGTCTTACTTGATTTCACGAGATAGCACTTTTAGCCACGTCACTTTTAATAGGAAATCTATTTACGAGTGGCATTTGCACCGAGAAGAAAGGGGTTTTGTGTGCCACCGAGCACTATCTCACAGTAATTTACGCATGAACGGAAATAACCTGGCGTGATCTTGACAACACTGGCTGTTTTATGAGTGGGTGTTGTGTTTAGAAACTACTTTTCACAACCTATTTTCATGTTCGTAACTTTCTTTGTTTTCTTTTCACTGTTTAATTTCTAACTGGCCAGACATTTCAGTAACGTCGTTCGAGGACTACTCTGCAGATTTATATTAGGAACGGGCAAGTGCTAGCAGGTCGTTTGTCGTTAGCGCCGCGACTCCGCGTGCCTTGAACAGATATAGGCCTACGGCAGCGGTCGAGGCTGGCCGTTCACACCACAACCCAATTACACACGCACTACTGATCGACACATGGTGCTGGTGTCGGATGCACAGCTATTTTAATGTTTGGCCAAAGTGCATTCCAAGATAAAAATAACGATGCGCGACCACCGGCGGCTGTCTCGTCAACATATCTTAAGCTTATCATGGCTTACATAAGCTGGAGCCAGCACGTGCACCACCAGGGTAGTTACCACGCCGTGCCTCACGTATTTATGTAACTATACTTTACAAGAGAAAACTGACGCCGCGGTTATTTGCGCAGTTACCTAGAAACTTGATTTCGATGACGGAATCTTGGGAAAAGTAGGGGAACTTTGAGATAGTTTTCACCAGATTCTACCACGTCTAACGGTCTATGTGCATGAAACCTAAGCTGTGTATTATAAAAATAACGTTTTAGTACTCACCTTAGAGCCGAAAACAGACGTGTGAGCTCCCAACGGGACTTTGTTCACGGATTACAAGCACGGACACGCAACTCACACTCAAATATCACAAGATAGAAACCAAACAGACGGTCACACACCACTCCCTACAATAATCTATGTAACACAGGACTTTTTACGTAAAATGACACGTTTCGAGTTTTTGAAAAGTCCATTGAACTGTTTCGGTTGAAATTTACGTCCAGCGAAATTATAGGTACGGAATGGCAACGCTGTATAGGCGACGTGTACATTGCGCGGCGCGGCCGCTACGCGGCGCTGCGGTCGGAGGGGGGCGGAGCCGAGCGGGACGCGGCGGGCGCGCGAGCGAGACGCCGCTACACACCACGACGCCACGTCGCAACAATATTTTTTTTACGGTGTAGGTACTTATGGGATTCTATGTCGAAACTGCAACTGTTTAGATGGCGAAGACATTAGCGGATGGTGGCGAGTGGAGTGGCGACTGGTGACCTTTTCAGCGTATCGCGTCACCGCGGGCGATAACGCGAGGTCGTCGGTCGAGCGCGCGACGTTGCCAACTCGCTACGGCATTCGAGCCCACGTTTCCACAGATTACGAAAGTCGGCGAAATCCCCGTGGCCCTTTGATACCTGCCTAACGAACCTAGCCCTAGACACGACGCGAAGCCATGCGCTAACCTACATAATATAGACAAGCAAACGGTCGGCGTTACACAACACGCAGCCACTTCGACTTTACAAAATGAGAGTTATTACGATGGCTTACCCCCTATGGCGCCGTTCCAGGTTTCACAATTTTTGCGAAATAGGACACCCCAGGGAGGAATTAGGTAGCTTCAATGCAGCAGCCTGTGCTTAGTAAGTCGGTTTAGGTAGGTAAGTATAAAGTCCCTATGTGCTGTTGCTATTGCGCCGTACCTAGCCATTAAACATTTTACCGAGCCATGCTATAGGTATTTATACTATTTATAGATGTTTTAACAGCAGTGCTCGCGCGAAGAACTTTGTGTATGGAACGTGCTCACTTAGCTTTAAATCAGTTGGTAATAATTTATGAGCGTAATGGTTGGATCTAGAGAGCTGTTAGCGAAGGGGGCACTCGGGCACTCCACATTGTAATTTAAAATGGCATCAAAGCCTGAATTAGCTTGCGTTTACTCCGCTCTCATGTTGATGATGACGTTGCCGTACTGGTGAGAAGATCTCCACCATCCTGGGGCCCAAGTCTGCTTTTTATAAATTCGTCATTCCAACACGATCCTTTTGTCATTTTGCTAAAAGTTCGTAATCTGCTAAATTCTTATTGGTTGATCATTGTATTCCACAAACACGATAGGTACTCATAACGAATTATAAGAAATGACTGCACAATGACATTCTCATGGTAGGTCACTGATCAAAGGAACTGTCAAAATTTTAGCAGATTACCGCCTAAGTCAGTCATTCATTTTTCATTATGTACGAGATTACTAATAGATGCCAGTTCTTTCAATGGAGTATCATTGGCTGAAAGTCATAATGACGCCAATATGTTAGTAGATTACCTACCAAACTTGTCAAAACCAACAATTTTGAAATCAATGATTATCATTCGGACACTATTGTAATAGCAGACCCCTGAAGACCCTGAAGGCGGCCAACGTTGATGTTGAGTCATACTGGCCAGGTCTGTTCGCCAAGGCGCTGGAAGGCATCAACGTGCGTGACCTGATCACAAACATCGGATCCGGCGTGGGAGCTGCGCCGTCCACCGGCAGCACCCGCTGCTGAAGCCAAGGAGGAAGAACCTGAGGAGTCCGACATGGGCTTCGGTCTCTTTGACTAAAAACCTGAGAATTAAGTGACTTTACGATAAAGTTTTTTTTTAAATTGTATAGTATAAAGGCTCGTGCAGACCAGCGCGACGCGACCTCGCGACACGACTTGAACAATACAATTGCTAAGAAAACTTCACGTTATAACAATAGCCGGTGTCGCGTCGCGCTATTCTGCACGAGCCTTAAAGTGGAGCACACTACCTACATAAGAACTTTGATAACGTACCTATTGTGTCGAATTTGCAGACACAGGTGTTAAGTATTAATCGTTGAATATTGTGATAAGTGGACTCACCTAGATACCTAAGGTATTTGAACGTAGGTAGGTAATACCTAAGTAATATCATTATCAGACAAGACAAGCATATCGGTAGATAAGACTACGAGTAAAATATTGTAATCGTAGAGATGACGTAATATAATTAATTGATAAAAATATGATTTCTTTACGATAAATTAAAACAGTGAATTCAAACTTTGCCGCAGCAGTGCAAATGTGAACTTATTTAATTATGTTGATAGTCTTTCCTTGAAACAAGGATGAGTCAAATAATAATAGGTGCTCAGCCAAAGCCTATTAATTCTATGTGCTTAGGTAGGTATGCCAGTAGTAGGTACCAGTTTCCTGTATTGTATAGGAAAATATGTATATAAGACTAGCTTCTGCCGACTGCCAGTGACTTTGTTCTCGTGAATTTTCTTGTTTTTTTTTTTTTTATAAAATATATCCTATGACACTCGGCAATAGTGTAGCTTCCCATTGGTGAAAGAATTTTCTTAATCGGATCAGCAGTTCCGGAGATTATCCCCTACATACAAACTTACAAATACCTCTTATAGATTAGTCACGAGTTAAGGCTCGTACAGACCAGCGCGACGCGACGGCGCGACGCGACTCGAACAATACAATTTCTAAGAAAACTTCTCGGTATAACAACTAGCGCGACGCGACACCGGCTATTGTTATACCGTGAAGTTTTCTTAGAAATTGTATTGTTCGAGTCGCGTCGCGCTGGTCTGCACGAGCCTTTAAGCTTCGTTCAGACTAGCGCGACGCGACAGCGCGACGCGACACTGGTTATTGATAAACCGTGAAGTTTTCTTAGAAATTGTATTGTTCGAGTCGCGTCGCGCTGGTCTGCACGAGGCTTTACTTAGGTTAGGTTAGGCTTGTGACTAAGTAATAATAACCGCACGGGTCGATCGTTGTTTGAGCTACGCTTGCCGCGGTTGGTCCGTGGATGGGTGACCACTGGTATGCAGTTGCATCCGGTTAGACTGGAAGCCAGTCAAATGGTGACCCATCCACGGACCAACCGCGGCAAGCTTATCTTAATCTGATCGATTGATATGAGCGGCTGTTATTACTTAGCCGCATCCACAAGCCCCTTAAGTCATTCTGTTTAAATAAATAAATAAAAAGTACAGTCAGGGAGATTAACTGTTAAGCAAATTGAAATTTGCCTTATTATTTATACGACTGTCAATGAATGACAGTTATGATTTGAGTACTTAGACGGACTATTTAAAATAACAAACTTTACTGCTGTGTAGATCAGGGTATAGTTCTCGCAAAACTTTATGAGCCCTCTGAACGTAGGCCCAAGTACTAAACCGCGCAGGGCACAGATGAGTGCAAAATCATTTATTGTAAGCTGTGAAACTTTTTTGACTTACTGCGCAGCCACTCGCGTGCAACTTCCGAGAGCTCAAAAAGTTTTGCGAATACTGTACCTATACCTATCTATTTATTGTGTAGGCAGGTATTTTATTTCAGAACGTTATTTCAGTGCATGCATGACTGCAGCTCTGACACTAAAAGTGTCAGGATAGGCTATTCTTGTGAGAGCAGCAGACCACACACGATTTTCGCGGAAAAGCTGGCACCAGCTGGGTCGTTAAATCCAAAGATCAACCATAGATATCACATTGTAGCAGTCATAAAAGCTACCGCAGACACCCGCGACGCGACTCTAGTAGATTAATTTCTAAGAAAACTTCATGGAAATTGTTCTACCAGAATCGCGTCGCACCTTCGTGTCGCGCCTGTCTGCAGGAGCCTTAAAGTAGAAGAACTCCAGTCTTCAGTCAGTCCAGCTTTATACTGCGTTACTAGAAACGACCATGAGGATTGAGGAAATAGATGTTGCCAGTATAGTCTTTATGTGGTCATTACTCGATGCTGTCAGCATTATCTTTATGTTGTCAGCATTTTTACAGATCGATCAATCGATGCGATGTGAACTAAGTTCTGTATCAACATAAGGAGAAAAAAAAAATCAGGGCTTCAGGGTTTAGAGATATGGCTGAAATCTTAAATTCTATGTTCCATTAAATGGCAGTAACTTCTCATTTAAAATACATAAATTAATTTATGTTTACTAATACAAAATGTTAAAAAATATGAAATTAAAAGTGCGCATTTTTCTCATCCGTTTTGACTTTTGAGTAGGGTAGCCACGAGACAGGCCGGTATCGGATTTGATGAACATCCCGCGTTCAGTCTGCCAGACAGTATGACAGTCAAACTGACGTTCGTAGCGTTTCGATTTCCGGCTTGCACGCATTCTGCCGCGAATGAAATCTATACCTAGGTATTTTGTATTTGAAAGTAAAATATGAATTATGGAAAAATGTCAGACCAATTTTCTATCTTAGTATCTATTTAAAATGTCGCATTGCGTAAAAGAATTATCTGAGCTAAGAGTGATGTTAGACAATCCTGTAATAAGTTAATTATGAAATTTATGTTTAAAAAAATAATCTAGAGAACACTATTATTACTGCTTGAATTTAGGAAAGAAACAAAAAATAAAACGTAGAAAGTTAGATTTAAAAAAAAAACCCGTAATATATTATGTAGCCATTGATTCCGAGAAATTCAATCATAGCCGTCATACTGCATAACATTTTTATAAATTGCTCCAGACCGACTAGCGCCATCTACGTATTGGCACAAACAGCTCGACTATTCTTCGTTACGAAATATTGCGTACCATTTCTACGACTGATATTAATTATAATGTTGCAATAAAACCATATCTAATACAATTCAAACGAGTTGGCTTATATCCAGAGCATTGTGTCCCTATCTGTATGCACAAATAAATAAGATTGTGCTATCTGTTTGTGATCTGTCTCGGTACCACTAGTGTAAAGAGTAAAAAACAAAAACTAGACAGTGCATGTAATAATTTTATAGCGACTGTCTAGAAAGGCCTAATTTGCTGACATGCCGACGACTCTGATGGAGTTACTGTTGGCCATTAGCGAGGTACATTAGAGCATGTACTCATATACGTAGCTAAGTAAACCGGTAAACTAAAACAGAACAACAGAGAACGGACAAAACATGAGAAAGTTTAGAAGCCTATCATCAGAAGAAATCAGCAACTTGCTTTATCTAAGCTCTAAAAACCGGTCTAACATAGCCAGAACTTCACGTTCTAACAGAGCTAGCCTTATTTAACTTTTTCTTCTTATCTAAACTCCTCGTTAACTGAACACAACGCGGGCGAAGTCAAAGCAACAGCCAGCATGCCGTAATTATATTACTCCTTTGTTTACTTTCGACCAAGCAAACGTTCTTAGTCATCTATACTGTTTATAGACATACATACAATCGTGTTTTATTGTTATATCAAAACAGAAGCTGGAAATACAAATAGAAAAGACATCGATAGATTGTATGACTTGTATCTTGTATTACCACTAATAATAAAAGATCTCGTATAACTGGGGTGTGACCGTGTGAGGATAGGAGACGTCTTGCATTTTATTCTTTGTTATATGCAGTCGTATAAAGAAAATATAGTTATGGTGTCACTGAGGCCATGTCCAATTGTCCATCATTGGGGTAAATAGGTAAATAAAGTCGAGAAAGAGAAAGATAAATCAATGCTTAGCCAATTAGCTTGATTGATGTAATTTCAATAAAATATTGGGTAACATGCGATACAAAGTTACAAATACATTTATATTAACTGACTTAACATGTTCAATTCTAATATGAAATAGACTTGTCTGTGACTTTGATTATTTACAGGCATAAGTGTCCAAAAATCCATTGATTTTTATTTATTACTGCTTATATTGAATTCTTCTTCTTAATTGCGTGGAATATGGAGAACAGTTATCTAATTACGCAACACATTTTCGTACACTAATTATTACGAATTAATTTTAAACGATTACTAATTTGTTTCATTTTGACAGTTCAACAACATTCATTGCCTTTTTTACGTTGAAGTGCAGATTTTTTTTTTCGAACTTTTGAAGCAATGGATTAGCAATCTGTTTCAAAACGATTGATGGTATATACTAATCGATCGTATCGTGTAATTAGGGTACTGGAAATCCTGTTGACAATTCATTATAGTATTTTTGTTAGCACTCTTACTTATTTTTTCTATAGTGGTTCACAGTCCACGCCCATTGCCAGATCAGCATGTCGATTCCCGTAACCACTTCACCGTGAAAACATGTGAAGTGAGCGTGGAGTGAGCTGTCAGTGTCATCTCACCCTGTTGGAATGACAACTCACTTCACCTAAGTTTTCACGGTGAGATGGTTACAGAATAGCACTGCTGCTTTCCTACTAAGTTATCCACTTATCTCTAGTTCACTTGGTTTTGGCATCTTCAACGATTAGATTTTGGCTCTTGTCGGATTTCATGTAGTTTTGTTCCGGCCAACGATCAAGGCTCGTTGATACATAAATATTCACAATATGTAGTCAGTTCAAGTGACTGTTCCGCAGAAATTAAAACATAAATAGGTATAATGAGAAGACTATAATATGTCGCTAGAATACTTGTCTCTGGTTTCTATTTGCATAAATAATTACGAACACAGTCCGAACATTGTACCTATCATAGTTGCATGTTTCCATAGAAACTAACCACAAAGCATGAATAATTGTCTATGCTAAGCTAGCACTCCTTTCAATTCCATTCGTAAGTATATATTTAAAAGTAACTACGGCTTATAACTCGTCGAGTCTAGAAACTGCTGAACATAATAAAGCATGTATGGTTAATTGTATGTAACTGCAAGACCAATTAGGTGTACGGAAACGTTATCACATCTTCACGCTGAGTTGGATGCGGTATTGTGTATTCAATTATAAACAGGAACACCACACATATATACATGCCCATGTGTGCACATACCCTGTTTAAAAAACAGATTTTATCGCACAACGGACAAGCAGTTTCATTTATTCTGCAAGTAGCCAGTTTATTTGATTTTACTACTACTCGTGGAAGGTTCCCAGTAAGTTCAAACATTGGCTGGATCCAACTTAGCTAAAAGGCTAGTTTTCACTTGGCCACAAATACTGCTATCTTTGGTACGTTTCCAACCATTTACATTATAGTACCGAAGCCATAGGCATACTCTTGCCAAGCAGAAATAAGTTAACTTATTTCTTTTAATTGCTAACGGCAGCGGCCATACCGCATACAATACAAATGCAATTATTACATCAGAATTTTCATCCACGCAAATAGCTTGATCATAAGTTTTATGATTAAAGTTGCGAAATCATAGCTAAGTTTTATTCCAAAAACAATTCACGTGAAAACTTTTCCAGCTGTTTTTCTTATTCTTCTACAAAGATCAACAGGGCACGAGGCACGAGCGATAAAGAAGTACGTGTAGCTCGCGTTGGCGGGTGAAAATCAATGTAGCCCAAAGAAAATTGAGTTGGAGGGCTGCTGAGGCCGTTTCAGTAATTACAGCTGCGAGTAGGACTTCCGCGAAGGTCGTCACCCCGGGCCGCCCCACACCAGGCCGCGCCTGGCCCACCCGCATCACCCCTCTTTCACCCCCATACCACACTAGACTCACCAACATTCACGTATACGTTAAGACTAACATGACACGTGGATTTGCGCCGTGTAATTTAAAGCTCTAAACATTGAACGGGAGGTTTGAAGGTCTTACCTAGGGATTTGTTTACGTCGTAAAGAGTATATTGTTATGGTGTTAAAATTATTTTAAGAGAATTTTAACAATGAAAATGTTCTTGTTACTCAGTCTAATTATCTACCGTATTGAATATTTCCTTATAGTATTTTTATAATCGAGCTAGAAACACAAAAAATGTCCGCAGAAAAACAGTAGCATGGTTACAGTAGCCGAGCCCGGGGTGTAGAAACTGGAAAGTGCTTTTATTTCTAAAATAAACAAACGAATAGCTGTCCTTTAGAATTTACGCAACCCGTTCGTGATGGAAAACTTTTTAAATATTTTATTTTCCGTAAGCAAGTATTTCGGACATTTCCCAGAAAACGGGTGTCACATGTGGATCGGTTCATTTCCGAAACCGGGTACCTACCATCTACCGTAACTAATCATATTAATGCACCTAGCACAGCAGGCTTCGCAAGTTTTTTAAAATAAATATTAAGTAATGGAATACTTAGAGCTTTTGAGATGTCTACTAAATAAAAATAAATATGTATAAGTAATTGTGTAATTTTTGTACTTTAGTAAGTAAGTACCTAACTTTTTGGAAAATCAATGCATTCTAAATTCAACCGGTGTTGAAGTTTTTATTGGGTTTCGTCGGGACTCGGGAACACGGGACCATATATAGATCCAATTCTATAGTAAAACCCTTATTAACTTACACTACACGATATTTAGGGGATGTGTTTTTAATAGGGACCCTTCCTCCCTTTCTAGGGAAAGGGTCCCTGAATATCGGTTATTGAAATAAGGCTTTTACTCCTTGACTAAAAATATCGATATACCAACCGAGTTAATCAGGCAAGCGTGGAGAGCGGAGACCTACCTATAACTAGCGGCTCGGCTTGGATACAGGTTGATTAAATAGCGAAGGGGAATCACTGGGATGAAAAGGGGTAGAACATTCTCAACTCGCCGAGGGGTATTCTACTACGATATGAAACGAAAATGCAGCCTCAAATTTTAACATTTACAAGAAAAAATCTTTTTTAACGTATTTGTCGGCTAATTTTGGCACAGCTTTCGAAATAAAACATTGAAAACACTGACGAAAGAACGCTAACATGGAAACAACTTCCTGTTTTTTTATGTGTCAATAGGGGAGCATTTTACAGTCATTCAGTTATTTAATGTCATAATTAGATATAATTATTGAGCCCTTTTATTTCATATACACGACACGTGTTTCATTGTGAAAAGTGAAATGTGTGCAACGTAGCGAGCGAAGGCAGGAGAGGCGTGTTCGAATTTCAAGCACTGACAGGTGCGCCATTTTGGAAATTCTGGTGATGCCGTATCAGGAGTGAGCGCGGCGAACCGTAAAATGATTGAAGAAACTGTATAGTACTTTCGCATTTAATCGTCAGTCTTGCTTTGTAAATCTTAGCAAAACATCTTTCTCTTCATGCATTCAATTCAATTCAATAAGTTTTTTTACTTGTGAGTAAAGGCAAAATGCTGTTACTTAAATAATTGTTAGGTATTTTATGTAGATTCTAGACATTGATATAAGTACTTACTAAAAACCGATTAGACTTAAAATCATCTCTAGGTTTTTATGGAGTAGGTAATCCTAGCTAGAGCAAGATAACTAAGAAACGCAGCTATTATTTTCAGGAATCTAGCCTTAGGAACCAATAAATCTAAACTAGGTACTTAGTGTCTTTACATAAGTAGGTAGTTAGGTAATTACTTACTAATAATAATTAGTGGTTGCTATCTAATTACTTACGTAACATATTTTCGTAAACGATTACGACTAATCTGTTTAATTTTGACAGTTCAACAACATTCATTGCGCTATTTACGTTGTTGAGCAGATTTTTTTTCGAACGTGTGAAGCAATGGATTGGCAAACTGTTTCAAAACTATTCAGATTCTGATTGATCGTTTATTACGCAATTATGGTACAGACGCCAGCAGGCCAACCTACCCGAAACTGTTAAATTTTCCCAATCAACTATGAACCTTAAGTTTTAGTGATTAAGTTGAAAATCTATTGAATAAAATTGACAGATTGTAGCTTATCATGCTTCGGATTTGTTGACAGCTAGCTTTCATTAGCTAGATTGATTTTATCTTGTCAAGCATCAAAATCAATAACGTACCGATAGAAATGAACTCATTTAATACTTACCTACATAACTTAAACAGCCTATAACTTAGGCCTATACTATAGTGTTCCCATTGCAGGAACTCAAATCTCCCCTTTGTGAGTGGGTGCTGTTTTTATGGCGGAAGTCATTGTCCTGGTGCCATCCACCACCTCCCTTGTGGTTTCGTGGAAAGACAGACAACTGACGCATCCTATAATAGCTTTTCTTCTTCTCAAGGTACTAGATTTCGCCCGCGGCTTCGTTCGCGTGTATGTCGAAAAATATCCCACGGGAACGTACTACCGGGATTTAAATTACTCTATGTGTTAATCCAAGTTATAAACTATCTGTGTGCCAAAATTCATTCAATGTCTACGCGCCAGACGATCCTAGTACATATAGTGTAAATAGTGCAATCCACGACGACGCGCCCCACTCCGCGATGGTACTGTAAGCTGTACTTTAGTGCGGAGCGGAGCGGAGTGGGGCGCGTCGTCGTGGATTGCACTATCTATCTCTAGAGGAAATATGTTCCTTGCTATCTATAGTGTAGCAGTGTATGTTGGAGCTACTTTATTTTATGTGGCGTTTTTTTCTTCATATTTTTGGAAAGGATCTACTGAAGCTCGGAAGATTCCTGAAATAAAAACTGAACCGAAGCCTTAGCTAAGACTCGAGTTCGTATCTGAGTGGCTACAGCATTAACTTCGTGCAGACAAGCGCGACGCGACAGCGCGACGCGACACCGATTATTGTTACACCGTGAAGTTTTCATAAAAATTGTATTGTTCAAGTCGCCTCGCGCTGGTCTGCACAAGCCTTTAATGCGGCGGTCGTTCCTTCCTTTAGGATTCCGTACCCCAAAAGGAAAAAAACGGAATCCTTATAGGATCACTCGTGTCTGCCTGGCTGGCTGTCTGTCCGTCTGTCACAGCCAATTTGCTCCGAATCAACCTACTCAATTTAGTTGAAATTTGGTACACATATGAATTTCTGTGACCAACACGAACGTGTAACGTAAATAAATGAATTTTGAATATGGGAGTCACTATTCGGGGGCAAAACGAAAAATATAAAAAAAAAGGTCGGCAAACTGTACCGTGTGGCATATGAAATGAAATGGCTTGTTGGACCTCAATAATTCTTTATAATTTTAAAATAAATGTTTTAAAAGATATTTAAGAAACCATTCCATCCTTATCTCCGAAACTATTATACATTACAGGTAAACCTGTAAGAAGTCTATGGTCTTAAAATAACATTGTAATGTAATGTAATAATGTGCGTAGGTACATGATAAAAACATGGTCCCCCATACATTCCGAATGCAAATGTATGTTATTTGCAGTCGGAATGTATGGAAGTTAAGTTTGTTCTTGGGATAAATTCATCCCAACTACGGAACCCTTCATTGTGCGTGGTCCGACACGCACTTGGCCGGTTACCAGAAGTACCTATATCAAACAAACCAGGGTCCAGGCTTGTACTTTATGTATTCTGTGATTCAGGTTAAAGTATGTAGCGAAATCTATGGTGTACCTAATAGCGCGCTATTCAAAGAAAATAAAGAGACACTTCACATAACCACTATACGTTAAAGTAGAACATTATCGTTACCGCGCCTAGGAGTGCCATGAACGTAGCCACACTAGCCACTAGCAACATAGACAACGCAGCCATATCAATACGTAATATATTGTTAGTGGCCGGTCACATGCAGCAGTAACGCAACCAGTTTATTGATTTCAGACTACACCGAACAGTGACCCATTTGAGTTGGTTCCAGCAGTTTATGTTCTACACTGACGCTAAAGTTAGATTTTTATTTCTGATCAGAACGTTGGTTGGTACACAATTTAGTACTAGTAGGTAGACTAAAGTAAGGCCATTTTAGTAGGTAACATTTGACGTCTGTCAGTTTAGTGAAAGCAAATCGTAAAATTATTCGTATCGGTCATTATTACAATAAATATGTACTTAATCGTAATTGAAAAAAGTTAAGCAATTGTGCAGTTCTAACAAAACGAAAAAATATAAGTATTATTTTATGCCCGGCGTTACAAGGTTACGTTGTTGAGTTTTGATGAACTGTCAAATGTTACGGTCTATTAAAATGGCCTTACTATAGGACGTCTATGTTTTACGTCAGAGTAGATGTTTACGGTACCTACCTATAATATAAGGGTCAAATTCAATTAGCTAGAACAACTCCGCGAACGTGACGGTTATCGTTATCCAAACATGATGAAACAAAATTAAATTAAAAGCGATATTCTTTGTGTATTTTAGTTACTTGGAATAATTTTTTTATTTTTGTAAACTTCACAGACGTAATGGATATCGATATCGATAAAAATAAAATATTATCAACTCATACTTAAAGTAATTAGACTACTAGCGGTCGTTGACCCCAGAAAATAATCATCAAATCTTTTATCGTGTTTAGATATCGATATCGATACCCATCACGTCTGGGGAGTTTCGCTCACTAATTTTATTTGACCCTGTATTTCTGTGGTACGTATCTATACTCCATTTGAATAAGCCGTTTTTACGGTCCGTTCAACCGATTTTGACTTCTACACCAATGGGCATATAAGGATGTAGGTATTAAAAGCAAAAAAAGTGGTTATAACTGTTTACACTGCAGTTGTCATTTGTCATGCTACCAACGCAAGAGAAGTCAAAATCGGTTGAACTGACTGTGGTCTTCAGTCTTCAGGCTTTGACATTACTATTTTAGATACCTATTAAAAATTTTGCACTAGTGCTCTGAATAATTTTGAAGGATATTTCTAATCCAATTATATGAATGCTTCATTTATGTTAGAAAAAATTGCCTGCATACCAAAGCACCAATAAACTGACAAAATGAAACAGGTTGTGATTATGGTATAATAAACTGACAAAATGAAACAGGTAGGTATGTTATTAGGGTGCAAGTTCCTATCTGTGATAGTATTGTGCAAACTGCACTGCCCAAATACCAAAATGTCATAAGAGTCGATGCTGCCTACCGAGCGTTCGAGAACCAATTTCAGATTTATTTTAATCGTAATAGCATACGGAATTAAACGAAGCATTCCGAGTACGATATCACGAAGCTAGAGAAAGCCCTGTACAACCTAGCCCGAGGTTTGTTCATTAGCAGTACCTACCAATCTTCCAACTTAGTCTTGGTAGGTACCTAAACGCTTTAAAACAACGTGAATGTTTCAAATGTCACTGCAATTTGTTCAGGAAACCTGTAAAAGTAAAAGACAGCTTTAGCATTTGTTCCTAATTTCCTATGTGTCTGCTTTATGCCTCTGTCCTAAGTACTTACATGCCCGTTTTTGTTAGCTCTTTGCATTAAAAACAAACCAGAGCTCGAGATAATGAATTAGGTTCCCACAATAGATACCAACGAAGTATTTCAATGTGTGGTTGCAAATGAATGCAGGCACCACATTTTGTTCGTGATTATTTTTAAATCATTGAATAGATTTCAGATAGCAATACTGCTAACAAATAAACGCTAAAATACATTTCAGTAATCATACACCTCCATCCGAGATTCGTGTATCAAAGTACAATGTTATTTATCGTAAAAAAATACGCGACTAAAATTGTGTCGTGGAATGGAGCAAGCATACGCGCTACTACATCTAGGCCCGCGCGCCGAGGAGTGCTGGCCGAGCCGAACTCGGCACTCGGCACAGGAATGTCGGGGCTGCCAGCTCAAAGATAAATCTCCCCAGAAATTAAATAAAAATATTTAGGTACTCAATTACTCATGTCAAATGCCGCACAATACGTAGAGGGGATGCGGCACACCGCAATATTCAACCGGCACGGTGCACCGCCGCAGCAGTCTCGAGTCAACCGGAGCGGTTGACGGCCAGCCGCAAGTCAGTGCGTTGGAATTATACGATTTCTTAAAAAACAGACATGCGGCGTGCCGCTTTGCAGCTAACCGGTAGTATGTTGAAGGACTTATAAATCCTGTTTACGATAATGGGGTTATTGTTGTACGTAATCATAGATTTATCAATAAAAAATATAATGGACACCGTTCATAAATGCTACTTTAGGGGCATGAGGAACAGGGAGTAAAGTTCACTCATCCACCATAGAAAAGGGAGGATCCTCCAACCAGACGGGTGTTGTGTCTGGCGGGCCGACTGCCCGACTGTTGATTTCGGATAGTCTTATCTATGTCGTTCGCGAGGTAAACTCTAATTGCGCTATGCAGGATTTGTGTGACGTCATGTCTTTGATGCGTAGTTAGTATGTGGCGGTGTAACCGCTACACTACCATGAAATCATCAGTATTGCAGTCTTTTAGACATGCCACATTGTGCCGTTATGTAGGTACTTATTTGGGATTTGTGAATTCTCATGTTTCAAAGGAAATGCTGTTTGCGCTGAACCTTTATCGACTTCCTAATATTAAATTTTACCTGTGGACTTTCTTGACGTCCTTTTTTATCTATTTCATTTACTCTATTACGTTTCATTTTCTTCTTATTGCATAGTACATATATCTATTTTTACCACAATAAGGACAATGCATAAATGGTCCGACCTTAGGTATTCTAATTACTTACCTTTTTAATAACACACACATATGGCCCACATACATAAAGGTTTTGTACATATAGAAGGGATTGATATTGTCTATTCTTTTACTAAACAAAAGACAAGTATAGAAACGCCTGCAAAATGTATTTCTGTTCCTTTCCTCTTAAAATGGGCAAGTTCTGCGCGCTAGCAATAATACCGGTTCACGTTCGAAATTCAAAGTGCTCGCCAGCGGGTGCGAGCTGGCAACGTCGCGGCGACCGACACAACGCGGTATAAATAGGTGGGTGGTTCATAACTGCCAAGATAATCTTCGGCCTGACAAGACGCTTTTAATTTTTTACATTTAAGTAGGTACTGTATGTTGGACTGACTTCTAAACTATTCATATCCGTCAACTTGATTTGATTGCTTAAATCAATATAAATGACTCCATACAAGAAAACAGAAAATGCTGCCGGGCGCGTCGAAATCGGAATAGGTATCCCATTTATAAATTATCTTCTGTTCCAAATTTTATTAGTAGGTACCTACTAAAAACTTTGTTCACATAGTTCATCCATCATATAACTGCATATTCGCGAATTCGTGACTCCGTAATGGTATTATAATATAATGTCCAAACAATCTATATGATAGTGTTCATGGCACAGCATGTAAAAGTAAGTATGCAGCTCCTTTGAATATATGGGCCGAACTTGGCCGTGGCATTGTATAAATATAATATTTTGGCAATCGTTGCAGACACGGATATCTATGGTTGCAGATATTGTGTGGTATCAAAAGAAAAAAATGTGTCAGTAGCAACAGGATCACCTGTTACTTCGAACGACAAAAGGTAACCTGGACCAGTGGTAATTAACGCCCTGCTCCGTTGCGGTCATCACCAGGATACCGTCTATCTTAAAGCCAAGTCATCTCGTGTTAAACTGTAATTTCGTCAACGAGTCATTCTTTTTTTTTGTTTCTCACCTCAAAAGCAATTTGTGATCGGTAGATGGCAATCGATGAGTCATCTCCTAATGTTATTTTTAAATCACTGCTACACACTTGTGTAGGCTTTGTCATTACCAGTCATTACGGTAATGATTTTAGGCGTAGGATTAAGGTAAGTACCTAGTTATTTACTCTCATTAATTCTCCATTTGACGTCACAACGTTGTGAATGGAAACAATGGATTCAAATAATCTCATTCTTTCGCTTATAATGTCTGTTTTCTTTCGTTCTACTAAATGTAGAAATTCGTAACTTTCACCTACCAGCTTCCCACTGAAGTTGCAACCAGTTGTCGGTGTAAAACGAGATGTGGGCGCGATACAAGGCACGTTAGCTATCATCGATCGACAACATGGGCTACCGTTGTTACCAACACTTTAAATTTGTCTCAGGTAGAGAAGGGAACAACGCTTGGCTCTGTCCTTGCGGCATCTTACGGCGTGCATACCTCCTTTCGTTATGCACATATATCAATACATATATTGATTTCCTCGTGCGTGCTTTTAGATTTGAGGTCATGAAATGTTTTGGTAATTTCTAACAAACGAAGGCCTTTCCTTCTTCTACTTTATTGATTTAGAGTACAAACTGAGATTCTTACAACATTCTGAGAATTGCTACCTGATTAGTTTTTTATGCAGAGGCATACATAACGCAAATTCAGAGTATGAACAGTATAACTATGAGCTTTAATTTGTAGTTAGTCACAAGCAATCATTACCTATGTATATTTAATAACAGCTTGTGACTTGCAATACCTACTTGCAACTGACTCCGGTCTGACAGCTTTGTTGAGTAAACCTACCTTGTATCTGATCAGAAAATGTCTGCCTTCTCAACTCACACTGCATGACATTCAAAACGTTTCATTTAACGTTAGGAAATTGAAGCCAGCTAAAAATCCAACCTAGCAATTCATGCGCCATAATATCCGACATTTTGTTGCTAACGACTTATTTTTTTCACAGCCAGTAATTGAATGAACCGTCCATAACGTGGGCGAGTTATTTATCTACGACAGAATAATGAATGACGGATTTCTTCGACGTCGACGCCACATTATTAAGTTGTTATGTTCGCCATTTTAGCCCAGTGAAACATTTTATGTATCGGGCAGAATTTTGCAATATTCTCCCTAGCTAATTTTATCCAGGCTGTCCAAAGAATTGAAATTGAGCACTTTGTACCGTGCAAAAATCGAGAAGAATATTGGTAGGTAGACTGATACTGAAGGAAGCCCAGATATTAGTAGGGAGCATACGAAATACAATGTGAATCGCAGTAGGTACTCATTTTAATGAGTGGCTTGGATTTTACTAGGTAGGATGATGGAGTTGCTTGTTAAATGCTTTAATTAAAGATCAAGTAGGTACTCTCGTATCTTTTACATGTAGAAATCAACAATCATTGAGCTCAATTTGATAGGATGGCACTTGAAGTGTTTCTACGACGGCGTATAAAAGACCTCTATTTCCCTCCACGTCTCTTCAATTAAATGTTTTCCGACTAACTTCGAACTTGTCCAGAATTTCTAAGAAATGTTTTCTTAGCAAATAAGTAGGTATTTATGTAACATTCAACGAAAGAAGTCTGATTGTAAAGAAACTCCGAGTGTATTTCTCGTACGGGGAAACTCCTGTTGGCCTTAAACGCGGCGTCCGTCGATCGATCGTGCGACGTTGCCGCTCTGTGGCCGGGCCCGCCGCCGCCCGCTCCGCAACAACTGTTTATTTTTATTATTGCCAATCAATTATTATGAAGGAATAATGACACCTGACTATTTACATAATAACCTCTCTGCTCTCAATGAGATCAACAGAAAAATAATCGTTATATATGTAGGTAGGTATATATCTTACCTATAAGTACTATTAATTGAGCAACCTTTGTACCATAACTTATCATAACATTCACTTGTCTCTAGGGTTGCCAACTATACTTTTAAAAACAATATGTAGGTACTTACTTTATTTCGACTTTTACTGTTCAACAAAAATAAAGTAGGTATCCAAAAATACTTTTTTCGCGTGTATCCCCAGACATTCATAAACGTGTATAAATAAAAAAAAAAAAACGCGAGCGGTGGATTTCAGAACTACACTGTCAAATGTCAAATTGTCGTCAGAACGTCAAAGTCATTATCAGTCTGATTGTCTGCCGACAAGGAAATATTATGATCACGTTCTCGAAAACGGTTCCAACAATTTTGATGAAAGTTGCGTCCCCGTAAGTAAACCCCTACTTACGGGGACGACAAATCGATCTAGCTAGGTCTAATACCTATATCTTGAAAAATTCGTTTTCTCTATTTTCACAGCCTCGGGAATGTGATACAAATACAACGTTGGTATACCTGCTAATTACGCCACACATTTTCGTAAACGATTACGACTTTGTTTCATTTTGACAGTTCAACAACATTAATTGCGTTATTTACGTTGTTGAGTAGATTTATTTTCGAACTTATGAAGCAATTGATTCGCAATTTGATTCAAAATGATCCAAATCCCAAAATGATCCAAATCAAAATGATCATGCATTTACGTAATTAGGGTACGGGACGATATGTTTATCTATTTTCACCCGAGCAGAGTTCGGTCAAACAGTAATCTTCTAGCCTGACCAAAATGTATTAGCCTATTTTGTACTAGGTAGGTACTATGTACAATAATCATTTACTCACCTCTAATAACCTATTGACGTTGTCAGAATTCTGGGAATCGTAACTCATAGATAGTCTATGCATGTCATACTTGTATGCTGGTTGATTGTCCTCAGATACGTAGTATCTCTAAGTAGTCTGTGGTCCTCAGCCAAGCCAAGGCTGATGACAATTCCTACAGTCACAGTCATAACGAAGAATATTAAGAAGAAGCAGCTTCTGCAGAATAACCATAACGTCGTCAGTTGGTCACCGACAATGAGAAAGAACCATGAAAAAAACTGCCTACTTAAGTATACATAGATGGTAGGTATGTTTTTTTCAAAAATATTTCTGACGTCTAATACTTACATAATATTTTTAATACGAAACCCATTTTAAATATTGAGCCAAATCCGTAATTTATATATATACCATAATTAGAATAAATATAAATAGACATAACAATTTAAAAAAAAACTTTATCATGCACGTAAGTATTTCCAAATGCTGAATTAATTAAAATTAGGTACCCTAATTTTAGGGAAATTCTTAATGGCATTGGCAATATTAATGTTTGGTAAACTCGTGCGAAAGACTTGTAGGTATCTATGGTCATGAATAAAACTTATTAAAAAAAAAAGTAAACTCGTGCGTGATTCGCATATTTCATGTAGAGTTCTTGTTAATTTTTTTAAACACGGCTTATTAGGCTTACATGGCTGACTTTGACTTGAGCTTTGTATACAAACAAATCATTCCGATGTTTGTCAAAACATAATAAAAAAATAAAAAAATGTTACTTAGAAGAAAAATTATTGCATAAACTGCAACTGTGTATCCTTTTACGTAAAAATATTTAACACTCAATTCGCTGCACTTGTGTGGCTAGCTTATCACGCACACATACACCACTCTCAGTTTACACGGAATATAGCGGGGGGAATCCAGTCGCGCCAGAAACTTTGCTTGCTATGAACGTACGGAAGCCTGTATTAAAATGGCGAAAAAAGTTTGTTCTGTGTTTGGCTGCAGCAACACAAATGTCAACAAGCCCAAGATATCGTTTTTTTCGCTGCCCTCAGAAGATGACAGGTAGGTGGATTTGGTACAATTTTTCAGTCAGATATTACTTATTATTAGGGTTACCATTCGTCTGGATTTCTCCGGACATGTCCGGTTTTTTGGCCTCCTGTGCGGACTTTGCCCGGCCTTGTTATTTGTCCGTACTTTTAGAAGATTTTTTTTGAAAATAGAAAAGATAAGAGTGGAAAAAGGAAGAATACAAGTATAATGTCCGGTTTAATGTCAGGACTTTTCAAATTTTAGAAATGTTAACCAATATAGTCACTACTCATTTTGGCCCTGTACTCAAGCTTTATGCAATTTACCTCCTGTAGGCACTTATTTCATTACTTACTTGTTTTATGAACACGTCTGCCTAGTATATCGTTCAGCACACATGCATACACATCGCTGGCGCGGCGGACGGAGGGGTCGCCTCACTGGCGCGGGCGTGACGTGCCAGCCATTCTACAATACAAATACGCATAGATATGTATATTTTCTACTATAGACTATTGAAACTGTTGCACCAGACAGACCGCATTCGGTTTATTTTCATTTCGTTTCTAGGTTTCTGTATCTACGTACAAGGTGCTATATTAGTACCTAAGCCATGAGTTCCATCGACGTTTTCAGTAGAAGTACAGTTCCTCGTGGAGGAGGTCGGGGTCCAGGTGGTCTCATTTCACGATTTCAAGCAGAAAATATCGACGACCACAAAAGACGGCCACATCCATAGACGTATAAAAAAGGTCTATGGCAACATCCGTTAGAATCTTCGATTTGACTTGTAGAAGGCCTTATTGTTATTATTCTGAGACTATTCGTCTTTATCAGTCTTTCTTTTATCTCGTTACGATAGGTTAGTTTTAGATCTAACCTTACCTTTTTTTTTGTTTACCGGGCGAAATCCTCATGGATGTCCTCCGCCCTGGGGAGGGCGGAGGGGTCTGTCTGACTCTTACTGACTAAAACCACCCCGGTGTTCCGTCATCATAGACACATCATAGAGAGGCGCGCGTGGAACACTACGCGCCACCATCTCGGGTCCTAAGGAGTAGGGAGCGACGGATTTCCTCAGATCCGTCGCCCCTGGACCCATTTAGGGGGCTCGAAGAGGGCGTTATCCGCCCTCCGCCGACGCCCGGTGCGTCTGCAATCTCCCGCTCCCTTTCCGCAACCTCCTTCTGCGAAATGACTGTTTCGCAGAAGGATACCGCCGCGTAAAAGGACTCCTCGCTGCCGACCATCGAGTCGACAACGGCCGGCAGCGACAGGTCAAATTCAAATTCAATTTCAAAATATTTTTATTTCACATAAACCTACAAGGGCACTTATGAAACGTCAGAAGCTAGGTGCACGGTTCCAATTGGTCGTTTCCTATGGAGAAGAGCCGGCAAGAAACTCCACGGTTACTCTTTTAAAAGTAAATGGTATTTACAATCTTTTCAAGTTACAGTGTTTATAGGTATGAGAGGACACTGTAGGCCTATCAACAAGTACCAGGTACAGGTACTTAGCAAGATAGAAAATGATCGACAGATCTACAAGTCGGTTATCCTACAACGTTCTCACATTCACAAAATATAAAAGAAGAGAATCTATATAAAAAATAAACAAATTGAAAACCTATTTAAAACAAATGACATGACTGCCACTAAAGCTGTAACAAATCTAATTAACTGGTCACTGCCGACACCTGAGATGAGGGCACGTCGCGGCTCCTCCCAAGCTGCACACTCTGCCAGCGTGTGCCGAGCCGTGTCATCGTAATCGGTAATCGTTTACGAAAATGTGTTGCGTAATTAGATAGCTGGTACCAAAGACCTTAAGGTCTTTGGCTGGTACAACTAAAAAATCGACAACAAGGCAGAAGAACGTCGGCTTATTGTAAAGACAGCTGTCAATATCCAAAAGTATTTAAGCCGTTTAAGTATCGTTTGAATTTAACAAATGTTTTTTTTATTTACAGACGTGCCATTTGGCTGCACTTAATTTCAAGGGAGGAGTTGCAGGATAAGCAGGCTCACAGCTATGTAGTCTGTGAAGAGCATTTCGACCCTGGCAGCATACAGGGGACACCCGAACGAAAGAGATTGAGGAGATTCTCTGTACCCGCCCTAAAGTTACCTGCCAAACGGTCCCTAGCCAAACATACACAAACTGAAATAAAAGAAACACTCAACAAATTCGCACAGACAGACTTTTATGTGTTGAAAATAGAAAAAGGAGCGCAAACGGCGAATTTTCTTACAACATCCCTTCCATCTGTGAAAAAACTAAAGGAAGAACTGATAACGTGCAAGAAACAGATGAAGTCAGCCGCATCAAGCAGCCTCACCAAAGACACGTTTCACAAGCTTTGCGACAAATTCCTGACAAAACCTTTAGCAGAAATTGTAAAAGCACAGACAAAATTGAAATTTCACGGCAAAGGGAATAGGTACTCGCCGAAATATAAACAATTTTGTATTAATTTGTACTATACAAGCCCACAGGCGTACAAATTACTGGAGCAAGCTTTGTGCCTCCCGAACGCTACGACTCTAGCCAGACACTCATTACCAATCAGCACGGAAGTTAATGAGCATCTGATGACGACCCTGAAGGTGAAAGTCCATAACATGACGAATTCCGAAAAAGTTTGCTCCGTCATAGTTGATGCCATTAGTTTGAAAACTAGTCTATTTTACAATATAAACTTGGACAAAATCATTGGACTGCAAGAGGTGAACGGACTTCAAACTCCTGTGCTGGCAAAAAAGGCTTTAGTAGTTATAATAAGGGGCATATTTGGAAACTGGCAACAACCTATTGGGTTTGCACTTTGTGGTGAATCCAAAAACAGCGATGGCATAACTAACTGGATTGAGCAATTATTAGAAAAACTTATCGATGTCGGACTAGATATTAGAACATTTGTATCTGATCTTGGATCCGATCTGTTAGGTGAAGAAAAAAGGAATATGATTTCGACTGAAAGACCTTACTTTTTCACTAAAAACAGAAAAATATTCTACATAATTGACGCTCTGCACTTGATTAAATCATTAAGAAACAATCTAATGACGAATGATTTCTATTTTCATGGATCAGTTGCAAAATACGAACATATTTTGCAATTTTATGAAAGCGAAAAGAACAAAACGTTACGACTGGCTCCAAAGTTAACAGAGAGTCACATTAAACCGACAATTTTTGATAAAATTCAGGTCCAGTTTGCTACAGAACTATTAAGCCATACTGTTGCAACAGCTATTTCATGCTATATTGATTTTCAGGCTATACATGAATCTGCGAAAGAAACTGTAAAGTTCATCAAACTGATAAATGACTTGTTCGACATTTTAAATTCTTCATCCGTCCATTCGACATGCGAATATCAGCAGGCGTTCTGTGGAAGTGTTACACAAATAACATTTATGAATGAAATGCTTCAGTTTTTTAAATCGTTGAGACTAATTAGTTCAACGACAGGGCGCGATGTGACGTCAACTGCTAAGTTTATTACGGGGTATCAAATTACGATAACATCTATTCTGCTTTTGTTTGATGACCTCAGGCTTGAGGGGTATAACAATCTACTAACCAGACGGTTAAATCAGGATGTTACAGACATTTTCTTTGGACAAGTCCGAAGCAAGAGGAAAAAGCCCACCACTAGACAGTTTGTCTCAGCATTTAGGAAAATTTTCTTTACTAACATAATAAAACCCGGTAAACAAGGAAAAGGTTCAGGGGACTTGACACAATTACTTGTTAATACAGAAAAATTAGGATTTATGTTGAGCACTGAAACAGAAGAGAATTTAAATTTACTAATGGACGAAGATTGTAACGAAACAATCATAGAATCCAGTACTCCTTCAATATCCAGTTCAGATTATTGTAAAATTGAATTACCGGAAGATAACAAATTGAGATATATTAGTGGTTACTTGTTTAACAAATGTACGAGCTTACATGGAGATTGTCATCAGTTGAAAGCGTGTTTATTTCCCGATAATAAAATTGAAATAGTTAACATGGATGGGGATGGTTTGGGGAACAACGAAGCTTATAAAATTCAATTTATTCCACCGGAAGACTTCGTAAGTTTTGTAGAAGATATGGAAAGACATTATCAGAGCTTCTTCAATAACTTCTATATAAACTGTAAGATTGCTAAATCCATTTTCGAAAGCATGCATCAAATAATTTTTGTTCCTCCGTGTTCATGTTTTCCGATTAACTATGCTAAAAAATTGTTCATTAGGATCAGAATTTACATTACAGTCAAATATAATAATGAAGAGTTTAGCAATCATCGATCTGCAAAGAAATGTTTTTCTGTTGCTAACTTGTAAACTTTCGAAGTTTAACAACATCAATCATTCTCCATATTCATCAGGACCAAGCATTATTTTAAGGACTCCACGAGACAGGTTCGACGTAGTGTGGATTTCATAAGCAATAGTTCTTTTGCGTATTATTAAAAAAAAATGTAAACCTCGCTTACTCACTTGTATCATCATCATCATCATTTCAGCCGAAAGACGTCCACTGCTGGACATAGGCCTCCCCCAAGCACCGCCGGCGCCGCTTCGACCGATTCTGTGCCTCGCGCATCTAGCGGACTCATGCGGTCTTTACAAGGTCATCGGAGAGGTCTTTGCTTGGAGTTTCCCTACGTGATCGAATCAGAAATGAAGAGAACCGCAGGAGAACCAAGGTAACTGACATAGCCCGAAGAATTGGCAAACTTATGTGGCAATGGGCAGGACACATTGCTCGTAGAACAGATGGCCGATGCAATGCGACCAAAGGTTCCGGAAGACGTAGCGTTGGAAGGCCTCCCACAAGATGGACCGATGGCTTGATATCCGTGTAAATACCGCTATTAAGCGCCGTAAGGAATGTCCTTATCATTAATCAGTTTTAAGTCTGGTTCAATTTTAGTTCTACAACTTAACCGTTATTAAATGATTAATCCTTGTCATGTATGTTGAGTTTTGTTTCCCTTCTCAATCCTTTTGCCAAGCGTGGTCAGTGCCCAGTGTGGTCGTGGTGGTTACCATCCCTATATTCCCTTAAAGTTATGTTCATTTAGGGCGTTGTGAGGGGCTCGAGTCGTGTCTAAATAATAATAGGGTCGATCAAAGCTACGCTTACGAGGTCGGTTCGTGGATGGGTGACAAAGCACATTAAATCTTTGGTCCCGGCTGTTATTTGTAGATAACAGACGGTCGTTACGGGTAGCCAGCAGCTCAGTAGGTTGGTGGTTGCCGAGGTCAGATAGGCAGTGGCTCCAAGTAAAATACTTGTTCTCAGCAGCATCCGATTAGACTGGAAGCCGACCCAACTTATCTTTTCAACAGCAGAGACATCAACAGGGACCTTAAAAAATGTAAACCGAATAAAAGTAGGTAACATATCTCTATGTAGTCTGTGGTAGGTAATCCCTGTCACTTCAGTTGTCATGCTACGTCACACTTGTACTCTTCATTTTAGCAACAACAAAACGGAATTCCGTTTCGAAATAATGATTCGGAATTTTTGTTTGCCTTTAGATAATTAGAATTACATAACTACAGACCACACGTCACCCAACC